>CM077151.1:105046608-105646608 GCA_039583875.1 Platanthera guangdongensis
TGTGATGATGACATTTTTTCTAGGTCTCCTAAATTGCTTTTCAAAGGTTCCCCAAATGCTTTTTTCTTGCAAGACCCTTATATGCATATCACCAAGTTGACAATTGAGTTGACCATGCCTCGTCTCTCCGATGACTCTTGGCTACTTTATTAGGTGCTGGCTATTTTGGACGTGCTCTTCTGTGCACATTCAAGCCAACTCATCAGTGATGAGTACTTTTGAGCGGGGGAGGATTGATGGAAATGACGACCCCGACATGTTGATGATGGTTCCGGCATGATTATGGAAGATACCTCGCCCTCTCCAACCAAAGAATTATGACGCGTATACATTGTTGATCGACGCTAAAACCGCCGCCCATGGCGCAAGACTTTCTTTGTAATTATCTTGCTTATGTTATATTTATTTTCCTAGTTTTATTATTTTAAAATCTGGACAGTATTTATCCAGATTCTTATTTTTAAGTTTGGCCTGCTTTTAGCCCGTTGGTGTTTTAAGTTGGGCTGCATATAGCCGGGATTTTTGTTAGCCTTATATAAGGCTATGTGTTGTTGAATTATTGAGTGATGAATGAAAAGAAACCATGAAATATAAATTCAGATTTTTCCCTCTCTTGCTCCCCTCCTTGGCCGCCGGCCTCCCCCCTCTTCCCCAAGTGATTCGGCCACCTCTCTTCCCATCTCCCCTCCTCTCTTCTCCACCATAACTTCTCCCTTCTCCTCTCCAACTTCTTATAAAAACGAAGGCTTTCCCTCTAGAAGATCTCGACTACACTAAGGCTCCCCACATAGGGACTCAGGCAACCTTGATATCCCCTTTTTGTTGATTGGTTCGGCCAAGGAAGAGTTCTCTTGCAATGAAGAACCTCATTCTGCGTGAAACGAGGAAGGTGTACTTGTTTCTCTCTGTTCGGTGTGACTCCAGAGGAACATTATAAGAGCAATACTCTTCCAGGGAATCATCTTCCGAGTGGGGTAACAAAAATCTCTAATATTGTGTGTTTCCTCCTTGATAAATCTTATGGTTGTTAACTTTTGCATTGTTTGAGAATCTTGATTTCATCATGGTTTTGATCATATCGATTATTGTTCTTTTCTCTTGATCTATTTAATTTGTGAGGATTGGAGGATCTCGTTGTACAACCCCATATTTGTTGATTGAGTTTTCCCCAGGGGAGGTAATTCAAGAGCCTTTCGCCAGGGTAGGCGGGAAGGCTTCCACCTGGGTAGGAGAAAAGTCCCCGGGATGGGCAGAATTCTCTGGACCAAAGGTGTTGAGTATAGCTCTTTCACTTAATTATCTAAGAGTTTTTGTCCTAAGGAGTCGAGTAGATCTCTCTCCCTCGACGCTCTCGGGCATCTTTGAGTTAAGGTGTCGAGTGGAGCTCTCGCTCTCGATGCTCTCGACGTCTTCTGCATTAAGGCGTCGAGTATAGCTCTCGCACTCGGCGCTCTCAATGCTTCTTGCCTTGAGGCGTCGAGTGCAGCCTTTCCACTCAACGCTCTTGACGCCTTTTGGACTCATGCGTTAAGTGAGTCTTTTCCTCTCAATGGTCTCAACGCTTTTGGACTTGGCCATATCTCTTATAAGGGTAGGCGAGTGGGGTAGGCAAACCCACACCTAACCAGATATTGGCCTTTTGACAGGACATGCGAAAGGGCATCCGGCTAGGTGTATGATAAGCCTCCCGCCCACTTTGGTCCAGAGGTAAACTTACATGGCTGCCCCTGGAGGTCTGCATTTAGCTCCTTAGAACAACAAAGTTTGGTTATTAGCAGACCAATTTGGGCTGCATATAGTATTTTTGAACCACGGAGTTACGTTGTTGGAAGACTAAATACTGAGAATCTATAAATAGACCCACAGGGAACCTCATAATGCAAGTTTTATCATTTCTGAAGTCTGGTAGAGCTTTCAGAGGAATCCTTAGCTCAACACTTAGTTAAGGATGGGCAGTAGCCTGAGATCCCGGGTTAGTGGAGGGATCTCCGTGCTATAGCATAGGGTCAGTTCTTTAGTTCTCAGCAACTGGTCAAGGGTCTACGTTTGAGAGAAGTAGGTGTTAGCTACACCCTAGGGTCCTAACACTCGTTGGGGCCAGTTTTTGGTTCCAACATTTCTAGTGGATTAAGCGTGGACCGTAGCTGATACAAGAAAATCTTGATCTGAGTCTCATGGCTAGAGGAGAGGATGAAGGAGAAGGCTCAAGAGGTTCTCCACCTCTAGGGAGTGGGGTGACGATGGGGATGCTGGAAGACTTTAGGAAGGAGATCTTTCAAACCATGCAGTTGGCTTTCACTGCGAGAAGCAACTGGTCAGCTCCTTCGGTTCTAGTGGTTTCGGCTCCTTCTTAGGGCAAGAACGCTCCAGGACAGTGTCCCACGAAGGAGATACCTGAAGAGAGTGCCGAGAGGGATATCGTTGTGCGGGAACTCTTCCCTGGGAATGCCTGTGCTGATACGTTTAGCAAGCCGAGGCGCAGGATGTGCCCTCTCGCCAGGTTATAGGACAGAGCCGTTTCAGTGAGTTGATTCTCTCTACCTCGGTAATCGATGGGTTCAGTGATCCAGATATATCTTACTATACGGGCATGGACGACCCAGTACAACAAGTGCATTGGTTCTAGGATTCGTTGTAGAGAGATCCATGTCGGCATGAGTAAATGATGGGGCATCCTCGCCATCAATCCTCCCCCGCTCAAAATCACTCATCCTCGATGAGTGGCCAGGGAGAGAATAGTATGATACAACAGCATCCACAGGTAGTATAACAAGAACGGACGTCCACGGGGCAGGACAAGCAGTGCAAGCATCCGCAGTAGAATAGAACCTGTCATGAGCAAGAGCAGTAGAAAACCTCGTAGATGTGTAAGCATAAAGAAAAGCGATGCAGATCTTACCATCCAATGGGAGAACCTGGAAACCCAAATGGAAGAGCGACACGGAAAGAATATCACCTCTCAACCCAAGAGAATCAGAAGTGGAAGAGAGAAATGTCGGAGAAAACCACTCTGGTTGAAACCATATATTCAAAATTAAATCCGAAAAATTGAAACACGGAGAAAAACCAATAGCATCGTAAAAATCCAAAAAAATGCATTAAATCCAAATTCTTGAATATCATGAAAGGATCGGCACTCCAACGAAATAATTTTGTTACGGAACCCGAAGGTATCCACTCACGGGCTAACCAGACTAAATTTGAATCAACAATTCTGCAGTCAGAAGCCCTCGGATGTGAAAAGACGTGAATGTGACGCAACCCACAGACACTGGAACAAGGCAACACCATGTGTACGTGCAGATTATAACAAAATGGATGAAAAATATGTGCAAGTTGATTTGATGGGTAACAATGTCGTGAGGACACCAAATCAAAAGGCACAGTCGCCGTGAAATCATACGCAGTCGCAAACGAAGACATGTCCGCAGACGGACACGCACTAATACATAGCCCACAAGTCAAGTCCAACGTCGTAGTTTTAAATTTTGATTTAAAAATGTAATAAAGAAATGCCAGCAAAAAATGCTCCTCACCAACTATAGATTTGGACGCTCCGGGATTTGAAAGGACGTACGTGCGACACAACTCAACATACCCAACTATGGTCACTAACATGTGCATGCACAGATCATCAAAAGGCTTTGGAGAAATGCGTGCAACCGGCTTGGCAAATAAGTGTGTCTAGGGGACACCACATCAAAAAGCCCTATAGCCAAGGAATCACTAGCAGTCCAACACGAAGCCTTACCCATCGCCAAGCGGTCAGATGAACGGTCCATCCTAGGAAAAGCACCGTCAGATCTACGAACTGGAGTGGAAAGACCGAACGCGACAACTAACAACTCGCCCACACACATCCGTCTAGGTAAGTCTAACGTGGAATCTAGATAAATAAGGGTCTCCAAATATCTCGGACAAGAAATTACAAGCTCGTTTCCTAACAAATCATCTAATCGAGTAAAGTGAACCGTAGGGAGAGTCGACACGGTCAATTCTGGAGGAGGAGCTAAGTCAGACTCACTATCAAAACACGGATTTAACGTCAAAGAAAAGTCCTCCGGGTGCAAGCGATCATATTCAAAGGGAAGATCAAACAGTAGATTCCTCCTCACAGAAAACTCAACCGGATCGTCATCACCTAACTAACTCTCAGATAAACATTCGCCACAGGATGACTCTACCAACTCAGCCGAAATGTCTTCCAACCCTCTAGATACTACATCCAAAAATAACCTTCCCCGCAAGATAAATCATCCAAGACAATAGGTACATCTGCTAACTCAGGGCCATTGGACGGTTCCTCAACTATCATAGGAGACGGACCGGAAATAATCCCAGGTGGTGATACCTCAGAGCAGATATCCTCATCCATGTCACTAGGATATCCAAGCTCCTCATCGTCACTAAGGTCATCAGAAAAATTGGCATCGCCCTCATTGGCGGGCTCAGACGTCGAAGCCAAAAGATCCAAAGCCCTAGGCTTTGTGGGGCACTCCACGGCATAGTGGCCAATCACGCCACAAGCGTAACATGTAGCATTCTCCTTGCAAATCTTAACTGTCTGCCTATGCTTAACCCGCCGATTTATAAACTCTCTAGTAGTGACAACAACAGGTGGTGGGGTAGAGGACATAACCTTTTCCTTCTCCCTAAAGGTTGGATACATGGGTTCGAAATAGTTAGATCTTGGCGGAGCAAGGATCTAGCAGGAGGCTTGGAGTCACTCCTGTGATCAAAAATGGGTCTAGTGCCCTGGAGGGGAGAAATGAGATCATAAAACGTCCGAGTAAGGGAGTACGAGGGGACGTACTGGTTCGAAGTAGGCAAAGTCTTACGCTGCGAATCACTCAGATAATCAGAAATCTGGGAACGACAGTAGGGAGGGTAATACTCATCCGTCAATAGAATCTTCATAATCTACTAACCTACAAGTGAGTCATTTAGTGACATCCCAAAACGTCGCTCCTCATTGAGCCAGAAAGTCTGGGCTCGACCAATTAATTGTAGTCTCGCAACGGGAATCTTGTGGGGTTCCACAATATGATATCGCTCAAAATAACGTTCCATGTCCTTCACCCAACATAAAAATAGTCGTGGTCCACCTATCCCATCATAGGTCAGAACGGAACTCTAACAGGCCTATAGGTGTACGTGGTGGTGTCAAATATTGTGCTAACTTAACATTACGTGCAACGAATGAGGGTGAGTGAGCGGAACTCCCGATGTGCGCCATAAAAGACCAACAGTAAACTCAAACTAAGTGAACACAAAAAAATAATTTTTTGTGATATATTTCTGGAAACACATTTTTTTTGTTTTTTATATAACTAAAAATAAAATAAAAGACCAACGAACGTGCCTAAGTGCAAAGGGGGGTACTCGGAACGAGCAGATCGTTGCCAAGTTAAGAAATTGGCAAACCTCGCTCTGATACCAAATTGATGCAGGTCACTCTTGAGAGGGAGATTAAGGAACGAAATGACAAAGGGATTCCTATGGGGAATTAAAGCGACACACATGGGTGCGTGCAAAGCTCAAAATTTCGGCAGAGTTTTGTCTATAATGTTGCGATATCACATGGGGAAATTCTCATCCAAACCTTCACGACATTCACATATACTATTTTCATAACCTAGCCACACATCTAGTGTCACATCACAGCATTTCCATCCACATGGAGTGTGTTCCGGACTAAGAATTTCGATTCGGAAAGTAGTCCGAATGCAGCCTCAAAACAAAATAAAACGAGGATATACCAAATCCTCTTGATCCATTCGAAACCAAAGGCTAGACCAACACCGGCTTGCAAACGTCAACGGGACCTATCCTTGCAAAAACCTTCGCGAAAATCCGATGAAAGCAATATAATTTCAGATTTTTTGAATGCAAAATAGATTCAAGATTTTGGATAAAATATGATATCGAAGTTTCCACAATTCTCACAATCTAAGAAAAAGCATTACACAAGTTTTAGGAGAGGAACTCATTTCCCAAAATCTGAAATTAAGGAGGAGGAAGAAGATAACTATGGAAGAGTCGCACTTCCACGGGTCCACCGGAGTCGCACCGGATGGATAGAACCGAGCCGCCTTCTCGAAGTCACACCGGAGGAGGTAGGAGGTCAGTGGAGCAGCAGGAATGGCCACAAAGAGGAGGTGGCGGCAGCAGCTAGGAGCGGATCCTGGAGGTTGGGTTTCGGCCTAGCCGAAGAGGGGCGGGCTCCAAACCGTGAGAATTGGTTTAGGGTTAATTTTCTTCTTTTATTCATAACCTCTCCAACACCTCAACACACATATATATAAAGTCATACACCTCTCCATCCACTCTTCATCTAAATCAAATCTAATCCTAACCACTCATGTTTATTAAGAAATAAAACAACAAAATTATAAATTTTATAACTTATAAATTATAAATCTTAGGACTTATAAATTCATAAAATAATTATGAATAGAATATTATTCCAACATTGAAATAACATTATATTCATAATGATGAGAAGTGACGACGTCGACCGCGGCGGCGACGACAGTTGCGGACGCCAACGGTCATCTATGTCCACGAACATGTAGCGGCGGTGATCAAAAGAGAGATCCATGTCGGCACGAGCAAATGGCGGCGCATCCTCGCCATCACTATGAGATCTTGAAGGGAAGAAAACCAAACATATCCTACTTCAGGATCTTTGGTTGCAAGTCTTTCATCCTTGACAATGGTAAGTCAAAAATGACTCAGTTTGCTGCCAAATCCCATGAGGGGATATTTGTTGGGTACAACAACAATAGTAGGGCATATAGAGTCTATAACTTGACAATTCAAGTTGTAGAAGAGTCTGTCCATGTAGTGTTTGACGGTCATGCATGATTGACAGTGACCTATCAAGCTCTTTGTTTAGCTTTGCAGGAACAGAAGTCATGATGGAAAAGCTCTCCATCAAAGATAAAGACCCAGCTTTGTAAGAAGATTGTGGAGAGGGGTGATATCCAAAGGAAGCACAGGGCAGTCAAGCTTGAAATGAAGACCATTATGCTAAAGAAAATGATAATTTGTAGGAAGCAGTCAGACTGCCCTTGCAGTCAAATTACTTAGAGATCATCCTCCAGAGCAGATAATAGGTGAGGTTAGCCAAGGTGTACAGACTAGAAGCAGGAGTCTCAACACAGCACTCTACTCTATGTTCCTATCACAAGAAGATCCCATGAAATTTGAAGAAGCAAATCAAGACCCATTCTGGATTGGTGCAATGCAGGAAGAACTGAACCAATTCAAAAGGTGCAAGGTCTGGAAGCTGATTGCTAGACCAGATGGACTCAATGGCATTGGAGTCAAGTGGATTTCCAAAATAAACTTGATAAAAATGGTATTGTAATCAAGAATAAAGCAAGATTGGTGGCGAAAGGTTATAGACAGAAAGAAGGGATTGATTATGATCAAACCTTTACCCCAGTCGCAAGGTTGTAAGCAATCAGACGGTTACTTATTTTTGCACCCTTCCATGGATTCAAGGTATTCTAGATGGATGTCAAGTCAGCCTTCCTGAATAGAGACTTGAAGGAAGAGGTTTATATAGAGCAGCCTCCATGTTTTATTGAATCTAACTCTCCTACTGCTGTATATAGATTTAGGAAAGCTCTTTATGGGCTTAAACAAGCACCAAGAGCATGGTATGAGACATTGTCTACCTTCCTCATCAGAACAAATTCTCAAGGGGGAAGATAGACTAGACCGTATTCCTAAGGGAATCTATGGGCAAGATCAGCCTAGTCCAGATTTATGTTGATGATATAATATTTGGCTCTACTGATGACAATTTCTGCAGGAAGTTTGCAAAACTTCTGCAGGGGAAGTTTGAGATGAGTAGTATGGGTGAATTGAAGTTTTTCTTGCGACTCCAAGTAAAACAGACTGATGATGGTTTATCCATTTCGCAGTCAAAATTCACTAGGGAGAAAATCAAGAAATATGTCATGGAGAATGCTTCTACCATAAGAACTCCCATGAGCTCAAGTATGGCTATAGGCAAAGATGATCCCGAGATGCCTGTTGATCAAACTCTGTATAGAGGTATAGTTGGCTCCCTTTTCTACCTCACAACAAGTAGACCTGACATTATGTATGCATCTTATGTCTGTGCTAGGTATCAGGCCTGCCCTAAAGAGTCTCTCTATACTGCTGTGAAAAGAATCTTAAGATATCTTAAGGGCACTCCAGATCTTGGCCTATGGTACCCCAGGAATGGAGAATTTGAACTAACTGGCTATTCAGATGACGATTTTGAAGGCTACAAGGAGGATAGGAAGAGCACTTCAGGCTCCTGTCAATTTCTAGGTGGAAGGCTTGTCTCTTAGAGCTATAAGAAACAGACAAGTGTTGAAATCTCAACCGCAGAGTCAGAGTATATTTCTGTTGAAAGCTACTGTGCTTAGTTGCTACGCATTCAACATCAACTTCAAGACTACAATGTTCAGATAAGTAGAACTCCACCCTTTTGTGATTCTACTAGTGCAATTTATATAGCTAGGAATCCTGTCTCCCATAGCAGGACTAAGCATATAGAAATTAGGTATCATTTCATTAGAGAACATGTTGAAAGGGAAGACATCTCCCTTGAGTTTGTCTCCACAGACATGCAAGTAGCTGATATCTTCACTAAGCCACTAGATGATGCTAAGTTCAACACCATCAAATTTGAATTGGGCATGTTGAATCTTATGTAGCTTCGATTCTCTCTTCTACCATATACTGCATTGTCTATTTTGCAGGTAGAACAAGCTCTTCCTCCAGATACTGAAGATGATGTGCAACTGTTGAGGGGGAGCTAGCCTAACAGCTGAGATTTATAGGGGGAGACCAACCTATCAGTATGCTCCCTATTGCAGAAGTCAAAAGGGGGAGGAAAGAAGTCAAGGGGCTGAGAAGTTCAACCAAGTGGAACAGTAAGGATGGCAGCAAGGCAGGGGGAGTAAGTAATTCTTCACAGGCTGGAGAAATGGTAACACTTCTACTGTTAAATTTGTTATGATGAAATGTTGTGTTATCAATGACCTGTATTGTTGTGACTTCTTCAAATAGGGGGAGATTGTTGGGTCTATTGATTACAATATCCCAGATTTGTAAGAAGTCAAACGGGTCAATGACTTACATACATAATGTATGTTGTGTGCTTTAGTTCATGCATGCATTTAGTCCATGATTGGACAAGTGAAGAAAAATGAGTTCGGTAGTAAACTCCAATTTCATCGAACTCAGTTCAGAGTTCGTCGAACTCAGCTCGCTGATCGTTGAGCTCAACTCAGTATAAGCTTAAGAACTCAGGATACAAAATTCATCGAACTTAGCTCGAAGTTCGTCGAACTCAAGTTACAGTTCATTGAGCTTAGCCCAACGCTTGTCAAGCTAAAGCAAGAGAAAAATTGACTAAGACAGACAGCTCTGAGACCGCTGAGAAGATTAAAGTTCGTCGAGCTCAGTTTGCGGTTCGTCGAGCTCAACTCAAAGCTTGTCAAGCTAAATCCAGAAATTATGTCTAAGGCAAAAACACTGAGACCGCTAAGAAGAAGGCATTGAGACCGCTAAGACAGCTGGGATGATAGTATTGAGACAGCTGAAGATAGCTGGGAAGATGGCATTGAGACGACAAAGATAATAGAGACAATATTGGCTGAAATTTTCTAAGTCCAGAAGCGTTAATTGAAGCAGGTTCACTCAATGCTTCTAATGAAGAAGGAAGAACTGAGACAGTTAAAGGCAAAAACCGCTGAGACTGATGAGACAAAGGCTTGTCTCATCTGATAATAAACCACTGAAACCACTGAGAACTGAGATAACTGAGACAGTTAAGTGCAAAAACCGCTGAGAGAGCAAATAAGAAGAAAGTGCTGAGATAAAGGCTTGTCTCAGCTAATAATGAAAAACTGCTGAGACCGCTGAGACAAATCCGCTGAGACAAATCCGCTGAGACAAATCCGCTGAGACAAATCCGGTGAGACAAATCCGCTGAGACAAAGCTAGGGAATGTTCTAAGTCAGAAGCGCAGAGAGTCAAGGCTGATGCCGTTGAGTGTCTTAACACACTAAATGATTGATGAGATTCTAGAATATTTTCTAAGTCCAGATATTGATGACCACTGCTCATGTCATCAAAGTCAAAATTACAGGAAGCCATTGCGGCAAAGCTGCTACAGCGCCGAAAGATGTTTTGTCTCTTTGTGATGGAGTTGGCGCTCACCAATTCTTTATGGGCCCACATACTATGGTGCCATTGATTCAAATCAATACATATAAAAGGAGAAAAATAAAAGGGATTAGGGTTATCGAATCAAACGAACAGAAAGATAAATTGATAAAGGCAGATGGACATTTACTTATGATCAAGCATGAAAGCTGAAGTCCAACCAAGATAGCCTGAAGGCAATGAAGGATAGTTGAAGCTCTTCAAGATCAGCAAGGTTGTTCTCAACAGAACATTTTAGCTCATTCATCTCATCAGCAAGTTGGAAGTTGCTCATCAGTACAGCAGTAAAATTGATAGTTATATAAGAAGGCTGATTCCTTCTACAGCAAGTGAGCTGGACTGAAATCTGCTCAGTCCAACAAAGCTGACTCAGAGTTATTTCTCTGAGTCAGTTGTTTTACTTTCTTCAACTTATTGAATTTATTTCCTGTAGGATTCAGGATTCCTGAATCTGAGTGTAGGGCACTTTGTGCCTGAGGTAGGTGACAAATTTATCACTGAGGTAGGTGCCCTGTGGGGCACTGAGGTAGGATCCAAGTGAGGATGTGAGCTGTAGGGCTTAAGTGCCTGAGGTAGGATAGTGCTGCTCTCTGAGTGTAGGGCATTTGTGCCTGAGGTAGGTGACAAGCTTGTCACTAAGCTGTAGGTTCCTACAGGGGCACTAGTGTAGGTACCTGGAGGGGTACTGAGTTGTAGAAGTACCGCGACACTCTGAGAGTATGGCATTGTGCCTGAAGTTGTAGGGATGAAAAGCCTGTGCTGTAGGCCTTAGAGATAAGGCTGAGGTAGGTGGCTTGCGGGTCACTTAGTGTAGGAGCAATGTAGAGCTCTGAGGTAGGATCCTTTAGGTTCTGAGGTAGGGCTTTCCTCCCAGCATGAGTGTAGGGCTTAACAGCCTAAGGTAGGTGGTCTGTTGACTACTGAGTGTAGGCCCTTGTGGCTGAGAAGTGAGTCTTGGAGGAGACTTGAAGATCCTGCGGTATCTGAGGTGTAAGCTCTTAGGAGCTGTTTGGAGGAGTTTCTGCCGAGTCCAATAAATAAGTTTGGATATGTGGGGAGGGAAACTTGATGTACCCAATTGGGAAACCACTATAAATTCTGGTGTTTACTGTGTGTGCTTATTTTTCTCTGTGATTGCAGGACTTAAGGACAAGCTCTAGATAGAATAAGTTGAAAATACCAAAAGATTTATTAAAAGCTCAAAAGACCTATTCACCCTCATAGGTGATTAGCTAACCTAATTTTAAATAACTTTAAGGGTCACCCACCCCCAATAGTAGGGTTCTTAGCGAAAAGCGGGAATTAAGAGGAATCCTTCGCAAAACGAGAGTCGGGCGAATAGTCTTAATGTTCAGGTGAGCGGCAGCCCTAGAGATAGGTAAGCTAATGCTTGTGAAACCTCCATGGCCAAGTTGCCTCTTTAATTGAATTGAAACCTAGGATCTCTCGTTAACTAATTGTATTTTAGTCCTAACGTAATTTGATACCGAGTGTTATTTCTTCATCGATATTTTTCAATCTATTTTCAATTTTTTTTATAAACCGCATTAGTTATTTATCCGACACCTTTAATTTGCAGTAAAAAAAATAGTCCCACTGGGAGGAGTAGTGATAACCAACCCTCCTCGGGAAATAAACAACTTCGATATTCCCCCTGAATATCTTATATTACTTGCGATAGGTGCACTTGCCTTCCCGTTCGGTCCCTCCGCAAAACACGAGCCCCGCACCACTAATTAAATAAAAAGGTCGGGCACCGCGAAGTGCCATCAATGATGCATCCTTATAAATCTGTAGTCCTTCCTTTCCCTAGGGAAGGGAAAGGATGGGAGCCGAGGTGAGTATTCCCTTCAGCTCCTGAAATGCGGTCACATACTACTCAGTCCAAGTGAACGTCGACCTTCTTCGTCAACGATGCAAGGGAAGTGCTATCTTTGAAAACTCCCACACAAACTTGCATAATAGACTGCAAGTCCAAGGAAACTATGAATATCTGAAGACGACTTCAGCTGCGGCCAATCTCTCACTACATGCACCTTAGTCGGGTCTACTGCCAATCCAGCGATACTGATAATGTGCCCGAGGAATGCTACCTCTTGTAGCCAGAATTAGCACTTCGAATACTTCACATATAGTCAGTGCTCCTCGATTTTGGAGTTGACTAAGATATCGTCTATAAAAACTATGACGAACTCATACAGGAATGGCTCAAACAAATGGTTCATCAAACTCATGAATGTTGTGGGTGCATTCGTGAGCACGAAGGGCATCACTGTGAACTCAAACAATGGGTAGCGTGAGCTGAACGCCATCTTTAGTATATCCTCCTCGTGAATCTGCTGTTGATAGTAGTCTGAACTTAGGTGAAGCTTAGAGAACCAGTGCGCTCCCGATAATAAATGCAATGTTGGTGCAATCCGTCCTTCTTTTTCACGAATAAGATGCGAGCTCCCCATGGTTAAAGAACTTGGTCTAACAAACCCTGCCTCTACCAACTCCCATAGTTGAGTCCGGAACTCTACAAGCTCCTGTGGTTCCATCCGGTAAGGTGACCGAGAGACGGGCCTCGCACCTAGTACTAGCTATATCTAGAAGTCTACCCCTCTATACGGTGGTAGTCTGGGTAACTTCTCCAGTAATACATCGGGGAATTCCCAAACCACCGGAATATAACTAAGGGAGGCCTCTGCCTCCACCATCTCAAAACAGATCATGTATGTTGGGTCAATTGATCACAATGTCCAAGATTTGAAGAAGGCCTACAGGACAATGTGATGGAGATGACGACCCCGACATGTTGATGATGGTGGCGGCATGCTTACAGAAGGTCTCTGGCCCTCTCTAACCAAGGACTTGCCGCATCACGAAAACATTGCTGATCTACGGTACAACCTCCGCCCTCGGTGCAAGAATTTCTTTTGATAATTATCTTGCTTACGTTATATTTATTTTCCTTGTTTATTGTTTTAAAATTTAGAGAGTATTCATCCAGATTCTTATTTTTAAGTTTGAGAGTCTCCGATTATGCCGTTTTGTGTTTTAAGTTCGGCTGCATATAGCCCAGATTTTTCTTATCATTATATAAGGATATGTTTTGTTGAATTATTGAGTGATTAACGAAAAGAAACCAAAAATCTAAGTTTAGATTATTCCCTCTCTTGGTCCCCTCCTTGGTTGTCGGCCTCCCCTCTCTTCTCCTAGTGGTTCTACCACCCCTGTTCCCCTCCCCTCCTCTCTTCTCCACCATAACCCCTCACTTCTCCTCTCCAACTTATTACAAAAATCGAAGGCTTTCCCACCTAGAAGATCTCATCTACACCAAGGCTCCCCACATAATATTTTAGCCAACCTTGATCTCCCCTTATTGGTGGATTTTCGGCCAAGGACAAGTTATATTGCAACGAAGAACCTCATTCGACGTGAAGCAAGGAAGGTGGACGTGTTTCTCTCTGTTCGGTCTGACTCCGACGGAACCGTAGAAGTGTGATCCTCTTCCAAGGAATCATCTTCCGAGTGGGGTAACAAAAATCTATAATCTTGTGTGTTCTCTCCTAGATAAATCTTGTGGGGGTTAACTTTTTCGTTGTTTGCGAATCTTGATTTCATTGTGGTTTTGATCCAATTGATTACTGTTGTTTTCTCTTGATCTATTTAAGTTCGTGAGGATTGGCGGACCTTATTTTCTTTTGTTGGGAGAGATATACCATTTCTAAATCATTATTTTTTGGAGGATCACTTTTGGTACAATACACGCTCGAACGGATTGGGTAGATCCTTTTCGCTTGAGAGAATATTAGATCGTAGATTTTGTTTGATCTCTAAGGGTGTCGCAAACCCGTACGTTAGCATCGGATTAATAATATTGTATATCGAGTGTGCTGCGTCTTACTTGTGTGAGCGTAGAATTGGAGCGTGAGAGAGTAGTTTGGTGTCATTTGTTTGTCTCGATTCGTCGGGTGACGAACTCCTACATAAATTTGGTATCAGAGGGAGGTTCGTGTCAATTTCTTATTTGACACCATCCTAATATTCGTAGGACGCTGACACGCACCTTTCTAGGACGTTTCGTTTATCAAAATAACAAAAAAAAATCCTAGTCTGGAAATAGCGGCCTAAAATTCTCAATTTTCTGCGAAATCATAAAAAAACTTTTCTGGAAAATCTCCATACACTTCGCACTGAGAAATTGAAAAAATATTTTTTTACCTATTTATTATTAGTAAAAAAAATATCTTTTATAAAATACCATCAAGTCAGGTTCAAACTTCCTTCATTGTATACGCACTAGACTAGTCACAGAGTATACCCCTTCTTCCTAAAATATGGCGGATGACCGGGATACGGGTCACGGTACGACTATGATAGATGAACTCTGCCAAGATTTCACTGATCAGTTGACAGACATCTGGGAGATGCATCACGAAATGAGATTAAACCAAGCGGCTCCCCCTAATCTGGCGACCCGCCAATGTGACGAGGGGAAAAAATAAAAATAATAATAACAATTATGTCCTGCGTGCACCTAATCATAATAATCAGGCACCTTACGAGTTTGATATCACGAGGGTTGTTTAGATCAAACACCGATCGTACGATTGACGAGGTGTAACCCAAGTGTTCTTAGATTGGGTTATGGAATAGAGTGCATTTCGAGTGGCACAATCTGACCGACATGCACAAGGTGCGAGTTGCGAAGATGAAGCTGTTAGATAGGGCCAAAATATTTTGGCTGAATGAGGAACGACGTGTAGGTGCGGTAATAGTTTACCACCTATTGGTTGGGCTGGTATGAAATCCATGTTGACTAATCAATACATTCTTGCGTACCATCAAACATGGATGTTTGATGAGTTAGCTACCCTGAAACAAGGGAATAGGTAGGTCGTAGATTACATGAGCCTTATAACGGACATGATGGTCAGGTGCGATGTTAAGGAGATGCCAGAGATCACCCACTCTAGATTTTGTAAGAGTCTCAACCCCGACATTTAGTGTAACCTCCTACGGTATGGTCACACCGACTTGAACACCACCTTTAACGCCGCCTGGGATATTGAGAAGCACAATGCTTTCTAGTCCAAATCTCGCCCCTTCAGAAAGGAAAGTCCATCTTAGGAACACCCCACCAACCCATAAGGATAAGGGTAAGATCCGGTCTACTGAACCGAACTCTATTGTCGTTACGACTAGGAATCTGAGAAGCCCGATCGGTGAGAAAGTGCCCGTCGGTAGGATTATCAAGATGAATGCTACTTGTTTTGCTTGTGGCATTCAGGGACATTATGCTAGTGAGTGCCCTACCAACCCCAAAACAATAGACATTTTAGATGCTTCTTCTGAATCCGCCGAGCTCATGTATGAGGCAGGTGTAGAATATGAGTCTGAATCGGAAGTGTACCTAGCGACATAGAGGAGGATGTAACATGGTGGTGATGAGGCATATTTTGGCTACTCCGTGAGCATTAGATGTTTGGAATAGGATGAATATTTTCTTGTTAAATTTTAAGAGCAGAGAGAAGTGGTGTAAATTGATTATCGATAGTGAAAGCTCCCTGAATGTGATTTCAGAAAATGCGGTGTCACGAATATTGTTAACCACCAAACCTCACCCTCACCCTTATAAGGTTGCTTGGGTAAATAAGACATCCCTTTCGGTTTCAAAGCGTTGCTTAGTTCCCCTTAACATTAAGGCTTATACAGAGAAAATTTTGTGTGACATCTTCCCCATGGATGCTTGTCATGTTCTATTTGGACGTCTGTGGCTTTACGACCATGATGTTACTCACCTAGGATGTGCTAACACCTACGAGTTCAAATTTAATGGCAAGGCAATTATTTTGAAGCCCACTCCGCCTAGGGGTCCTTCTGTCCCTTCTAAGGACATGATTATTCCAGTAGAGAAGAAAACATTAATTTTGATAGGTAAGAAGGAGTTTGCACGTGAAACTTTAGTGGATGGTGTCATGTATACGTTAGTTTGTTTGCAAATAAAGGAAGATGTATCCACTTTTGATAATTTACCTCTAGCATTGAGGAAACTTTTAGAAGAGTTTAAGGATGTAATTCTGCACAAGCTACAACCCATGTTACCCCTTAAGCAGGACATTTAACGTGAGATAGATTTCATTCAGGGTTCCTCTTTAACCAACCTTCCTCACTATCGGCTAAACCCTTCCGCATAACTAGAGTTGCAACCCCAAATTTTAGATTTGTTAAGTAAGGGATTCATCTGCCATAGCAAGAGTCCTTATGTCGTACCCGCTTTAGTTAACCCTAAGAAGACGGCTCTTGGAGGATGTGTGCGGATAGTCGGGCAATTAATAAAATTACTATTAAATATCGATTCCCCATCCCACGTTTGGACGATTTATTGGACATGTTACCCAGGGCCACGATCTTTTCGAAATTGGACCTTAGGAGTGGCTACCAATAGATTCAGATTAGGGAGGGAGACGAATGTAAGACCGCTTTCAAGTCAAAGGATGGGCTTTACGAATGGTTAGTGATGCCATTTAGCTTTCCAATGCCCCACGTACTTTCTTTAGGATGATTACTCATGTCTTCCAACTATTCATGGGAAAATTCATAGTAGTGTATTTTGATGATATCCTCATTTTTAGTACTTGTCCGAGCCATCATGAGTCACAGTTAAGAACTATCCTTACCACGCCGAGGACGCAAGAATTATTTGTCAATATTAAGAAGTGTACATTTTATGTGATGTACGTAGAATTCCATGGGTATATTGTGAGTTCAGGAGGCATACATGTGGATCCTAAGAAGGCCAAAGTCATTAAGTATTGGCCGGAACCCCCCAACATTCAGGATGTTAGTAGTTTTCACGGACTGGCTACCTTTTAGCGTCGATTCATACGAGATTTTAGTAGTATCATGGCGCTTTAAAGAAAGGGTATTTCACGTGGACTAAATGGGCTACTAAAGAATTCCAAAAAATTAAATCACGGATGTCGGAAGCTCCACTTTCGAGGTTGCCAGATTTTAATAAGGTTTTTGAGTTATCTTGTGATGTGTTTGGGGTCGGCATAGGCGGTGCATTAAGTAAGGAGGGTAATTGGTTTGGGTATTTTAGTGAGAAACTCGTGGGTCCTAAATTGAATTATTCTAATTATGACAGGGAGTTTTACGCTATTATTCGCTGCCTCCAACATTGGCGGCACTATCTACTCCCAAAGCAGTATGTTATCCAATCTGATCACGACGGTTTGAGATTTGTCAATTCTCAAAGCAAGGTCAGCCACCGACATGATAAGTGGGTCTCCAATCTTTAGGAATACACATTTATAATAAAACAACTTATGGGGACACTAAATCGTGTGGTCGACGCCCTCAGTCGTGTTTCGTTATTATTGTCTACGCTAGAAGTGAAAGGCATTGTGTTCGATAGGATTACAGATGAGTATGTCCATTGTCCGGATTTCAAGGAAATCTATTTATCCGCTCAAAGCGACTATCCCACTACCATCTCAGCCTATTATATTCGAGATGATTATCTATTTAAGAACTCGAAGCTAGGTATCCCTCTTTCTTACCTACGTCATTTCATCATTTGGGAATTTCATAACTGTGGTTTAGGTGTTCATTTTTATCGTGTAAGACCATTACATTATGGAGGATAAGTTTCATTGGATTGTTCTCAAATTAATTGTAAATAAAATTATGAAGAGTTGTCGTGTGTGCCAATTATCTAAGGGTAATAGACGAATGCCGGTCTTTACACTCCTCTTCTGATTCCCTCTATTCCTTGGGTGGACGTGTAACACCTCCCCTGTAATGAACATATTATATGTGTCCGGCCGGGGCCCCACAACATACAGACGCCACAGCTTAAGCATTGTAAGATGATATAAACTACCCAACTCAAAACTCATACCAAACACAGCATAAACAAACGACAGCACCAAAAGTTATCCACTAACATACGATTATCAAAATGGCCTTATGGCCTAACAACAAACATGAGTCCAAAACTGAAACAATAACATCAAACATCAACGTGCATAAGCACTCCTAGGCTACCTTGGCATGCAAGCTGGAAACATAGTGCATTATGCATAACATTCCAGAAAGCAGAGCTACTACATAATATGAATCACTTCAAGAGTCTTATGCCTTTTGGCCGACGAGCTTGCTCCTGCTTGCGATCCTTTCCCTGCAAAATTTTGTGGTAATGTGGGTGAGCAAAGGATGACCTTAACTCTATAACCAACACATCTCCTCACGGTCATCCCTTGCGTACCCGGGGTACACCGCCACCCTGCAGGTCAGCACTTCGTATGTAATAAACATAAACATGTAAAGCTATAATACGGGTTTGGATGTCTCATAAAACAAACATGTTTATAAGTTGAGCATGTAATATAAAGGGGCCTATAATGCAATATTTATGCAAATCCTGGGTTTCACCCAAGTCTCCCTAAAGTGTATGCTTCTAACACATCATCAATCGGGTACTTCCAATTTTCCCATCGGCATTCAAGCCACAAATACAAGGGTACTACCAATTTCCCCGTCAGCATTGAAGCCGCAAATATAAGGGTACTTCCAATTTACCCATCGGCATTTAAGTCGCTACACGGAAAGTTTGCCTAGGCCCAAACCGCTCGTGGGTCTCAAACCCGGGCTTGCCTTCAAGCCCTGTATTCTCACGTCTGGATTACGCCTCACACACAAACTGATGCTAAGAACACTTGGTAGACCCCACCCGCTCATTATAACCAAGGCCTGGCTCAAATATCGGGACTAAGTCCACCAAAGGAGACCCAACGAGACACAGCAGGTATCATCCGGGCATGTCCAAAGCTTGGAGTTCTCATCAGTTTCATAGAAGGGGACTTGTCTATCCAGGACACTCTCCACACATGACATTGCAACGTCACGGGCTAGCCAGCCGAGCACAGGGATAAAGTCGTGCCTTAGCACATCACAGTCCCAAGCCTTTCCCACCGCAATCCACCATTCATACTATACCATCCCCACACCCCAATGTGTACTCTAATTTCCACCTGCTCTGGTTTGGGTTACACGTACTAAAACGAAAGTGGGAGAAAACAACATCATAAATGGTGTCTTGTCGCTAACTGATTTCTAACAAAACCCTTTAGGCTCGCTATGTAATATCACCGAATCAGACTAACGGTCGCGATTACGGCTTCACCCGCAATGCCTAATATAATAACGAAGCGGATTTCTAGTGCAATATCATGCGGGGACGGACACAATCGACCCGATGGCTCATCTTGAACCATGGCAACCCGAATCCCTCTCACTTGAGAGATCCAGTGCCTAAATGCTTGAAAGAAATAAAAAAACAACATGGATGCAATGCACGCATCCTAATAACCTAGAGGAGAAGTGTCGTTACCTTACGACTTCTCTTCCTTGTCATTGAATCATTAATTTTTACGGATGAGAATGTGCACCTCCAAGTCCTCTCCACGGATCTAGGCTCGGATTGATGATCGGAGCTCCGAAGCTTCGTCAATGACAGAAGAAATCTCTCTTCTTCCTCCTCCTAACTCTCTCTTCCAAGCCCTATGTCAACAATAAAAAAGTGAAGAAAATGAGGGAGAAATCCCGCTCATCCCTATATAAGCACTTTGGACGTAGTGTTCTAGTCCATATGATCAAATCCTAAGAGGAATCAGATGGCTAAAATGCCAAATGACAGAACTGCTCCCGCTCGCTATTGCCGGGTGGTAACTACCTACCGCCGAGAGGTAGCTTCCTGAGAGCTCAGCCAAAATATAGGGATGCACTAACATCGGTGGTTGTACTAATGATGTGTGGTAGATCACTCAAAGCCTACCACTCAATGCCATCATCTAAACGCACTCAACACCAAGCTACCGCTGCGCGGTAGCTAGCTAACTCCGTGCGCTATCACTCAACGATTGTCACTGAACGCTGCACGAGCTACCGCCGCACGATAGTATCCCATCGCCGTCCACCACCACTCAATGCTCTCAATGCCTGGATTCGTCGAAACAATGCTATTGTCGGGTTATAACTACCTATCGCCGCGTGATAGCTTCCAGAGACTCAAGATCTGGAAAAACCAGGGTGTCACAACTCATCCACCCTTAAATGAATTTAATCCTCGAAATTAAGCATGCACTTAAACAAAAGCATTCCTGAAGTAAAAAAGTTCTGGGAAGTCCTCCAGCATTGCTTGTTCATGCTCCCAAGAGAACTCGTCTCTCTCGTAGTTGTTCCAACGCACCTTCATGAGTTTGACCTCTTTGTTCCGCAACTGCCGAACTTCTGAATCTTCTATGCTAACAGGATGGACTTTTATACTTAAGTCCTCTTCTATCAGCACTGTCGCCAATTCGACCACAACACTTGCCTCCATCAAGGCTTTCCTCAAGACTAAGACATAGAAGATATTGTGTAGTCCACACAACTCTACATATATTGCTAACCGGTAGGCTGCTTCTCCAACGCGTTCTGTAACTTAGAACGACCCCAAAAAACTCGGACTCAACTTCTTGAATCGGCAAATCCACGAAATGCCTTTGAATTGCTTAATCTTATGATATACGCAGTCGTTAACTGCGAACTTCGCATTCCTATGGTGAGGATTAAAATACTTAGTTTGTCGATCCTGAGCAACTTTCATGCGCTCCTGAATTGTTCGCACCAACTTGCAAGCATCAGTCATCGCCTATTTTCCCAAAAGTTTGATGTATCCCACCTCTGTCCAAGACATCGGTGTTCGACACCGCCTTCCATACAATGCCTCGTATGGTTCCATCTTAGAACTTGCCTGGAAACTATTGTAATATGGAAACTCCACCATTAAAAGGTGATCTTCCCACTTCTTACCAAAGTCAAGTGTACACATCCTCAACATATCCTCCATTGTACAATTCATCCTTTATATTTGTCCATCGGTTTGAGGATGTAATGCCATACTAAACCTGAGTCTGGTGCCCAGACATTTCTGTACTAATCTCCAGTCTTTGGACGTGAACCGTCCTCGCAATCACTAACAATACTCTTTGGAATCCCATGTAACCTCACAATGTTACGAACATACAATTTTACCAGCTTCTCCACGATGCCTCTTTCTGATTTGGGATGAAATGAGCCACTTTGGTCAAGCGATCCACGATCACCCAAATCGCATCATTTCCCTGATGCGACCGAGTTAAGTCATGCACAAAGTCCATGGAGATGTCATCAAATTTACAGTCGAGGATAGGAAGAGGCTTCAGGAACATATCAGGCTTCTGACACTCAACCTTCACGAAGGCACAAATTTTACACAGACTCACGTACAAATCAAAATCCCGCTTCAAATCAGGCCACTAAAAATATTTCTTCATATCTAAGTACACTTTGTACTGCCCGGATGAATGGAGTACTTCGTGAAATGAGCATCAAACATTAACTCCTCATAGAGCTTGCCGAACTGCGGTACGCATATCCTTCTGTCCTTCCTTAAGATCCCATCAATCATCTCCCAGGAACTACCCTTGATTTTTTGAGCTTCCACGACAAATGTCTGAAACTCTGCATCCACACTGGTCATTTCCCAAATACGATCGAACAAGTCGTTCTGCAACTCTATCCAGTTAAATCGAGTCATGCTAGACTTGCATCTTGCTACACAAATGATGCTGAGGGACTCAAAGTCTCGCACCAACTGCTCATCATGATCTTCAATCCAATGCCCTTGTCTAGAAAGTTTTCTACTCAAGGCATCCACCAAAACATTGGCTTTGCATGGTGTATATTGAATTGCCATGTCATAGTCCCCAAAGAACTCGACTCATCTACGCTATCGCATGTTCAAATCCTTTTGATCTATGAGATACTTCAGGATTTTGTGGTCCGTGATGATCTCCGCCTTCACACCGTACAAAAAGTACCGCCACAACTTTAATGAAAAAAATACCGTGCCAATTCCAAGTCCTGGACGGGATAATTCCTCTCATGAGGTTTCAACTGTTTAGATCCATAGGCTATCAGCTTGCAACGTTGCAATAACACACAACCCAAACCATAACCTGATGTGTCACTGAAAATCTGAAATCCTTAAGTCACTTTCAAAAGACTTCGGATTGGAGCTGTGGTTAACCTCTCCTTCAAGGTGTCAAACTCTTGATTGCACTCCTGAGTCCACATAAACTTTTGTTCCTTATGAGTCAGAGAAGTGAGGGGCAAATCTATCCGCAAAAAGTTTTCCACAAATCTTCTATAGTACCCAGCTAGTCTAGGAAAACACCTGACATCCGCCATGGTGCTCAGAACAGGCCAATCTTTGATGGCCTTAACTTTTGCTGGATCCACCACCACCCCATCAACAGTAATTACATTGCCCAAAAATACCACCTCTGACAAGAACTCGTATTTCAAGAACTTGCATACATCTGGTTCTCTCTCAAAGTCTACAAGACTTCTCTCAAATGAGCCTCCTGCACTGCCTTTGTTTTGTAGTAGACCAAAAAATCGTCAATGAACACCACCACAAATGAGTCTATATACTCCTGAAACACTCGGTTCATCAAATCCATGTATACTGATGGAGCGTTCATTAACCCGAACGACATCAACGAGAACTCGAAGTGACCATACTACATACCAAACACTGCATTAGGTATGTCCTCATCTCGAATCCACAACTGGTAGTACCCTGACTTCAAGACCAATTTAGAGTACACCACTGACCCCACCAACTGGTCGAACAGGTCATCTATCTGTGGGATGAGATTGTAACACCCCCTATCTATCGCATATCATATAGTAGTAGGTCCGGCCGGGGCCCGACGCCATATACCACAGACAAATCGGGTGGTTACTTAATGGAAACCATCCAACTAATATCCAACATTCTACACAGAGTCATTCTAGCGGAAGCAATTTAAAGTTGCAAGTTAAAGAACCCAACCAAACATGAATTTCCACTACTCAAACCAACAGGAATGAAATACAATACACCAGTACAATGGCCTTATGGCCTTACAATTATTTACTCAAATAAAATATGTCTTCCATAACACGTCATGCAGGCTGGTCACACATGAATATAACAAGTAAACACTCAAAATTTGGCCTTCGAGGGCCGGCTCAGCAACTTGGGCTTTAACCTGCTATTTACCGCTCGACTCCGCAGTACCTGAAAGCAACAATACACTGTACGGTGGCAAACAAAAGCAACGGCCAGCTATGCTGACCAAATTATAACGATCCCGCCCCTAAATTCGGGGCAGCGATGCTCCTTTCCCTGCACTTTATTAGCATAACCAAGCAGTATAGATGAACACTACATCACTGGCATGGGCATGCACGACCACACACCCCGTGCACTTAGGGCTCATTCTCGGTGAACCGATCAATGTCATGTAAATTTAAGCCATAGACACCCTGGTCTCACCACTGTCACTTGGACGGCCAATCTTGCGAGCATTTTGTCTTCCCAGCATGGGTTACGTCAATTTAAGCCATAGAATGCCAAATACCCTCATCTATGTCAACGGCTCACACCGAACGACATAGAACGGGTACGTTTCTGCCTGATCCGTTGCTCATGTCGCAACGTCAATTTAAGCCATATGTGCGGGTCAAACATCCCCGAGTCCCGTTTCCGTCTCACAGTTCACATAACCTGGTTATGTTCAAGTTGGCTCCCATGATACCATGTTAGCAGAATCACGCATCCGACCAGATTTTCGGGTGCACCTTGGAGTTAATCCCCAAGACTCCCTATTGTAATCTACCGCGTAGAAAACCCGAAAAACAAACATTCGCACAGAGTCTTTTCCGGCCATTTATGCATTGCAACATCACCGATCCAGACCAACTTGTCCGGGTAGGCTTCACACAACATGCCTATATTCGTTCTCGATTACGGACTCTACATGTACACAACGGGGACTATTCATGTCTACCCGAAGGAACGCATCAACTCACCGCAAACTCGCGAGAGCGGGCTTCCTATGCAAAGGAAAAGAGAGCATCACATGCTCAAGTAGAGAATCGTCACCCTAGCGTTTTTCCTTGGCATCATGGAAACATATGCGGATGGAAAGCACTGCAATCTCCTTGCCTTCGTAGATCCGAAGTTGGCTCGTGATTTAGAGCTCCGAAACTCCGCTGGTAACCGGATCTAGCCTCCTTTCTTCTTCCTTGCTCTCCCCTCTCTCTAGACCTATAGAAAGAGACTAAGTGAAAGAAGTGAGGGATTTGAAACCCTATTCCCGGGTATATTCCAGTAGGAATAACCCCCAGCCATTGGATCCCAAAATAAGGAAACGAACGGCCACGATCCGTAGCTGAAATGCAAAATCTAGGTCGAACACGTCCTGCGACACGCCCGTGTCCAGGGCCGTATCCCCCATTCTCCATAGAAACCGACGAGTCACGAAATTCACACGGGCACCCGACACGCCCGTGTTAGAACTGACATGCCCGTGTCAGCCAGTACACGCCCGTTTTCCCCGGGGTGTTCCTCCATTAACACTGGACCAACACCAACCCGAGACTCACACGGGTCTTGGACACGCCCGTTGTTAACCCCTTAGTCCGCAACACATGCAGGATGTCAAGGCCTTGCTTCATTATCCGCGGACACGATTCGGCAGTCCGCCTAGCTTGGCAAAGCAGCAGTGATCGGCCACCAAGGATGGTCCCCCATCGGCGGACTCAACGCTCTGTTCGCCCGGTTCGCCATGCCTTCATCCCTGGATTTTCTACTTAGGCGGACGCAGTGTCCCGTCAGCCCAGGCCACTGTCCTCCAGCAGGATCGCGCTTAGCAGTAGCAGATGGAAGCTCCAGCCCGCGAGCCCAGTATGCCCCTTCTGCGCGGATTGGCGTGTTCTTTCTTTTTGCTTCCCGTCACCACTGCGCGGTTCTCCTGTACCCCGGGCAGTCAGTTATTTTAGCCCTGCCCGTTTGGGCAGGCCCCTATCCTATAAATAGGGGGGAGGTGGTGCACCCAAGGCACGCTGACTCGTGCCTAGGAGCCTACTTGTTAAAGGCTGCGGACTCGAATCTCATGCTTTGCGGACTCCAGTTGCTCAGCTCTTGCCTTCCTCTTTCCCTTCACTTGTAATCAAACCTTTCTTCAGTAAAAGGAAAGCCCGTCGCAAGAGAGGCATTCAGGCCGCGACGGGCAAAGTCCATTGTTGCTATGGCTCACTGCCCTGCTGTTCTTCTGGCTCTCGTCTGCTTAGTAGATTGCTACTTGCAGTCTCTCCTCTGCCTTATTTTCCCTTGTGCTCGAACCGTTAGCTGGTGGTGCTCGATCCCCTTTGCGTTTTCGTGCACCAACAGTTAACACACGACCTTCAGATTCGAGTACCATTTTGAATACAACGGACAAACATGTCAGACCACCGAGCCCCCTATTCAGACCGCTCCAGATCTTCGGAGGATTCTCTCTGGGATGCAATCGAGCAAGCTCGCTTTGAGGCTGAGCAATCCCGCAGGCAGACTGACCAGCGTCTCGACATGATCAGCCAAGCTCTGCTTGCATTAACCCAGCGGCTTGCTCCTCAGGCCGCAGCAGAACCTGCGAACTCTCCAGTCTGCCAGACTCCAGCCCGCCGAAATCCGCTTCGGCAATCGCTAGTCACTCCTCAAAATCCTGTCCAGTCCGCTGCCCCTCTGCGCCCTCAGGAGGAGCAGTTCGCCTCATTCAGGAATTTTTTCAGAGAAGCAGCCAGGGGAACGCCTGCCCGCCAGCTCCATTTTACTGACCGCCAGTCCGCCGAGTCCGCGGACTCTCCAGCTTCAGTCCGCCCTTTCTGCCCTGCTAAGTTCGAGACCCCGTCTCCCTTCGTTGATCGAATCCTATGGGAGTCGGCTCCAAACAACTTCAGAGAACCTCGCCTTCCATTCTACTCAGGGGAGACTGATCCAGTCGCCCACCTCCAAGCGTTTGAAGGGGCAGTTGCATTGAGATGCCTCTCCAACGCCATCAAGTGCAAACTCGTAGTTACCACTCTCGAAGGACAGGAGAGAGAGTTGTTCTATGAGCTGCCTTCGGGCACAATCTCTTCCTTCGCTGAGCTTCGCAGCGAATTGTTACTAAGGGTTGCTACCTCAAGGAAGAGAAAAGATGTACCATCCGCTCTCTTTGAAATCAAGCAAAGGGACAACGAATCAGTTGCGCGGTTCGTTGATCGCTTCCAGAAGGAGATCCAAGGGGTAAGGAATGTGAACCCCGGCTACTACAAGGTTGTCTTGATCCATGGCCTTAGGCCCCTTGAAATTTAAAGCAACAATAAAGGCACCAGAGACATACCAAGAGCTGATCGCCATGGTCAACCGCTTCATTGAAGGCGAAAACGCCAAGCCCACGTATCTTTCATCCCCGAGAGCTAAGGCTGAAGGAAGGGATGCATCTTGTTCTTCTTCTCACAGCAAGCCCCCTCGCCCAGACCTCCAGCCTCCTTCTCAAAGAGGCCGGAATTTCCGCCATAAGAAACCTTTTCTCGGCCATCAACAGTTTCAAGAGCAGAGACTGTCGTTGGCCGCCACTCCCGCCATTCCGTTACAAGCACTTCCCATCCTCCAGCAAGCAGCCCTGCCTGCTCCGAGCCAATGTGATACTTGCTCCATGGAGGAAATTGCAGGTCAGGATCTTGATGAAGTCATCCAGATTTTGCAAAAGAAATCGGAAGAGAAGAAACAAGGGCCTCAGAGAGAGTGGAGGCCAAGAAACAATGCGCATTTCTGCCAGTTCCACAAGGAGAAGGGCCACTTGACCGAAGATTGCAAAGCCCTTCGTATGCTAATAGAGAAACTGCTTGCCGATGGGAAGATTGACTTAAACAAGAAAGACTCATCTTCAAAGTCGTCCACCTCAAAAGGAAAGGAAGTAGCTGAAACTTATCAAGAATGTGTGGATGTACAGGACAAAGGTCGTCTGCGGCCAATCAACATTCCGGTTGAATGCTTTGACGCAGATGATGAAGGAGTCCTGGGACAACTCTTCTTTATCCATGGTGGGGCAGGAACCGAGTCTACTCAGAAGTCCTCAATCTCAAGGGTCACTCGAGTAGAGGTGGCCTCTTCCTCTTCCATTGCTCCACCAAGTGAGATCATCACCTTTGGCCCAGCTGATCTACCCCAAACAGCAAATCCATTCGATGATGCGGTAGTGATTAAGGCTGTTATTGGAGATTTCACAGTTGACAGGATTCTCGTTGACACTGGAAGTTCAGTCCACCTGCTGTTTAAATAAACCTTTGAGGCCCTGAAGACTGGAAAGCATTTGCTTTCCACCGAAGGTCCACTCTACGGCTTCTCCGGGAAGGAAAAGAAGTTGAAGGAAGTGTCATCCTACCAGTAAAGCTTGGAGGGGCAAGCAAGCAAGTTCAGTTCATAGTGGTTGACGCTCCCAGTAGCTATCATGCCATCTTCGGCAGGCCTTTATTGAACAAGTATCAAGCGGTGGTCTCAACTTACCACCTCGCAATCATGTTCTTTGCTAATGGACGGATGTGCTGGGTCAGGAGTGACCCAAGAAGAGCAAGGGAGTGCTATGTTCGCACTGTCAACATGGTTGATGCAAGTCCTTCCATTGCTTCAGCAGCAGCTGCAGAATCCTCTCCAAGTTCAGAAACTGCTGCTGAAGGAGGAGCTCACCTGGAACATGCCGAGGTGACGCAAGGAGTCCCCATTGCTGAGGGGGAGGAGAGAAAGCTCTCGATCAACTCGGAGTTGCCTGAAGATCAAAAGGCCGAGCTGATATCCTGCTTGTTGAGGAAACTCGATGTATTTGCCTGGTCAGCAGAAGACATGCCAGGCGTGGATCCGGATGTTGCTTGCCACCACCTTAATGTTGATCCCAACTACAAGCCTGTGCAGCAGAAGAAAAGAGATGTAGCAACGAAGCTTGCTGATCCAATAAGAGAGGATGTCGCGAAGCACCTCAAGGCTAATTTCATTAGTGAAATTCAATACCCAACCTGGATATCCAATGTTGTAATGGTTAAAAAACTAGGAGGGAAGTGGCGCATGTGTGTAGACTTTACAAAACTTAATAAACCATGCCCCAAAGATTGTTACCCCTTGCCTCGAATAGATTCTTTAGTTGATTCTGGGTAGGGTACTCTTGCATGAGTTTTTTAGATGCATTTTCTGGTTATCACCAAATAAGAATGCATAAACCTGACGTTCCTCATATGTCATTCATTAAAAATGATGGTTGCTACTGTTACCTTGTGATGACCTTTGGGCTTAAAAATGCCGGTGCAACCTACCAACGCATGATGGACCGTGTGTTTAAGCAACAGAAAGGAATAAACTTAGAAGTGTATGTAGACGACCTCTTGATCAAGAGTAAGTCGTTTTCGCTGCACTTGCAAGATCTAGCAGAGACGTTCACTACTCTGCGTAGATATAAAATGAAGCTCAACCCGTTGAAGTGCACCTTTGGGGCGAGTAAGGGGAAGTACCTTGGTCATCTCCTTACTCCAGAGGGACTTGCCCCCAATCCAGACAAAGTAAAAGCTATTCTTGATATGCCTACCCCCATTCTCCTAAGGAATTCCAACAGTTAGGGGGGAGGTTAGCAGGTCTTGCAAGGTTCCTCTCTCGGGTTAAAGACAGGAGTGCTCCTTTCTTTAAAACTCTTCGAGGAGCATCCAAGTTAGAATGGACAGAAAAATGTTCTCGAGCCTTTGTGCAGTTGAAGAAGCAGCTGACTTGAAGACCTCTAATCCAGAGTCCCCGGCCAGGGGAGATGCTTTTCTTGTACTTAGGAGTTGGCCTTGAAGTTGTTAGCTCTGTTCTTCTTCGAGAAGAAAGCAGGAAACAGTTCCCGATTTATTATGTCAACCATATTCTGAAAAGTGTCGAGACATGGTACCTGATTCTGGAGAAGTTTGCCTTGGCACTGTCATGTTAGCTCGCAGACTTCGTCCGTATTTCCAAGCGCACTCGATTCAAGTTGTTACCGATCAAACTTTGAAAAGTGTGTTGGAGAAACCGGAGCATTCTGGCAGACTAGCCAAATGGGCAATAGAATTAAGTGAATTTGAAATTTCTTATGTGCCCAAGACAGCCATCAAAGCTCAAGTTCTAGCAGACTTCCTGATCGACACAGCAGAGTCCAGTTCTGATCAAGCAGAAAGGTCACTTTGGCTTGGACCATCTATGTTGATGGTGCCTCAAGTAGAAATTCTTCTGGAGCAGGAGTGGTTCTGATTAACCCAAACAGCGTCAAACTGGAGCAGGTCATCAAGTTTTATTTTCCAGTAACCAATAACCAGGCCGAGTATGAAGCTTTGCTAGCAAGCTTGAGACTTGCAAGAGAACTCGGAATTGACCATGTTCATATCAAGACTGATTCCTTGGTAATGGCGTCACAAGTCCTTGGAAACTTTGAGACAAGAGAGGCGATCTTGAAGAACTACCTTGCTCTTGTGAAAATAGAAGTCGGCAAATTCAAGAGCATTACCATTGAGCACATCTCTAGAACAGGAAATGAGGATGCAGATGTTCTTGCCAAGTATGGACTGCAATCAGGAGGAACAACTTCTGAGCTCTTCCGCCCGGCAGTGGAGGAAGGAGAATTGATGCAGGTTGATCAACATCCTTCCTGGATGGACCCATTCATTCTTTATCTGTCAACAGGAGATTTTCATCATTCAATCAAAGATCAGAAAAGGTTCAGAATAAAAGCAGCTCTCTATTACTTAGTGGCAGGAATCCTCTACAGAAAAACATTCCTCTCTACCATGGCCAGGTGTGTTTCAGAAGAAGAAGCTCCCGTTGTTTTGAAAGAAGTTCATTCAGGTGAGTGTGGAAGTCACTCAGGAGCAAGAACTTTAGAAAGACGGATCCTGCGGCAGGGATATTTCTGGCCCACCATGAAGAGAGACTCTGAGGCTTACGCCAGAAAGTGTGTTCAATGCTAGAATTTGGTCCACTTCAACACGAGGCAGCTCAGTCACTCAGATCGATTATAACTCCTTGGCCCTTCATAGTTTGGGGGATGGATCTCATTGGTTCTTTTCCCATGGCAAGCGGACAACGACGTTTCATTATAGTGATGATTGACTACTTCAGTAAGTGGATTGAAGCATAGGCATTGGCGAAGACAACAACTCAGGTCATCAAGAATTTCATTTGGGGAGAGATTGTCTGCCGACATGGAATACCTATGGCTATAATCACTGACAACGGACCACAGTTCAACAACGCAGAGATGATTGATTTTTGCAAACAGATCGGAACAGAACTGCAGTTTGCATCAGTCCATCATCCCAGGAGCAATGTCCAAGTTGAAGAAGCCAACAAGCAGGTCCTAATTTACTTAAGAAGAAAGTGCAGAATCTCAAGGGCAGCTGGGTTGATCAGCTTCCATCAGTCATCTGGTCCCTTAGAACAACACCTTCATCCACAACTGGCGAGACTCCGTTCAAACTTTCTCATGGCTCAGAGGCCCTCATTCCAGTTGAGTTTGAAGTCCCATCACCCAGGGTTCTGCTTGCAAGGCAAGGTTTTGAGGACTGGCTTGAGCTGAATAATGAAAAGATGAAATTTAGCCCGGAACACATTGAGGAGATTAGAGATAAAGCAGCAATAAGGCAGGAAGAGTTCAAGAGAAGGATGGCCCGGTACTTTGATCAGAACGTAAGGATAAAACACTTTCAAGTGAGAGATTTGGTTCTTAAAAAAGTTGACGCTGCTGCAACAGATAGCTCAGTTGGGAAACTTAATCCGACTTGGGCCGGCCCCTTCATTGTCAAAGAAGAGTTAAAGAACGACGCTTACTGCTTGCAAACATACGAGGGAGAGGATATGCCGCATACATGGAGCGGGGATGATCTCAAACGGTTCTATTCCCAAACCTTCTCTTTTCTATTCTATGTATCCTCTTCAAGAATCATTATGAGTAAAAACTGCTCGCTAACGCTTCTTCAAGTGTTTTATCTATTCAAGCATAAAAGTTGGCATGCTAAGCAAGAAAGATTCCAAAAACGGTTCCGTCCTTGAACTCTCTTTTCTTTCTTATGCTAGCTTTGCAAAAGCATCTCATTAATTAAAGGATTCGTACTGACACATTTCCTAATGTTTTCTCTTTCTATCCCAAACATCAATAACGGTTACCTGATACAAGGAGACATCGCCGAGTTCAGCAAAACCTCCCCTAGAGCTATTGTCATTAGCGTAACACCACGAAGACCACGTGTTGCGGGGAGATTTCGCACCGTGTAGTGGGAGCTTGCAGGCTTAGCGAGGTAGGATTCTGAACTTCAGATCCCGGCTAGTACCTGACCCCACCACTGCATTATGGAGGGACAGGGTGGGAGTTAAGCTCTACCATGCCGCATTAGGGATATCGTTACAACTTTGATGATCGTGTGAGGAAAGTTATGCCGCTCCGACTCACCTGCCCACGGGTCATCTTAGTTTGTAACCCTCGAACACTCCATGGTACCCTCAAGCAGTGCCTGCAGGAGACCCGCAATCTGTTTGATCTTGAGGAAATTTATACCGCTCCGGCCGCAACTACCAAAAAATCAACTTAGACTGTACTCCAGGCAAGAGGGCAGAGGACCGTTCCGTCAAGTCTGCATCTTGCTCTTCATAGGGAATCTTTCTAGTGCAGACTGATTTTCTTTATTCGCGCAGTCCGCCGGTTTTCCTTGGGTTGATCGTATAGCTTGTGGCCCGGTGAGAAAAGCAATGCCTACCGCACCTGCCCACCTGGTCGCAAGCTATAGATCATTTCTTCTATTTAGTGTGGACTGATTTTCTTTATCCGCGCAGTCCGCTGGTTTTCCTTGGGTTGATCGTATAGCTTGTGGACTGGTGAGAAAAGCAATGCCTGCCGTACCTGCCCGCCTGGTAGCAAGCTATAGATCATTTCTTCTATTTAGTGCGGACTGATTTTCTTTATCCGCGTAGTCCGCCAGTTTTCCTTGGGTTGATCGTATAGCTTGTGGCCCTGTGAGAAAAGCAATGCCCGCCGCACCTGCCCGCCTGGTCGCAAGCTATAGATCATTTCTTCTATTTAGTGCGGACTGATTTTCTTTATCCGCGCAGTCCGCCGGTTTTCCTTCGGTTGATCGTATAGCTTGTGCCCCAATGAGAAAAGCAATGCTTGCCGCACTTGCCCTCCTGGTCGCAAGCTATGGATCATTTCTTCTATTTAGTGCAGACTGATTTTCTTTATCCATGCAGTCCGCCGATTTTCATTGGGTTGATCGTATAGCTTGTTGCCCGGTGAGAAAAGCAATGTCTGCCGCACTTGCCTGCCTGGTCTCAAGCTATAGATCATTTCTTCTATTTAGTGCGGAATGATTTGCTTTATCCGTGCAGTCCGCCGGTTTTCCTTGGGTTGATCGTATAGCTTTTGGCCCGGTGAGAAAAGCAATGTCGACCGCACCTGCCCGCTTGGTCGCAAGCTATAGATCATTTCTATTAAAATATGCGAGAACTGTGAAATCATTTCCGCCCAGTCCGCCGAATTGTTTCCCAGTTGGTCTCTTTCAGCTCGCAGTTTACCAGTAAACATAAGGCCACCGTGCTTATATTGTCATTAAGTTTCAATGATTAATAAAGAGAATTGCGGACTGCTATTGGAACTCGATAGAGTCCGCCGGATATTTTTGTCACCCAAGTATTCGCATTCTTACGATGGACAGTGGTCGGATTGATAAATGAAATTTCCTAATCAGCAAGTCAAAAAAAACTCATACAGTATGGATGATCTTTGTATCACGCGGACTGCTGCATGGAGATCGAACTTAATCACGTTAAATGCAGAAAATAAAGAACATTGCAGGAGACACATGATACCAGGATATCCATTTCTATTTGATCAAAAAATTTACATCTTTTCATATATTCGGCAGACTACAAACTTGAGTCCGCTCCATTTGCAAAAAAGGCAAAAATACATTAGTCATCTTCAGCGGTCTTCTGTTTCTTTTCGGCAGGAGGTGCAGGGCTTAGGCCTTCGACATCAATCTCCGGAGAATAGCCCTCTGAGCCGCTTCCGCTGCTGCCATCTAATCCAGTGCTTGTCGCGGACTCGCTATGCGAGCTCTTGCCTGCAGAGGAAGATGCAGAGGTGCCGGAGTCGGCGAACTGTTCTCCGCCTTGCTGGCTTGAGCCAGTGTCTTCAGCCATTGCCTTGATGCCTTCTTCTCCTTCTTCTTCGCCTTCTTCTTCTTCTTCTTCTACGGGTTCTTCTTCGCCTTCTTCTTCCTCCTCGATGATGACGTCTTTACCATTTGCAGCCTGCTCCATTGCTGCGACCTGCTCTTTCAACTCCGGGAAGAGCTCCAGGAAAGGAACGTCATCCACTCCTTCCTTTGCGAAGCCGTCGCGGACAAATCGCTCGATGGCGATCTCAATGGTTTCCTTTACAAAGGGGAGCATGGCGGCCTGGAAATCGTTATTCTCCAAATCGTAGGCAACCTGCGCAAAACAAGAACAAAAATCAAATCGCGGCGGACTTCAGATAGAGACCGCTGCAAATACAACTCACCCCAAGCTCTTCCTTCTGCTGGGCAACCTTCCTTCCTAACCGCACATTTCTTTCTTTGAGCACTCTTTTTTCTTCTTGAAGCTGATCATTTTGCCTAAGAAGGTCTCTGGCCAGGGAACAGACAAAGTGGTTCGTCACAACGCTGTTCGCACTTGCCTGGGAGGCCAATAGAGGGAGATCGGCAGCGGCTACCTTCTTCAAATCGCTCAAGTTGCGCTTCCCATAAAGTGCGGATATCGCAACATGAGCATGGCGAGTTATTCTCGAGCTTTTCCACGAAGGAAGCGCATTCGACAAGTGGACATGCTTGTTCTTATTGTGCCAGTGGATCATCGGGTTCCCCCTAAGATCCTTCTGGCGGTTGCCGAAGCCTTGAATTATAAAAATTTCAGAAGAGGAGTAGTCCGCCGCGGGATCCCCCTCCTCTTTCCTCTTCCTTGAAACCTCTTGTTTCCTTTCTCTTTGTGTAGGCGTAAATCCGCTAGGCGTCTGTGGCAGGTTGGCGGGTACAGCTAAGGTCGCTGCAAAAGCAGAAGAGTTAAATACAAAGGTCGCTGCGGATACAAACTTGAGTTCACAAAAGCTTACTTTCTTCGCGCGAAACGTCCGCCAAGCTCGCCAACAGCAGAACGTAGTATTCAATATCGAGCCTGGCATCGGCTAAGAATTTGGCGATGGCGGACTCCATTGCGTCCAGCAGGACACTCTTGAAAGCGGAGTCCGTGCGCTCTTGAGGATATGTATGCGGGAACCCTAGGTCGCCTTCGAAGATTAAGAACCTGGAGGTCCAGTTGTGGATCTTGTTAGGAAGGACCACAACCTTCATTCCTCTGCAGTAAAAGTAGATCACACCCTTGTAAGGGCGGCCTCCGGATGAGGTTATTGAGCGGACTGAGAACATCTTGCGGAAGATGTTCATACAGAAGGCGATCTTCTCAAACCACAAGTAAGAGATAAAGCTGCAAATAGCAGCAAGAGTGTTGGGCGCGAGCTGGCTCGACACCATCCCGTAATGTTCAAAAATTTCAGCGATCTCCCACAATAATGGAAATTTGAAGCCGCTATCAAAGTGATCAATGGGTATGGCGATCTGAGTCGCCGTTGAAAAATTCAGTCTTTCTTCATGGGCTGGAAGGCGGACAAGAAGGTTTGAGTTCGCCATCTTATTCTCAACAAAGGCCTCAAGATCAGCCTCTGTTAGAGTGCACTTTCTATGGTCGGCGGCATGGAAAGCAACTGCAGCGTCAATCCTGGCGGACACCATTTTGGTAGGCCGTAGGGTCTTCAGCTTCAACTATTTTCCTGCATAGAAGAAGCAACAGGGCAATATTTATAGTAGCGGGGCCTGACAGCTTTTTGAGCCAGGTTGCACAGCTCGCTTTTTCAGTCTGCATAGTCCGCCATAATCTAATTATTCACGCAGCAAGTTAAAATAACGCGGACACGAACATTAATTCACATGCCAAGCAAAGTTCAAAGCACAAAGTAAGGCAGACAAAGTTTCAGTCCTCCCAGTTCGCAACACTTCCCACCTGCAGACAAGTTAAAATTCTGAGAAGCGGACACAGCATTAGTCCGCACAGTTCGTCACAGTTCACAACACAAATTGGCAACATAATGTGCGGATATATTATTTAATCCGCATAAAGCGCAGCATAGTTCATCACAAGCCACAACGTAGAATATTGTTTAAAACCCATAATTATACATCAACCAAATTGAAATAGTTCATGGTTTTGCGGACTAAGCGGTCTTTGGTCTCAGTCCGCGTTGGCCTTTCCACCCTATCTCTGCACAAGTGCGCAGCTTGGTCGCTTATTTGGAGGACTTCGATGTACAAGCGACAGATATGGTGATGAATAGAGTTGATAGTCCGGTGCATATGAGCAGCCTCCCGGTCTACCTGACTAAGGGGAACCATCGGCTCCATCGCCAGCCTCAACTCCTCATCCGCAGCCTGTTGGCCACCACCTTCCGGTGCTGCGACCACCAGAGCAACACGATCTGGCAATCACGATCTTTGCTCAGCGACCTCAGCAGCCCGCTTCCCCTTTTCTTCCCGCGCCGACGTAAATTGATTGCCATTGTAGAAGCGGACATCATCAGTGAGCCTCTTCTTCTCCCTATCGGACCTCTCCAGCGCCCTTGAGATGCTGGCAATCTGGTCCTTTAGGGGTTTATCGCGCTCCGCGGATGCTTTCTCGCGCTCTTCCGCCTTCTTTAACTCCGCTTTAATGTTCTGAATTTCAGCTTGAAATTTCCTTTCTAACTATCTGATGTCGCTCAGGTTGGGCTGCTAATCTCTTGCGGATTCCTCATGCGAGACTGCGTCGACACTAGTACTCGGCATAACCACGATCTCGCCACTCTCGATAGAGCCCGATTCCAACTTTCTACCTGCAGCAAAGAAGATCAATTTCACGCTCAAATACAGTCCGCGGTGGACTCAAAGAATCAGGATAAAAGATCACATTTGGACAAAGCAGCAGCGAGTTGCCGACTATCGAAAAAGACAGACTGCCTTGCCCGCTCCGGGTCAAAGATGCTTAACCGTTGCTTCCACTCACGATGGACTTTTACTATTTGTTCAGCAGCAGAACTTTTTTAAACGACAATGTCATCAGTTTCGGTGATGATCTTAATTGGTCTCGACTTCTGAGGCGGCGACCTGTAAAGCCACTGACGCTTAAAATATTTGGGCGCCGGTTGAAGGTTACCTGACTGCAACAGCTCTGCGTAGTCCACAGATCTTCAGCATTCTTGTCTGCCGCAGCCTGCTTCGAGGCCGCCTCGACAGTAGCTACATGGGCAGCGATCTGCTTCTTCTACTCCGCTATCTTCTCTTTCAGTCTTTCCCTCTCTTTTTCCTCAGCAGCGGATAAAGAGGGGAGTTCGCCGCCCTTGACCTCAAGGATTTCGACCTCAGGTTGCTGTAGTGCACCCAACATGGATTCGTTGATGAGATCAAATTGATCGACATCTATGGAATCTAGTATCTCATCCGTAGATAAACTGACCGTGGAGAGGGAATTATCTCCCTGGATTTGAGCCTCCGGAGTAACTAACTCGCTTTCAGGGACTTCTTTCTCGCGCAGCCTGTGCTACAAGTCCGCATCTCCAGTCCTCTTGGAGATATTCTTCTCCTTCATCGCTCGCAACTTCTTTTCAACCCGCTCAGCCACGGTCGACTAGTCCCTCCTCCTCTTCTTTCTAGAAGCTCTTTTCTCGGCAGAGTCCGCGACAGCCTTTCCTAAATCGGGCTGGCTCTCACGGACCGTCTCAGGGTTCGCAGCGACCAATACCTGCGAAGCTGCATCTTTCCAAACCTCTTCTCCCGCAGTCTGCCTATCTTCATCAAGGTTAATGATGGGCTCCTGGGCATTAGGGGATGATATTTCAGCCTCATTGTGTTCGCCAACTATGTCCGCCGAGTTCACAGTTTTCTGGGAAGTGGCGGTGTCCGACAGAGTTAATAACTTCTCACTTACCAATGGCTGTTCAGCGTGAGGAACTGTGGCATCCTCCTTCTCGAGCACAGGAATATCAGTGCGGCGGACCGGTTTCTCAGCAGGCTTCTGTTTGTGGGAACTTTCTCTAGTAGAGCGGACAAGATCCCCTCCCGTCGTTCTCTTTATTATTTTCTTAGTCTTCATAGGCGTTAGTGCCTTCTCACCTTTTGCAGTGAGACTGGTGAAGAAAGCGCCAAGCCTTGCCATGTCGGACTGCAAAGTGGAGTCCGCATGTGGTGAATAGCGCCCCGTGTCGATCGGAATTTCTAACAGTTCCAGTCCCTCCAACAATATTTATAGCGCTGAAGACATTAATGAGGCTTGCGGACTCGGCGGTTAAGAAAACATTTTCGAAGTTTTATGGAAACTTAAAAAAATTTGCGGGGATTATGTTAACCCCTCAGTCCGCAACACCCGCAGGATGTCAAGGCCTTGCTTCATTATCCGCGGACACGATTCGGCAGTCCGCCCAGCTCGGCAAAGCAGCAGTGATCGGATGGTCCCCCATCGGCGGACTCAATGCTCTATTCGCCCGGTTCGCCATGCCTTCATCCCTGGATTTTCTACTTAGGCGGACGCAGTGTCCCGTCCGCCCAGGCCGCCGTCCTCCAGTAGGATCGCGCCTAGCAGTAGCAGATGGAAGCTCCAGTCCGCGAGCCCAGTCCGCCCCTTCTGCGCGGACTGGCGTGTTCATTTTTTTGCTTCCCATCACCACTGCCCGGTTCTCCTGTACCCCGGGCAGTTGGTTATTTTAGCCCTGCCCGTTTGGGCAGGCCCCCATCCTATAAATAGGGGGGAGGTGGTGGACCCAAGGCACGCTGACTCGTGCCCAGGAGCCTACTTGTTAAAGGCCGCGGACTCGAATCTCGTGCCTTGCGGACTCCAGCTTGCTCAGCTCTTGTCTTCCTCTTTTCCTTCACTTGTAATCAAACCCTTCTTCAGTAAAAGGAAAGCCCGTCGTAAGAGAGGCATTCAGGCCGCAACAGGCGAAGTCTGTTGTTGCCGTGGCTCACGGCCCTGCTGTTCTTCTGGCTCTCGTCTGCTTAGTAGATTGCTACTCGCAGTCTCTCCTCTCCCTTCTTTTCACTTGTGCTCGAACCGTTAGCTGGTGGTGCTCGACCCCCTTTGCGTTTTCGTGCACCAACACCCGTGTCCTATTTGACACGCCCGTGTCATACCTGAACAAGCCTGGGCTCCAGGCTATGTTCACTGTCTCGGCACTTCGTCTCGACACTTTGTCGACCACCTGACACAGCCTTGGACATGCCCGTGTCTTATGTCATGTTCCCTGTCTTGACACTTCGTCGAGCAAAATCGTCGACTTCCCTAGCATATCGTAGACACGAGCTCGACACGCCCTGGGACACGCCCGTGTCGCAGGCCGTGTTCGCTGCTCGACGATCGTCGACTACAAAATTTGTCGACCTCTCGGCCAAATCGTCAACCCAAACACGACACTCCCTGGGACACGCCCATGTCCCAGGCAGTGTGCCCCCTGCCAAATTCCAAACTTGGCTCAAAATGCCTCCTGTCGCTCTTTTGAGTTTCGGGGCGTTACACAGATACTTATTTTTGACGTTGAGTTTATTCAACTCCCAATAATCTATGCACAACTGCATACTACCATCTTTCTTCTTTACGAATAGCACGGGCGAGCTTTATGGCAAAGATCTGGGTCTTACTACTCCTTCTCCAACTATTCCCGCAAGTATACCTTGAGCTCAGCCAACTCCTTCGGTGTCATCCTAAAAGGAGGATGTGACACTGGCCTTGCTTTTAGCAGTTACTCAATCGAGAAATCAATCTCCCATCAAGGAGGTGCTCCAGGTAGCACCTCAGGGAACACATCCTCGAATTTTGCCACAACCGACACTTCTCCAATTGATAATTTAGAAAGCTGAACTTCTATAAATGCTACGAAAGCTACTCCTCCCAGGTTAACTTCCTGCACCAACTGCATGGCTGAAATCAGGGAACAGGCCACTCGACTAAGGCCCTCAAATTTAAACTCTTTCCTTCCATCACTTCTCAGGGTCACCACCTTAGATATGAAGTCAATACTGGCATGCTGGTCTGCAAACCAATCCATCCCCAAGATGATATAAAACTTGGCTAACGGTGGAACCGCTGCCACCAACATGAAGTCATCTCTGTATAGACTCCAATCAATATGTCGTCTCGTCCCAGTAGTCATGAAAGACCCATTATGCATGCAACACCCAAAGCTCTACGTCCGTAGAAAAGGGCTTGACTACAATTCTTCGGATGAAGCTTTCCACAAGAGAGGATTACGATGCTCCCGTGTCAAACAATACCCTAGGGTCTGCACTGGTTGGAAATGAGAAGTGCTCGACTATGCCATTTTTCCTTTCTCCACCGCGCTAGGTCCGAAATGCACGGAAAGCTCTTACCTTGGCTCATGCTCAGTGCCACTTTCAGTATAGAAACAAGCTATATGAACCGGCTTGCCACAATTGTAGCATGATGGTGGTCCCTTAAAGCAAGATCCCCCGATATCATACTACTATTCTCCCAAGTCTTATAGGGATGGGGTTTCTATTTATTTTATTATTCCCTTCCGACTTCCCTTGCTGTTGATGCGGAAAATGGCACCTCCAGTTAACAACATTTGGTCTCCCGAGAGAGATAGAGAGATTGCAGGGTATGTGAGAGAGGATGACGAGACAGCCGAGTAGCTCGTTACTTTGAGCTGCGAGTGAAGAAAATGAGAGAATATGGAGAGATAAAAGAGGTGCCACTTGCATGCGGCGAGACCAGACTTCGCCCGCCACGGTAAATGCCACTCTTGCGATTATTTTTCCCTTTATATAAAAACCTGAGTTACCGTTGAGGTTGAGTTCTCTTATGTAGAAAAGAGAATAAAGAGGAATATATAACAAAGGGAAAAAGAGCTGGCGGCTAGAGAAGATTAGGCCGCCCAGGCCTCTGCGGACTGCTCAGGCCACTCGGCTCGATGCCTCAGGCCTCACGATTTTCCTAGCTGTGCAGTTCCCCAGGCTGTCTGATGATTAAAGTCAAGAGCCTAGTCGCGCGATGTAGTCACTAAGACTGCATTGGCATACTGCTGAATTCCTCACTGAACCACCAAGTTCAAGAGCTTTGTCGCATAGAGCAACCGCTGAGGTTGCCCGGTTTGACTTGAAGATTATTCGCTTCTAGTACTAGAGGATAGAGATTTGTGGCCGCAGAGTTGACACTCCAAGTTTACCCCTCGGCTGACCTCACCTTCTGAAGAGGTATAGGGGCCAATTTATAGGCTGGAGGAGGTGACGTCCAGAACTGGGATTGATGACATCACCCCGATGATATGGGTGAACAACGATCGAGTCCGCGACTTGATACAGATTGAAGAGGAGCTTGCCTACTGCTGGGAGAAGCCGTTGCTGGGAAGTTGGAGATGTTGTTGGCAGACTATTCATAGAGTCTGCCTGGTACATGGCGGACATGGTGTGTCCTTTCCTGTTGGATGAGACGAGTTCGCCACCATCTGAAGTACGACCTAGAGGTAGGCCGCCTACTACTTGGAAGAGGCATCCACCATCCTAAGGTGGATTGAAGTTGAGTTTGCGCCATGCTGTGTGGACTGATGAGGAGATGGCTTGCTGCTGCGGGAAGCGAGTTCGCCACCTACTGCGGGTTGACTGTCCATTTGTGGGCGGACAAGATCGAGTTCTCCACCTATAGGTGAATAAGGATTGAGTCCACCTATTGCTAGAGGACTGAGGTGGAGTCCGCCTCATGTATTGGTGGTCCACTGCCTAGCACTGTTGAGAAGGTTTCTCATGGACTGCAATGTGAGGCCACCTCTCGCAAGCGGACTGAAGAGCCTTGGTCGGCCGATTCTTTCTTGTAGCGACCTGGAGGCAAACCGTCTGTTGCTAGGCGACCTGGAGGCCGGCTGCCTACTGTTGGGTGACCTAGAGGCAGGACTCATATCTCCGTGCAACCTGGAGGCAGGTCGCCTATCGTCGTGCAACCTAGAGGCAGGTCGCCTATCGACGGGCGACCTGGACGCAGGTCGCCTTCTTCTGAAGGGTTGAAGTGGGTGTCTACCTAATCCTTGGCAGACTGAGCAAGATGGGAAGGACTATCCGGACCTGTAGAAGAGAGAGATCTACTGCGCGGTTAGCCGGACTAACCGCGCGGCCTGTAGGGATATACTGTGGAAGCAGTCTGCACCCCTACAGAACACAGCTACTACGTGAGCTAAGCAGTCAGACCAGGGAGACTGCCTTTGTCGAACAGCTTCAACGGACAGAGGAATCTATCTGCCTGACCCAAGAAGAGGGCTGAGCCAGGTCACGACCTCCACGGTGAACTTGCAAGCTAGCCACCATTAGGAGGGATCTCCGATTTCTGGATTAACAAAATCCTCGTACTTTTTTAAGTCCCGATGGGAACTTCAAAAAAGTAGGAGACCCACAAAATCGTGATCCACCCCTCAAAACTTGCCAAAAAGAGAGGAGAAGGCAAATACTTGATGTCTCTCCTCAGAAAGGTCTGATAACACTTACTTTTTCTTCTGCAAGGAAAATATTGTAAGTGAAAAAAGGCACATCTTGTGTGTACCTAAATTGTTCTTGTAAAGTGAATAAGACTTGTGAATTCCTTCTACTGATCTCTACAAAACAAAGGTGAGAGGAGGTATAAAAGAACGATAACTTGCAAGTACTTGAAGGGAGATTACAAACAGTTGCAATTCTCTGTAATCAAGAGGGGTAAGAATCTAATATGAAAAGAAAGTAACTTGTAAGTACCTAAATAGAACTTGCTAATACTTACTAATCTCTGCAAAAAATAGAGTAAGAAGCAGATATGAAGGAAAAATAACTCGCAAGTACCAGAAGGGGACTTGCAAATATCTGCTAATCTCTGCAAAAAAAGAGTGAAGCAGATATGAATGAAAAATGCAAGTACCTTAAGGGGAACTTCCAAATATCTGTTATTATCTGCAAAAAGAAGAGTGAAGCAGATGTGAAAGAAAATAATTCTCAAATACCTGAAGGTGAACTTATAAATATCTGCTAATCTCTGCAAAAAGAAGAGTGAGTGAGAAAAACTGCGGACGAACCGCTCTCACGATAAAGATTTTATAGTTTTAGAAATAATTTCAAACTATTTTCCCGCATTAGGCACGTGTACCTATCGAAATATAATATAAAAAAGTGTCATATTTAGACTTGGGGCCTGTTGATTACTCCTACTCATGCAAATTAATATTATTTTATCTAAATATAAAGAAGGGTAAAATTAAACTTAATGAAAGAAAAGTAAACAAAAAGCTAGCACTAGATCTAGACTCACTTTGAATTAAAATATACTTTCATGAAATGATGCGAGTACAAACTCCTAATCACTTACTTTGACTGTGGAGGTACCCAAAATACAAAATATTCTCTCTCGGGCTCATGCTTTTGACAAACATAGGTTGATCGATTATGACCCCTCGGCCAGTCGAATCCCCTAAGCTTGCTTTAAGCGGTGAACCCCACTATTGGATTTGACTCCAATCTAGAAGATTTATGTCGTCCTCTCTCGAGGAGTGCATGCAACCTCATTTTTCTTTGAGAGATCTACTCGTATCCGGAACCTCTCGGTCATTTGAGATACAGATCTAGGATCGAAAAACATATCCGCGAAATATGAATTCGACACCCCTAGGTCACCACCAGTGATTAGGGGCGCGTCAGGTGCGGAACCGTCCTCTTAAAATCTCGGGAATGTTGGGAGAAAACAGCCAAAATTTGTCATTCTGTGTGTCAGACCCCTAGGTCATGCACGTGACCTAGGGCGTGTCAAGTCTGTTACAGGAAATGGCGCGAAGGAGAAACAACGGAAGTTAATCTGGCGTTGCTGAATAGGTCACGCCCCTAGGTCATGCCCGTAACCTAGGGCGTGTAAGCTTAAACTACTGGATCTGAAACTGCGTTCAGAATGCGCAGCACGCCTGGATGTCACGCCTAGAGTCACGCCTATGACATGATTTTCACGCCCGTGTCCTGGGCTTGTAGCTTTAATCTGATATGGAAATGACTTCTAGAGATCCTTTATGGGCCACACCCATGGGTCACGCCCGTGACCTGACGGTCATGCCCGTGACCGGGGCGTGTAAATTGTGAATTTTCCAAAAATGTTCAGCTTCTTCTCCTGATCAGTCCTATTAGCTTCAATTTGTTATCTGCAGCCCAGATTGACCTGAATTAATAATGTAAAGTAATTAATAATAAATATTAAAAAAAATAAATAAAACATAACAATTTTATAATTAAAAACTATATTAAAATCACTATAATAATAGACTTATCAAATATCGTCATACTTAAGCTTTTGATATTCCAGAGCAAACTATGAGAAGTACTTATAAGAAAATAATATAATTTTAAATTAAACTAAAAGTTTATTAAATTAAAAGAAAGTTGAAAATAAATTTTGAAGATTTAAATATTAATTCCTAAGATATGAAATTAAAAATGTGAGGAACGAAATATTTTGCAAAATTTTCTCAAATAAATTAATTAGTGTTCAAAATTCAGTAGTTAGCAAACAAAGTTATATTAAAAATTATTAACACTTTAAACTAAAAAGAGACTTAAAGGAAAAAATTCCAGCTACTACTTATTCTCTCTTGGTATTTTAATTTACATCTAAGTTTTCTTTTTAGGTTCTGGGAATAAGGAAATTAAAGAGGTTTTTGATTAGAGATGATGAATTTTATCCTCTCACCTCTCATAATTTTTTTGATATTTACAAGTGTTTACCAAGAAAATGATGAATTTTATCATATCATTTTTCATGACATTTGAACAAATATTTTTATCTCTTCAAATAATAATAAAAAAAAGATAAATTGGGAGTAATGAATTTTATCCTCTTATTCCATCTTTTACTTGAGTTGCATATGTGTTCCAATGAATACATGATTCCCACGACATATGATCTAACAAAAAATGAAACATGCATATGTGTATCAGAGAATAATGAATTTTATCCTCTTATGCCCATGACATATGATATAACAAGAACATAAAAATAACAAAGGAAAGGCTACACAAAATTTTAGATTAAATTAAAATATTTAGAGAGCAACTATAGTAAATTAAAATTTCCTAAGAATCTTTAAGCGTAAGTGAATATAATTGAAATCTAAATATTGTTAAACTAAGCACTACAAAATTGAAACTAATTAGAATTAAGAGAAAAGGGACTAAAGAAATTACTCTAAACAAATTTAATTCATAAAATATTTCTTAAAATCAAATCACCTAAAAATTTAATTTAACTAACAATGTTGAAATAAAAGATTAGAAAATCAAAATTATAAAATTCTTAAAAATAAACTCAAAATATATTTCTAAATGTCCCAAAAAAATTAAGTTGGGGTTTATTACTTTTATTAAATTTTTTATTGATTTTTTTATTTTTTTTATAAAAAAGGACATTCCGCTCATACTTAGAAATAAACATTGTCCCCAATGTTTATATATCAAGTAAGGGGGAAAAGTAATATTTTTTATATATTTTTTAAAAAATAAAATACAAGGATAAGAAAGGGGTGCCTCCCAAGAGCGCTTTTCTTTTTCCCGTCTTTAAGCTAGACGGTTCGGATTAAGAAAAACGAAAATAGAAGTTTAAGTGAACGGGCAACACCCTTAAATCACGTTTGGGTGAATACGACGAAGTGGCTCGCCCGGCTGCTCCTCTGCTTACTTGTTGATTTTCCTTGTTGTAGCAGCTAGCTTGAAATTATAAATTCAAGTTACCTATCCATACCTGAGGTGGTTTGAAGTTTTGTAGAGGAGTGACAAATGGATCGTGGAAGACGTTTAATTGTAACGACTCCTCGTCTACATAAAAATTGTTAGTATAAGGAAAATCAAAAAGAAGCACGTCAGAGATATCTTCACAAGGAGGAGGTTCTTGCGAAGTTATATGAATAGGCTAAGGTTATTTTTTTTCTAAAATAAAATCATTATCTAAAAACTCTTTAAAGAAATATTATCGGCCTTGTTATTTTCTTGAATTTCAATTTCTAAATATTTATTTGGGATACTCAAAAATTCATGAAAATAAGAGTTGGGTGTTGTAGGGGAAGAAATATGTTTTTCTTCTAATTCAACCGGTGAACCCAAAATATTAATAAATTTTGGATATTATAATTCGTCTTACTCTTCCAAATAAGTCATTAAGGGGGCACATGAAGATTCATATTCCTCCATAGGTGAAATATTCGAAGTGGGAGAAGAATTATTAGAAACAAGTTTTAATAAATTCTTGATATAATAATTCCTCCTCCTCTTTGGAATAAGCCACCATGGGGGCACATGAGGATTAATGATCCGTCCTAGGTGAAATATTTGAAGAGGGGGGAGAATCATTAGAACAAGTAATAAATTCTTCTAAATTTTTGGGATGATCAACTATGAATTGTATAAAATCCCCAAAATTAAAAGAAGAAGGGTGCAGTGTGATCAAAGAAGAACAAAAATTAGGATCCAAATAGTTATTCTCATAACTCGAAAATCCTTCTAGTAGATCTTGCGAACAAGAAAGACCAAAATTCGAGGTAGAAGAAAAATTATATAAATCAAAATAATTATTCTCGTTAAAATTTGAAATATTATGTTCATGAAAATTAGAAGAATTGAAAAAATTGTTTTCATGAAAATTAGAAAAAGAGTTATCATAAAAGTGAGAATAGTTTTTCATACTTATTATCAAAATTATTTTCATAAGAATGATTTTTATAATAATAATAATTATAATGATAACAATACTCACTTTGATGGGAACCACCACAATAATAACAAGAAATATGGCATCATCTTGCCGCTTGCAAAAGATTAACTTTATGTGTCAGTGATGGCACTTTCGGCAAGTGTACCGATCATAGTCAAGTAATAAATTTGAGGAGTTAAATCTCCAGATATCGATCTCTAGAGGAGTGCAGGTAGGGATTGTGACTTCGCTATTAAAAGAGGAATTACAAGGGCCTACATAACAAAGGATTTTGATTTTTGGTTTCCTAATTTTCACGCCAATAAAACTAATGTGGGTCTCCTTCACAGCATCGCTTGGGTGGATTACTCAAGTGAGTAATAAGGAGGATGGACAAACCATTGAGGGTCGCAGTCACCTCTTCGCCACACACGCTCCTAACAATTATTAGGACAGTGTTATCGTGTCAATAACATAAAGGATGGAAGCACACCAAAACAATCAAGAACTAAAATATGTCAACACATAGACATGCTGAAATCATTAATCTCAACGTGGTCAGCAAGATAGCCCAAACACCAAATTAATATCTTCGGAACTACCCAGTTCGCACGCTGAACCTGCGGAAACCCAAGGACTAGAGGTTGCACCCAACAAAACAATGGAAGCACAAGAAGATCTTATTATGCATTCACTTCATTACAATCCGAGGCATACATAGCGAGACATGATTTCGCTAGTATTACAGCTGTAAACAGAAAGAACCAAAAAACAAGCCGGGCGGACACAACCCGGAGTCCGCCGAGACCGCCGAGGTCGCCGAAGTCGCCGAAGCCGCCCGAACTATGCTGCTGTCCGCCGAATACCACGGAGTCCGCCGACACCGTGAGGTCGCGCGGACACACCGTTATTCGCCTCCTGCTGAACCCGAACTGAGGAACTCCCCTACCCGCCTGAAGCCGGCGGACAGGTTATTGAAGCTGGAAAGTTGAAACAGAACTGACAAGCCGCAGAGCGACCTCTGCTGAGTCCGCAGAGACCGCACACTTCCAAGCACTGACCGAAGTCACAGCCAAACTCCTGGCTCCTTGAAGTTATCCGCGCGACCTGCACACAGCAAACCGTCAGCCTGAAACAATCCGCGCGGACTGAAAAACACAGACCGCAGCACTCGCCCAACCCAATTTACTGTTCACTCACGTTACTTCTGGTTACTGTAGATGTGCCAGGGGGGTCCTATTTATAGGCCAGGTGAGGAGTGTGGTCACCGCCCATGAGATAGCGACACCGCCCCAGCCCGCGCGAACACAAAACGACTGTCCGCTCAGTCCGCGAGGACTTAGCCAGTCACCAAGGGAAACCGCCAGGAGCAAAGCAACCATTGACGAACCCTCTCCAGTCCGCCCAAGCTAAGCGGACAAGGCACCAGCCCGCAAAGCTCCAACTGCTTCAGGACAACACCCTCTTCAATGGCAGTCCGCACCAAACCCGAGGCAGTCCGCAAGACCCACACCTCAATCCGCCACAAGTCCACGACCAGAGGCAAACAGCAACAGTCCGCCCGGTCACAGCGGACTTGGCGGATACGGCGGACACCATGAACTTGACACCAAGTGTGACCAAGTCCAAAACCATCAAGGGCCAGTGCGAGCATGGCGGACACAAAGTCCCGTCCGCCAAACACCCTAGCACAGACCGCAACCAGTCCGCGAGCTCCTCGCACTTGTCCAACGCAGCAGCACCAAGCCGGACTCCAAACATCAGTCCGCCAACCGGTCTCCACAGCAAGACCTGCTGTAACACCTGAGCTCGGCAAGGCCTCAGCCAAGCTCAAGGCTCAGTCCGCAACAGCCCCAACCGCGGACACACCAGTCCGCAAGGCTTCCCGCGAACTCGAACCATCCCGCCAACAGCGCAAACTTGCACCCGCGACCACTGAGCAAAGCACCAGTCCGCAAGCCTCTCTATCCGCAGATACCAGGCCGCACCAAACCGCGGACTCCATGCAACAACCCGCTCAGAACACAGCCGGCTTCCACCAGACTTCTCACCAGGCCGAACCCACAGTCCGCCCAGTCCGCCCAGTCCGCCAAAGCTGTCCGCACAGGCCGCGCGGCCTGTCCCGTCACCCACTTCCACTTCACAAATTTCAACACTCCCCCTTGAAGTGAGAAGTGGTGACCAAGCCCAGCAAGCTGCGCAAGCGTTCAAAAGGCCCCTTCGACAGCGGCTTCGTGAAGATGTCAGCAAGATTATCTTCACTCCGAACATGCCCGACCAGCAGAGACCCCTCCAACACCTTCTCCCTGATGAAGTGGTGATCAATCTCTATATGCTTGGTCCTGGCGTGACACACTGGATTGTTTACCAGTTTGAGAGCACTCTCATTGTCACCCCGGAGTAAAGTAGGCCCTTGCACTTCTTCATGAACATCCTCTATGAGCCTCCTCAACCAAACGGCTTCCCGAGCAGCCAAGGCCGAAGCCTTATACTCCGCCTCCGTGGTTGAAACCGACACCGAGTCCTGCTTCTTGCTACACCACGAGATGCTAGCTGAACCGCAAGTGAACACATAACCTGAAGTAGACCTTCGATCATCCGAATCACCGCCATAGTCAGCATCCGTGTACCCGAGCAACGCAAACTCCGCATCCCTTCCATAGAGGAGTCCCATCTCAGAAGTCACCTTGACATACTTCAGAATTCCCTTCGCCGCCACTAGATGAGATTGCCTTGGTTCAGCCATATACCGACTTACTCGGCCAACAGCATAAGCTATATCCGGCCTTGTAATCGTCAGATAGATCAAGCTCCCAACAAGAGCCCTGAACACCAAGGGATCATTAAGAACCCTTCCCTCATCCCGTCGAAGCTTCAGCCCAGATTCCAGTGGAGTAGAGCACTTCTTCCCTTCGCCCATGCCAAACGCTTCACAATACGATCAGCATACCCTTTCTGGCTAATGAGAATCCCGCACTCCTTCCTCTCCACTTCCAGACCAAGAAAGTGATGCAACTCTCCCAAGTCTTTCATCTCGAAGCGTATAGCAAGCTCTCCCCTGAGCCTTGCTACTTCCTCCTCCGAGTTCCTGTGATGATCATATCATCCACATACAGCAGGACCAAGACTCTTAGCTCTCCCTTCTTCTTGACGAACAAGCTAGAATCCGAGTTAGAAGCCAGGTATCCACAGAACTGCAGGTACTCTGCAATCTTCCCATACCACGCTCGAGGAGCTTGCTTCAACCCATAGAGAGCCTTCCTGAGTTTGCAGACATAGTCCGGATGCTTCTCAGAGACGAAACCAAGCGGCTGATCCATGAAGATGTCCTTGTCAATCTCTCCGTAAAGAAAGGCATTCTTCACATCGAGTTGCCACAACCTCCATCCCTTGCTAGCAGCCAAGGCGATCACCACTCTTACAGACGTCATCTTCGCAACTGGACTGAATGTCTCCTCATAGTCTTCTCCATACTGCTGTGAGAATCCTCTAGCGACCAGGCGAGCCTTGAAACGATCAATGCTCCCATCAGCCTTCTTCTTCAACTTGAACACCCACTTGCAAGTAACCGGAGTAATGCCATCAACCTTGGGCACAAGGTCCCAGGTTTCATTCTTCTTCAGAGCATCAATCTCTTCCTTCATGGCACCTTCCCACTCCTTCACTCCAATGGCCTCGTTGAAGTTTGCAGGCTCTCGCTCATCCAGAGGACCTGCAAAGAAGCAGGAGACAAAGCTCACTGCATTCCCATCACAGTACCGAGCCGGTGGCTTAACCACCCTCTTCGATCTCCGAAGACACGGCTCCTTGCTCACGGCTTCCGTTGCTTCTTCAGGCTCCACTCCTACCTGGGGCAAGCATTGAGCAGTGCTCCCCCTGCTTCCTGAGCCAGAAGGCTCAGCCTCGGAGTTCGAAATAACAGGAGCTGCTGGTGAAACAGCAAGCTCCTCTTCCAAGCCTTCAGCATCCTCCACCGGTGCTTCCTCAACATTGCTACTTCCGGTAGGCTCCACCGAGCCACCTCCATATGACGTCAGCTCGTCAAAGACAACGTCTCTTGACACCACGAACTTCTTCGTCACAGGGTCCATGCACTTCCATCCCTTCTTCCGCTCATCATAGCCAACAAAGACAAGTTTCCTTGCCTTCGCATCCAGCTTTGTCCGTGAAGCATCGGGACATGCACGTAGCAAGTTGAACCGAACACCCGAAGGTGTCCAACACTCGGCTTCTCCTTCAGCAACAGCTCAATGGGCGTCTTCATGTTGATAGGGCTGAGTGGCATCCGGTTGATAACATATGCAGCACAAGACATTCCCTCCGCCCAAAAGGACCTCGGGATATCTTTCGCATGCAGCCAGCATTTGCAGGTTTCCGTCAAATGACGGATCTTCCGCTCCGCTACCCCATTTTGTTGTGGAGTGTGAGCACAAGTAAGCTCCCGTTGGATCCCGTGCTTCCTGCAGAAGTTAGAAAACTCGGAAGAGACAAACTCTCCCCGTTATCAGTTCGAAACTTCATAATCCGCAAGCCAAGCCGGCCTTCTACCAACTCCTTGAACTCCACAAACAAACGGAAGGCATCCGACTTCTCCTTTAAGAAGTACACCCAAGTATACCTTGAGTAGTCATCAACCAAGACAAGCATGTATTTGCTTCCACCAAGGCTGGCAGTAACAGTCGGTCCCATCAGGTCGCCATGAATACACTCCAATGGTTTCTTGCTCCTTGTTTGAGATTTATCAAACGGAAGGCGATGTGCCTTACCGTATTGACAGCCCGCACAAACATGCCCATCACCAAAGGAGGACAACATCGGCAACCCCCTCACCAGACTTCTACTCGCCATTGCCTTTAGCTTGTCCATGCCAACATGCCCCAGCCTCTCATGCCAGATAGCCGCACTATCATTGGCCCTCATCCTATCAACATAGGCACTGGTGGAAAGAACAAACAAGTTCTTCACCCTCCTCCCAACATGAGCAACATCAGCCTTTACCGCTGATACGTTGCGAAGGAACCTCACGTCTGTTGGCCCAAACAGAACGTGATACCCAGCGTCCACCGCGTTGGTCACCGAGAAGAGGTTCTTCTTCATGCCCGGCACGTGATACACACTCCTTAACGTGAGTGGCCCCTGATCACTACCCAAAGACACGACCCCCTCCTTCTCTACTGCATAAACAGTATTATCAGCAGTGATAATAGCTTCATTACCTGAGTAAGCCTGCATGGAGGTGAACTTCGACTTGTCTCCGGTGAGGTGATGACCACACCCGGAGTCGACGATCCACTCGCTGTTGAAGTCCTCAGCAGATAAGGCCCGGACACAAGTGCCCGTCATGAAAGCTCCTCCCATTCTGCTTCTTCACTTCGTGAGCAAGCTTCCTCCTTTCCCGCAGCATGCCCAGGCTGCAGTTTGACCTTGCAGTCCCGCTTGAAGTGCCCACGCTGATGACACCGGTAGCACTTCAGATTCTTCTTCCAGTCCTTAGGAGCATTGCTCCTCTCCGGCGGATATGAAGTTGAAGTCTCCTTCTCAACAGCGGCCTGCACCTTCTTCTTCTTCTTCCCTTCCCATCCCTTCTTCTTGCCTGAGAAGAGAGCCTCGCTGCCTTCCTGATTCAGATTCACTCCAGCCATCTGCCTTGCTAAGCTCTCCTGCGAGGCAAGCAGATTCTCCAGCTCCAGCAACGACGGCTGAGTAGCCCACCCTTGAACAGATGTAACAAAGGCCACATACTCCTTCCGCAAGCCGCGGAAAATGTGCCTTTTCATCTTTGCCTCAGAGATAGGCTCATCAGGATCCAGTGCCGACAGCTCAGCACACAAGCTCTTCATCTTTAAGAAGTACCTGGAGATGGAAAGGTCTCCCTGAGTTGCCCTGGCCAACTCATTCTCCAGGAACTGAAGCCGCGCCACATTCTTCCTATTGAACAACTCATCAATGGTTGTCCAAATATCAGCAGCCGACTCACACCCAATGATGTGATCAAACAGTTCCGGAGAGACAGCTCTCTTCAGAACGAACTCTGCCTTAGCATTAGTTCTTCTCCAGAGCCTCACCTGTTCAGCAGTACCGAAAGCAGCAGTTACTTCCTGTCTGTCGTCTCCACCGACAACTTCCCACAGCTCCTCGCCTAGAAGATAACTCTTCATGCACGACTTCCACTTTTTATAGTTAGTCGGCGTTAAGAGTTCAATGCCCAGACCTCTTGCTAAGCTTCCTTCCATTGCAATCACCTGTTGGTACCCTTCAGCAGCTCCGAGCAACAACACAGGTTGATCACCACTCAATCACTGAGTAACAACACTGGCTGACCTCCGCTCACGCAACTGAACCTCCGCAACCTCAGTAACCTGCCTCTGATACCATGTTAAATTTTCTCAACGTGGTCAGCAAGATAGCCCAAACACCAAATTAATATCTTCGGAACTACCCAGTTCGCACGCTGAACCTGCGGAAACCCAAGGACTAGAGGTTGCACCCAACAAAACAATGGAAGCACAAGAAGATCTTATTATGCATTCACTTCATTACAATCCGAGGCATACATAGCGAGACATGATTTCGCTAGTATTACAGCTGTAAACAGAAAGAACCAAAAACAAGCCGGGCGGACACAACCCGGAGTCCGCCGAGACCGCGAGGTCGCCGAAGTCGCCGAAGCCGCCCGAACTATGCTGCTGTCCGCCGAATACCACGGAGTCCGCCGACACCGCGAGGTCGCGCGGACACACCGTTATTCGCCTCCTGCTGAACCCGAACTGAGGAACTCCCCTACCCGCCTGAAGCTGGCGGACAGGTTATTGAAGCTGGGAAAGTTGAAACAGAACTGACAAGCCGCAGAGCGACCTCCTGCTGAGTCCGCAGAGACCGCACACTTCCAAGCACTGACCGAAGTCACAGCCAAACTCCTGGCTCCTTGAAGTTATCCGCGCGACCTGCACACAGCAAACCGTCAGCCTGAAACAATCCGCGCGGACTGAAAAACACAAGACCGCAGCACTCGCCCAACCCAATTTACTGTTCACTCACGTTACTTCTGGTTACTGTAGATGTGCCAGGGGGGTCCTATTTATAGGCCAGGTGAGGAGTGTGGTCACCGCCCATGAGATAGCGACACCGCCCCAGCCCGCGCGAACACAAAACGACTGTCGCTCAGTCCGCGAGGACTTAGCCAGTCACCAAGGAAACCGCCAGGAGCAAGCAACCATTGACGAACCCTCTCCAGTCCGCCCAAGCTAAGCGGACAAGGCACCAGCCCGCAAAGCTCCAACTGCTTCAGGACAACACCCTCTTCAATGGCAGTCCGCACCAACCCGAGGCAGTCCGCAAGACCCACACCTCAATCCGCCACAAGTCCACGACCAGAGGCAAACAGCAACAGTCCGCCGGTCACAGCGGACTTGGCGGATACGGCGGACACCATGAACTTGACACCAAGTGTGACCAAGTCCAAAACCATCAAGGGCCAGTGCGAGCATGGCGGACACAAAGTCCCGTCCGCCAAACACCCTAGCACAGACCGCAACCAGTCCGCGAGCTCCTCGCACTTGTCCAACGCAGCAGCACCAAGCCGGACTCCAAACATCAGTCCGCCAAACGGTCTCCACAGCAAGACCTGCTGTAACACCTGAGCTCGGCAAGGCCTCAGCCAAGCTCAAGGCTCAGTCCGCAACAGCCCCAACCGCGGACACACCAGTCCGCAAGGGCTTCCCGCGAACTCGAACCATCCCGCCAACAGCGCAAACTTGCACCCGCGACCACTGAGCAAAGCACCAGTCCGCAAGCCTCTCTATCCGCAGATACCAGGCCGCACCAATCCGCGGACTCCATGCAACAACCCGCTCAGAACACAGCCGGCTTCCACCAGACTTCTCACCAGGCCGAACCCACAGTCCGCCCAGTCCGCCCAGTCCGCCAAAGCTGTCCGCACAGGCCGCGCGGCCTGTCCCGCACACCAAAACAATCAAGAACTAAAATATGTCAACACATAGACATGCTGAAATCATTAAGTAAATCAGGTTCTTTCTCATCAATCCAACAACCAAGCAATCAAGAGCAAAGTTACTATAAGAGAAGGGGGAGAGATACAACCAAACGCACGAAGACTTTCTGAGATTCGCGGCCGGAGTCAAGGTTTGTCGGGTCTTATCCGTGCTCGATCTACAGATGAAGTCCGGGGTTGAGAAGGGATGTCACTTCCTTCTAATAGCCCGTCTTCTTCATGAATAGCCATCAGGTAAATCTGACCTGAGAACTCCACGTATGCAGCACCTAAGAGCTTGAAACGAAGCTTTGAGGTTGGTGAAAATGTTTGCGTCCGACGATGAAGCTATTGACAGCTTTTGGAGGGAGAACGGTGGCCGAACGAGCTCTCCAAGGAGGAGAGAGAAGAAAATGACAGGAGGAAGGTTTTCCCACTCAAAGGAGCGAAAATGGCGGACTGGATCCATTGAGCGAATGAGACCTGCGACTTAAATAGAGAAGTCAGAAATAATGGTCACGCATGGTTTGGCACATGATCGTGAATTAACAGTGCGATATTAACTTCTAGGCCAAGATTACGGAAAAAGATGCGTTGAACCGTGCGTTTTACTCTCGCACGGGCGCTTTAACCCGTGCATGAAGGAAAATGCACGGGTAACCACAGAGCACTGAAATTCACGGCAAGCAGGTGAAACTGTGCTTTTTACTCGTGCACGGACACTTCTGCCCGTACGGGAACAAATCGCACAATTAACCACAGAGCGCTATAAAACCAGAATGCACATTTAAAACGTATGTCTCCTTCACACACGGTTTCGAAGAAACCGTGCGTGAAGAAATCGCACGGGTTGGTCAGTCCATCCAGAGAAAACTAGAATGCGCCATGTGCTTACCCCCGACACCAGAATGTGCAATTGCATACCCTCGGGCAAAAGAGGTGCACAGTGTGGTCATTGACCGATCGAAGCAAATATAACCGATTACTGGTTGAAATGCAGTATATGTGTGAGAAAACAGGCCCAGGTGAGTCCGAGAACCCTATATAAATCGGACTCATCACACCAGCAGACTTAAATATTTGCTCGTTTTGATCAAATCATCACCCCGTGGACTAGAAAACAGTTAGATAGCTTATTAATTTCTAAATAAAGTATTCCAAGAAATCAAATACATCATGGACATAGAAAATATAATAGATTAACTTTTTAATTATACTACAGAATTTATACTTTTCGATAAGCGTAAATAAATATTGTATCTACTCAAAATTGGAATTCTAGAGAATCGTTCTGTCATACATAGGTAGAAAGTAGGCAGGCCACTCAAATGAGCATTTCCAAAGACTGATGCTCGTGATTACCTCCAGAGAGATCCATCAATGTCAGGGACCATACGCTTACCTGTTCACACTCTCTCCATGGCTCTATCTTGACTCAAGTGTGAATCCGTAGCACTTTAGGATAAAAATGGGGCTGGGGTGTATACGTAGGTAAGGATGCACAAGGGTAAAAATGACGGCTACACACAACCCCAAATGAGCTCATACAAAAGATTATCCTCGAACCAACACAAATTGCAAGTGCACCACACCACCAGACTTGATCTTGACAACAAGGGTGTGTGCACCGCCTACTATCACAGAAATAAAATCACAAATGGAATTTCCAATTACCTTTTTCATTTCACAACAAACAACATCTCTCTCTTTTTTTACACACTTTTCTTTTCTCTTTTTTTTTAAGTTTTATAAAGCAACACATTGAGCAAAAAATATCAAGAAAACTCCACCACACAACCACGTAACAGCACCACAAAAACTTCCCAAATGCAAGAAGTAGCATACTAATTGCTCGAGAGAGGGGCGTGCTACTGCGATAGGCTTTTAGGCTTTGGTGATCACGGGGTAGGGCTAAATTAACAAGTGTGATAGGAACAATATAGACAAACAAAGATTAACGTTAGGACGGGGTACAAGGCTCAACTGGGCCAAAATGATGGCCTACATCTTGCTCTTGCTTGACTAACCATGCAACATTGTTTCGAAAGTAGCTTGGGGAAAGTTCTTAGCCACCGAGAAAGATGATCCTTCCTCCCGACTCGAGCAAAACGTGTCTAGTGATAGTTACTCACATCCCTACACTACCGTTCGATTATACCAGATTCAACAATTTTGAGTAGTACAAATAATATTTACATCTGCAGAAAAAATATAAATCTACACGCATAAAGAAAAATTAAATCTATACTATTTCTACACAGATCATGAGTACTCTATTAGGAGCACTGCACGAGTTTCACAATACTCTATCCTAAAATCCTAAGCCAACACTGCTATTTTAAAGTTTACACACAATAAATACATTTAACTCAATACATGCGCGTGGTTAAGATCACGCTCATGTGGGTGTAGGTGCATAATGCGAACGTGACTTCATGAAAACAAAAAATAGAAAATAAAAAGGTGCTTTTGGTATGAATCTGAAGGTGGTACATGTGCACAGTAACTTGTATAACACTCCCCCAGCAGACTTAATCTAAACAACCTAACACAAGATTTGAAATAAAATTAATGATATATAAGTTGGGGAGAAGTTACCCCACGCTCAGCAAATGAGCATACTAGAAGATAGGCGTTATTTTCAGTAGAAGGTCCACGACCCAAACGAACTCCTGATGCTTAAGATCACAGCAGTGAACCGGTCGCACAAGTAATATAAAATGGGGGTTTTCCCAAGTATCGATCTCACATGGAACACAGTAAGGTAGAGTTAATTTCGAGGAGGACTTGAGATTGAAGTCCTCAGGTCAAAGCTAACTAAGGGGAGGTTTTGATGTTGCGGAAACAGAAAATAAAAGGCTAACAACTACTCCTATGCAACGCGGCTATACGATGCTTCGCCAGGAGGGATGGAAGACTAGTCGGGCCGCTATGCACCGAATCGCTAGGCGGATGGGCGAGTAGGATTGCGGATGAGGTGGTGAGAATGGCGGAATGAGGGTCGTAAGCACCTCTTCGCTACGCACGCCACTAGCAATTGCTAGTGCGGCAAGGGCGGATGGTGGCGGATGGAATATGGCGCAACTCAAGTAAATAACGAAAACATACAATCACATAGACATAATTGTATAAAACGTTTACAAACTAAGCATACTTCATCACTATAAATAGAGTTAAACACCAATATTCAACAAGAAAGCAAGAACAAGTCAAGAGATCGACCGAATCCGAAGCCTTGCTGAGGATTCACGGTTGGAATCGTCGGGTTGTCATTCCGCGTCCAAGCTCGGTCCTCTACTGCGTCCGGGATAGAGAAGGGCTGTCACCACCTTCCAATGGCCCGTCTTCTTCGTCTCATGATAGCGGATGAAGTTTGCTAGCTTTCCTTTGCTTGATGGCTATGGCTTCAAACCCTACTTGAAGCTCACGGATGAAGGAGAAGGCCGAGAGGAAGCTCCGGCTCGGATTTGGCGGTGAAAGCTTGCCCGGAGCACCTCCCTAGGGTGGAAGATGAAGGGGAATGGCGGAGAAGGCGGAAAACGGTGGAGAAATGTCGAGCTCCGGATCCTCTCTCGAATTAGGGCGATACCTGCACTATTTATACAAAGCAGAAATGAACAATGCGCACGATCACAGGCGCACGACCGGTGGTCGTGCGCACTATGTCCTGTGCTCGTGCGCACTGGCGTGGAAGATCAGGAAGAAGAACTAGGATAACGCGCACGAGTAGTGGCACACGACCAGTGGTCGTGCGCACTAAGTCCAATGATCGTGCGATTACCCCAGACAAGACTCCAGAAAAGAGGAATCAATGCACACGATCAGTGGCGCATGACCGGTGGTCGTGCGCATTATGTCCAGTGGTCGTGCGCTTACCCCAGGCTGATTCTGGAAAACATAGAGTAGTGCGCACGATCAGGGGCGCACGACCAGTGGTCGTGCGCATTATATCCCATGATCGTACGCAGTATTCCTATTTCACAACCATCCCGGAACACGCACACGACCCCTGTACCGATAGGAAAAACAAATCACTAATCTGTGCAGACATTCCAGACAATCACAAAAGGGAGTACAAACTATAAAAATAACAAAATACACAACCACGGGCATAAATGTGCACTTCCTATGAAAATAAAGATTAGAAGAAATAGGAACGATAAAGAACTAAAAGTGAAGTGCAACCGCATGAAAACTAGCCCAGATGAGTCCGAAAATAGGTATATAAAGTGGACTCATCACACCCCCAGACTTAACTATTTGCGCGTCCCGAGCAAACAAAATCTAAGCAGATAGGGAAAATTAATAACTAACAAAGAAATTGAAAAACAAAGTACCATGCGAAGTCGCATGCTCGCGTGCGTAAAAATACAATAGAGAAAATTTCTAAGTATGCAGAATAGTTTATATTTTTCACAATGCGTATCAAAATTTTATTACTACTCAAAAATAGAATCACGGTGAATCAACTGGTCACGCATAGGAAGAAAGTTGGCAGGCCACTAAGGTGAGCTTTGCCAAAGATCGGGGCTCAGGATCACCTCCAAAGGAATCCACCAATGTCGGGGACCATACGCTTGCCCGTTCACACTCTCTCCACGGCACTAGTTAGACTCAAGCGCAAATCCGTAGGACTTTAGGATAATCACGGGGCTTGGGTTATGGTGAGGTAAACCATGATAAAAAGGAAGACTATGCACCTAACCCAAATGAGCTATCAAAGAAAGAATCCATCAGCTAACCAAAATAAATGCGGGTGCACCACACCCCCAGACTTAACTTTTAACAAATGGGTGTGTGCACTGCCTACTCTAAATATAATCACATTTCCATAAAGATTTTCAATTTAAACTTTTTCTTTTCACTTCCTTTTTTTTTCTTTACAAATATTTTTCTCTTTTTTTTCTTCATTTTATTTGCACAATTCAGTAGATATAAACTTGGGAGCACTTCCACATTTTCATAAATAATAACACCACATTACAGCCCAACATGAAAATATAAAACACTAAACTCGACTTGGGTGTGCGACTAGGATAATCTATGGGGCTTTGGTGAATGAAGGTGGAGGTGAATCAAAATAAGGGTAGGCACAACGGGGCTAGCGAGGACAAGACGTTAGGAGCGGCGCCAAAAACTTGATGCTTAAGATCACGGCAGTGAACCGGTCGCACAAGTAATATAAAATGGGGGTTTTCCCAAGTATCTATCTCACAAGGAACACAGTAAGGTGGAGTTAATTTCGAGGAGGACTTGAGATTGAAGTCCTCAGGTCAGAGCTAACTAAGGGGAGGTTTTGATGTTGCGGAAACAGAAAATAAAAGGCTAACAACAACTCCTATGCAACGCCGCTATGCGATGCTTCGCCAAGTGGGATGGAAGACTAGTCGGGCAGCTATGCACCGAATCGCTACGCGGATGGGCGAGTAGGCTTGCGGATGAGGTGGTGAGAATGGCGGAATGAGGGTCGTAAGCACCTCTTTGCTACGCACGCCACTAGCAATTGCTAGTGCGGCAAGGGTGGATGGTGGTGGATGGAATATGGCGCAACTCAAGTAAATAACGAAAACATACAATCACATAGACATAATTGTATAAAACGTTTACAAACTAAGCATACTTCATCACTATAAATAGAGTTAAACACCAATATTCAACAAGAAAGCAAGAACAAGTCAAGAGATCGACCGAATTCGAAGCCTATCAGAGGATTCACGGTTGGAATCGTCGGGTTGTCATTCCGCATCCAAGCTCGGTCCTCAACTGCGTCCGGGATAGAGAAGGGCTGTCACCACCTTCCAATGGCCCGTCTTCTTCGTCTCACGATAGCGGACGAAGTTTGCTAGCTTTCCTTTGCTTGATGGCTATGGCATCAATCCCTACTTGAAGCTCACGGATGAAGGAGAAGACCGAGAGGAAGCTCTAGATCGGATTTGGCGGTGAAAGCTTGCCCGGAGCACCTCCCTAGGGTGGAAGATGAAGGGGAATGGCGGAGAAGGCGGAAAACGGAGGAGAAATGTCGAGCTCCGGATCCTCTCTTGAATTAGGGCGAGACCTGCACTATTTATACAAAGCAGAAATGAACAATGCGCACGATCACAGGCGCACGACCAATGGTCGTGCGCACTATGTCCTGTGCTCGTGCGCACTGGCATGGAAGATCAGGAAGAAGAACTGGGATAACGCGCACGAGTAGTGGCGCACGACCAGTGGTCGTGCGCACTAAGTCCAATGATCGTGTGATTACCCCAGACAGGACTCCAGAAAAGAGGAATCAATGCACACGATCAGTGTCGCACGACCGGTGGTCGTGCGCAATATGTCCAGTGGTCGTGCGCTTACCCCATGCTGATTCTGGAAATCGTAGAGTAGTGCGCACTGTCAGGGGCGCACGACTAGTGGTCGTGCGCATTAGATCCCATGATCGTGCGCAGTATTCCTGTTTCACAACCATCCCGGAACACGCACACGACCCCTGTACCGAAAGGAAAAACCAATCACTGATATGTGCAGACATTCCAGGCAATCACAAAAAAGAGTGCAGACTATAACAATAACAAAATACACAACCAGGGCATAAATGTGCACTTCCTATGGAAATAATGATTAGATGAAATAGGAACAATAAAGAACTAAAAGTGAAGTGCAAACGCGTGAAAACTAGCCCAGATGAGTCCGAAACTAGGTATATAAAGTGGACTCATCACACCCCCAGACTTAACTGTTTGCGCGTCCCGAGCAAACAAAATCTAAGCAGATAGGGAAAAATACTAGTTAACAAAGAAATTGCGATACGAAGTACCATGCGAAGTCGCATGCTCGCGCGCGTAAAAATATAATAGAAGAAATTTCTAAGTATACAAAATAGTTTATACTTTTCACAATGCGTATCAACATTTTATTATTACTCAAAAATAGAATCACGGTGAATCATCCGGTCATGCGTAGGGAGAAAGTAGACTAATCGCTAGGCGAGCATTGCCAAAGATCAGGGCTCAGGATAACCTCCAAATGAATCCACCAATGTCCGAAAATAGTTTATGCTTGCCCTTTCGTATTCTCTCCACGGCACTGGTTTTGTTCACACACGAATCAGTAGGACTTTAGGTGAAGAGATGGGGCTTGGGTTTCGGTGAGGTAAACAAGGATAAACAAGAAGGCTATGCACCTAACCCAAATGAGCTAGTATAAAAGGAATCCATCAGCTAACCAAAATACATGCGGGTACACCACACCCCCAAACTTAACTTTTAACATATGGGTGTGTGCACCGCCTACTCCAAATATAATCACATTTCCAAAATGATTTTCAATTAAAACTTTTTCTTTTCATTCATTTTTTTTTCTTTACAAATATAAATATTTTTTTCTTTTTCTTCATTTTATTTTCACAATTTAGCAGATATAAACTTGGGAGAACTTCCACATTTTCACAAATAATAACACCACATTACATCCCAACATGAAAATATAAAACACTATACTCGACTTAGGTGTGCGACTAGGATTGGCTATGAGGCTTTGGTGAAATCATGGTGGAGCTGAATCAAAAGGAGGGGTAGGCACAACACGGCTAGCGAGGATAAGACGTCAGGAACGGTACAAAGCTCAACCGGGCCAAAAAGATGGCCTACATCACGCTCATGCATGACTAACCTATACCCACGCTTCAAGAATAGCTTGGGGCAAGTTCTTAGCCAACGAGAAAGACTATCCCTTCTCCCGACTCGAGCAATACGAACCTAACGGCCGTCTACACACATCCCTAAGCTACCGTCGGATTCACACCGGATTCACCAACTTTTGAGTAGAATAAAAAGTATTTACGCAATTAGAAAAATATAAAACTAAAAGCATACAGAAAAATTAAATCTACTCCAATTTCTACACGAGACGAGAGCAGTTGATTAGGAGCACAGCAAGGTCAACATTTTACTCCGTCTCACAATCCTATGTCAGCACCATAATTTTCCCAAATCTAACGAAGAAATGAGTTTAACTCGCAGCACGCAAAAAGCTAAGCACGCGCTCATGTGGGTGCAGTGGTGTGTGATGAAATGAACTAAGCAAAATAAAACAATAAAGGCTTCTAGTATGCACATGAGATGTGCACGTGCAAAAGGCAACAAAACTAGCTCTCCCCTACACTTAAACTAAACTACACAACATATGATAGAGAAATTAAAATCATAAAGAGCTAAGGGAAGAGGTTACCCAATGCTTAGCCAGTGAGCATACCAGAAGACGCGTGTAATCCTGAAGTAGGCCTGCCATACGAAGAATCACAACCCCGCCAATGCGATGTTGTCAAGAATACCTGCAGGGGTGAGCTCCGCAAAAACAAAACAAAATATACAAAAAGAAATGCTAAAATTAAAATAGACAAGAAAAATAAAATGCAGAAAATGAAAGATAAGTACTGGGGTTATTGTCATCCCAGCACGACTTATTACATTCTAAACAGTTCTATCTAATGGGCCTATGAAATAAAAAGTGCACAGGTAACTGTTCCTATATCCGTTTCGGTAACGGGTACCGATACGGTGATAGAACAGTTACCCCTCTGCCTAAATAATCATACATGCTCCTCGCAGGCAGAGGAAATAGGAAGTAGGATGAGGAGGAGGCCTGGTCCTCACTCATCTCACCACAAAATAAATCCTTGCCTAGCAAGGTATCATCTATCACAGGCCCACAGGAGGCGATGGCAACGACAAGAGCAAAAAGCTCGTCGTCATCCCAACGTACCTGTGGAGACTCATCCTGCACAGGCTCAGATAAGGAAGGGGGATCAAGTTATAAAAGAGAAGAAGAACTAAAAGAATCAGAAAATGGGAGAGTGATCCCGGTCTCACTCTCAGCAGGATCCAAGAAGAGATCATCATCGGTATCATATGAGTCGTACCGAGGGGAATCCAAGAACTCGAGGTCCGCGGTGGTAAGAGGAACGGCCTCATCCAATAAGGAGGTGCAAACCTCTGCATCGGAAAGAGGGTATTCCTCATCCCACCGGGGTGCGTAAAAGTGTTCCGAAGATCCACCTTCTCCGTCGGAGATAGAGGAATCATCATCCCACTTCGGCGCAACCTCGGGGAGCGAATCATCCACAAATACGGCATCATCAACCGAGTCACACAAAAATGGAGTAGCACAATCCGGCAAAAATTGCGGAGGGGAAAGGCTGCTCTAAAAATCAAGCACTGAATGAGCAGGCCCCATCGCAAAATCATTCGCAGACGCCACCCCGTCGACGACCGGAACAATCTCATCGTCCCATACAGGAGCGCCCATGAGTTCCTGCTCCTCTTTTTGTTGGCTAACACCAGAGTGATCATCATCACTCAAGGGAAGCTCGTAAAAAGGGATCGAGGGACCCATGAAAGAGTTGTATGCGGCCAGAGATTCTTCAGTAATCTCAACGGGTAAAGAATGAGCAAAGTGCGTTATGTCAGTGTATGGGCCAGGCAACACCCTGGTAGGCCTGTCCACAACAGTCTTCCGCGAACGGGAGGTTGTTGTGCACACGGCCTCAGAGGGAGAAGTCCTGCACAAACGAGGGCAATCCTTCAACATGTGGCCCACACCTTGACATAACAAACACCGAATGCAATGCTCGGCATTCATAACAGCAATGGCATCGATGGATAGGCGCAAAGTGTCAAGGATACGGCACTCAGCATCAGGATCCATCACGAACAAAAATAATTGCTGAAAAAGTGCTACACGACTAAAATAAAAAAAATAGCACGGATCTGCTATCTAAATCAAAGATCAGAAAAGGGTAAAAAGAAATAAGCAAAAAATAAAAATTCTAATAACAAAAGAAAATAAAAAAAAATGATATGCACAAATGGAAAAGGGCTTCAATCTATTATCTCCCTCTCCACAAAAACTCACACGACTGTGTTCCCCGGCAACGACACCAAAAACTTGATGCTTAAGATCACGACAGTGAACCGGTCGCACAAGTAATATAAAATGGGGGTTTTCCCAAGTATCGATCTCACAAGGAACACAGTAAGGTGGAGTAAATTTCAAGGAGGACTTGAGATTGAAGTCCTCAGGTCGGAGCTAATTAAGGGGAGGTTTTGATGTTGCGGAAACAGAAAATAAAAGGCTAACAACTACTCCTATGCAACGCCGCTATGCGATGCTTCGCCAGGCGGGATGGAAGACTAGTCGGGCCACTATGCACCGAATCGCTAGGCGGATGGGGAGTAGGCTTGCGGATGAGGTGGTGAGAATGGCAGAATGAGGGTCGTAAGCACCTCTTCGCTACGCATGCCACTAGCAATTGCTAGTGCGGCAAGGGTGGATGGTGGTGGATGGAATATGGTGCAACTCAAGTAAATAATGAAAACATACAATCACATAGACATAATTGTATAAAACGTTTACAAACTAAGCATACTTCATCACTATAAATATAGTTAAACACCAATATTCAACAAGAAAGCAAGAACAAGTCAAGAGATCGACCGAATCCGAAGCCTTGCTGAGGATTCACGGTTGGAATCGTCGGGTTGTCATTCCGTGTCCAAGCTCGGTCCTCACGACTGGAGCCGAAGAGACCAGCTCGCTGAAAGGACTTCCTCCCCCCACTGGGAGAGCCGACGAGTCTCGCGAGCCCAACTCGCCGAACCTTCCTCGGCCTACCGAGTCAGGGAAGAGCTCGCGCCCCGGGAGCTCGCACCCTCGGCCTTCCTCGGCCACTTCCTTCCCAGCTCGCCGGCTAGGAGCGTCCTCGCCCAAAGAGGGGGCGGCCGCGATCTGGGCTGCCGGAGTCGAGTACTCGGCCCGTGCGCCGAGTGCGAACTTGACGAGGCCCAGCACCTCGTTCCTGAAGTCCTCCAACATCCCCACCATTGCGAGAGGCGGGGGGGGGGGGGGGGGGGGGGGGCGAGTTCTGCTTGTCAGATCCTTGTCCTCTAGTCATTGAGCTCGCCGAAGCTTTTCTACGCTGACCGCTATCCATGCTCACCGCACCAAAATGTTGAAACTGGAATCCGGTCTCTTGTGGAGTTCGACCCTTGGGGAAGGGGTGGTCTCGCGCCTACTTTGCTCCTGCAAGACAAACAACAAGGAAGGCAAGAAGAAACAGACCCAAGGGCTCGGCAGGGAGGTCCCACCACAAACCCGGAAGATCTCCGAGCGCTTCCCCTCCTTAGCCAGAAGCCGAGCTAAGGTACCCTCAGAAAGCACTTGAAAACGGGAGTAGGGAGGCACTCAAAGCGTGCCTTCTGAGGTACCCCTTGGGCCTTATTTATAGTTTTTTGGAATCTGAACTGCCAATAACCAGATGAACTGACCTGAAAATACCAAAAAGCCCTGGGTTGGGTCTGCCAACAGCCAAACTCCGATGTCCTGAACAGCTATGCGCAGTCCAACCTGGTCTGCCAACAGCGTGGCTCCACTGTTCTGAGGAGCTATTCGCACCCATGGGGAGTCAGCTCGCCTCCAATCCCCCTCCGCGGGAGACGGGTGCGACCTGGCTCCAGCGGCCTGCCTATCCTTCCTGGCCGAACGCGAGCCGGGCCGCCGCGACCCGCCAGTCCTCTGCCGGGGAGGACAGGCGACCAGGTAGCGTGTAGGGGGAGGGCTGGTGGCCATCGTGACCCTCCGATCAGCTCGCAGGTTAAGGGTTGTCGAGCCCATCCGCTAGTACTGGTGCGAGCGGGAGAGTAGGGGAGCCGTCTCGCCCGGCTCGCTCGCCTGAAAGGAGCGAGAGAGGACCAGCCCCCTGCCGCATGTCTGCTCGCTGCTTGGGTGCGGGTCGCGGGGCTAGATCCGCTCGACGAACATGGGGTTGTACACTTTTTCTTTCTTTAAAATATCCTTGTTTTATTCTTTTATCTTTCAGCTTAGGGTGATCTAGAGCTTGTCCTTAACACTTGTAATAATAAAATAAAAACAACCACAGAAAAGAACATAGTGATTTATAGTGGTTCCCCAATTAGGTACATCCACTTTCCCTCCCACCTATCCAAGTAATTTGTTGGACTAGGCACAAACTCCACCAATATGACCCTCAGAGCTTACACCATAAGCCCTCAGCCTATAACACAGATTTTTCACAGAATCCAAACTCAAAACCACAAGGCTTCCTACCTCAGAGTCCTGCAGTGCACCAACAGCTCAGTGATCCACTGATCACCTACCTTAGCCTTATTTCTAAGGCCTACAACTCAGGATCTTCAGCCCTACAGCTTTAGGTTCATAGTCCTACTCCCAGAGTGTTGCAGCACTCCTACAACTCAGTACCCTTCCAGGTACCTACAGCTCAACCTCCTCCAAGGCCTACAACTCAGTGACACACTTGTCACCTACAGCTCAGTGACTCTCCAGTCACCTACCTCAGCGACTAATTAGTCAACTACAACTCAGATTCAGTTAAATTGAATCCTACAGGATGAAGGTGGGTTGATGGATATTCTTGATACAAGAGATATTTCTCTGTGTGAAGCTTCTTGACTGAGATAGACTCAGCCCAACAATGACTATAGGAATTTATTTCCTGAGTCTACCTTCAAAGAACTAAGATATACTTAGTCCTAACTACTTCCACGGCAACAAGTAATTACTTGTGCTGGAAGTTACTTTCAGAGCAATGTTCTGCCACTTCCTGAACTGAGACTGAAGCTCAGCCCTAACTACTTCTTCACAGCAACAGGGATTTTCCTTCTAGTCTGTGAAGTTGTTGCTGCTAACTGCTGCAACCTAACTGAGAAAATCACAGGTCTAACTTTGTAGACTCTAATAGTTCTGCCTCTTGCTCCTTTCCTGGGCTGATGTGATTCAGCCCTAGCTTTGACTCCTGAGGAAAGGTCCCCTGAGAATTCCTTCAAGTTCTTCAATATTTCTTCTCTTCACAGCTTCCAAATAACAGTCTTTTGGTGCTTGTGTTGCAGGAACTGTAAAGAACCTGCAGCAAGGGTGGGCCCTTGTCTGCCACCTTTTCCCTCAGAGAAAATACTCTGAACTAGCGTACTGGTGCAGGTGAGAATGGTACTAGCAATCTTGTCGTTGAAGGTCTTGATCTAACAGCCTACTTGCTCTCTATCTGTAGACTAGAGCTTCTTATTCTTCAACAGTATAACAATGGCGGAGAAGAAGAACTAACTTGGTTTCTTTTTCCCTCAAGTGTATTTTTCTCTGTACGCGTCTTTTCTTTTATTGATTTTTGACATAACAGCTATTAAGCAGTGTGCCCCACATAATTAATGTCTAGCAGCAACTTTACTTTAACGCCAACTGTCATACAATAGGTCTGCGGCAACATTTATCGCGTACTGTAGCCATCCCGCAACTAATTTGAAATATTTTGACTTGTTGACTGGATGACATCATCATTTATGCACTTAGCCAAAACTCAAACAACATTAGCATAGGCGTTGAGTGAGTAAGCATCACTCAATGCCAAAACACTTAGGCAGATTAACTGTCACATGGCGTTGATTGAGTAACCTTCACTCAACGCCAAACTACTTAGAGTATAAAACTGTTTCTAGGTGTTGAGTGAATCGGCTTCACTCAACGCCAACTTGATTTATCAGCTATCTGTTGCTTGGCATTGAGTGTGTGGGCATCACTCAATGCCAAAACACTTAAACAGATTTTCTATCTTAACTAGGCATTGATAGCGTTGAGTGTGTAACCTCCACTCAACGCTTTTTTCCTTAACCATTTTTCTGCTTAACTATCTCCGTGCTTTCTTGTTCTCAGCTGAGACAAACAATTATCTCAGCGGTCGTGCTAAGACCAAATCTTGTCTCAGTGGTTTCTTCTCAGCGGTCTCAACACTTTCCTCTTCTCAGCTGAGACTGTCTTGTCTCAGCAGTTTCTTCTTTATTAACTGAGAAAGCTTCCAGTCTCAGCGGCTTTCCACTCAACTGTCTCAGCGCTACCTTCTTCATTAGTAGCGTTGAGTGAACCTGCTGCACTAAACGTTTCTCGACATAGAGAAATTCTAGCAACTTTGTCTCAGCGGTTATGCTCAGATATACTTCTCAGCTATCTCAGTGCTTTATCATAAGTCAAGATATTCCTGCTTCTCTGGCATTGAGAGCATTGAGTGTGTCTTCATCACTCAACGCTTTTTGTTTTAGAAAAGGTTTTCTGCAATTTCGTTCGACAACTGAACTGAGTTTGACTAATGGCGAACTGAGCTCGACGAACTCAAAACTAAGTTCGACAAATTTCTGAACTGAGCATGACAAACTCAGAGTCTCAAACTCTGGACTTAGCTCGACAAATGGTGAGCTCAGCTCGACGAACTCGGAACTCAGTTCGATGAATTTTTGAACTGAGTTCTACTCACAGACTTTTTTTGTATGGCGTTAAGTGTGTCTTCATCACTCAATGCCTGTGGACTTAGACAGATTTCTGTCAGCCCACATCATAGGTAAGAGTTTACCTGACTTGGTCACTTAGCCTACTTCCTACCTTTCCAGCATCTTCACTTTGTGACCACCTGTCACATCACTTAGAAAACCTGTCTAGACTTGTTCCATGGAATATCCTTCACATGGTGAGCTTACACAACATCAAATACACAAATGCTTTTAGTCTTGATGGTGATGCCTCTTCAAATCCAATCTAGGGAACATTTTAGGCAATGGACCCAACAATCTCCCCCTATTTGAAGAAGGCAGAACACCTAGCAAGCACTAAGAGGCATTAACATAATATACGTCTAAATTCATGCAGCTGTAGTTTATAATCTGCTACAATTGCAATCTTATGCTATATTTGTTGATGCATAAAAACAGACAGTGAGTCGGGCACCACCAGCTAATAGTTCGAGCACCGGGGTAAGGAAGGGAAAAGAGGAGACTGTCAACTAGTTGGTTACTAGCGGTCGTAGCTAAAGGATAGAAAAAGAGGTTGCTGGCAGCGGCAACAACAGAGTTCGCCCGTCGCGGCTTAAATGCCACTCCTGCGACGGGCTTTTCTTTATTTGAGGTGAGAAACAGTTACATGAAGGAGAAAAAGAGGAAGTCGGCCAGACTGCAAGCCGCAAAACACTAGACTTGAGACCGCAGCTCTTAACAGGCGAGCTCATGGATACAAGTCAGCGTGTCTTGTGGAGTGCACCCTCCCTCTATTTATTGGCTCGGGGGCTTGCCCAAGCTGACAGGGCTGAAGTTACCGGCTGCCCGGGGTACAGGAGAATCGGGCAGAGGTGAGGGGAAGAAAATGAGCAGAAAACGAGAAAGGTGGGAAGCCGCGCGCCCTGGCGGATTCCTCCTGACAAGCTGATGGCCTGGGTCCTGGACCATGTCGCTGAGCAGGGCTGGCGCTGGTGGCGGCCTGACATGGAGACCGCCCGGCTTCGGTGACGACCAGACGAGTTGATCTGAGATGCGGCTAGCCAACCAGGCCGCCCTACGGCGACCGTCCGAATCGGGAGACGTGGCGGCTAGAACAACCAGACCGCCCGGTCTGGAAAGCTGAGCGAACAAGTCGCGTATTCCGGGCTTAACATAATCCCCGCACATTTTTAAGTTTCCAAAAAAACTTCGAAAATGTAGAACTAAGCCGGAGACCGCGACTGCCTTATCGGCGCCTATAAAATCCCCTCGCCCTTAACATTCTTCAAGATCTCTGCCAAGCCACGGGTCGCTACTCGCCACTTGCGGTCAGAATCTTTCAAGCCGATGCGGACATTCACAAGATGGATGTCATGTCACTGATATTAGCCCGCGACAAGAAATCGACTGAAAAGAAGAAAAACCCGAGCCAGAAACCGGATGACTCTGACCGTCAGCCTGCAAAGGAGATTGGGAAGCCGGTTACTCCAGCGGATTCTGGATTTGAAAAGAGCCAGACGCAGACCGTCGGCAAATCATCACAGGCCGCAACCGATCCTGAAGCGGTTTCAAAGATTTCTCCACCACATACCGGAACCGCCAAATCCTTCGATATGACTTTCTCTCTATCGGGCGAACCACACTTAAAAATTGGTGAGACGGAGGAGAAAAGTGTTGAATCTGGCAAGCCGCACGAATTGCAGGCCAAGGTCGACCTAGTCGTTGTGGATGACAACGAGCTGGAGAAGGCACTTGAGATCGGACAGATTTTGGCTGAACAGAGCAAACAGACAGAAATGGTGTTCGGCTCCTTGAAACGGCAGAAGCAACGGAGTGAGACCCTTGAGGAAAGGAAGAAGAGGAAGTTGCAGGCCGGAAACCGGAATATTTCCCTAAAGACCGGCGCGAACAGTCTTCAACACAGGTCGTACGAGAAGGAGGTACCCGAGAGTCCGTCCACACCGGATTTCAAGCCAAACGAGCCGGAGGATGTATCCACGGCTAGCGAGATGCTTAGCGACCTCCTCAAGGGCATGGAGACCCTCTAGCAGCAAGATGCACTACTGTCGACTCCAGCAGCCTCTGAGGAGGTTGACTGCCCCGAAGTCGAGGTCGTTGGGGAGATGCTTGGCGATCCGGCTTCCACGGCTTCTGAAGGAGCCGAGAAACTGAAGCTTCGAGAGAAGATGGAGGAGATGAAGAAGCTGATCGCCGAGAAGCCAGTGGTGACCACACTTCCATTGCTGCAAGGTAAACACCGGGAAGTTAAGCGAATTGTTAACTTCTACAAGTCGCGGTCAAGGAAGAAGGGGGCGAACTCAATATTAAATCCGCCGGCCAGCTTTTTCCTGACAACGGCTCAACTGAAAAGCCGAGCTAAAGAAGCCGAGCGGCTATGGAAAGAAAAGCTAAAGAGGATAGATCCCGAACAATTCAGGCGGCCAGTGTTTAGAAACCATACCGCAGCCTCTGAAGGAGATAAAAATCGAAGCGGCGGTTTTATCCTACCGATTTCCTTGCAAGAAGGTCGCAATTATCCGGGTGAACCTGACTGCGGTTTATCTTCTGTAGGTGAACCGGAGTCCGCGATGAAACCGGGAGACTTGACATCACTTTTGTCTATGCTGCCGCCGCCTCCGCTAAGTGTTCGCGAGAAAGAGATGGCCGACTTCCAGAATTAGGTTGACACATTACAAGCGGCTGTGAACGCGCACACCGAAGCCCTACGGGTTAAGGACGAAGAAAAGCAGGTTGCCCAGTAGGCCGCCGAGAAAAGGATCTAAGAGTAGCAAACCATCCTGGAGCAAGAGACCACAAGGCTGCAGTCTGCGCTGGAGCAGGAGACCACGAAGTTGAAGTCCACGCTGGAGAAAGAGACTGCCAGGCTTCAGACCGCGTTGGAGGCCGCTGAGAATAATATTGTAGATAGGTAGGCCGCCTTGGAGCAGGAGAGGGCAGAGAAGTATTTGCTGATGGCCAGACGGCTAGAAGGAGACAGAGAAGAGATTCCACATCTTGAGGACGGCGAAGACCAAGATCCGCCAGCGAAGACCGATGAAGAACTGTGGCCTGCACTGCCAACTTCTGGAAAGTTACCGGTTACTGGCTGCTCGGCCTCTGTTGAGACTTCGAATCCACCGAAGGTCGCGGCACCCGAACAGGCCGCAGTTTCAAGCGGTCTAGGGGTTCGGGAGATTCTAATGATCCTGTTTGCGAGAGTAGAACGCGACACTGTGCGGGTTCATCGGTCTCTGCACTCGCTTCACAATCTGGTTAGCCAGGTGTATGTTGCGATTGTACAAACTGGTGAACAGGTCGCGCGCATAGGACGAGACAGACCAAACGGTGATAAGCAAGGCGGAGCGACTTGAGCGATCTAAGCCTCGCCAACAATTGAATATTATGTTGTAATATATTTTCTCTACTGGATGTTGGACAATTTGGTTGTTGTAAACCGTTGTATTTTTACTCTGCTACGAACTGTTTGTGGCGTATGCGGTTTGTATTTATGATCACCATGCTTGTGTTTTGTCCTGGAAATCTAAGTATAGGAAAGTAGCCGTGTGGTCTGGCGAACAGAACGCCGGCTTGAAAGTTTGATATCCACATGATCTGCCATGAAATTATTCTAAGTGTTGGGATGTAGCCGGGCGGACTGACGAACTAAATTGCTGCTTAGTCGTTGCCTGATCTGTATTTTCTACAGGTTTAGGCCGTGCGGCGTGATGGCTAGCCGCGATTTGACATGGAGTACTGTACTTTTATAGGTTTTCTATAAATAGAGTCGACACCGAAGATTTCATCACAAGATAGAAAGGATGCGGGCTAAGTCCAAGTCGTTGCTGTCTGAGAAGGCCTCTGCGGTCAGGACTGATGCGGTCTCCGTATTCCACTCTGGAGACCATAAAGAATGTCGGCTTACAAAAGCCGAGCTAGACGATCTTGTAGAGAAACACATGCAGGGAAGCCCGCTAGTCGCGCGGCTTCCGCTGCAAGACGAGCGGATTAATACATCCAACACAAATCAGATTGCCATCCCCATCGACCACTTTGACTGCGGTTTCCACTTTCCGGTCATGATGGAGGCCGTAGCGGTCTTCGACCATTATGGAGTTGTGCCAGGACAACTGCCACCAAACTCGATAGCCGCCATATACAGCTTCATCTCATACTTAAGGTCGGAAAGAGTCTGATTCTCTATGATGCTGTTACGGGAATGCTTCTCGGTGAGGTCTATCCCGGACTCCGGGACAAGGATCTTCCGGGGGCACCTGTACTTTGGCTACAGGGGGCTGAAGATCGTAAACCTGTCGAACAAGATCGCCAACTGGTCGGAGCGGTTTCTCATCTTCGAGGGAAACCTGGGGTTTCTGCCAGTCAACCCGCAAATCCACGACGAGGCCGCCATTGGCAGCAGCGGCTTGGACGGCGTGGAGAAGGAAATCTACACATTCTTCAAGGGTGAGCGGCTTGATGTAAACCATTACATCCCACTACTGCCGTCCTTGGAAGGAATTGAAGCAGAAGATAGTAAGCTCCAAATCGGCCGAACTGAACTCTTAGTCGCGTGGCCAATGAACTGACTTTGTCTTTATCTTTGCAGCTGCTGTGGCGGTCCCGCAGGACAAGCCGCAGACACCTGGCGGCCTGACTCTCACCCAAAGAGAGAAGCGAGCCAGGCGGGCCAAGCCGCCGCGGGCTGTGGAGGAGGAGCAGCCAGCCTCCTCAGGCGAGTTTATGCTGCAGGGAACAAGCAGCGGCCTGAAGGACATCCATGGAAACCTGGCTGTGCTGTGGATTTCGGATGGCGAGTCCGTGATGGTCTCCACTGCTCTCCCTTACTGGGGGAGGGAAGAAGTAACACGCCACACGAACGTGGTTGGCGCTGCGCTGTATGGCAAGCGCAACCTGAAGGCGCTGCGCCGAGTTCTCGCAGACGACCTGCCGCGGCTAGCCGCTCAAGTCGGGGCAAGGAGCTTCGTGACAGGCCACTTCATGGGCCTTGTTTACAAGCAGTTAATGAAAGAGAAGAGCGGCCTGGAGAGGCGGTTGGAGGAACAAGAGGAAGAAAACAAGCGACTGAAAGAAAGGGAGGCGGTAATTCATCACCCGTTACTCGTGCGGTTAGCATTTTGAAACCGGGCGGTCATACCTTTACTTCTTTTGCTGGCAATGTATGACCCGGCCAACCGCACCTTCTAGGACCATGTCTTCCCGAAGGTCATCCAGGGGATTGATGGAGCGCTTAACCGCCTCCGAGACCTTGGCGGCTTGGCGGCCGGCTTCACCGACTTCACTTGTGCCGACATTTACCCCACCATGAAAAAGAAGGTGGCCGCCGTCTACAGGGCGATCAAAGGCAAAGGTTAGGACGGAGAGGAAGACGGTGAAGAGGAGGAAGATGACGAGGAAGAGGGTGGCCAGGAAAGCCGGAGCGGAGGCGCATCGTCTGAGTCCGGTGGTCAAGCATCCGAGACCGCGCTGAGAGATTCAGCGACTTCTAGCGGTTCAGGCGGCTCGGCGGCTAGCAGCAGCGGGTACTCTAAATCCTCCGTCGAGATCGATGATGACGGTGATTCACGTTCTCCTGCGGCTAAAAAACTCAAGTCGGCCGATTAGGACCTTTATAATTCTTTACTTGTATTTTGATCTTTTTCGGAAATCGGCGGTATTTTTTTTTAAACCGCGCGATTAACATTTTGTAACATTCAATGAAATTGGAAAAGGAATGAAGGAAAATTTCACCTTTTACGTGTCTCTTACTTTACATCTCATTTTTCTTACTTGTTCAAGTCCGCGCGGTCTCACTATAACTTCCGATTTAATAGATAGTTAACATATAAACCGGTCTGATGCCATACTACGACTTCAATGAAGTTACCCGCAAGAGAGATAGATATCCTTTCGGCTTATTTCGAAATACACATCCACAATAAGCCGCGCGGCTAACAGTTTAAACCGCCATTTGTCTTAATGAAGTAATCATGGTTATCCGCTGGGAAAAGGGAAATGATCGCGGCCTACTTGTACATAAATTACGACCAATAAGCCGCTCGACCACTCCTCTTAGTCGCCAAAAACCATGACATTGAAGTATAAGATTGCGGCCAGGGCGAACTCTGATACGAATTGCCCTTTTAATGAAAGAGACAAGAATAGAGAAATATTCTGCGGCTTCTGATAATACAGGCCGACAATAGGCACATGGAAGCCAAATAATTTTGTGATGACAGGTCGCTTATCGACTAGTATAATTAATACCATAAAAGTCGGCGGACTAAGGTCAAGAATTAACTGCCAGAAACAGGTCGGCCGACTTCCTGTCCATATGAATAATAAACCGGCAATTAGCACATGGAATCCAAATAATTTAAGCCAGAATCAGTAACCATGCGGCATGTGTATTGAATGACATAAATTGGCACAGGCCGATTAATAAAGCCGCGAGATAGCGGATAGGCTCGTGTTGTCCTGCAAAAATAGATGGAGCTATGCGCTTTTGTGTCGATGTGGGCAGGTGCGTGTGGTAGTACTTTCCTCACAAGGAACACATAAGCGGGATTAAAATTCTTAATATCCGCGACCGATGTCAAGCGGGACAAGTACGCAATGTCTGCGACGAAGGTCAAGCGGGACAAGTACGTAATGTCTGCGACTGATGTCAAGCGGAATTTCCACAACACATCTGCGACTGTTGTCAAGGGGATGTGGAGGGCTTAAGAATTCAAAGGGCCTTCTGCCCCTATATGTATGCATGTTAGCATTCTAAGTAAAGCTAAGAAATAAGTTTTGAATGAAAGGTAATGCTTGTTTGATGTTAAGGATGTGGCAAAAGGATATATGTTCAAATCTTGACTATGCCCCATTAATACCAATTGACACGGGGACTTTATATATTATTTTGATTGTAAGCATTTTTATCATATAAAGAAAAAGAAATCCCTGCTTGAACTATCGAGTAAGCCATGGAAGAATGCCTTAGAAAATTACTGAATGATATAGTCTTGCAACTTTCCAGCTCTTGCAAGTTGATTAGCTAACTCCCGGAGAGCTATGCAACCTTCTGCTAGATGACCAACATCTTTATGATAAATGCAAAAAAAAGCTCTTCATGTCGATATTTGATTTTAGATTTCAAACGCCGAGGCTTTTTGAGCTCAGGCATTCCTTGAAGGATTATCAGAAGATCTTCCATAGGGATTTTGAATTTAACATATTTATCTGCACCTTTTTTACGCTTTGGAGTTTTCGGACGTGAAGATGTGACTGGATGTACTTTCATAAACTCGGATAATCCATTCTGCTGAAGAGAGAATGTAGTTTTATCCTGAGGAAGAGGAGGAGATTTGCAATATTTAACTTGGGAAACATTTTGAGAAGAAATGAATTGCTGATCACCAGAAGTCCCTTGAGATTATTTAGCCATCTGATTCAGAAACAAGATATAACCTTTATTTGCTTTTTCACCTATTATGAAGTTATTAACGATATCAATAAGATCTCCATAAGTTTTGGGGTACTTTGTGGTGAGCTTAAATTTAAAAGGGCCTTCTCGAAGTCCGTTTATGAAAGCATGTAAGTAATAATCTTGATGGATGCTACAAACATCCAGAACTTCCTTTTGGAACCGGTCAATAAAATCTGGATTAGACTCGTCAATTCCTTGCTTGATTCGGAGGAGAGCTCCAACGTCTCTTCTCCGCTTCCTGTAAATAGTGAACCTTGAAATAAATTGACTTCAAAGATCTTTAAAACTGGTTACCGATCGAGGTGGCAGACTATAGAACCATTCCCTTGCAATATTGCCAAAAGATACAACAAGGAGTTTGCATTTTACTCCATTTGACACGTTTCTTAGTGAAATAGCTGATTCAAAGGCTTGCAAATGAGAAAATGGATCATCACATCCGGAATACTCCGGGAGACGCGGTACTCTGAAATCATCGGAAACAGTATCCCAACGAATACAATCAATGAATGGAGAAGGGGCCTCTTCTTCTTCCTTATAAGGAGGTTCATTTGGAACAGATTTTGCTGCATGCTCAACACAATTCGCAGAAAATTTATTATCATGGCCAAGGGACTCATTATTAAGATATGAACAATCCTGCACTTTTGATAAATCCATAGTAATTGTCATGAAACCAGATTCCTTCTGTCCCTTTGCAGGATTCATCTTGAAAGGAAGAAGATAACCAAACGTTTCTCAGAGACCGCCGACTAGTCGCGGCTTGGACTGGCGGCTAGATGGCGCAACAAGCCGATAAGAAGACCGGCGGAAAAGCGAGTGGGTAGAACGGCAGGTTCTACAGTGCTGGAGGCGGGCGGAAAGCCTTAGCCGGCGAAGTCGCGGCTTGCTTGACAGGCCTCCGAGCTCTAGAAGCTAGAGCGGTCTGACCAACGAGACCGCTGATTTCATCAACAAATCGAGATCTGAAGGCCGCATGTTAATTGTTGATGCACAAAAACGGACAGGGAGTCGGGCACCACCAGCTAACGATTCGAGCACCGGGGGAAGGGAAAGAGGAGACTGTCAACTAGTCGGTTACTAACGTTCGTAGCTAAAGGACAGAAAAAGAGGCCGCTGGCAGCGGCAACAGCAGAGTTCGCCCACCGCGGCTTAAATGCCACTCCTGCGATGGTATTTTCTTTATTTGAGGTGAGAAACATTTACATGAAGGAGAAAAAGAGGAAGCCGGCAAGACTGCAAGCCACAAAACACAAGACTTGAGACCGCAGTTCTTAACAGGCGAGCTCCTGGATACAAGTCAGTGTGTCTTGGGGAGTGCACCCTCCTCCTATTTATAGGCTCGGGGGCCTACCCAAGCGGGCAGTGCTAAAGTTACCGGCTGCCCGGGGTACAGGAGAACCGGGCAGAGGTGAGGGGAAGCAAATGAGCAGAAAACGAGAAAGGAGGGAAGCCTTGCGGCCTGGCAGATTCCTCCTGGCGAGCTGATGGCCTGAGTCCTAGGCCTTGTCGCTGAGTAGGGCTGGCACTGGCAGCGGCCTGATATGGAGACCGCCCATATTCGGTGATGACCAGACGAGTTGATCTGAGATGCGGCTAGCCAACCAGGCCGCCCTACGGCGACCGTCCGAATCAGGAGACGTGGCGGCTAGAACAACCAGGCCGCCCGGTCTGGAAAGCTGCGCGAACAGGTCGCGGATTCCGGGCTTAACAATATTAATATAGTGTGCTCAAATTAACTGTATTGAATTAATAAGTTAAGTCAATGCACCCTCATACTACTTGAGCAATTGCTCAAGTAATATGAACTCTCCTTTATACCATTTAATACTTAAGTGGAGCACCACTAGAAGCATTACCCCTTATAAATTGCCACACATATCTCCCCCTTTCTGTCTACTTCAGTAGGTATATCTATTGATTGAGTAGAAGATATCATGGGTGAGATTATCTTATGATCCTAGACAAAGTCCTATATTGATACTAGTAAGGAAATTATCCTAGTGATCAGTCTGTAAGATTAGGCGTCATACCTTCTGTGTTGATTCAATTATACAACAAAACACTGCAGCATTTTAACTAGCTGCTAACATAGTTCTACTTTAGTGAGCCATGGATCCCCTTGAGTTGGCTCCTGGCTGTCTCTCTTCTCATAATCTACACCTTGGTCTGTGCATTGTATTTAAGACAAACTGATCAGTAGTTGTGAGAGCTGATCTATTGCAGCAGCTTCCTGCTCCCCCTCAACAGAAGCTTCCTTTGTCAGATTCTTGGAAGACATTCTAGTTTATGTTAGTCTGGATACCACTTGATGTTCTTTATAGTCTTTATGTTACATCAAGAACTTATCTACTTATCTGGAGAATGTATGGGTCTGATATTGTATGACTGATTTCTTTCTTGCAGCTCTAAGTAGTCAGTCTTCTTCATGGGATTTGATAGGTTCCATCTTTGCTCATCCTGCCTACCTTGCACTCTATGGTGGAGGTGCATCTTCTCACATGTTCTCCTTTCATTTGACTGGGCAGTCAGCTCTGTCTCATTTGGAGAGCATCATCCTAGAATTGTTGTGTTCTTCCTTGTACTATGAAGAGGAGGAAAATTTTTCATTCACTGTTCTCACTTCTTAAGCACCAGATATGCATCTAACCAATCTACCTAACTGTTTGAGTTGGCAGAATACTACTTGGACAGTTTTGGTAGTATTTTGTGTGTCATCCTTTATACCAATTGAGTTATCCCACTTGAAAAGTCTTCAAGAATACTGAAGGTCTTTTCCACACATAGGGTCTCATGCATTTTTAGGATATGCTGGCCTTTTAAGCTTGTACTGCAACAATATATTCTTATGGCAGTAGTACAGACTCTAAAATAGTAACCATAAACAAGGGTTGATCTCCCCACTTGATCACTACTTGATCAATCCCTTCTTGGTTTCTGAATAGTCAAGGAGTAGCTGGTCTACTGTAATTCTCTTCTCCCCCTAGCTGATTGCTGATGATACCACTGGTGTAGCTGCCAACTTTCTCTTCTTCTGTAGCTGTCGTTCTATAAAAATACTTGATAGCAAGTCTTTCTCTCATACTCAGCAATGTCCATGGGGACAAGCTGATCCTTAGCAGTAATGTTGATCTAATTTGTGCTGGGTGAACTTTGGTTAAGATTCAAGCTTGTATAGCAACCTTGAATAAATATGTCTCCCATTAGCATTTGCGCAGATCCTGTCCTTATGACTGTCAGTCGTCATATCAGCTGATGATCTATTCTCATACCACTTAAAAAACTTTTCATCTAAGCATTATGTGCTCCTTCTCAGATTTGTTGGTGTTGCAGCAAGACTTTGTCCAATCAGGCAATCCTGCTGGCTGGATCTAGCTGGCCTTCAACCATGAGTGTGCACTTGTCCTTCTTCAGGATTTCACTTAACATTCTCTTCCTATTTGGCAATAAGAGGAATATCCTAGATGGTCAATATCCATCACCAACTATTGATCTTAGTCCTTCCCTCACTGGGGTATGAACCATAAGATGACTATCTTGTTCTAGTCCAAGTTCTGGAACATCTTCTGTCTAAGTACCACATGGAGGATGGGCACTTAGACTAACCTGCAGAACATAATTATCTTGGCTTAGGACCCCAATAGGTATTGGGTCCTAGGTTTCTGTTAGCCTAAAATCTGACTTGCCAACGTGCAGCATTTCTGAGAGGTAGGCTAATCCTTGATCTAGACACAGAAGGATTGTGCCAGCAATCTAGGGCAAAATGCCCCACCTTACCACATCAACCACACTCGTGACTATTATATCTTCTTTTCTAAGCATTTCTTGCAGTGTGGTTGACTGCTTACTAAACAGAAGGTAGATGAGAAACAACTTTCTTCAGGTTCCTTTCTGCAAGGATCTGACTGAAAGTCATTTTTCCAGCAGGCTCTCTTTGGTTGCCCAGAATGGTATTTACAGCAGTCTTCTTTGCAGAAAACAAGTTGTTTATATCATCAGAACAAGACAAGTCTGGCTTATTGGTAGACTGACCCTTGGTCTGAGTCCTTGCAAGATGGGCTTGAGTGAAAGCCACTGCCTATCCCTTGTGAGTTGGGCTGAGGCATAAAATATAAATGGTCCAGCATGTACCATTTGTACTTTTTCACGGGGAGCCATAAAGGCACTCATTCCCCTACCCAATCTTCTTCCATTGGAAGATACTCTTGTATACTTACAAGAAGAATTCCAATTCTCCCAGTGACCATGAATGCAGCCTTGGTCATACCTATGAGAAGGGAGGATTACCTTGTGAAAGGTTGACTGTGGCACTACAGGGGCTTTGCCTTTCCCTTTGGAAAGAAAAACTTTTGTGCTTTTCTTGACTGCTAACTCCTTCTTACCCTTTTGGGAGGAGAAGGAGTCTATTAAGGGTAATACAACTTTAGGTTTGTTGAATTCAGCCACACCCCATCTCTTCTTTAGGAGTTTATCTTCAAGATCCAAAATGATCTTATTCTTATACCTTATGGTCTCAATTTGGATGATTGAGATGGCCTTCAGTTGGCTGACTTCTCTCATTTTCTGATCCAGCAAGGATGTTATCTTAGATTGCTGTGCATCAGCTAGCTAAAGAGAGATAATCTCCTCAGCCAGCATTTTCGCCAACATCTTGCTTTTTCTCAAAGCATCCAAGATTTTACCATACTTGTCAATCAATTGATTGACATATACCTTAGATTTATTATCATCTTCATCCATGGAAGAGGATGCATCAGAATTTGGACTGGTCACATAACCTGAGTAATAAGAAGAACTTGACAGATATTGTAACAGATATAGACCAGACTGATCCTGACTGGATTCTTCTTCTGTCATGGCCATTATCCCATAACAACTGTAGTAATCTTCTATTATCTCAGTTATAGATAATTTTATCCATGTTGTCATCAAATTTTTCAGTTGTTACTCTTCCAGAAGTTGCAGAATATGTAAAAAAGATCGTGTCTGAGTGTTGAAATGAGTCGAAGTAGACATCGAAGCCGGTGTCGAACTTCATTACGGCTACGATTCCTTCTTGAATCACCATGAAATCACGTGCAAGAGAGAAAAACAGCGATCAAGTGCAAAGGGAATAGAAAGCGCGAGACGGAGGTCGAAGAAAACCTAGAAATAAGATTTTTTGGAATATGAATCGACAAACTTCATTCCATGAAAAATAAGAAATTCTTCGACCTGAGATCGACGAAATAATTGATAGTGAAATAATTCGTCGAGCTCAGTTGGAAGAGTTGAAGACATTTCGTCGAGCTCCGTTCGACGAAAGTTTTCTGAAGTGGATTCGTCGATCTCCGTTCGACGAAAATGACTTCACTCACAGAGAGTTCGTCGACCTTCGTTCGACGAATATCTGCCAAACTCTCCCTAGTTCGTCGAGCTCCGTTCGACAAGCTCTAGTTTATTCGTCGAGTGCAGACAGAAACTAAACTAAGTCTTCTCCATTGATCATTCCAAGCTGATTTATAAAGAATAAGTGATTTCTCTCATCCAGAGGTTTGGTGAATATATCAGCTCTTTGTAAATCAGTGTAGATATAGATAAGATTAATTTGGTTTTTGTCTACACACTCTCTAATGAAGTGATGTCTAATGTCTATATACTTAGTCCTACTATGATGGACTGGATTTTGTGCTATTGCTATAGCACTTGTGTTATCACAAAAAAGAGTTGAATTATTTAAGTTGAGATCATAGTCTAGGAGTTGGTTTTGGATCCATAGCATCTGAGAACAACAACTGCCTGCTGCAATATATTCTGCTTCAACAGTTGAGGTGGATACAGAAGACTGTTTCTTGCAAAACCAAGATACTAACCTCATACCAAGGAACTGACAAGTACCTGAGGTGCTTTTTCTATCAACCCTGCATCCAGCAAAGTCAGCATCTGAAAATCCAGGTAAATCAAATTCTGACTCAGCAGGATACCATAGGCCTAGACTAGGACAACCCTTTATATATCTCAAAATTCTTTTTAAGAATATTAGATGAGATTCTTTAGGGTTCACTTGGAACCTAGCACAAAGGCATGTGGCAAACATGATATCAGGTCTGCTTGCTGTTAGATATAGTAGGGACCCAACAATGCCCCTATATAATTTCTGATCCACAGGTTTCCCATGTGCATCAGAGTCAATCACAACATTAGTAGTCATAGGTGTTTTCTTTGTTGAAGCATCAGCCATCCCAAACTTCTTTATAAGCTCTTTAGCATACTTAGCTTGAGAGATGAAGATGTCATCCGGCAACTGCTTCACTTGGAGACCAAGGAAGTAGGAAAGCTCACCCATGCTACTCATTTCAAATTTTGAATACATGAGGTCAGAGAACCTCTTGCATAATTTGGAATCAGTAGACCAAAATATGATTCCATCCATATATATTTGCACTAACAATATTTGATCCTTATGATGTCTAGTAAAAAGTGTTCTATCTACTATGCCTCTAATGAATTTATGCTCTATCAAAAAGCTGGCTAGGGTCTCATACCATGCTCTTGGAGCTTGCTTGAGACCATAAAGAGCTTTATGCAATTTGAAAACATTATAAGGGTGAGTTGGAGAGACAAAACATAGAGGTTGTTTAACATAAACCTCTTCTTTAAGTACTCCATTCAGGAATGCACTCCTCACATCCATCTGATACACCTTGAATCTCTTGTAGGCTGCATAGTCCAGCAATATTCTGATTGCCTCTAACCTTGCCATAGGTGCAAAGGCTTGGTCATAATCTATTCCTTCCTCTTGCCTGTATCCTTGAGCAACAAGCCTAGCCTTGTTCCTCACTATTGTATCTTGGGCATCCAATTTATTTCTGTATATCCATTTGGTTCCAATGACTGGATAGTCTTGGGGTCTTGAAACCAAATCCCAAACTATATATCTCTCAAATTTATTTAATTCCTCCTGCATTGCAATGATCCAGTGGGGATCTTGCTCAGCATCATGGATGAATAGAGGTTCAACCTGAGAGAGAAAACAGGCATGCATCAAATCTTGGTTGAGTTGATGCCTGGTCTGTACACCTACTGATATGTCTCCATTCACTTGAGATCTGGGGTGATCCATTAGTGTGAAAAGATCAGTGGGTGGAGTTGGTTCTGCAACAGCATTAGGAACTAATTCCTCTTGTGGAAATATGTTTGTTGTTGGGGGAATATCAATCCCTTCAGTGCCGTCATATTCACTATCTTCATTGACTTGTGGAGAAGGATGTGTTGGAACCTCTTGGGTAAGGTTTAGTCCATCCAAATTCTCACACAAGTGAGGTACCTGCAAATTGCTTTTGGTAGAAATCTGTTTCTCCTTGCAAGACATGTTAGCCTCATCAAATGTAACATGGATAGACTCTTCAATTTTTAAAGATAATTTATTAAAAACCCTATAGGCTTTGCTTACTTGGGAATATCCTAGAAAGATTCCCTCTTCAGCCTTGTCCTCAAACTTTCTAATATATCTTTTGTTGTTGTTGTGAATATAACATATACATCCAAATATTTTAAAATAATTGATTTTAGGATTCTTCCCTTTAAGTAATTCATAGGGAGTCTTATTCTTTAGTTTATGAATTAAACTCCTGTTTAGGACATAATTTATTGTGCTCACAACCTTTGCCGAAAAGGTTATGTGCATGTAAGCATCTGCAAGCAATGTACCTGCAGCTTCAATGAGTGTCCTATTTTTCCTTTCAGCTACCCCATTTTGTTGAGGAGTTCTAGGAGCTGAGAAGCAATGCCTGATACCTTCTTTCTCACAGAACTCATGCATAAGAAGAGACTCATACTCTATGCCATGATCACTTCTGATCAATGCAACATGAGTAGAGAACTCAATCTGTATGGTCCTGAGAAAATCTGTAAGAACCTTGAAGGTATCTGACTTATATCTCAGAAAGGATACCCAAGTGAACCTTGAGAAGTCATCCACAATAACTAAGGTATAGGATTTCCCTCCTAGGCTTTGTACAGCAATGAGTCCAAAAAGATCCATATATAGCTAATACAAAATCGTAGGTGAATCACGTTTCTTAACAGATTTAAAGCTATATTTAGTTTGCTTGCCTATTTGACAAGCCCTGCAAATGCCTCCTTCTTGTAGGGACCAGAAGGTAAACCTCTAATAAGGTTGTCTTTTGATAGCCTAGTAATGTTTTTTAAGTTTACATGACCTAGCCTTTTATGCCATAAATCATTCTGATTACTAGAAATATTAAGTAAGCAGATATCAGAAGTGGCAGAAAGAAAATTAACTAAGTATATGTTACCTTGTCTATTCCCAATTAAAATAGTTTGGTTTTCTTCATTAAAAATAATGTAAGAAGATGAGTTAAAGTGTACCTGATAACCTTCATCACATAACTGACTTATGGAGATGAGGTTATGCTTGAGTCCTCTGACATAAGTTACTTTCTTGAAAGTTACAGCTCCAATCTTCACTTCTCCAAAACCTTCTGACTGGCTGCATTTAGAATCCGCAAAGATAACCTTTGGCCACAGCTTGGACTTATATTTGTGTAAGATGTCTTTGCTGCCAGTCATATGTTTGGAGCAACCACTATCCAAGTACCAATTCTGATTCACACTTGGATAGCTTTTCACCTGCAATGAAATACAATTAATTGTTCTTGACCACCCTGGTAGGAATTTATAGTGGTTCCCCTAAACTTTGGTACATCCACTCTTCTACCACCCTGGTAGGAATCGACTCAAATTTTTGATCAGGTGCCTGACACCAATGAGCTTTTTGAACAGGTGCTCAAAAACCAATCCTCAAGTATTTTGATCAATTGACTTTCAACCAAGATTAACTTTTGAAGGGAGTTATAACCCTTTATACAGTGGGGGTGAGAGATGATTGTGTCTTCACTTTCTCAATATACAACTGAGAAGACGGGTGGATATTTGATTTTAGCACAGGCTCCCCCTAAGATATAGAATGGTTCAGGTAGAAGAAGCCTTGCTTCAGGGTGATAGGCCTTTAGGAGTACAGCTATGATCAGCAGCTGTTCAGGAACTCCTTTGATAGATAGTGATTTGGTTGTCCTTTGAAGTATCCTGGAGTGTTGAAGACATAAGACTCTAGATTTTGATTAGGTGTTCTTCTTCTTCAGATAGCTGATGATCTTCAAGAATATGGCTTCTTGTTGTGTCAGAATTCTGTGTTGACAGACAACAGTGAATCTCTTGTTTCAGACTGACTATTTTCTATACCTATCGTCTCTCTATATTGTGTATCTTGTTCTACCTGTCTGTTTGCCTACCTTACGGGAAGAAGAGAGAAAATCTCTTTTATATTTCCTGTCAAAAATGGTCTTTCGAAATTTCGAAATCCTCTGCAATCAATGCTGATTGCCTTGAGAATAAACGACATTGAATTATTTCCCCAACTGTCACATGGAAAAACGGCAGGAAATTATCCTGGAGAAGACCATAATCAATGCTCTGTCTAACGGTTATATTCCAGAGAATATTTGAGCATTAATTACTCAGGAATTATTGCAGTAAGAAGTTAACAGAAGGATGGAAAATAACTAAGTCTGGATTCCTCGAACTGATAACAGAAATCATCGAGCTGAGTTCATAGTTCATCGAGCTGAGTTGCTGAGTTCGTCGGCCAGATGACTTTTGTTCATCGAGCTGAGTTCCAAGATCGTCGTGCAGAGAGCAGAACTATATTCTCTAGAAACTTTGCCTTTTCTGTGTATGGAGTTCGTCGAGCTGATATCTGCTTTCGTCAATGAAGTTCAGCAAAATATTTCTGGACTTAGAATAATTTCAGATGCTTCTGGATGAAGGTGTTGAAGTGAAGTATCCAGAATTCGTCGACCTAAGAATTTGTTTCGTCGAGCTGAGGAGCACTTAACTGCTGTTGGATAACTCTAGCTATTGTGGTCACAGTTCGTTGAGTTGAGAATCAAGATCGTCGACCAAAGTCTGACTCTGGACTTACAATAAAGAGATGTTTTCTGATCTTGAAGTGTTGAAGTATAGTTTCCAAAGATCGTTGACCTGAGTACCAAGTTCGTCGAGCTCAGCTCAGAGAATTTACTCTGAGATCGTCGAGCTGAGCACGACTATCGTCGACCTGAGTTCGACAAACGTCAAACTCATTTTACTTGGTCTTTAGAAAAAATCCAAGTCTTGAGTCTCTTACAGTCTTGTTGATAGCTGGTCCATGTGATGTTGATTCTAAGGACTTGGCCTAGACTCTAGGACACAACCATGACCCTGACTATACATTGTGGGTCATATGATCCTAACTTAGTGAACCTAGCCCAAATCTTATTAGGAATCCAAGAAAATGGACTCAACACACTCAACGCTTAAGTGCAATACTCGACATATCAACTCCATAACTCGACGAATCGTTGAATACACTCAACTCACTCAACATTACCATTCAACAAGTCAACTCTTAACTCGACGATGGTATTGAGTGGTCTTGACACGCACGATGCTTTTTCCTTTAAATATTTTAAGTCCTTTTCAACTCATCATATGAGCTATACCATACAGATCCAATCTCTCAATTTCTCCACAATCTTTATGTGCGACCCTGATAGGCTCATACTGAGTTGGTAGTGTGGCTACATGCTTGATCACTTCCAGATCATAATGGTAACACCAATAGTCTCTCACTTGATCTAGAAAGTATCAAACAAATGCTTCACAAACAATGAGTGGCATCTAGCAATACATCATTGCTCTCCAAACAGTAAGAGTTTATTAAACTCAAAATACATTATGACCAATATCACAGTGTTGTCATGTCCCTTCATACCTTACATCTAGATAGAAGTAGAGGTATAGATAGTGTCACAATCATAATTGTTCAATCCCAATTTCCTGATCTATAATGGACTTTAAGAAATTGGTGAGCCCAATATTATATATTGACTCAACCAAGCATGACCATGAATTTCTCAGTCCCATTTCATTATGGGGCCCATGGATGCAACTCCTGTCATAAAGGAGGAAAAATCCCATCTCTGCTCACACACAAACATACAAATGATTCGTAATGTACCCAATAACAGCCTTTATCATCCAACTACCTCAATACTGGACTTTTGATGGCATCAAAGATCTCTCTTCCTCACTCGATAAATGTTGTGACTTCAGGTCAAAGGAACACAAACACTTGTACAACTAGAACCATACTTGTGACACGTTTGTATAACAATCCACAAAGTATTCACATGGTGGGTGTGTCCAGTACAACTTGTTCATAACAAGTACCCAAGTGATGACTTGATATCACAATATCATGACCTGTGAGGACAGTTCATCAGTCAACGCACATGCTAGTCTTAAAGGTATCATCATTGCCCTTAGCTTCTAAGATGATACAACGATTAGTGACCTTTAAGAATGAAGCTTCTAATAACATAGGTTCTCATATTCAAGTCACTACTTGTAACATCCTAATTCGCACTAGACCCCTAGTGTGAACTTTCAGATCAGGAGAGTGGATTTGGATCAGGTGTGTTGTTAATAAAGACTGCACCGGTGTCGGGGAAAGTGTCGACTCAGAAATTAGGTATCTAGACACTATCACGCGGCAGTAGTAATTATCGCGCGGCGGTAGTTGCTCGTTGGATATAAACGACGAATGCCTAGAGGAGTTGGAGGAGTTGAGTGGTGTCAAATGGACTCAACAATCGTCAAAATACTATCATGCGTCGGTGGCAAGATACTGAGCGGCGGTAGATGCATGATTTAATTGGCATACAGCTCTGGAACTTAATGCTTGACGTTAGAGTTATCGCTGGCGATAGCCCGCTGAATTATGTTGACAAGGTGCTCAGGAAGATATCGCGATGTGGTAGGATGATACCACCCCATGGAAGCAAAATAGGTGGCGGCACATGAGTTGATGGTTTGGATGGTGGCTTACGGCAGAAGACAATTTTTGAAGGTACCGCGCGGCGGTAGCATGCTACCATGTGGCGGTAGCTTGTTATTGAGGAAACCCTAGTGCTTCCTTTATAAGAGATGTCCAAAGTCCAAGCCGTCTTCTTCCTTCTCCGATCTTTCCTGTAAGAATAAAAGTTGCAGAGCTTCCCTTGTAAGAATGAGGAGCGAGCGGACTTTTCTTGGAGGAGCAAAGCAAGAGCCGAGACAGACACCGTCATGTCGCCAAGGAGGATAACAAGATCTATGGCCGAAAACGAGGTGAGTTTCCTACCCTCTCCCTTGGTGCTAGATCTCTAGTTATTCCTAGTAGAGATATCGACTCTAAAGAGTCTTGATTTGTGAGAAGGATATTTCCCTAGGAAGCGTCCATGATAGGACTTGCGTCCTAGAGATTAAACGTCTTCAACCTCTCCTTCCTTCTATGTGAAGACAGATACTGGTTTCAAGAGGCGAAGTAGCCTAACGAGGGTGATTAAGGGAGGAGGAATGCTGGATGTAATTTTGGAATATTGGCTAGAGGAGGAAGACGAACCGATGTCATTTGTTTTGCTTTAATATGCGTGCAAAAATATGTTTTCTTATGCATCTCACTTTGAGGCCATTTTCTAGCACGATACGGCCAGACCTGGGCTTTCGACTGAACACGAAAGTTGAAGTCCTTGGAAATTCATTTCCAACTGGTGGTTACACATTTACATGCGAGGTCTATAGCCTCGAGAAAGTCAAATCGAACTTGCTGGACTAATAGGCTATACGTGCAGAAATCTGTTTATGCACAGAGTGGAATTCAGGCTGATTTCGAGTACCTTGTGTTCTAATATGGGTGATGGAGCGAATACAAAAGTTGATGTCCTTGGAAATACCTTTCTAATGGATAGTTACACACTTTCATACGAGTCATGTAGAGTCAGGAATTTCTAGTCAAAGAGGCTGTACAGTCAAGTCATGTGTACTTAATATTCTCGGTTTAGAGAGGTAATGGGCTTGGTTTGAGTAAAGGAATTTTAAGAATGAATGTTGAGGTTTTATCGAACTTGGTCCAATATGCATGTGATAAACAAATGTTGGGAAAAATTATTGGGCATTAATGTAATTTGTGAATGGAATAGGTTTTGATGCTCGATAATTGAACAAGTAAACTGTAAATCCATGTTAATGCTAGGGGTGAACTATATGTATACTGATGCGATTACCGTGATGGAAGCATATTTGTTGGTGTATGATTGATCCTTAAAAGAAATCGGAAGAGGTTGATACATGGCCATGAGATGACTTAAATAAGTAAGGGGTAAAGTGGTCCACTGTATAGAGGAGTGCCTCCCTTCGGGTAGCAGTGTGAGATTGGTGAGTTGTGTAACGTGGCTTACCACCCGTGTAAATAATAAACCCTTTCTGGGTTTGGAAAAGTGAAAAAATTGGAAGTGCGATGCTGTTGCCGCACTAAAATGACATTTTGGTAAGGGACTTGGTATGAAGTCCTCACGTACTATTGAGCATGGGTTGTGAAATATTATAAGGGTCTCATTGTGGAGCCCTATATGTGAAATGCATGTGTTGTGAGTTGACAGACGGTGTACTAATCCTAGGATTTGGATAGTGTGGTAGGTCTACGGGCTTGCCAGTCGTCACACCGATGGGAGTTGACAGATAGGCTTGCATAGTTTGAGGCTTGGTACTCGGTGATTACTTCTCGGGGCGCACTCCGTGCTAGTGGACGATTGGCCTTGGTCCTTTGGTGATATGTTCGTAGAGGCAGCTTCCATGCAACGATGATAGGCCAGTTTGGGATGTATTCTTGGTGCACATCTACCCGAGACCCCTCTGAGTCGTAGTACACATGTGAGCTCCCATATTGTGTTCTTAGAGTTGAGGCGTACAAATGCCTAGTCTTGGTATTGTGGATGCCATCCAAGTAGTGGACAATAACAATCCACTGTCAACGCTTGGCCACGATGGATGGCGCCAAAGAGGTTAGCTACCTACTAAAAAAGTGGGAACTACAAGTCTGTCTCGACATAGCAGTTGGATGTGCATAAGCATGAGTGAGTCATTGCATTTCATTCATATCATTACATTACATTCACAAGATCCTTATCGTATAAGTTTTATGGGCACTCTTATACGATGAGTTACTCTACTGTTGAGTCGATCCTTAACTTATATGCCTGTATGGGGATTCATATAAGTTAAGTTACTTTTTGTCATACTTTCATATTATATACTTTTGTAAATGCTAGTGCTGCTAAGGTTGATTGATAAACTCATTTTTTGCAATTACTGATTTACACTGATAATGTTTACTCCTATACCACCTGTTTGTATTACCTGTTATTTATATATATTGTACCCTTATTCCTTTCTCCGCCCGGTGCCGAGGAGTCGTCGGGGGACCGGATTTGAAAGCCACTTATGCTCTATTTGTTTGGGCATTTCACAACTCCGTTTTGGGGAAACGCCGCCGGAAGGATGGTAAAAAAATGAACCTTCGACGGCGTTTGCTCAGTTTCCACCCACCCGCCTTGAGAAACGCCCCAAATAGTTCTGTTTGGAGCAGCCACCTCCCCCCTCCGGTTCGAACTCTCCGTTTCCACCCGCTGGATCGACCCGCCACCGCTAAAACAAATGAAGCCTAAGTATTTATAACTAACGGTTTCTACATCTTCATGTTTTGTAGGGAACCCCGCAGATAGAGCAGCAGCAGGTTACGCAGGAGGGTAGCCAGGCCAGGATGACAGGGCCTGATGTGATGGTATCTTCATTGTCGTCGGTGATGAAGTGAGTGTTTTTAGAGAGACTCATTTTGTAGCCGTTTGGCATTGTGTAATCTGATGATAATTAACCCCTGGATGCTTCTTATTTCTATTGTACGTGTTGACTTATATACTAGTGTGTAATTTTGGCTTCTGATTTTTATTCCTTATGTTGGGTTGGCATGAATAATATGTTTAGTCGATAGAATAGGTGTCTTGTAGTACAAGTAAGCTCAATTTCTACGATCCTGAGCTAAAGAAGTCATTGAATAATCGGCCACTCCCATTTGATTAGTCAGTTTGGGGACAAACTTACTTAGCAGAAGCAGTGGTGTGCCCATTTGTTATTCACACTAAGTATGTCCAATTTTGACCCTACGTTTAGCCAACCTGGCCATAGGCTTGTATCTTACCTGTATATCCCAGTGCAAGTTGAGTCAGCGGGGGGCACTCTCGGCCCTTCTGTACCCACACAGTTCCAACAATCAGAGCTAGGACAGACGCTCATGACTATTCTAGACACCTTTAGGTCTCAACAAGCCCTAGTGCAAAAACAGGTTCCGAACTCAAACTGGTTGTGCACCTTCTGAGCTCTCTCCCCTCCTGCCTACCTTGGGATAGAGTCGGTCGTGCGTACGGAATAATGGCTCGATATAGTGCAGGAGGTATTGGCAGAAATCCGTTGTCCAGCCAACATGGCTGTGACATTAGATGTGTCTGTCCTGAAACTGTACGCCAAGAGGTGGTGGAAGTCCCTCATGGGTTCCACCTTCCAGGACCGAGTTTTATGGATATCAGTTAGAATGAGTTATCGGGTGCTTTCTTGGAACATTTCATCCCATCGCCTGCTAGAGATGAACTCGAGGATATATTCCTAGAGTTACAATAGGATCGAAGTCAGTTATAGAATACTAGAGGGAGTTCCAGCATCTGGCTAGGTTTGTTGACTCCTACGAGATGGATGACCGAGGTTATGTGAAATTATTCTACAAAGGCTTGCGGGATCCCCTGAGGCAAGCCCTTTTGTTTATAGCGGACTCGAGTTTAGTTGAGAACATCGACATGGAAAAAAGGTTGGAGGCAGATCAATTGGGGAGTAATAAGAGACCCGCTGAGGGTGTGATGGAGGCCGGTCCTAGTTATAGAAGGAGGAAGGACAACCGGGTAAGAGGAAACAATAGAGGCGGAGGTCACTTCCGTCAGAAATTCATAACGGAGCATCTGGCAATGCAGCCAGCACTACCTCCACCGCAGCCACAATACATGCAACCTAGGGAGCAATACGAACTGGTCTGCTTCCAGTACAACCAGTCGTGCCACATCCGATGTCCCTGGCTGCAGCGAGGTGGGAATGCTCCTCCTACCCTTCCTCCGGAAGCTCCACGAGGACGGGGGCATGTGCATGGTCAAGGACGAGGACCACGAGGAAGGAATCCCAGACCTACCCGGGATCATGTGTTTGTGATGGACATGACACAGGAGAGAAATACCCAGTAGGTGATTGCAGGTATGTTGTGATCTGATTAATGTGTTGTAAGCATTTCTTTTTAATTGCCTAGGACATGCTAGGAGTCTAGCTTTGAGTCTTTGTAAATGATACCTAGGTACCTGATGCGTTGGACGACAAGTGTACCGGTCGCACAAGTAATATAAAATGTGTGAATTTCCCCAAGTATCGATCTCTTCAAGGAACACAGTAAGGTGGATTTAATTTCGAGGAGGACTTGAGATTGAAGTCCTTAGGTCGGAGTTAACTAATGGGGGGTTTTAGATGGTTGCGGAAACAGAAAATAAAACACTAACAACTACTCCAATTCAACGTCGCTATGTGATGCTTCGCCAGGCGGGATGGAAGATTATACGGGCCGTTGTGCACCGAATCGCTAGGCGGATGGACGAGTAGGCTTGCGTATGAGGTGTTTAGAACGGAGGAATGAGGGTCGAGAGCACCTCTTTGCTACGCACGCATCTAGCAATCGCTAGAGCAGCAAAACGGATGTGGCGGAGGATGAAATTAAAGGCACACCTCAAGCAAATAACATAAATATATAATCACATAGACATGATTGTATACAAATGTTTTACAAACTAAACACATTTCATCAAATACAAGAAATTAAGCTACACTATCAACAACAAGAGAAGAAAAGTGTGCGAAATCGACCAGATCCGAAGTCTTGCGGAGGATTCATGGAAGGAGTCGCTGGGATGTCAATCCACGTCCTAGCTCGGTCCTCAACTGCGTCCGGGGTAGAGGAGGCTGTTACTCACTCCCAATGGACCCATCTTATTCGTGTCATAATCCGTTGGAGGATGGCACAAACTTCTCCTAGCTTGATGGAGAAAGCTATGTCAAACTCTCCTTGAAGCTCAAGGATGAAGGAGGAGGCTGAGAGGAAGCACCGACTTGGATTTGACGGTGAAAGCTTGCCCGGAGCACCTCACTAAGGTGGAAGATGAGGGGAAATGGCAGAACTTCGTCCTAAAATGGCGGAGGAAAAAATCTGTCTCTGTGTCCCTCGTCAATGGAGGAAAATCTGCGCTTTAAATAGAAGCAGGTCAGAAAATTTGGCACGCACGGTTTGGCGCACGACCGTGTGTTAACCGTGCGTTATTTACTTGAAATCCAAGCTCGCGGAAGATGAAGCGTTGACCAGTGCGTTTTACTTTGCGCACGGGCACTTCCGCCCGTGCGTGAAGGAAATCGCACGGGTAGCGACAGAAAGCAGGAAAATAGGAAAATACGGTGGAACCGTGCGTTTTACTCGCGCACGGGCGCTTCCGCCCGTGTGTGAACAAATCACACGATTAGCCACAGAGGGCAACAAATAAGAAGCTACAGGAAAACCTTGCGTTTCCTTCGCGCATGGTTCCGAAGAAACCGTGCGTTAAGAAATTCATCGTGCTCAGTTCAACGTTTCTCCTGCACAAATAAAACGCACGATCACAAAGAACTGTGTGCTAAGAAAACGCACGACCATGCGTTTTCCTCAAACCTGCATTCCAGCCTTGGAGAAAACGCACCACCTCCATACAAAAAAATAAAACCAAGGAGGACCCTCCAGCAAAGCAGAAATGCAACATAAGCAACTGGAAAGAGCCCCTGGGGAGCACCATGTGCATACCACCAACAACAAAATGTGCAATTACACGCCACAAGGGCCAAAACAATGCACTTAGCGTGAAAAACTGTATAAATAAAATATCAACGATAACATACTGAAAGTGAAGTGCAATTGCGTGAAAACTAGCACATATGTGTCCGAAAAATCCTACATAAATCGGACTCATCACACCACCAGACTTAAACATTTGCTCATCCCAAAAAAATCATCACTAAGCGGAGTTTAAGAAAGCTAGTTGACTAAGCAATTGCATAAATTGAGTATCATGCGAAGTCATACCCTCATGTACAAAAAGTAATAGTAGAAAACTCTTCTATGCATGCATAATAATTTCTACTACCTATAAACGTCAAGAGGATATTACAAATACTGCTAAAGTGAATCATGGTTTATCATTCGGCTGCGCATGGAATGAAAGTAGGAGGACAATGAGGTGAGCATTGCCAAAGATCAGGTCTCAAGAAAATCTCCAAAGAATCCACCAATGTCGGTAACCATATGCTAGCCCGTTCAAACTCTCTCCACGACACTAGTTTGACTCAAGCACGAATTCATAGGACTTGGAGTATAATATAGTCTTAGGTGAAGGTGGGGTATACAAGGATAAACAAGACGGACACACACACCCAAAATGAGATCGCCCGAGAACACTCACAGCTGAACTCAACGGGCAAACACGTGCGGCGCACCGCCAGACTTGCACTTTTGACGGTGCGTGCACACCGATAATGAACACAACTCAACAACAATATATTTTTTTTACTTTTATTCCATATTGGGAATTTTCTTTTTATTTACCATCATATATTATATTTTTCTTTTCTTTTCTTTTCCATTTTTATCCAAATAACCAAAACAAAATAAGAAAACACGACAACACCACAAGCAGCACTAACACGAAATAACTGCCCACACATAACAGATACAAACTATAACAAAACAAACTATCGAGCAAGCACATTCAGATGGGCGAGTAAGAAAGGCTATATGGCTTTGGTAGCGAGGCGTAGGGATGTCAAAGGAAGGGACAGGATCAACGGGGATAGCAACGGATAGATGTCGGGAATGGTACAAGGCTTAAACTAGACAAAGTGACGTCCTACATCACGCACGCAGTTGACTAACCATGTATCCACACTTCGAGAATAGCTAGGGGCGAGTTCTTAGCCACCAAGAAAAATAATCTTTCCTCCCGACTCGAGCAATACGAGGCTATTGAACTCCCACACACAATCCTACACCACAGTTTGATTCACAACCGAATTCACAACTAGTGTACCGTAAACAAAATCTATGCTAATAGAAAAATAAAAACTATAAGCATATAAAGAATTTTAATCTACACAGACTCTAAGTGATCATGAGTGCATGCCTAGGAACACCCTTGGAGTCAACATTTTACTCCATCATGCAATCCTAAATCAATACAGCATTCTTTATTCTACGCACAAGTGATAAACAAGCTCGGCACGTGCAAGCGCTTAAGTACACTCTCTCAAGTGGGTGCTGTGGAGTGTAATGCAGTTGCAAATGATATAACAATAATTGCTTTTAGTATGCAAATATATTGTGCGCGTGGGCGGATAACAACTCGAGTCTCTCCCCCACCAGACTTAAACCATGCAACCTATCATAAGATTTGCAATAAAAACAATGAAATACAAGTCGGGGGAGAGGTAACCACATGCTCAGCCAATGAGCATACCAGAAGATTGGCTTTAAAGCATGAAGCCAAACCTGCAAAAATATTTAGCTCCTCCGACGTGCCAAAGAAAAGCCACCTACAAAATAGCTTTAACAACAAAAAAATGTATACCAAGCCATAACAAAAATAAGCTAAGCAATACTCGCAAGTGAGTACTAAACACAATATCACATCACATATATTAAATGAAACTAAACACAATAGCATACGAAAGACAGACAATGCAAAAAAATAACTAAAAACCAACCTGAGGACGATGCCCCAACTGAATAGAGTAATGTATACAAAAAGTAAAAATAACCAAAATACAAATATGAAGCAAAAACTACAAATAATCCCAACCGTGAAGAGCAGCAGCAATCACTCAGGCTGATCAGAGAAGGGCCGAGGTGGAGTATGGGCACAAGAAGTCGAAGCTCGAGCAAGGGCAGCAGGGGCAGCAGGGGGCACCTGAAGAAAGTCAACAATGCTCGTCATCATGCCATGTTGCTCGTGCAACAACACATCCATCTGCATATGACGCTCATAGAAGTCGGGATAATCCTCCGCAATACTCCTACGATGCGAGGCATGCGCAAAAGAAGGTGATGGGCCCAATAGCATGGTATGGACAGGAACGACATCGTCAGACCGGCGGGACTCCGAAGAGAATCCCGCATCTGCGGAAGAAGCCCTAGCTAGCTGCTCACGCTCCATAGTATGAATGACATAGCGCCACGAACTGCCAGAAGAAACGTGATGCACCAATCTGAAGGCGGTCATCATGGTCGCAGAAATAAAATCGCCACGGGAAACTGCAGTCATGGCGAGCAAAGTGTCAAAAGTTCCTAATCCCTTGGCGATTCGCGTAATAAAATGCGAACCACTGATGGCCTTCAGAGGCACGTACGTGGCCTGCTGAAGGAAGTAATCAGCAAGAACACGTCCTAGGTGGAGAAGGATGCCATGATGCATGTTGTAAAGGTAGAGCAGATCCGACCACCCTTCTATGTTTTGACACATCGAGCGGGCATTAATCATGTGCCCGATCAAGTGCTGAACATAGGGGAGTGTGGGAGAGATGATCTGGGACGACTTGGCAGAACACGCTTCATACTATTGTGGCAATCTTGTGATTTCCTGCTAGAATGCGTAGGGAGAAGCGCCGGTTGGGAACTCAAAGGGTCGGGCTAGAACATCTGATTCCGTGAGTTCATTAACTGCATATATCCCCACATAAATGGAAAGCATTCCCATAGTAAAAGTGTACTAGCGCAAGTTCATCCGAAATGCCACAGCAGTGGACTCACCGATGGCTGTGTCACATCATTCCAAAATGCGGAAGGTGGAGAGGAATTCGAGTATGAGTTCGCGGAATCCTGTCTCCACAATGGAGAAGAGCTGACGCCACGAACCCATGTCGAGTAATCGATCCACCTCCAGGTTTATACCGATGGCCGCAAGCTCCCTATACGAAATGAAACGAAAATCCAAAAAGGGTTTTTGGACCAAGCGTTCATACCTTCTGACCATTTCAGGTCTCCGAAAACGGAGCATCCACTCTGCATCTTCAGTGTCCACCGGAGCATCCGGAGCATCTTCCGGCTCTGCCGGAATCGAAACTCGCGAAGAAGAGAAAGAGGAATCCCAAAAGCTACGCAGCTTGCTAATCACTTTCTTGGAACCCATGACGGTGATGAGGAGAGAAAGTGGAAGAGAAAGAGAGGAGGAATGGGTCAATATGTGGAAGAGGAGGAAGAGATCTCGCCGGAGAAGTTGGAATCGAGGCGGACGATTGCAGCCGAAGCGCGAGAATTAGGGCCAGCATGCGTCAAAAATGCTCGGCCTTCGTTTTTATAAATAAAAAAGGCATGGTCGTGCGTTTTTGCCGTGCACGTTTTCCACAACCGTGCATTTTGCAAAAACAACACGATTCACATCAGATTCTCCAGGAAGTCTCGTCCTGCCACAACAGAGAGAAAAAACAAAACCAAATGGAACAAAGAACCTCCTGAGTGACTAGGCAATCTTCCCGAATTAGGCATTAAAGCAAAAAATAAATAAAACGACAAGCAAAGCTATTTTTAAAACAGAAAAACAAAAAAACTAACTAACTGATCGTACTCCTAGCTAAGTACTGGCGTTATTGTCATCCCAGTACGACTTATTCGAAAAATGAAAGTAGTAGCTAATGGGCCTATGAAAAGAAAAGTGCACAGGCAACTGTTCCATTATCCATTGCGATAATGGGTACCTATACGGAGATAAAATAGTTACCCCTATACCTTAATAATAATACCTGCACAACACAGGTAGAGGAAATAGGAAATAAGAAGAGGAGGAGCGCTGGCCCTCGCTTGTGTGAGCTTTCTCCCTTTGATGGCATGCACGCAACGAGACTATTGTGGATAGGCCTACCAGGGCATTGTCTGGCCCATACACTGACATCGCGCACATTGCTCGCTCTTTACCCGTTAAGGATACCGAAGAATCTCTCGCTGCATACAAATCCTTCATGGGTCCCTCGATCGTCATCACTCAAGGGAAGCTCGTAAAAAGGGATCGAGGGAGCCATGAAGGATCTGTATGCAGCGAGAGATTCTTCGGTATCCTTAACGGGTAAAGAGCGAGCAATGTGCGCGATGTCAGTGTATGGGCCAGACAATGCCCTGGTAGGCCTATCCACAACAGTCTTCCGCGAACGGGAGGCTGTTGCGTGCATGCCATCAAAGGGAGAAAGCTCACACAAGCGAGGGCAATCCTTCACCATGTGGCCTACACCTTGACACAACAAACATCGAATACAATGCTCAGCATTCATAACAGCCATTGCGTCGATGAATCAGTGCAAAATGTCAAGTAGACGGCATTCAGCACCAGAATACATCGCGAACAAAAATAATTGTTAAAATAGTGCTACACAGCTAGAATAAAAATAGCACGAATCTGTTATCTAAACCAAAATCAGAAGAGGGCAAAAATAAATAAGCAAAATAAAAATTCTAACAACTAAAGCAAAGAAGAAACATGAAATATACAAATGGAAAAGGGCTTCGATCTACTATCTCCCTCTCCAAAAACTCACACAACTGTGCTCCCCGGCAACGACGCCAAAAATTTGATGTGTTGGACGACAAGTGTATCGGTCGCACAACTAATATAAAATGAGTGAATTTCCCCCAAGTATCGATCTCTTCAAGGAACATAGTAAGATGAAGTTAATTTCGAGGAGGACTTGAGATTTAAATCCTTAGGTCAGAGTTAACTAATGGGGGTTTTAGATGGTTGCGGAAATAGAAAATAAAACACTAATAACTACTCCTATGCAACTTCGCTATGCGATGCTTTGCCAGGCGGGATGGAAGACTACACGGGCCGCTGTGCACCGAATCGCTAGGCGGATGGACGAGTAGGCTTGCGGATGAGGTGGTTAGAAAAGCAAAATGAGGGTCGAGAGAACCTCTTCACTACACACACCTCTAGCAATCGCTAGAGCGGCAAAACGGATATGGTGGAGGATGGAAAATAAAGGCACACCTCAAGCAAATAACATAAATATAAAATCACATAGACATGATTGTATATAAACATTTTACAAACTAAACACACTTCATCAAGTACAAGAGATTAAGCTACACTATCAACAACAAGAAAAGAAAAGTGTGCGAAATCGACCGGATCTGAAGTCTTGCGGAGGATTCACGGAAGGAATCTCTGGGTTTTCAATCCGCGTCCTAGCTCGGTCCTCAACTGCGTCCGAGGTAAAGGAGGCTATTACTCACTCCCAATGGATTCGTCTTCTTCGTGTCACGATCCGATGGAGGATGGCACAAACTTCTCCTAGCTTGATGGAGAAAGCTACGTCAAACACTGCTTGAAGCTCAAGGATGAAGGAGGAGGCCGAGAGGAAGCTCCGGCTTGGATTTGGAGGTGAAAGCTTGCCTGGAGCACCTCCCTAAGGTGGAAGATGAAAGGAAATGGCGGAACTTTGCCCTAAAATGGCGGAGGAAAAAATCTGTCTCTTTGCTCATCCTCAATGGAGGAAAATCTGTGTTTTAAATAGAAGCAGGTCAGAAAATTTGGCACGCACGGTTTGGCGCACAACCGTGCGTTAACCGTGCGTTATTAACTTTCAAGTCAAGCTTGAGGAAGATGAAGCGTTGACCCGTGCGTTTTACTTCGTGCATGGGCGCTTCCGCCCGTGCGTGAAGGAAATTGCATGGGTAGCGACAGAAAGCAGGAAAACAGGAAAATACAGTGGAACCGTGCATTTTACTCGCGCACGGGCGCTTCCGACCATGCATGAACAAATCGCACGATTAACCACAAAGAGAAACAAACAAGAAGCTATAGGAAAACCGTGCGTTTCCTTCCCGCACGGTTCCGAAGAAATCGTGCGTCTACCGTGCATTAAAAAATTCGTCGAGCTCAGTTCGACGTTTCTCCCGCACAAAAAAAACACACGATGACAAAGAACCGTGTTCTAAGAAAACACACGATCGTGCGTTCTCCTCAAACCTGCATTCCAGACTTGGGGAAAATGCACCACTTGCATACAAACAAATAAAACCAAAGAGGACCCTCCAGCAAAGCAGAAATGCAACACAGGCAACTGGAAAGAGCCCCTGGGGAGCACCATGTGCAAAACCCCAACAACAGAATGTGTAATTGCATGCCACAAGGGCCAAAACAATGCACTTAGCATGAAAATTAGTACAAATAAAATATCAACGATAACATAATGAAAGTGAAGTGTAAGTGCGTGGAAACTAGCCCAGATGAGTTCGAATAACACTATATAAATCAGACTCATCAGTACCGTGAAGGTTGGTGGGAAACCAGCCTATACGTTATTCGATACTACTGCCACACACTCGTTTATGTTGACGGACTTTGTTAGAGACTTGGAAGGTGTAACTCCCCCTATCCATCGCATAGCAAATAGCAGTAGGTCCGGCCGGGGCCCGACGCCATATACCACAGACAGACCTGGTGGTTACTCAATGGAAACCATCCAACCAATCTTAACATCCTACACAGAGCATTCTAGCGGAAGCAGTTTTAATAGTTGCAATTTAAAAGAACCCAGCAACAAGCATGAATATCCACTAACGAGACAAAAAGGAATGAAGTACATACACAAGTACTCGCCTTAAGGCCTTACAAATGGTTTACTCATAATACATGTTTTCCATACCACGGCACGCAGGCCAGTCATACATGAGCAAAAGCAAGTAAACACTCCACTTAGGCCTTCGAGGGCTGACTTCGCAATTTGGGATTTAGCCCGCTATTGAACGCTTGGTCCAGCAACACCTACAAGCACAATCCACCGCACGGTGGCAAACAAAAGCAACGGTCAGCAATGCTGACCAAATTATAATGATCCGCCCCCAACTCGGGGCGGCAATGCTCCTTCCCTGCACCTTATTAGTATAACCAAGCAATATAGTATTGTCACAACATCACAGGCGTAGGCACGCACGGCCACACACCCCGTGCACTCAGGGCACATTCTCGGTGATCATGGTCAAAGTCCGTCGGCTCACCACCATCCCTTTGGACGGCCAAACAATGAGCAATTTGCCTTCCCTGCATGGTTCACGGTAATTTAAACCATAGACCGCTGAAGACCCTCATATATGCCAACGGCTCTAATCCGAACGACATAGAACGGGTATGGTTCCATCTAACCCGTGCTCACATCGCAACGTTAATTTAAAACATATGCGGATGTCAAACTTCTCCCGAGTCCCGTTTCCATCACACACTTCACATAACTCGGTTATGTTCTAGTTGGCTCTCAAGCCACCAAGTTGGCATGATCACGCATCCGCCCAGTTTTCTGGGTGCACCTTAGGGTTAATCCCCAAGGCTCCCTGTTGCAATCTACCATGTAGAAAACCCAAAAAAACAAACAATCGCACGGAGTCTTCTCCGGCATTTATGCAATGCAACATCACCGATCCGGACCAACATGTCTGGGTAGGCTTCACACATCATGCCTATGTCCGTTCTCGAATACGGACTCTAAACAATGGGGACTTTACATATCTACCCGAAGGAACGCCTCCAACTCACCGCAAACTCGCAAGAGCGGGCTTCCTATACAAAGAAGGAGAGCTTCACATGCTCAAGAAGAGAATCGTTACCCTAGCGTTCTTCCTTGGCGCCATGGAAATATAAGCGGATGAAAAGCACCGCACTCTTTTTGCCTCCATAGATCCGAAGTCGGTTCGCGATTTGGAGCTCCAAAGCTCCTCCAAAGACCGGATCTAAGCTTCTTCTTCCTCCTTTGCTCTCCTCTCTCTATATACTTTAGAAAGAGAACCTCTCAAGTGAAATGAGGGTTTCAAGGGTCCAATCTCGTGTATATCCAAGTACTAACAGCCCCCAGCTGTCATATCCCGAATTAAAGAAACGAACGGCCACGATCCAGATCTAAAATACAGAATCTGGGCCGAACACGGCCTGTGACACGCCCATGTCCAGGGCCGTGTCCCTCATTCGCCGTTAAAATCGACGCGTCTGGAAAAACACACGGGCATCCGACATGCCTGTGTTTGACCTGACACGCTCGTGTTCAAACTGACATGGCCGTGTGGTAGGCCTTGTGTCCCCATCGACACAGCCCCGAAAACAACCCGACACTCACACGGGTCTTGGACATGCCCGTGTCCTATTTGACACGCCCGTGTCAAACCCGAACACGCATGGGCTCCATGCTGTATTCACTGTCTCGACACTTCGTCGAGCCAAGTTCGACGACTACCTGACACGGCCTTGGACACGCCCGTGTCCTAGGCCGTGTGCCTTCTCTCGACACATCGTCGAGCGAAAATCGTCGACTTCCCTGGCCGATCGTCGACACGGGCTCGACACGCCCTGAGACACGCCCGTGTCTCAGGCCGTGTTCACTGCTCGACGATCGTCGACTCCAAATTTTGTCGACCTCGCGGCCAAATCGTCGACTCGAGCCTGACACGCCTTGGGACACGCCCGTATCCCAGGCCGTGTGCCCCTGCCAAATACCAGATTTGGCCCAAAACGCCTCTTGTCGCTCTTTTGAGTTTCAGGGTGTTACAGAATGAGTGCAATACTTCACCGGTATTGCTCGGAGAGTATGCCTCCTGGATGGCTCTGAGATGACTGCAGCCTCCAAGTGTGAATTAGATGTACTCCTTGGTGGAAATGTCTTTGAAACCCCTGCCAATGTATTAAGAATGTCAGGATTCAACCTCATTCTGGGCATGACATGGTTGGATTGGCAATGCGCCAAAATTGATTGTGTGGAGAAACAAATTTTCTTGATACATGTGGACTCTGAAGTCATCTTTCAAGGTATTAGATTCACACCTCGTATGTTAATATCCTCAATTCAGGCCTTAAAAGCCCACATGAAGGATGATATAGTTTACATGATTTGTTTCGAGTTGAAAGAGATGACGATGGATATGAATGATGTATGAGTGGTGCGGGATTTCCCCGAGGTATTTGCCTAGAAGCTGTCAGGACTACCCCCACATCAAGAGGTGGAGTTTCAGATTAAGTTAGTATCGGGTGCCAAGCCCATCTATTGGAACCCTTACCAAATGGCCCTGAAGGAACTCACAGAGTTTAGAGTTCAGTTGCAAGAACTAGTAGAATTATGGTTTGTTCGCCCGAGTTCATCACCCTGGGGAGCCCCTGTTCTATTCGTTAAGAAGAAGGATGGAACATTGCGATTGTGTATAGACTCCCTAGAGCTCAACAATTTAACTATGTGGCACACCAATCCTTTACCTCAGATTGATGATTTATTCGATCAGCTAGTAGGAGCACATATTTTGCTTCAGTCAATAAAAGATGGATCTACTGACGAATATTCCCTAAAGGATGGCCTAGTTCATTTCCATGGCTGGCACTACATTCCTGAAGGCGGTAAAATTCGGCAAGATATCTTAAGAGAGGCACATTGCTCTGAGTATTCAGTGCATCTTGGGGTTGCCAAAATGTACGTTGACTTGCGAAAGACCATATGTTGGACAGGAATGAGAAGATACGTCCGGTATTTTGTTACGCATTGTGAGGCTTGTTAGTGGGTGAAAGAGGAGATAAAACCCCCAGAGGATTATTATAGTCATTTTCCATTCCCGAGTGGAAGTTTGAGGACATCTACATGGACTTCGTTCATGGATTGCCTCGCTCACGCTCTGGGGATGATTCAGTTTGGGTAATTGTGGACAACCTGATGAAGGTATCCAGGTTTATTCCTATGAAGAAGGAGACACATGTGGACATTTTGGTGCACCTCTTTGTAAAGCAATTTGTATGGTACCATGGTGTGCCAAAGACAATTATTTCTGATCGGGATGGTCATTTCACCTCCAAAGAATGGAAGGATGTACATGCATATTTTCATTCATGCCTTACCTTCATACTAGCCTTTCATCCTCAGATGGATGGGCAGTTTAAGAGGACTATCAGAACCTCAGAAGATCTATTAAGATTATATGTGCTAGATAGAGGAGAGACGTGGGAAAGGCTCTTACCCCTGGTAGATTTTTCATATAACAACAGCCATCAGGCCAGTATAGGGATGGAACCCCATGAAGCCCTTTATGGAAGAAGGTGTAGAACTCCCTTATCTTGGGTGCAAGATGAATACACGAAGGTTTTGGGAGTTGAGTATATTGATGATAGAGATGCTTGTGTCAGGCTAACACTAGACCGCATGTTTGAGGCTCAAAGCCGGCAGGCTAAGTATTATAATGCAAAACATCGGATTGTGGAATTTCAAGTGGGAGAAAAGGTATTCTTGAAGATGCGACCGATGCATGGAGTATCACGGGTGCATGTATAATGAAGCTCAGCCCAAGATATGTTGGGCCTTATGCTATATTGGGATGGATTGGCCATTTGGCCTATCGGTTGGAGCTACCAATAGAGATAGAGAATTTACACGACGTGTTCCATGTGTCGTCACTTCGAAAGGTGTTGTTGCAGCACGATCAACATGTTCTCACCATCGATGGTGCATTAGCAACTGATAGATCCGTCTGACTAGAGTGGGTGCAGATAGTGGACACTGAAACAAGGAGATTGCAGCAGAAAAGTGTCCTGTTGGTAAAAGTGTTGTGGTCTAACCATGGGAAGGAGGAGTATACTTGGGAGCCAGTGGACTTGATGCAAAAGTGCTACCAGAATTATTTTCCGAAGGTAAGGTTCAAAAGCATATTTTATTTCATCTTTATTATTTTCTTTCCCCATATCCTTAAACTGATTTCGGCGATGAAATCTTTTATTTTGTTTATAGTAGAGTGTACTTGGGCTCAGGTGTGCTGCTAATAAAGCCTGCACCGGAGCCGAAGAAAGTGCTGACTTTGAAATTGGGTGTCTAGACACTACCACACGACAGTAGTAGTTACTACACGACGGTAGTTGCTCGTCAGATATACACTAAGAATGCCTATAGGAGTTGGAGGCATTGAGTGGTGTCGAATGCACTCAACGATCGTCGAAATACTATCGCGCGGTGGTGGCAAGATAGCGTGTGATGGTAGCCGCATGATTTAATTGTCATACGGCTATGGAACTTAATGCTTGGCATTAGAGTTACCATGGGCATTGCCTGCCGAATTATGTTGACAAGGCGCTCGGGACGATATCGCGCAGAGGTAGTATGATAACGCCCGACATTTGCAGAATAGGTGGCGGCACCTGAGTGGATGGTTTGGAGGTTGGCTTGCGGCAGAAGACTGTTTTCTAAAGTACCGTGCGGCGGTTGCATGCTACCGCGTGGCGGTAGCTCGTTGTTCAGGAAACCCTAGTGCTTCCTTTATAAGCGGATGTCCAAAGGCCAAGCCGTCTTATTCCTTCTCCGATCTTTCCTCTGAGAATGAAATTTGTAGAGCTTCCCTTGGAAAAACGTGGAATGAGTGGATTTTTCTTGGAGGAGGAGAGCAAGAGTCGAGGCCAACGCCATCATGCCGCCAAGGAGGATAACAAAATATATGGCCGGAAACGAGGTGAGCTTACTAACCTCTCCCTTGGTGCTAGATCTCTAGTTATTCCAAGGAGAGATATCGACTCTACAAAGTCGTGATTTCTGAGGAGATTTTCCTAGGAAAATGCCATGCTAGGACTTGCGTCCTAGAGATTAGACATCTTCAAAATTTGCTTCCTTCTATGTAAAGATGGAGACTGGTTTTGTGAAGACAAGTGACCTAATGAGGGTGAATACGGGAGGAGGAATACTGAATGTAATTTTGGAAATATTGGATAGAGGAGGAAGACGAACCGATGTCGTTCTTTTCGCTTTAAGATGCATGCAAAAATCTATTTTTTGGGCGCAACGAACTTTGAGGCCATTTTCGAGCATGATACATCTATATCTAGGCTTTCGACTGAACATTAAAGTTGAAGTCCTTGGAAATTCCTTTCCAACGGGTGGTTACACGTTTACATGCGAGGTCTTAGCCTCAGGAAAGTGAAATCGAACTTGTTGTACTGATAGGCTATACGTGCAGAAATCTGTTTCTACACGCAGCGGACTTCGAGGCTGATTTTGAGTACCATGTGGTCTGGTCTGGGAGATGGACCGAATACAAAGTTAAATTACATGGAAATACCTTTACAAAGGATGGTTACACACTTTCATACGAGTCCTATAGACTCGGGAATGTCCAGACAAAGTGGTTGTACAGTCAAGTCCTGTGTACTTAATATTCTCGGGTTAGAGAGGCAATGAGCTTGGTTTTAGTAAAGGAATTGTAAGAATGAATGTTGAGGTTTTAGAGAACTTGGTCCTATGTGAATGTGATAAACAAATGTTGGGAATCATAATTGGGCATGAATGTAATTTGTGAATGGAATAGGTTTGGAAAAGATGTGACGCTCGATAATTGAACAAGTAAAGGGTGAATCCATGTTAATGCTAGGGGTGAACTATATTAATGCTGATGTGATTATCGTGATGGAAGCATAATGGTTGGTGGATGCTTGATCATTAGAACAAATCAGAAGAGGTTGATACATGGACATGAGATGAGTTAAATAAGGAAGGGGTAATGTGGTCCACTGCTTAGAGGCGTGCCTCCCTTCGGTTAGCAATGTGAGATTGGGGAGTTGTGTAAGGTGGCTAGCCACCCACGTAAACAATAAACCCTTGCTTGGTATGGAAAAGTGAAAGTCTTGGAAGTGTGAGGGTGTTGCCGCAGTGAAACAATATGTTGGTAATGGACTCGATATGAAGTCCTAACGTGCTGTTGAGCACGAGATGTGAAATATTATAAGGGACTCATTGTGTTGCCCTACATGAGAAATGCATGTGGTGTGAGTGACACACTATTTCATAATCCTGGGTTAAGGATAGTGTGACATGTCTACGGGTTCACCAGTGGTCACACCGCTAGGAGCTATCAGATAGACTTGCACGATTTGGGCCTTGGTCTTCGGTGTTTTCTTCCTGGGGCACCCTCCATGCTAGTGGACGGTTGGCCTTGGTCCTTTGGTGATATGATCATAGAGGCACCTTTTGTACCACGATTATAGGGCAGTTTGGGCTGTGTTCTTGGTGCACATCTACCTGAGACCCCTCTGAGCCATAGTACGCATGTGATCTCCATTGTTGTTTTCTTATCGTTGAGGCATACGAAGGCCTAGGCTTTATAGTGTGGATGCCCGCCTAGTATTGGAAAAGCCTATTCCACTGTCACCGTCTGTCCATGACGGATGGAGCCTGAGAGGTTAGCTACCCGATCAAAAAGTGGGAACTACAAGTCTACATCGACATAGCAGTTACATGTGCATGAGCATGGGTGAGTCATTACATTTCTTTCATATCATTACATTACATTGCATACACAAGATCCTTATCGTACAAGTTTTAATGGGCACTCTTATGCGATGAGTTACTCTACTGTTGAGCCGATCCTTAACATATATGTTTGAATGAGCATTCATATAAGTTAAGTTACTCTCTGTCTTACTTTCATAATATATACTGCTATAAATGCTAGAGCTGTTAAGGTTGATTGATAAACTCATTTGTTGTAATTACTGATATACACTGATATTATTTACTCCTATACGACCTGTTTGTACTACTGCTTATTTATATATATTTCTCCCTTATTCCTTTCTCCACCCGGCGCCGAGGAGTCGCCGGCGGAGCGGATATGATAGCCACTTAGTATTTAAGACTAACAGATGTTACTTCTTCCATTTTAGGAGGGAACCCCGCTGATAGAGCAGCATCAGGTTACGCAGGAGGGCAGTCATGCCAGGACGACTAGGCCTGATATGACGGTACCGTCGTTCCGTCGGTGACTGAAGTGTGTGTTTTTAGAGAGACTCATTTTGTAGCCATTTAGCATTGTGTACCCTGATGATAATGAAAACTTAGATGCTTCTTATTTTTATTGTACTTGCAGACTTATATACTAGTGTGTAATTTTGGCTTTTGATTTATATTCCTTATGTTGGGTTGGCATGAATGATATGATTACCCGGCAGGATAGGCATCTTGTAGTACAGGTTTGCTCGTGTGCTACTGCTACCGCAAGGCGGCTGTTCTTGGCGTAAGACTCCCCTAGTGCCGTGTTTGTGTTCTGGGAGGGGGGTCGTACACTACTTGACCTACAAAAGCAAACATTTTAAGGGAATTTGTACAATTAACAACTCTATCACAATTGAAATAATAACACAATAAAAGAACTTGCCAAAATATAAAAAATGAAATGCATATAATACATTATTCATCAAATGAAAAATTAAAGCCAAAAAACATATAATCCACAAGACTCACACTCGAGCTGATCATTAATGTATAGTATACCCATGGATCAAACATGACTGTCATGCTTTCTCTACGATATACGCTTTTTCAGTGGATCCGCAATGTTTTATACATTCAGAACTCTTCTAATGCTTACATCTCCTCGATTAACAATCTCTCGAATTAGATGGAACCGCCAAACATTATTACAAACTACATCTAACTCGTCGATGAATTTCCTAATCCATACAACGTCCTTAGCTGCATTTGCAGTGGTGATATACTCGGCCGCAGTTGTAGAATCGGCAATTGTCTCCTACTTGGAACTTTTCCAGCTAATAATATATACATTAAGACAAAATATGAAACCTGATAGAGACTTTGAGTCATCCCTAGTAGTCGGGAATCTAGCATCCATGTAACCCCTTACAACGAGCTCTTCCTCTCCACCAAATATTAATAACATATCCTTTGTCCTTCGGAAGTACTTTAGGATATTCTTAATGACAATCCAGTGACTTTCACCGGGATCAAACTGATACCTGTTATTCATGCTTAAGGCATAATAGACATCGGGTGTAGTACATATCATTGCATACATGATTGACCCAATTGTCGAAGCATATGGAATCAACTTCATGCGGTCCTTATCTTCATAATACATAGGACAGTGGTGCTTAGAGTGACTAACACCATGAGACATGTGTAAGAATCCTTTCTTGGACTCAAGCATGTTGAACCGCTTCAACATCATGTCAATGTACATACTTTGGGTCAAACCCAACAACTTCTTTGATCTATCTCTATAGATCTTAATACCAAGTCTATAATTCGCTTCACCCAGGTCCTTCATGGAAAAGCAGTCCCTTAGGCTGTTCTTGAAACCTTACAGGGTCAGTATGTCATTCCTAATAAGTAGTATGTCATCTACATACAATATCAGAAAGATAACTACTCTCTCACTACTCTGTTTGTAAACACATGGTTCATCCTCATTTTTGATAAAACCAAACACTTTGATCTTTTCATCAAAATGAAGATTCCAACTTCGAGATGCCTGTTTTAATCCATAAATGGATCTCTGCAGCTTGCATATTTTAGTGGCTTCACCTGGAGATAGAAAAACCCTCGGTTTATGTCATGTACACCTCGTCATGGATGTTTCCATTTACGAAAGCCGTTTTGACACCCGTCTACCAGATCTCGTAGTCATAATATACAGCAATAGCAAGCAGAATTCAGATGGATGTAACCATGACAACATGGGAAAATGTCTCATCATAGTTAATACCATGAATTTGCTTGAAAGCCTTAGCCACCAGGTCCCTTTTGAATGTCTGTAAATTCCCATCCATGTCGGTCTTCTTCTTGAAGACCCACTTGCACCCTATGGGTCTTACCCCTTCAGGTTGTTCCACCAATGTCCAAACTTGGTTTTCATACATGGAGTCCTTCTTAGATTTCATAGCCGCAAGCCACTTATTGGAGTCTGATCCAATCATAGCCTCTTGGTAGGTTGCAGACTCATCACGATGATCCATAAGAAACACATTACCTATTTGAGACACGAAAAATCCATATCACTCAGTATCAAACCTTGGTCTACCAGATTTACATGGAACTTGAGTTTCCTAAGCAGGTTCTCTAGCTACAACAAGTTATAGTCCTGACTCAGGTTCCAATTATGGTTCATTCACATTATGTGGTTCTTGAACTTATTCAAGTTCTACGCTTGTAGTCTTTCTACTTAAGAACTTTTTCTCAAGAAAGACACCAGTCCTCGCGAAAACACTTTGCCCTCAGACGATATGTAGAAATAGTACCCTTTAGTTCCTCAGGATACCCCACAAGATAAGACTTATCTGCTATGGGTTCCAGCTTGTCTGGTATTTGATGTCGCGTGTATGCCTCACAGTCCCAAACCTTAATGAACGACATACTAGGATGCTTCTCAGTCTATACCTTGTTGGGTATTGTATCCACACTAACATAGATTTGATGAAGTCGCCCTTGAACTAAGATGAATTAAGTTGTATTTGATGCTTGGTTTGAGTTATGTGTTTGTAGGAATTCTTATGGGAAGTGTAGACCATTGTCAGTCTACAATGGGTCACCAAACACAGGACCATATAATGTAATCCCTCATTGTGTGTTCCAAAGTGTTGACTCATGTGTAGCCTCTCAATTGGGATACACTTCATATTCAAGCTCTAGGACTATGTGAAAAAACTTGATGTTGATTTCACCTTAGAAGAAGAAAAATTTTGTCAAAAATTTTTTCCTAAGTACTAGAGTACTTCTTTACTTACTCAAGTAAGTTACTGAGTTCATACTCGAGTAATAATACTCTTACTCGAGTAGTTAAGATATTACTCGAGTAGTTTCCTTTTATCTCTCGAGTTTACAGACATTTACTTCTCGAATTTTTTCTAAGTTAAATACTCGAGTAGTCATCTTAAATACTCGAGTAGTTTTATTTTCTGTCTCGATTAGTTTTATCTTATATACTCAAGTAGTTCCATTTGTCTCGAGTAATCTAAGTCATGTACTCGAGTAGTTCATCTACTACTCGAGTAGTCTAGTGTTTATACTCGATTAATCCAGAATTTCATTTCAGAAAATTTCTCTAAGTGAATTACTCGAGTAGTCATCTTATATACTCGAGTAGTTCTATTTGTCTCGAGTAGTTCAACTTCTATACTCGAGTAGTTCAGTTTTCTTGTTCTAGAAATTTTCTAAGTCTATGACTCGAGTAGTTTCTTATATACTCGAGTAGTTCATTCTTATATACTCGAGTAGTATTTCTTATACTCGAGTAATCCTCTCCACCTCTCGTGCATGTACTCAAGTACTCGAGTAAGTCATTTTTGTTACTCGAGTAGCTGAGTCTTTCTCATTTTTATTTACTCGAGTAGTTGACTCCATGTACTCGAGTAATGATCTCATTCCCTCTCGAGTAGTTTTTCTCATGTGCTCGAGTAGTCATCGTCTACCTACTCGAGTAGTGCTGCATATACTCGAGTAGTCTGTTATATCTCGAGTAATTTACTTTGACTTTTCCAAAAATTCTTTAAGTCCAGACCTAACGGTCTTATTCATGAACTTTAACGCGATTGGTCCACGTGTCTCTCATAATGACTCAATTATGGCTAATCTTCTCCTCTCCTATAAAAGGTCTTGTCTAAACCGACAAACCCTAATTTATCAAAGAAGATTATTCTAAGAAAGTTTTTGCAGCCGTACTCTCAAAAGATTTTCTATCTCCTCTCTCTCTCTCCAAAAAATGAAATTTGCTGCCGCTGCCGTCGTTGATTCCCGACCAGCTAGGGTTTCATCTTTTAAGGATTCAGATTAAGAAAGCATTCCATATCGAGATTCGCTCAACTCCGTATTTTCTGATTAGTTCGATCTTGTAAAGCCAAGAAGATCCAGATCTGATTTTTGCCTAGATTTTCTTCACCTCTCTGATAAAGCCTCAACGCCTAGAAGAAGAAGATCCTGGTCGACAGTTTGCAGATCTGAAAAAGAAAATTACTGTTTGTATTTCTCTACACATTTTATTTCATTATTGTAGGAGAAGTTTTCTCCGAGTGTATGAGTTTTTCAACTCTGAGATTGTAGGAAGTTTTGCCTTCCGAGTGTAGATCCGGTTTGTGGATCGAGTTTGTAGGAACGTTGTTCCGAGAGTAGGATTGATTTTCAATCCGAGATAATAGAGTAGCTGAGTCTAGTGTATTGCTAGATCAGTGAGGGAAAGTGGATGTACCCAAGGTTGGGGAACCACTATAAATATTGCTTCGTCTGTGTTTGATTGGTATATAGATCTTTGCTTTGGATTGCAATTTTTTATTCCGCAAAAAGATGCACAATTCACCTATTCAACCCCGCATCTAGGTGATTTAGGTAGGCAACTATAAACTTTCAATTGGTATCAGAGGGTGGTTGATCGTTAAAAGGTTAACACCTTGATCAGATCCTTCAATAGTTGTCTTTTGAGATCTACCAACAATGGTGGTGTAGGGATGTCGGATCGGAGATCTCCGCAAAGCTAACGCTCTCCCTACGCACAACACTTCGTAGATCTACCGCACCTACACAGCACCTATCGCCCACAATAGTCCTCGTCACAAAACGCAGCACAAACAACGAGGGAGGAATGGTCGACTCGAAAACAACGATCGGAAATTTGAGTCGGAATATTCCCCAAGAAAACACAAATGTTGCCACTCCTTTTTGAGAGCAAGACCAAGGCTATAGGCCAAGATCCGCTCAGGCAAATAGGATCCACCCGATCCGGAAATAAAAAGCATTGCAACGGCGATTTCGATTCAAAACTTGCAGCGATTAGATTAAAGATCCGGAGAAAATGATTCGTGAAAATCCACCACAACTAAGGAGAAGAATCACACAAGGAAGAGGAAAGGGATTACCCAACCGGAAAGCTTTCACACGAGATAACTGTGGGAGAATCACTCTCTCCACGGATCCACCGGCGTCACACCGAATGGTTTGCAACCTTCTTCCAAGGAGTCGCACCGAAGGAAGCCACGCCGGAGTCGCACCGAACGGGGATGGAGGAGGCAAGGCTTGGCTTCACACCAAAGGGGAGGGGGCGGCTATGGACTTCTCCATGGTGGCCGAAATTTCCACAAGGGGGGTTTTTTTAGGTTTCTTTTCCAATTGCCTTAACTCTTCATGAAAGCCTCCTTTAAATAGGAGTTACAAATAAGCCTTAGCCCTTCATGATGGAGATTTAATCTCATCCATCCGAATGGCTAATTGCACACCAAAACTAAAATAGTTCAAATTGAAAATATAACAACACATGCAATGAATATAAAATTATCACATAAGCATAGGATAATTTTATATTCCAATTATAAAATAGAGTGCATGAAAAGGAAATAAATAAAACTAAGGCGTTGCCGTGGCGGTAGCACAGCGCGGGTGGAGATTGTAGCGTAGCCGTCCGTTAGCGTCATCGTGCCGCCTCACGTCCTTGAGTCGTATGGCCTTAGCAACCGGATCATCAACAGCATCATCAGCATCGTCTTCAACTGATGGAGGAGGGGTCGTGCCATCAATCCTCCCCCGCTCAAATGCACGCATCTCTGTTGCATGGTCAAAGCGATAGCGGTGAAGGAGAGCGGCATCCAAACTCTACAGCTCCGTCTCGAGTACCCAAGAGTCATCCGAAGGGGGGCGATCACGCCAACGGATGAGAAAGCGGTGGGTGTCGCCAACAGCAGTGGTAACGGGCTCAGCATCAAGTATCATCTCTGGAGTGGAAAACGTCCGTGGAAACCTGGGGAACATATTAGCAGTAGGCAGGAAAGAAGGCAACTTACCATCCGATGATATACCTGTGGGGACCGAAAGAGAGAGATCATCCGTACTACCACTCCCCAACCCATGAGAATTTTCAATGGGAGAAGAAGACGACAAAGAAATCAACTCTTGTGGTGGTGACACAAACATCGTTAAATCTGAAACATTAAAAATGGGGGAGATACCCCAATCAGCAGGCAAGTCCAAAACGAAAGCGTTGTCACCTAGCTTTTTAATAATCCGAAAAGGGCCGGCGCGCTTTGGTGCTAACTTTTAACGGTGCCAGTTGGCAAGCGTTCGGGAACCAAACGGACTAAAACTAGATCACCAATTTTGAAGTCTGATACTCTCCTATGTAAATTAGTGTGCGCTTGATAAGAGTCGTATTGCGTAGTCAAGGTGTCCCGTATACGTGTGTGTAAATCATGGATGTGCTGGGCAAAGGATTGTGCAAACTGACTTGCCTTGTACGTTGGGGGCAACGGCACCAAGTCAAGCGGCACAGGAGCCTTATACCCGTGGACAATCTCATTTGGAGACAGACCCGTAGACCGATTCTTGGAATTATTGTAGGTTAATTGGGCATGGGGAAGGAGAAGATCCCAAGTGCTCTTGTGATCACTCAAGAGGCATCGTAACGAATTTCCTAAGCTCCGATTAACCACTTCCGTCTGCCCATCAGTTTGGGGATGATAGGCAGAGGAAAACAATAATTTCGTTCCCATTAATATCCAAAGAGTCTTCCAAAAATAACTAGTGAATTTTACGTCCCTATCCGATACTATGGTCTTTGGCACTCCACGGTGACTAACGACTTCTTTAAAATAAAGTTTAGCGACGTGAGACGCATCATTCGTCCTACTGCATGGGATGAAATAAGGCATCTTTGAAAACCTATCCACAACTACAAAAATTGAGTCGTGACGGCGTAGGGTAACGGGAAGGCCTAATACAAAATCCATACTAACGTCGACCCAAGGCATGGAAGGAATAGGCAAGGGTGTATATAATCCTACGTTGGTTTTACTACCCTTAAACACCTGGCACGTGCGGCAGCTACTCACTACCTGTCCCACCATAACCTTAAGTTTTGGCCAATAGAATTTGTCCTCAACTAACGTAATGGTCTTATCACTACCAAAGTGGCCACTCAACCCTCCGCTATGCAACTCCCATATAATATGTAGTCGTAACGATGATTGCGGAATACATAGCTTTCCATTCCTAAACAGGTAACCATCCTTGATGACGTATGCAGATATCGTCGTGGGGGAGCTATCCTGGGCAGATAAATAGAAGTCCTGGAAGTCAGGAAACGTGGCGTACTCATCCTTAATCCGCTCGAAGCCTATAACATGTACTTCCATAGAGGTGAGTAAAAGCGTAAGACTACTAAGGGCGTCCGCGACTCGGTTATCGTCTCCCTTAAGGTGCTTGAGATTAAACGTGTAGCCTTGTAAGAAAGATACCCACTTAGCGTGTCGTGGGCTGATCTTATGCTGGCCGTTGATGAAACGTAAAGCCTCATGATTGGAGAGGATCACAAACTCCTTGGAGAGGAGATAGTGCCTCCAATGATATAGACATCGGACTACAGCATAAAATTCCCTATCGTAATTAGAATAGTTCAGTTTAGGGCCGGACAACTTCTCGCTAAAATAACTAACGTGATGGCCCTCCTGGCTCAAGACACCTCCAATCCCCACCCCAGACGCATCGCATGTGAGCTCAAAGACTTTAGCAAAGTCAGGTAGACGTAAGACAGGTGCCTCAGTCATAAGCTCCTTGATTCGCTCAAAAGCATGGGTGGCGGACTTCGTCCACGTAAACTCTCCCCTTTTCATACAGTCCGTGATAGGCGCCATAATGCTACTGAAGTCTCGTATGAAACGACGATAAAACGTGGCTAACCCATGAAAACTACGCACCTCACGTAGGGTAGTTGGCACGGGCCAGTACTTAATGACCTGAACCTTGCCCGGATCGACTCGGATACCCTCGGAGCCGACTATATAGCCTAAGAACTCTACCTTCGAGACATAGAAAGTGCATTTCTTAAGGTTGAGAAATAACGTCTCCTTCCGCAGGGTGGAAAGGATCACTCTCATGTGGGAGATGTGCTCGGTAGTAGAGGTGCTATAAATCAGAATATCGTCAAAGTAGACGACAACGAACCTTCCCATGAATGGCTGAAAGACATGTGTCATCATCCGGGAGAAGGTACTAGGGGCATTGGACAACCCAAAGGGCATCACAAGCCATTCGTACAGACCATCCTTCGACTTAAATGCCATCTTCCACTCATCGCCCTCTCGTATCCTAATCTGGTGATAGCCACTCCGAAGATCTAATTTGGAGAACACGGTGGCTCCAGACAAGACATCCAACAAATCATCTAGGCGGGGAATGGGGAACCTATACTTGATGGTGATTTTGTTGATAGCCCGGCTATCAACGCACATCCTCCATGTACCATCCTTCTTGGGGGCAAGTAGGGCTGGTACAGCACATGGACTCATACTAGTCCGAATAAAACCCTTCGCTAGCAAGCCCTCGATCTGAGACTGCAACTCTAGGTGAGCCGCGGGGTGGAGTCGATAATGGGGCTGATTTGGCAAGGAAGACCCCGAGATGAGATCTATCGCATGCTGGATATTCCTAAGCGGGGGTAACGTGGACGGCAACTCATCCGGGTACACGTCCCTATACTCCTCCAACAGTACCCGTAACTCACTAGGTAGCTCATCCAAAATGCTAGAATCGGGCTTCGCACTCAAGAGGACTAGCGCATACATAATTCCATCAAAGAACGGATCTCTCTCAAACTCTTTCCAACCAACGAGATTCAACGTTTTCCGTTCTACCGGGATAGTGGTGTCCTTAGCCAAGACTACGGGCTCCTTCGGGACGGTCGGCTTCAAAGTGATGGTTTTGCCATTGAATTTGAACTCATAAGTGTTGGCTCTACCAAAATGGGTAACATCACGGTCGTATAGCCAAGGGTGGCCTAACAACACATGACAAGCGTCCATCGGAAGGACATCACACCACACCTCATCAATGTAGGATTTGAATGAGAGTGGGACCAGGCATCGCTTGGTAACGGGTACAGAGAGCTTGTTGATCCAAGCGACCTGATATGGGGTCGGGTGTGGTTCCGTGACCAAGGACATACGTGCTACGGCGTTCTCAGATATGACATTCACGCAGCTACCACTATCAATAATCAGCTTGCAAAGCTTCTCGCCACTCTTAAAAATCAGGGAAAATATGCTCGTCCTCTTCCAATCATCTAATGGACGAGTAGTGGTCAAAATACAACGCATCACCATAAGGGGGTGATCTTCCTCTAAGTCACTAGGGACTCCTTCGGGGTCACTCTCTTCTGCGGCCTCGTATACTTAATCGTCAGGGTCGGTAGTTGGCTCTAACAAGGCTAGAGTTTTTGTCTTTGTTGGACATTCGTAGGCATAGTGGCCTTGAATGCCGCAAGAGTAACAAGTGGTGTTAGCCTTGCTAACCTTCCCGATAGGGACACGCTCACTTGCAGGGTTCTTGGATTTCCTAGCGGTGATCACGATTGACTTCGACTCGGAAGATTTGAACTTTCCCTTATCAGGGTATGTGGACGAAGATGCCCCAGTGGTGGACTTGTTCTTCGCATGAGCATAACGGGCGTGAGCCTCAGAGGCTAGGTGTTTTTCAATGTCCAAGGCGGCATTGAAAGTCGTGTTCAAGTCCGTATGCCCGTATCGCAAGAGCTTCCTTTGGATATCGGGGTTAAGCCCTTTTCGAAATCTAGATAAGGTGACTTCGGGGATCTCCCTTAGGTCACATCGCACCATACGGTCCTTAAGTTTGCCCATATATTCAGCTACCGAGCTTGAGCCCTGCCGCAGAGTGGCAAGCTCATCGAACATCTGTGTCCGATGGTACGCAGGAACGTACTGATCGGTCAACAGGTTCTTCATTACTGGCCAACCTATAAGGGGGGCTCCGTGTCCGGTTCCTAATCTTCGCTCCTTATTCAGCCAGAACGTCTTTGCACGACCTGTTAACTTCATCCGGGCAACTTGGAACTTTTGGGGATCCGTCAGGTTGTGCCACTCGAAGTAACACTCCATATCCACAGTCCAGTTAAGGAAGATTTGGGGGTCTCCCATGCCATCATACGTGGGGGCATTTATCTTAATGGCCCTAGTAATGTCAAAGTCTCGCTCGGGGCGGTGTCCTCTAGGGGGCACCCGCGGAGAGTCCCCATCAGAATCCGAATCAGAGTTATGTTGGTGCCGGTTGGGCCGGTCAACATTAACGGGTGGCGGGGGTGGCCTAGCTTGGTTTTGTAGGATCTGGGCTAAGGCGTTCCTAAGCTCAGCCATTTCAGCACGAAGACCCGCTATAGCCTCGGTGTTGGGATCACCATGCTCGTTCGCAGCCATCCTAGACGTATACGGGGTTGCGTACTCCGTTCCTACCCTAGTGCGCATTCAGGTTTGGGAGGCCCCGGGCAAGATGAATTTTCCTAGGGCTGTAGCTATATTGAAAATAAGATATTTTTATATATTCCCAATGTGAATAACACGTAGATCGTTAAAATTTTTTGTTTTTGAAATTTTGCTGAAAAATAAAGACTTCAGCCCGCTATTGGCAGACCACAGAAAATAATTTTTTTGATTTTCTAACGATCCGAGCTCCAACAAGGAACGCAGAGAGGATGTTTGCAACGTGAAAGTTGAAACGACCGCCTCTGATACCAAATTGGTGTAGGGATGTCAGATCGGAGATCTCCGCGAAGCTAACGCTCTCCCTACGCACAACACGTCGTAGATCTACCGCACCTACACAGCACCTATCGCCCACAATAGTCCTCATCACAAAACGCAGCACAAACAATGAGGGAGGAATGGTCGACTCGAAAACGACGATCGGAAATTTGAGTCGGAATATTCCCCAAGAAAACACAAAGGTTGCCACTCTTTTTTGAGAGCAAGACCAAGGCTATAGGCCAAGATCCGCTCAGGCAAATAGGATCCACCCGATCCGGAAATAAAAAGCCTTGCAACGGCGATTTCGATTCAAAACTTGCAGCGATTAGATTAAAGATCCGGAGAAAACGATTCGTGAAAATCCACCACAACTAAGGAGAAGAATCACACAAGGAAGAGGAAAGGGATTACCCAACCGGAAAGCTTTCACACGAGATAACTGTGGGAGAATCACTCTCTCCACGGATCCACCGGCGTCACACTGAATGGTTTGCAACCTTCTTCCAAGGAGTCGCACCGAAGGAAGCCACGCCGGAGTCGCACCGAACGGGGATGGAGGAGGCAAGGCTTGGCTTCACACCAAAGGGGAGGGGGCGGCTATGGACTTCTCCATGGTGGCCGAAATTTCCACAAGGGGGGTTTTTTTAGGTTTCTTTTCCAATTGCCTTAACTCTTCATGAAAGCCTCCTTTAAATAGGAGTTACAAATAAGCCTTAGCCCTTCATGATGGAGATTTAATCTCATCCATCCGAATGGCTAATTGCACACCAAAACTAAAATAGTTCAAATTGAAAATATAACAACACATGCAATGAATATAAAATTATCACATAAGCATAGGATAATTTTATATTCCAATTATAAAATAGAGTGCACGAAAAGGAAATAAATAAAACTAAGGCGTTGCCGTGGCGGTAGCACGGCGCGGGCGGAGGTTGTAGCGTAGCCGTCCGTTAGCGTCATCGTGCCGCCTCACGTCCTTGAGTCGTATGGCCTTAGCAACCGGATCATCAACAGTATCATCAGCATCGTCTTCAACTGGTGGAGGAGGGGCCGCGCCATCAAATGGACAAGGCTAAAGATTTTGCCAAGCTTCCTTTTTGTACCAAGAATAATTTTCCCATGTGAAAAGAGAGAATCAAGTTCTTCATTGAAGCTGTGGATCCAAGGATCTTCATGATAGTTGAAGAAGGTCCTTATATTGCCATGATCGTCTCCACTATAGATCCAACCAAGAAAGCCCCAAAGAAACTTATGGATCTAGAAAAAGATGAGATTGCACTTGTCTCCTTGGACAAAAAGGCAAAAAATATCATAGCAAGTGTCGTCGATGATTCAATGCTGCAAAACCTGATTCATTGCCAGTCTACAAAGGAGATGTGGCAGTCATTAGTTATCTTGATGGAAGGAACAAAAGAAGTGAGGGATGATAGAAGATCCCTTCTTAATCAGAAGTATGAAGCTTTTCAACAAGGAAACAAAGATACCATTGCTGACACCTTTGAGAATTTCTTCAAGATAGAGAATGGGCTAAGGGTCTATGGCAGAGTCTTCACTAATGGAGAACTAAATGACAAGTTCTTGAGATCCCTAACTAATGAATGGGATAACAAGGTCCGTGTCATAAGGGAGTTTGGAAAACTGACCGAGACAGACCCTCAGAATCTCTTCGGGAAGCTTATGTCATATGAGCTTCAACTCAACACCAGGAAGGCTGAAGACGAGAAGAGCAGGTCTGCATTCAAAGAGAAGTCTGTTGATTTAAAGGCAGATGCCTCTAAGAAGACAAAGGTTGTTTCTCCTACTCCAGCACCAGAGGTTAGTGACGAAGAAATCTCAGAGCCAAGCACCTCAGGCTCTGAAATATCAGAAGAAGAGTTCTCACTACTCTCTCGATAGTTCAAGAAATTCTTGAACAAGAAGAAGCAATGGAAAGGCAAGGATGCCTCCTATAGAAGATCGCGACACGATGGTGATCGTCAACGAAAAGGCTCAAGAAGCCATGACAGGTATAACTCTAAACCGGACAAACATCTTTCTACTGACATTATTTGCTATTGTTATAATAAGCCAGGACACGTCATCACTGACTGCCCTCACAAGAAGAAGGAGGGTGGTAGAAGAGACGAAAAGAAATCCTCATACAATAAGAAGAGGATAGAGAATAGATTTATGCCCCAAAGGGCAAGACTCTTAGTGACTCTGACTCATCTGAGTCGAGTGAATAAGAAGAAGTCTATTTTGGACTTATGGCTCAAACTGATGATGAACAAGAGCCCCAGTTTACTGGGAAGGTAAACTCTCACACTCCTCCCTCTGATTCTGAAGTTTCTGAACATGATTGTGAGGGTAGCTCTTGTGACGATGAGTCAGAACTCATGGCCCAGTATAAGGAATTAATCATGGCTTACGACAAATATCGCCGAGTCGTGAAAACTCAGGCTAAAGAGATAAAGTCTCTCAAAGCTGAAGAGAGCATCTTGAGAGAGAAAGTCGTAAAGACTGACTCGCTCGAAGAGAACTTCAATAATGCTATTGAAGAATATAACAAAGCTCTTGAGCACCTAGACCTTAAAGAGAAAATTATCAAAGAGCTGGAATCCCAACTTGCTGCTGAAAAGAAACTAGTTAAGAGTTTCTCAAATCCCAAGACAGTTCTTCCATTCGTTGCTGAATTCTCAGCTAAGGCCAAGGGTGCTGGACTAGGCCATGAAGAACCTCCTAGAAAGTCTTCTAGGAGAAATAAGGCTCAACGAAATAATAAGGCCGCCAAAGTGGCCTCAGCCAAAGAGAAGGGGAAAGCCCCTCGAGATCAGACCTCTTTCAAAAGGTCATATTTCCCTCAAATGAGTTTGATCTTGACTCATCCTACGGACACTTTACTAGGCCTACTTATGTAGAGCCAAAGTCTCGTTATCAAGGATGGACTCGACCCAGAAACTTTGGCGAAAGTGTCTTTAAGGCACCTTATGAAGAAGTCATTCTTCAGAGCTATGGCCCTTTCAATCATGGCCACAACATCAAGAAGGCACCAAAGGCAAAGCCTGTTGTAGAAAAGCCAGTGAAGGAGAAGAAAACATGTGATTGTAATCATCATGAAGCTTCTTCCTCCAAGAATGCTGCCCCTGCTAGACCTCAATTCCAAAGGGTCAAGCAGGAGAACATAAGGCAAAGATACAACAGATTTGACTGTTGGTGTTGTGGCAGAATTGGTAACTTTGCCATTGATTGCTGGTTTAATCCCAGAAATGTTGCAACCCCACATGTTGGCAATATGAGGAAGACCAATCCTAATGCTAATATTCGTAGGGGGAGTGTTCTAACCCGAGACCAAGGACCCAAACGTATTTAGGTTCCTAAGGCAAACTGATTGTGATTGCAGGTATGTCCAAAGGCCACCAGAATGCCAATCTGGTATTTGGACAGTGGATGCTCTCTGCATATGACCAGGACAAGAAGCTTAATTCAGAACTTTACTCCAGTTGTGAACGGACCGAAGGTCATCTTTGGAGGTTCAGACCGTGGAATCATTAAAGGCTACGGTATGATAACTAACGGTAATGTATCCTTCTCAGATGTGGCTTACGTTGAAGGGTTGGAACATAAACTTATAAGCATAAGCCAACTCTACGATAAAGGATCCATAGTTGAGTTTCACGCTAAAAAGTGCTTGATAAAATATGTTGACAATATGGAAACGATTCTATCCGGCACTCGAAGTAGAAACATTTTCTGTTTAAATTTAATTTGTATAGATTCTTCGACACTAGTGTGCTTTTTAGCAAAAGATAGTGCGTCTCTTGGTGACCAATGGCACAAGAGACTAGCACATATTAATTACAAAACTATTAATAAATTATTTTCAATGAACTTAGTATGTGATGCCCCAAATGTCAAGTACGTCAAAGATAGACCTTGTCATGCATGTGTAAAAGGCAAGCAAATAAGGGCTACCTTTAAAAACGTTATTGGCAAGGATTCTAATAGATGTCTTCATCTACTGCATATGGACTTATTGGGTCTACTGCAAATTAGAAGTTTGGGAGGTAAAACTAATGAGAATCTATATTTAAGTTTTCTCTCGCGGGTTGAACCAAAGAAGTTTGAGGAAGCAAACTCAGACGCATCGTGGGTAATGGTGATGAAAGAATAACTAAACCAGTTCAAGCGCTGCAAAGTATGGAAGCTTATTCCAAGACCCAAAGGTAAGAATGTCATTGGGACAAAATGGGTCTACAATAACAAGATGGACGAGGATGGAACGAGAGTAAAGAATAAGGCCAGACTTGTCGCAAAAGGCTATCATCAAGAAGAAGGAATCGACTTCGACCAGACGTACGCTCCAGTTGCAAGGCTGGAGGAAATAAGGTTATTCCTAGTATATGTTGCACTCAAAGGTTTCACTGTCTACCAGATGGACGTGAAGTCTGCCTTCCTTAATGGTGACATAAAGGAAGAGGTGTATGTGGAACAGCCTCCAGGTTTCGTTGATTCTAACTTTCTTGATTATGTTTATTTACTGCATAAAGCATTATATGGTGTGAAACAAGCTCCTCAAGCTTGGTATGAGACGCTGTCTAGCTTTCTACTTGAGAACAAGTTCACAAGGGGAAAGATAGACATGATATTATTTCTTAGGGAAATTAAAGGCAAGATTTTGCTAGAGCAAATCTATGTCGACGACATTATTTTTGGCTCTACTGATGACAACCTCTGCAAGAAGTTTTCAAAACTTATGCAAGGGATGTTTGAAATGAACAGTATGGGCGAGCTGAAGTATTTCTTAGGGCTTCAGTGAAACAGTCTGAAGATGGAATTTTCATCTCGCAAACCAAGTTCACCAAAGAGCTGATTAGGAAATTCGGAATGGAGAATGCAACCTCGATGAGGACACCAATGGGTTCAACTATGTCTCTGGACAAGGATGAAAAGGGAAAACCTTTTGATGGAACCAAGTACAGAAGCATTATTGGATCCTTGCTATACCTTACTGCAAGTAGACCTAACATAATGTTCTCAACATGTGTCTGTGCTAGATTTCAGGTGAACTCTAAGAAATCTCACTACGCTGATGCAAAGCGGATTTTGAGATACCTTAAAGGTACACAAAATCTTGGCTTATGGTACCCAAGAAGTAATGACAGTGAACAAATAGGCTTTTCAGATGCAGATTTTGCAGGGAGCAAAGACGACAGGAAAAGCACTTTAGGGACATGTCAATTCTTTGGAAGAAGACTTATCTCCTGGAGTAGCAAGAAGCAAAACTGCGTGGCAATTTCAACGACTGAGTCAAAGTACATCTCTGCAGGAAGTTGTTGTGCACAGTTACTCTGGATAAAGAATTAGTTTGAGGACTACAACATGAAGATTGACAAGATTCAATTATTTTGCGACTCTTCCAACGTAATAGCAATAGTCAACAACACAGTCTCGCACAGCCGGACAAAGCATATAGAGCTAAGGTATCACTTCATCCGGGAGCATGTGGAGCATGGGGACATTGACCTTCAATATGTCTCTACAGATAGGCAAATTGCAGACATTTTCACGAAGCTGCTGGACGAGACCAAGTTCTCGTTCTTCAAAACAGAACTTGGGATGCTCAACAAAGAAGACTAGAGAAGCTGGACTTTCAAGAAGGCTCAAGGCTCAAAGGTTAGTGAAATACTAAAATTTTCACAATTCTAACTCTTTGACTCGAGTAAGACTTGATCTACTCGAGTAAAGCATATGACCTACTCGAGTAGTAGAATGACCTACTCGAGTAGTCGACTTGACCTACTCGAGTAGTGGAATGATATACTCGTGTAGTCGACTTGACCTACTCGAGTAGCAGACTGACATACTCGAGTAGTCAACTTCACATACTCGAGTACCTCACTGACCTACTCGAGTTCTTCAGTTCATCTACTCGAGTACTTCTGTATACTTACCCGAGTAATTCTAGAGTTATCTACTCGAGTCAATTTCCTCACTCGTGTGCATGCCGAGTCGTTTATTTTTCAAATTTTGTTATGCGCAAACCAAGGCTTATGCCACCTCTTCTGTGGTTTAATTCTTCATTGTCGTATAATTAGACCTAAAACTAGCGTTATATAAATAAGAAAATTTGAAAATTTCCCTACACGAAATCATTTCCACTCTCTCGAGTACCCAGTTGCCTCTTCGCATTCCTCCGTTAGTTGTAGAGTCGCGCGATTTCCTTCAACCCGTCGACATTCTCTAGGGTTTCTGAACCCTCAACAGATTTCTGAATCATGGCTGCCTCCTCTAAAATCGGTGTGGGTTCGGAATTAGTCGCCGCCGGGATTGCAGAACTCTCCGACGACTTCCATAATCTAATGATTTTGCTCGACACTGCTGGATTAACCTTCGTTCTCCAAGAACAATGTTGAATCCTCTTCCCTGAGGTGGCAGAGTTTTTCAGGAACCTCAAGGTCAAACACCATGGCACAGTTTTGAAGTCTACAGTTAAAGGTATCAACATCAAACTTACTCCAACCTCTGTTTCTCGACTTCTTCGACTGCCAGTTATAGAAGCAGATGATTTTCTGGGTGATAAAGAGTATGCCAGAACTTGCTTATTCTGTGGAATTTCTGCTGATGCAAAATACATCAATAGGTCTGATATGAATGCTGAAGGAAAATTCTTGGTTTATGTCATTGGTAAAATTCTTCTATGCAAAACAAACTCCATCAGAGCCATACCCCTTTACTTCTTTGAATTGATGCAAGCAATTGTCTGTCAAAAAGCCTTTCAGTTTGGCTTGTTGATTCTGAACAAAATAAAGGAGAGTATAAAGTCCCCCAACTATGCAAGGATCATTTCCCTGCTTCTCCATGAGATAAATCCTGAGTTATTCAGTTTCTCCAAGGGAAGTATTATTCACCATATGAAGAAGGTCTCCATTTCCTCCATACATAGATGGGAGTTAAAGTTGCAAAATCTTTCTCAAGCTGCTAAGGTTACTGAAGTTATAGACACAGAGGACAGGACTCCATCTCCCTCTCCATCTCAGGTGCCCAGCTCCTCTGGTGCACCTATTGAGGGGGAGCCTGCTCCTTTTGTTTCAGCCAGTATGCCTACTCCTCCAGCACCTACTCCTCCACCAGTTACCCCAGAAGACATTCCCTCAGATTAACAACTTCAAGAAATTCTCCTATCCACTGATGTTGCCATCAATGAGATGATAAAAGAATTAAATGTAGTTGAATCCCCTCCTCCTCCTCCTCTATCTCCAAAAGCTCCATTCACTGAAATTCCCAAGGACCCCACTCCTGAACATTCTCCAGAAAAGTCTCCAGGAAAGTCTCCCAAAATCTCTCCAGCAAGAACTCCAGCTCCATCTCACCAAGAACAGCTAGAAACAATCTTCATTTATGATGAGCTCTCACCTGAGCCAGCTGAAGCTCCTCTCAGGAATTTGGATTTCTCTCTCCCTCAGATAATGTAAGAAGGAGATGGCCTCTTACATACTATAAGATCTAAGAGCTCTGTTACCCTCTCAGAAATAGCTACATGGGTAGCTCCTCCTATTCCTTCTACTCCATCTACTTCTGCTCCTGCTGCTACAGCTCCTGCCTCCTCAGATTTGATGACTCAGATTGCACTTCTCCTTCAAGAACAGAAATCTTACTTTGATACATGTATCAAGACTATCACTGATAAGGTAACTGCTCTAGAAACTGAGATGAGCTGAGGATTTGCTGAGATCCAGCATAATACTAATCAGCTAAAATATCTGTTCCAAATTGGTGGCAAAGCATTAGACCACACCATCACTAGTGTTGGTCAAGTGTTGGAATAGAGTGTTACTCTTGATAATAATCAGATGGAATTGGAGAAAAGAGCTGAAGCCACAAAGATTAAAATCTGTGAAGAAGTTGGCACTTTCAAAGATGATGCCATCTCTCAGCTATCTGTTGAAGTCAGAAAGGGGGAGTTGGTAAAAGATTACTTAGAAAAATCTGATGCCCTCAAGAAAGAATTATGGGAAACTAAGATGAAAGAGATCCATGATGATGTCCTAGCTAAAATTCAGTGTGTCAAATTCCACACCTATGACACTGCTGTCTGGATGCACAATCAAATCCTTCCTGAATTTGCTACTGATCCAAATGTAATTCCTCATCATTTGGACCCTCTAGCTGTTGATGTTCCTGCTCAAGCTCCTCAACCCACAATCTCTCCAAGGCCTAGTGATTCTGTTGCCCCTCCTGATGCCTATAATCATGGTTAGGCTGATGATCCTGCAGATATTTTCTTCAAAGCTCCTCCTGAAATTCAGATTTACAATAAGAAAAGAAAGTATGGTGAAGGTCCTTCTGCAAGCAAGTCCATTCCTACTCCAGCTCCTGAACATGCTGAGGTTTGGTCTCCCACTTCTAAATCTCTCATCCTGGAAACTCTCGAATTAGTTATGGACTACCATGAGAGCAAAAATATTCAGTACAGTTCCCAAGAATGGGAGTTATATGAGAAATCAATGACCAAGAGGAGGATATATGACAGAGAATATGGAAGAAACAATCCTGCTGCTCCTCCAAGACCCCGCAAGTATTATCCTAAACCTTACAGCTATCAAAGAAGACAGCAAGAGAAACAGGACAAACAGCAAGAGAAACAGGACAGGCAACATCATCAGAACTAGCCAAAAGGACTCATGAGATGTTGAAATGATTTTTGTTGTTAATGATATTTCTGGATATTCACAATTATATAATTCTAAGTTGTTGATCTCATTATCTTTTTCATAGTCTTTTACTTGTTTACACTGCTTTATATACTTAGCATTCTTTTTATGTCCATAATTCACCTTAGTGTAAAGGGTTCTGACTTCTACAAATAGGGGGAGATTGTTGGGTATTGTATCCACACTAACCCATATTTGATGAAGTCACTCTTGAACTAAGATGAATTAAGTTGTATTTGATGCTTGGTTTGAGTTATGTGTTTGCAGGAATTCTTATGGGAAGTGTAGACCAATGTCAGTCTACAATGGGTCACCAAACACAGTACCATATAATGTAATCCCTCATTGTGTGTTCCAAAGTGTTCACTCGTGTGTAGACTCTCTATTGAGATACACTTCATATTCAAGCTCTAGGACTATGTGAAAAGACTTGATGCTGATTTCACCTTAGAATAAGAAAAATTTTGTCAAGAAAAGTTTCCTAAGTAAAGAACTCGAGTAGTTCTTTACTTACTCGAGTAAGTTACTGAGTTCATACTCGAGTAATAATACTCTTACTCGAGTAGTTAAGATATTACTCGAGTAGTTTCCTTTTATCTCTCGAGTTTACAGACATTTACTTCTCGAATTTTTTCTAAGTTAAATACTCGAGTAGTCATCTTATATACTCGAGTAGTTTTATTTTCTGTCTCGAGTAGTTTTATCTTATATACTCGAGTAGTTCCATTTGTCTCGAGTAGTCTAAGTCATGTACTCGAGTAGTTCATCTACTACTCGAGTAGTCCAGTATTTATACTCGAGTAATCCAGAATTTCATTCCAGAAAATTTCTCTAAGTGAATTACTCGAGTAGTCAATTTATATACTCGAGTAGTTCTATTTATCTTGAGTAGTTCAACTTCTATACTCGAGTAGTTCAGTTTTCCTGTTCCAGAAATTTTCTAAGTCTATGACTCGAGTAGTTTGTTATATACTCGAGTAGTTCATTCTTATATACTCGAGTAGTATTTCTTATACTCGAGTAATCCTCTCCACCTCTCATGTATGTACTCAAGTACTCGAGTAAGTCATTTTTGTTACTCGAGTAGCTGAGTCTTTCTCATTTTTATTTACTCGAGTAGTTGACTCCATGTACTCGAGTAATGATCTCATTCCCTCTCAAGTAGTTTTTCTCATGTACTCGAGTAGTCATCTTCTACCTACTCGAGTAGTGTTGTATATACTCGAATAGTCTGTTATATCTCGAGTAATTTACTTTGACTTTTTCAAAAATTCTTTAAGTCCAGACCTAACGGTCATATTCATGAACTTTGACGTGATTGGTCCACGTGTCTCTCATAATGACTCAATTATGGCTAATCTTCTCCTCTCCTATAAAAGGTCTTGTCTAAACCGCAAACCCTAATTTATCAAAGAAGATTGTTCTAAGAAAGTTTTTGCAGCCGTACTCTCAAAAGATTTTCTGTCTCCTCTCTCTCTCTCTCTAAGAAACGAAATCCACCGTCGCTGCCATCGCTGATTCCTGACCGGCTAGGGTTTCATCTTTTAAGGATTCAGATTAAGAAAACTTTCCAGATCGAGATTCGCTCAACTCCGTATTTTCTGATTAGTTCGATCGTGTAAAGCCAAGAAGATCCAGATCTGATTTTTACCGAGATTTTCTTCACCTCTTTGATAAAGCCTCAACGCCTAGAAGAAGAAGATCCTGGTCGACAGTTTGCAGATCTGAAAAAGAAAATTATTGTTTGTATTTCTGTACACATTTTATTTCATTATTATAGGAGAAGTTTTCTCCGAGTGTAGGAGTTTTTCAACTCTGAGATTGTAGGAAGTTTTGCCTTCCGAGTGTAGATCCGGTTTGTGGATCGAGTTTGTAGGGTCATTGTTCCGAGGGTAGGATTGATTTTCAATCTGAGATAGTGGAGTAGCCGAGTCTAGTGTACTGCTAGATCGGTTAGGGAAAGTGGATGTACCCAAGGTTGGGGAACCACTATAAATCTTGCCTCGTCTATGTGTGATTGGTAGATAGATCTGTGCTTTTTATTGTAATTTTTTATTCCGCAAAAAAGACGCACAATTCACCTATTTACCCCCCCTCTAGGTGATTTAGGTAGGCAACTATAAACTTTCATATCTCATTTACTATCTTTGGAACCGCTTTCGTTGGAGCATGATTTAATGTTAAAGCATTAGTTTCTAGTGCAAAACACCAAAATGAAATAGGAAGATCTACATGACTCATCACCGACCGTAACATGTCTAACAGAGTACGATTCCTCAGCACAGACACACCATTAAGTTGTGGTGTTCTAGGTGGAGTCATCTATTATACAATACCACATTATTTCAGATGATCACGAAACTCATGACTTAGGTGTTCGCCACCTCGATCAGATCAGAGTGCTTTAACATTCTTACCCAGCTAGTTTTCTACTTCATTTTTAAACTCTTGAACTTTTCAAAGGTTTCGGATTTGCAAATCCTAAGATACACATATCCTATCTACTGAAATCATCAGTAAATATAACAAAGTAGAAGTACCCACCTCTAGGCATATAACTCATTGGTCCACATACATCACTATGTATTATACCTAAGAGATCATCAGCTCTCTCATTTTTCTTAGTGAAAGGGACCTTAGTCATCTTGCCTAACAAGCAAGATTCGCATCTCTCAAATGAGTCCAATAGTCCCTCTCTATGGAGCTTGGATATACATTTCTCATTTATATGGCCCAAACGACAATGCCAAAGATACGTAGGGTTCGAGTCTTTTGTTTTTAGCCTTTTAGTATTTTCTATGTTATAGATCTGATGGTCTAAGTTCAAAACATATAAACCATTAAAAATTTGGGCTACACCATAACAAACATCATTATTAAATATTTAACAAAATTTTTTCTTAATAATAAAAGAAAAACCCACCATGTCCAAACATGAAATACCCACCATGTCCAAACATGAAATACCCACCATGCCTCAGAATAATTCTCAAGCTTCTATACCAGTCCAAATAATTCGTCCTGCTCAGGTTTTCCTTCTCAAGTATCGCTCGGAGGGACACGGTGGAGTGTGAACCACTTGCCATGGAAATTCTACAAGGATAAAGCAAAGTAAAATTAGTACGATATTTCATGAATATAATTTTTCTTTCGATTAGTACTTTAATCAAAATAACTCCCACAATTTTTATCAAAATGATAACCCTCGATATCAATTCGAAGAGTTTATGCGAGTAACCTTATTAGTGGACAAGATCCATACTTCACTAACACTATGAGTCAGCTTTTGTTTTTCTCTCATAATGTAGCCAACTGCATCACAATGCAGTTCTTGTATGGTTGGTGAATAACTCTTTATTCGCATACATCATATGGTGCATGCCAAACCTATACCTCTGGTCACTCAACCTTTAAGGTCACCCGATTAATTATGAGCCGATGTCGATAGAGGGATATCACAATTATCCGCTCGCACCCTTACTAAGATAGATTAATTCACCTTGCTTTGGTAATCTCACACTTCATCGATCGAGGCAGGAAGAGTGTCATCCATCGGAATGCATCTGAACACTTAATATTGCTTAAGGGATTTTAGATATTGATTAACTCTTTAATCATGGTTAACGATTAACCAGTGTACACATCAAATAAAACAAAATAGCAGTAATCATAATCCAAATGCATCAGAGATATGCACAAGAAAATCATCATCAATACATGATGAGCTGAGCTAAATCTAAATAACTAGAACACTTCTAAATGTTTAGATTTACATGTACTGGACATGAGCAAAACAAAGTCCACTTATACAGTAGACAAGCTCGTCACTTTATGTGTGAGATTCCAAAATCTACCACATACTTAGTTTCACAAGCCAGTGAAAGTGACAGTTACTATTAAGGAGTAGCAACAAAGAAATCACGTGCTTTCTTGGTGGGATTCCAAGAATAGATTTAGGCATTTTAGAACACTTCTAAAATCTCTGAATCTACACGTCATGGATTTAGCAAGTTCTGAAACATGGAATATTACAGTCAACCTCCCTCTGATACCATTGTTGGGTTTTACAAGACGTCACAGCAGTTGTGCGTGCAGCAGAAATAAAGAACAAGAAAAACCAAAACGTTAAGACCTGGAAATATTCATGAATCAAAAAGTAAAGAATTCGGTAATAAATTACCTTTGAGGGATTGAGTCTATACTCAACCCAGATGCTCCAAACAATTTAAGCCGGGCACTAGTTGCTTGAGTCCTGAGCGTAGAAATAGTATCTGCACCTTTACAGATAGTCCACACAATCGGGAGAACCCATAGCAACTTATCGCACAAGTGCTAGGTCAAGAGAGGACACTCAGTGTCTCCATAGATTGCTAGATCTATTAGAGGAGAGGAGGCAGCAACACTCGCCGATATTGGGATCGGGATCGGCGGCAGAATCGGCAGAACTCTTCCGTCGGGTTCTAGGGTTTCCGTCTTTCGCACAGTAACGACTCGTGTGCTTATATAGAATATCTCTTCAAGAATTCAGTTGAAACCCTAAAAAATCCTATTTATACTTCAAGGAATAAATAAGAATAGCCCGCCAATAATCACACATCCAATACTTAGAATCCAAAATTTCGGCTAATCAACTCTTGACTCTACGAATCATCGAGTATCTACAATATGCAGAACTAATCCTCAAGTATCATTATATACTGGACGAATCATCGAGTATCCATAGGGTACACGACTAACTCAACGCCTACCTCCATCTGAATCAACACTTGACATCGACAAAGGCGTTGAATGGACTCAACGCTGTCAATGTTATCTGTGCTATGGCGTTGAGTGCATTCAACGCACTCAACGCCTAAGGCAAGATTTGTTGAATGACGTTGAATTAAATTAAAGCACTCAACGCCTAAGGACAAATTCGTCGAATGTCATTGAGTGAACTCAAAGCACTCAATGTCTAAGACTCAGATCCGTCAAGTCAAAATTTTGACTCGACGAATCGTTAAATGGACTCAACACACTGAACGCTTAAGTACAATACTCGACGAATCAACTCCTTGACTTGATGAATCGTTGAATACGCTCAACTAACTCAATGCTAACATTCGAAAAAGTCAACTTTTAACTCGATGAAGGCGTTGAGTGGTCTCGACACACACGAAGCTTTTTTACTTTAAATATTTTAAGTCTTTTTCAACTCATCATATGAGTTATACCATACAGATCCAATCTCTCAAATTCTCCACAATCTTTATGTGCGACCCTGATAGGCTCATACTGAGTTGGCAGTGAGCCACATGGTTGATCACTTCCAAATCACAATGGTAACATCAACAGTTTGGTCCTATGCCAATTCATAGTTTTGATAGGAAAATTTACACCCTTATGGTGGTTGATACTATTCCAGATTTTCTTCAGTGTTTTTTTCTCAAGAAAAAGAATGAAACCCTTGACATCTTCAACAAGTTTTCAAGTAAATTCAGAATGAGTTTAACAGTTCAGTGGACAAAATCAGAAGTGACCATGGAACTGAATTCCAGTCTCAAAGCAAGACAATGTTCTATGAAGAGCAAGGGATTCATCAAGAATTTTCTTCTCCAAGAACTCCCCAGTAAAATGAGATTGTTGAGAGGAAAACAGGACTCTCATAGAGGCTGGAAGAACTTTGTTGAGTGATACATCTCTCCCAAAATATTTCTGGGTTGAGGCAGTGAATACTTCATATCATGTCCTCAACATGGCCTCTATCACCAAGAGTCATAAGAAGACTCCCTATGAGATCTTGAAAGGCAAAAAACCAAATCTGGGATATTTGAGAATCTTTGGTATTAAGTGTTATATGCTCCACAATGGGAAATCCTATGTGACTAAGTTTACTGCCAAGTCTTTTGATGAGAGTTTTGTTTGGTACAACAATCATAGTAAAGCCTATCAGATCTACAATTTGAAAGTCCAAGTTGTAGAAGAATATATTCATGTATTGTTTGATTAGTCTGTCATGATTAACAAAAAGCTGCCAAGCTCCTCTCCTAGTACTATAGGTATAGAATAGATGATGGACAAGCTGACCGTCAAATGAAGTAGCTCTAGTTATCCAAGATAATGTGGACATTCCAGTAGAAGAACTGCCAGACACAAATGAAGTGGATGAAGATCAGCAAGAAGGTGCACCTGTAGCTGAAGCTAGATTGCCTCTAGCAATCAGGAAGCTGAGGGATGATGCAAGACACCCGATCATTGGTGATGCAAGCCAAGGAGTAGTGACCAGGAGCAGAAGTATCAACACAACACTATACTCAAGGTTCCTGTCAAAGGTTGAGCCAAAGAAATTTGAAGGGCCAACATAAATCAGTTCTGGATTGTTACTATGAAAGAGGAACTGAACTAGTTTAAAAGATGCGAGGACTAGAAGATGGTTCCCAGACTACAAGGACATAATGTCATTGGAGTCAAGTGGATTTATAGGAATAAACTTGATGAAAATGGCATTATAATTAAAAATAAGCAAGACTAGTAGCTAAGGGGTATAACTAAGAGGAACGTATTGATTTTGATCAAACCTTTGCACCAGTAATAAGATTGGAGGCCATCAGACTATTCCATGCATATGCTGTACACAAGGGATTCAAGGTCTACCAGATGGATGTGATGTCAGCCTTCTTGAATGGTGACTTAAAAGAGGAAGTCTATGTTGTGCAGGCTCTAGGTTTTATTATTCCTAACTCACCTACTTCTGTTTATAGACTTAGGAAAGCTCTATATGGCCTAAAACAGGACCGTAGAGCATGGTATGAGACTTTGTCTAGCTTCCTCATTGAGAATAAATTCTCAAGGGGGAAAATAGACAAGACCCTATTACTAAGGGAATCTAAGGGTAAGATCATCCTAGTCCAGATATATGTAGATGTCATTATCTTTCGATCTACTATTGATAGATTTTGCAGAAAATTTTCCAAACGTATGCAAGGGAAGTTTGAGATGAGCAGTATAGGTGAACTTAAGTTCTTCTTGTGTCTCCAAGTTAGACAGACTGATGATGGCTTGTCCATATCCCAGTCTAAGTTCATCAGTGAGTTAATCAAGAAGTTTGGAATGGAGAATTCCTCCACCATGAAAACTCTTATAGGGTCAAGTATGCCTATATGCAAAGATGATGCAGTGAAACCTATTGATGAAACTTTGTATAAAGGGATAATTGGCTCCCTTCTATATCTAACTGCAAGTAGGTCACACATCATGTATGCTACATGTGTTTGTGCTAGGTATCAGGCTTTCCGAAAAGAATCTCAGTACTCTGCTGCAAAGAAGATTTTGAGGTATCTTAAGGGCACACTAGATCTTGGCCTATATATCCTAGGAATGGGGAGTTTGAACTAACTAGCTATTCAGATGTAGATTTTGCAGGCTGTAAAGAGGATAGGAAGAGAACTTCTGGCACCTGTCATTTCTTGGGAGGAAGACTAGTATCTTGGATCAGCAAGAAGCAAACAAGTATTGCAATCTTTACTACAGATTTAGAGTACATTTTAGGAGGTAGCTGCTGTGCTCAATTGTTGTGGATCCAACAATAGCTCTAAGATTATAATCTCTACATAAGTAGAAGTCCATTATATTGTGATTCTACTAGTGTCATCTCAATTGTTACGAATCCAGTCTCACACAGCAGGACTAAGCATATTGATATTAGATATCATTTTATCTGGGAGCATATGGAATGTGAACATATCAACCTTGAGTTTGTCCCAACAGACAAGTAAGTGTCTGACATCTTCACTAAGACACTTGATGAAGAAAGTTCAACACCTTCAAGTTTGAGTTGGGTATGTTGAACCTAACATAGCTTCACTTGTTGCCCATGGTGTGCAAGTTATACTTTTTCTTGCAGGTGGACAAGTACTTCAGGAAAGTGAAGATTCTTCAAGATAATATATGTTGGGTCCGGCGTTCCTTCACTTGACCCGTGGCGCTCTTCTACTTATTTAAGAAATTAAGTAGCACCCTTTCCAACAGTCCGGGCTTTTGGTGCAGTTGGGTATGCGCTTGATCCTTCAATTGGTATCAGAGCAGGTCATGGGTTCAAGACCGGGGGAGCGCTATTAAATCCTTATTTTTCCCTTCTACCTGTGTGGGTCCGGTGGGTCAGGCAACCATGGACATGTGGTAACCCCACCTCTGAGCCGTGCAACCATGGACATGTGGTAACCCCACCTCTGAGCCGTGTGGGCCATGTGGTAACCCCACCTCTGAGCCATGTGGGCCATGTGGTAACTCCACCTCTGAGCCGACGGGTTGTGCTGGACGCCGGGGGGGGATTGTTGGGTCCGGCGTTCCTTCACTTGACCCGTGGCGCTCTTCTACTTATTTAAGAAATTAAGTAGCACCCTTTCCAACAGTCCGGGCTTTTGGTTCAGTTGGGTATGCGCTTGATCCTTCAATATATATTGAGTGTTATCATGCTAGTTGAAGCACTATACAAATTATGTAGATCAAAGGGTCTATCAGGAAGCTTGATAGATGATGCTTCAGTTTAGGGAGAGCAAGTCCTGCACTGCACCAGCACTCCCAAAATGTTCAACTGCTGCTTATTTGTAATGAAAAAGGGGGAGAAGAAGATCAAAACCTCCATGATTATTTACATAAGTCAAAATGGGGGAGGTGAATAATATGAATCTAAGAAGAATATGTATCTGGTATCATAGGATAGGAGGAGAAGGATACAAGCGGTATCAAAATTATAAGATGGTTATTTTCAAATATATCAAGACCAGGCTGCAGCAATTCAGGGGGAGCAGGTGTGATTATGATCACCCTGCAGACAAGGAAGTGTGGTAACTAAAGCCTCTTCACATATTTTAAGTTAATATTCTACTGCATTATATGTTAGTATGTATGTCATTGACTCATTTGATTGAGATTTGACTTCTTCAAATAGGGGGAGATTGTTCGGTCCATTGCCCACAATGTCCCAAATTTGAAGAAGTCAATCTTGTTAATGATATACATAAAGTTATATTTGATGTGTGCCTAAGCTCATGCATGTAGGTTAGTCATTGCAACATTGATAGGACAGGTATTCCAAGTGATGTGATAGGTGGTCACAAAGTGAAGATGTTGGATAGGTTAATTGAAATCGCTTAAGTCCTTAGGCATTGAGTGTAGTCTACTCACACAACGCCAGGTGAGTAAAATCGTTGAATATAGCTTGGACAATCAAAGCCAAACAATTAGCAGGCTGAAAATATGGCTAAGTCCACATACATTGAGTGAAGTGTACTTACTCAACACCATATAACTAAAGGCTGTGAGATAGGCAAAGCCTAAGAAGAAACAACAAAAATGTGGCTAAGTCCACAAGCGTTGAGTGAAGTCCACACACTCAACACCATATCATCAAAATCATTGAGTATTGCTAAGTTAGTGCAAGACACAAAAATCATTGTAGTTATTTTGATTATGTACACAGATGTTGAGTGAGGCAAGCTCACTCAACACCTTGTGATAAAAAGCATTGACTAAACCTTAGTCAACTAGAGATAGTATTTCCAACACATGATTTTTTCTAAGGAAAAAAGCATTAAGTGAAGTCTACTCACTCAATTCTATGTCAATATAATTGAGAGATGTTGTAAGTGTTGAGTGAAGAAGCAACACTCAACGATTCCCAAGCAGGATAAATGGCTAAGTACAAATGTGTTGAGTGTAGCTTACTCACTCAACGCCTGATAACCGAAGAATATCTGTTATTTAGTTTGCCATTGAGTGATGAAGGCTCACTTAATGCCTAACAACAAAAAGTTTGGCTAAGGAAAAAAGCATTGAGCGATGAAGACACACTCAATGCTCACAATGCCTAGAGACAGATATCATTGAGTGGACTCAATGCTCTCAACGCCTAACGGCGAAGAATTTTTTATAAGTGTTTTGGTGTTGAGTGAAGGTTGCTCACTCAACGCATATTGATAGAATGATTGTCTAAGGGCACATGCATTGAGTGAAGCTTGTTCACTCAACGCCTGAGATTGATAGAAATCTATCTAAGTGTTTTTGCGTTGAGTGAAGCTCACACACTCAACGCATATACTAAAGATGTTTGATTTTGGCTAATTCCATAGATGGTGACGTCAGCAAAATCAACAGAGTTCAAATTAAGTGCGGGAAAGCTACAAAACATGACAAATGTTGCAAGAGGGCTATTATACGTCTTCTTTAGTTAAAGTAAGGTGCAACTATCTATTGTAGGTGGTACGCACTACTTCCTGGAGCCGTTAATTGACGGAAGATATAAAGGGAGAACTTCAGATGTTGAACTAAATTTTTAGTGTTTATCCAAAATAAAAAAGAGCAGCTAGACTTCTTCTTCCTCACCATTGCTGCTGAGAAAAAGCTTGAAGCCTTCCAGCAAAATAAAAAGTTCAGTAGACTGTAGCACTTTTCTACTGCCACTACAAGATCAAAATGACTTCTGATAAAGAAAGAAAGGAGAGCCTTCAGTGTTCTGTGGGTTCAGTTAGCTAGTTGAAGATCTTAAGACCTAGACGTTCTTTCGTCTTCTTCAGCAGGTTCAGAATCTTTATTCTGAGATTCTTCCAGCAGAGGTAGAATTTCTTCCTGCTACTGAGAAGAAACATAGAGCTGAGATAACTATGCTCTAGTTATTGACACTGAGAAATTTCTCTGTGTCAAATTAATTAAAATCACTATTTTTCTGTAGGATCCTTTTGGATCTAAACTGTAGGGCACTTGGCCTGAGGTAGGGAAAATTTGCTTGATCTATAGGAGAGTTATAATCTCTAAGTGTATGATCCAGTTTTGATCTGTGGTAGGTGATCTTTTGATCACTGAGCTATAGGGCTTATCAGCCTGAGGTAGGTGAGTCATTCTCAGTGAGTTATAGGGCACTTGTGCTTGAGCTGTAGGATCCTTTGGATCTGGGGTAGGGATTAACATCCTGAGGTTGGAGAGTCATCCATTTTGAGGTAGGATCCTTGGTGGATCTGAGGTAGGGCTATCCTTTCGGCCTGAGTTGAAGGGCCTTTGGCCTCAGGTAGGTGATCTGCTGATCACTGAGTTGTAGGGCCTTTGGCCTGAGATAGGTGATCTGCTGATCACTGAGTTGTAGGGCACTTATGTCAGAGCTATAGGTCTTGGAGGAGACTGAGAGATCCTGATGGATCTGAGGTGTAAGCTCTTGAGCTGAGTTTTGGAGAAGTGCCTTGTCTAACAAAAAGTTATAGAGGTGTAAGGAGAGTGGATGTACCCATAATCAGGGGAACCACTATAATTTCTGTGTGTTCTTTTCTGTATTCTTCCCTTTTTGCAGGTTTTGGAAAGCTAAAAAGCCGCCAACACCATAAGTAACTAATGAATAAATAAAAGAAAGTCACAAGACATCAATTAACCTATTCACCCCACCTCTAGGTTTTAAGACACCTTGAAAACTAAGACTTTCACTAAGCATGATAGTGCGTTTGTAACCCGCAAAGTGGGCATTTCAAATCCTCTGAATTATTATAATGTTCGATTCTAAGTATAATAACATGTTCATAATCTTAAGTTGCTCTCAAAATCCTGAATGTTTTTGAAGGCAATTATTATATTATCAAACACTTTTGTTTTGATTCTTGAGATTATCTGAGCCACATCCAAAAGATCATACTTAGAATATACATCTTCTAATTTTTACTATGACTCTTCACATGACTTTAAGCTTTCTAGGGTCATTACACTCTCATTGTTATAGATGTAATTATTCAAATATTTTGAATTCTCACTTTATGGGCTCTAATCATATAACAGTTAAGTCCTGCCATCACTCCTTCATATAACCATGACGTTATCCTATCCCAATCTATATGTTTCCAATGTAATGACCTTTGTATGTCAGGTAGGCACGAATAGTAGTGATCAATCATCATATTTATTTCTACCAATTCTACCCATTTAATATGCGATAGTCGCGGTCACTTTCCTATTAGCCATAGATATGCAAAATTTCCAACTATCCTTCTGACTTGTACTGAACTCTCTATTCACATTGGCTCTCTCTTGCAATATATTTGAGTTCATTAATTAAATCCTTAACCTACGATAAAATCAGAAATCGTGTGTCACATCAATTGGGTTAAGGTGTTAGGGGATCTAGGAACAGCTTTGTTGTGGTAACCCACTTCATTAATTATACATAATACCTTTGTGTCGTCATTACTATTTTGATTTTAGTTTATCAAAAATCCATCTGTTCGAATTCTTGTGGATTGTACATAACTTGTTTCGTTCTTTGAATATAGTGTGTCATTGTGCATTAGTGGAATTACGATCTCTCTTTAAGTTGTGTAAAGTAATCATCTGATTCACAAGTCCAAGAAAATTTCTAACGTCTCATGTCGATTTTCCTTATTCTAAGATTGTAATGTATATAAATAGCCAATCCTCTATATATATCCCAAACTTCTAGGAAGGGTTGATCATCTTGCCGATTATGTGTATACAAAACCTCATCTTTACATGAGCAACATTTGAATAAATCGAGTCTTCTAGATTACTATATTTGCGACACAAATTTTATAAACAGGGTCTGGGGAAATCAAAGTCGTTACCAATTTAGCCCAATAAACAAAAGGATAAGCCCCATATATTTTGGGCATTTTTTTAATATCTATTTATGCCTCAATCCTTAGGGCTAACAATCTTAGACTTAGAGTTCCATCTTGAGACTTATTAATATGATGTATACCTTAGGCCCTTAAAGTTACAATTTATGACAATCTTCTCAAGGTCAACATGTGACCCAACCAAAATGGTTCTCTTCTAAAACTTGAATTCTTATTCGACCTTTGGTATTTGTCACGGTGGTTTTCTCAACATAATCAAGTCATCGGTATGAGGGTTAAGTTTACGACTATATTAATATTACACTAATATATTATAAGCACCAATTCTCCTTGAGGCGGTCCTGTCATCTTGGGTAAGAAGTGATAATATCACTCGGTAGATGGGGTAGGGATATCAGAGTTTAAGCATTAAGTAGTGTCTCTTGCATTAAATTCTTCCCTTAAACAATTTGGGTATCCTCATACATATCAAATCTATACCCGAGGTCGATTATAGAGTAAGATATGCCATGAAATCCACTTGGTAAGTCAAACTAAAGTCGTGCCCTAATTTTGTTGGCGTACCTCATTGTTTAAATGGACTATTTTCTGTGACTTTTTACACATGGGCACACCATTTCTTACGCTGCATAGTTTGTTCGCAAACTAATGCACGGGTGGGGTGACCCAGTGTTGAAATTAGGTTTTCTTCAATTCATTCATCAATTGTCCAAATCCTTCTACATAATAGCCTATTTATAGGCATAGAAAATAAATGGCTACATGCAGCCCACAAAGCATGAAAAATAAATATTGTCCAAACAAAAAAATTTCATAAAAAGGAAACAGGAAAATATTTAAATAATACTTATAATAGAATATTTATATGTATTAATTAATTATTATGGCGCTACGAGCTGAGGTTGTAATGGCGATGGCATTTATCAAAATGATTGTCACAGCGACATGCGTCTTTGATTGGAGAGGCACCATCATCCGTAAGCGTGCTGGTAACATCATCAACATGTTGAAGGCCGTCTTCTCCATCAATCCACCCCTGCTCGAAAGTACTCATCACAGAGGAGTTTTCTTGAATGTACTTCCATAGAATAACATCATCCAAAAGAGCGACCTCCACTTTAGAAAGACACGAATCATCGGAAGCTGGACGATCATGCCATCGAATTAAGTAGTGGCGAATGTCACCACTTGGAGAGGAGAGCACCTCATCTCGGAGAATCCTGTCTGACAAAAAGGTAGTCCTGGGGAACCTTGGAAAAGCATTAATCAAAGAAGGAGAAAAAGTTTCTGCGTCAACAGTCAACATACCTCCAGTGGAGTCCGGTGTAGAGAGCGATCCAGGAACAAGCTCACCCCGAACCCACTAGAAATTTTAGTGGACCCAAACAGATAGGCAGATAATTCAAGTGGTGGAGAAACATAAGGCGTTAAATCTAAAACATTGAAAATAGAGGAAATTCCCCAATCAATGGGTATATCTAATAGAAATGTGTTTTCTACTAATTTCTTTAAGATTCGAAATGGGCCAGCTCGCCAATTCGCTAACTTTTTTAAGGTGCCAGAAGGCAACCATTCAGAGATGAGACGCACCATAACTAAATCGCCAATTTTAAAGTGAAATGCCCTCTTATGTACGCTAGCTTGAGATTTATAAGTTGCATATTGTGTGGCTAACATGTCTTTAAGGTGCTTATGCAACTTGTGAACATGAGAGGCAAACACTTTTGTGAATTGCCTTGACTTATAAGATGGAGGTAATGGAATCAAGTCAAGTGTCATTGGTGCTTTATATCCGTTCACGATTACATTTGGTGACAGACTCGTGGACCTATTTTTCGAAATATTATAAGCTAGCTGAGGATGGGGAAGGATTAGGTCCCATGTACCCTTGTGATTAAAAACAAGATAACGAACCAAATTACCCAAACTTCTATTTACCACTTCTATTTGTCCATCCGTCTTTGGATGGTAGGCCGAAGAAAACAAAAGTTTGGTGCCCATAATTTTCCAAAGGGTCTTCCAAAAAAAAGTAGTTAATTTTACGTCCATATCGGCCACTATTGTCTTAGGAACACCCCGATGCCCAACAACCTTTTTAAAGAATAATTTCGCCATATGTGACACATCACTGGTCTTATTACACTGAATGAATTAGGCCATTTTAGAGAAACAATCAACTACCACTAGAATGGAATCATTATGTCTAAATGTTGTGGGTAAGCTTAGAATGAAGTCCATACTAATATCTACCCAGGGAATGGAAGGAATTAGAAGGGGGGTATACAGTCCTGCATTTGTTTTGTTCCCCTTAGCTAATTGACAAGTGCGACAACTTCCTACGATCTTACTAAACATTAACTTAAGGCCGGGCAATAAAACTTATCTTCCACTAACGTGATGGTCTTGTCACGGCCAAAATATCTACCTAACCCGCCACTATGTAGTTCCCAAATGATGAAATGACATAATGACGAACTAGGGATACACAACTTCGAATGCTTAAATAAATAGCCGTCCCTAATATAATAGGCAAAAATGGTCGTGGGGGAGTCATTTTGAACGGATAGATATATTTCCTTAAAATCTGGGCAATTAACATACTCATACTTATTTCTATCAAACCCAATAACGTTAACCTCAAGAATAGTCAGCAAAAAAGAGACACGACTAAGGGCGTCGGCCACACGATTTAACATTCCCTTAAGGTGTTTTATTATAAAAGTGTACTCCTGAAGATAGGAGATCCACTTAGCATGTCGGGGTCTAATTTTGTTTTGAGAGTTTACAAACCTCAAGGCATCATGATCAGATTTTATTACAAATTCTCTAGAGATTAAATAATGCCGCCAATGTTGGAGGCAACGAATAACAGCATAAAACTCTCTATCAAAATTGGAATAGTTTAATTTTGGGACCGCGAGCATTTTTTAATATTGACAAATAGTTCTTCTTTTCGCAAGGTGGAAAGGACTGTCTCATGGTACAATTTTATAGTTTTAAAAATATTTCAAACTATAATCTCGAAATAGGCAAGTGTACCTATCGAAATATCATATAGGAAATGTCGTATTAGACTCGGGGCCTGTTGAGTACTTCTACTCACGCAAATTAATATTATTTTATCTAATGATAAGTTGAAGGTAAATTAAAACTAAATAGAGAAAAATGAAAATAAAACAAACACTTGATCAAGACTCCCTTTGAAATCAAATAAACTTCTTTGCAAACTTTTAATTATCTACTTTGACCGTGAAGGTTCCTAAATTACGAAAGCATCTCTCTCGAGCTCATGCTTTTGACTAACCTTAGGTTGATCGATTAAGACCTCTCGGCCAGTCGAAACACCTAAGCTTGCTTTAGGCGGTGAACCCCTCTATTGGATTTGACTCGAATCCAGAAGATCCATGTCATCCTCTCTCGAGGAGTGCATGTGTCTCCTTTTATATTTAAGCTATCTACTCGTATCCGCAACCTCCCTGTCATTTAAGATAAGGTTCTAAAATCGAAGAGCATATCCGGGAAATTTGAAATCGACAAAAAAAAAATCAAAGATAAATCGAAGTAGTAAAAATAGAGTTTGACAAAAAGAAGATTATTTCATTCAAAAATTATCATGATCAAGTGCTAAAGAAAATAGCTACTTGACATGAAAAGTAAGATACATAGAAATATAAATGAAGACATGATTGAAATAAAATAGAACTGAAATTGAAGGCTAACAAGAGTGAAACTACACTATGTAATTGAAAATTACATGAAAGTAATGTATAAAAATAGAAACTAAGCTACTGAACTACACCTAGAAGAATCCTCCATAGATGCTCCCTAGCTCCTGGATTTGTCTGGATTTTATAGTAAAAGTTCCGAAGGTCACGCCCTAGGTCACGCCCATGACCTAGGACATGTTAGGCTCGGAAACTGCTGTCTTGAAAGCCCGGGAACGTTAGAGAAAAACAGCCTAAAGTCGCGATTCTTCGAGTCACGCCCCTAGGTCACGCCCGTGACCTCGGGCATGTCAAGTCTGTTACTGGAAACGGCAGGAAGGAGAAACTGCGGGAAATAAACTTTGGCTATTGCGGGAAGTCACGGCCCTAGGTCACGCCTGTGATCTAGGGCATGTAACCTGAAAACGTTTAGATCCAAAACTGCCATCATAACACATGTCATGCCTGGATGTCACTCCTAGTAGTCACGCCTGTGACCTGAAGGTCACACCCGTGACTTGGGCTTGTATCTTGAAAATAGTTTGAAATCGAAACTGCAGCCCCGTCAGCTAGTCACGCCTGCTGGTCATGCCCGTGACCTGAGGGTCACGCTCGTGTCCTGGCCGTGAAAAGTTAATTTTTCCAGCAATCTTTAGTTTCATCTACTGATCAGTCATGTAAGATCCAATTTGATAGTGGCCACCCAGATTTACCTGAAATAAGAAAATAAAGGAATTAATACAAAAATTAATATAAACTAAATATAAACATAACTATTTATTAAATAAAAAACTATATAAAAACTAATATAAATAATGACTTATCAAATACCCCCACACTTAAGCTTTTGCTATTCAAGAGCAAAACTATGAGAAGTACTTATAAGAAAATAATATAATTTTTTAATTAAACTAAAAAATTATTAAATCAAAAGAAAGTTAAAAGTTAACTTTAGGGATTTAAATTTTTTAAGTTCTAAAATATCAAAGTAAAATGTGAAGAGCTAAATATTTATCAAATTTTTCTATAATAAAATAATTAGAACTCAAAATTAAGTATTTAGTAAGCAAATTAGAATAAAAATTATAAACACTTTTTTTACTAAAAAGAAACTTCAAGGAAAATTCAAACTACTACTTATCCTCTATTAGCATTTTAATTTAATTCTAAATCAATTATATTGGCTATTGGGTTTGGAAAAGAGAAATTGAAGAGATCTTAGATTGGGGGTAATGAATTTTATCCTCTCAACCCACACAATTGTTTTCTTTTTGATGTTTTTTTCTCTTCAAACAAAATTGCTTATGAGTAATGAATTTTATCCTCTTACTGCTTTTTTGGGGTTGCATATGTGTACCAAGGAATACCTGATTCCCATGACATACGATCTACCAAAAAGGAAAAATTGCATATGTGTATCAGGGGATAATGAATTTTATCATCTTATCCCCATGACATATGATCTAACAAGAAAGTTTAAAACAAGGGAAAGACTTACCAAAATTTAGATAAAATTAAAAAAACTAAGAGAGCAACTATAGTGAATTAAGCTTTCCTTAGAATCTTAAATCATAAAGTGAAGATAATTAAAATCTAAAAATTATTAATCTAAGTACTACAGAACTGAAACTAATTAGAATAAAAGATTAAAAGAGCTAAATAGTTTACTCTAAATAATTTTAATTCATAAAATATTTCTTAAAATTAAATTACCTAAAAATTAAATTCAAATAACTATGATAAAATAAAAGATTAGAAAATCAAAAATTATAGAAATTCTTATAAATTAACTCAAAATAAATTTCTGAAAAGTCACAAAAATTTAAGTAGGGGTTTATTATTTTTTTGTATTATCTTTTTTCTATTTTTTGTATTTTTGATAATAAAAAGAAAAAAAAATATTTTTTAATTTTTAAAGTTTTTTATTTTTTTTAAAATTTTTAAAGATTTAAATTCATTTTTTCAAAATTTTTAAATAAAAACAATAAATTAGAATCCACCCCCATACTTAAAAATAAACATTGTCCCCAATGTTTATAAGTCAAGTAAGAGGGGGGAAAGAAAAAAAATTTGTGAAAATTTAGAAAAAATTTCATAAAAATTAAAAGATAAGCAAGGGGTGTCTCCCAAGAGCGCTATTCTTTTTCCAATCTTTAAGCAAGACGGTTTGGGTTAAGAGAAGGAAAAATAAAAATTAAAATGAAGTTTGAAACTCCCTTAATTCGCGCTTTGGCGAAGATGCCAAAGTCGCTCTCCTAGCTATTCCTCCGCTTTATTCTTGATTTTTGTTCTTTGAGCATGCGACTTGAAAATGTAGACTCAACTCACCTCTCCATAGCTGACGTGATTTGAATCTTTATAGATGAGCGGCAAATGGATCGGGGACAACGTTGTATTGCAACGGCTCATCTTATTCTTGAAACTCGTTAGGTAAAGAAAAATCAAGAATAAGCCCGTCAGAAAAATCTTCGTAAGGAGGAGGCTCTTGTGAAGTTATAAGATTACGCTATGGTTGTTTATCTTCTAAAATGAAAACAAGGTTTCATACCAAGCCCTAGGGGCTTGTTTTAACCCATACAAAGCCTTCCTAAGTCTATAGACATAATTAGGTTGAGTTGAATCAACAAAACCTGATGGCTGTTCCACATAGACCTCTTCCTTTAGATTACCATTCAGAAAGGCTGACTTAACATCCATTTGGTATACTTTAAATCCTTGATAGGTTGCATAGGCCAGGAACATCCTTATGGCTTCCAGTCTGGCTACTGGAGCAAAGGTTTGATCAAAGTCAATACCTTCTTCCTGCCTATATCCCTTAGCAATCAGTCTTGCTTTGTTCTTAATAATCACTCCATGTTCATCCATCTTGTTCCTAAAGATCCACTTGGTCCCAATTATGTTGTGGTCTTTTGGTTTAGGAACAAGTTCCCAGACTTTGCATCTCTTGAACTGATTCAGCTCTTCTTGCATTGCCTCAATCCAATGATGGTCTAGGATGGCTTCTTCAAACTTCTTTGGCTCTACTTGGGATAGAAAACTGGAGTAGAGTACTGCACTCAGATTTCTGCTCCTTGTTTGTACCCCTTGTCTTAGATCACCAATGATTTGATCTGCTGGATGATCTCTTAGATGCCTATTAGCTGGAGGCATCCTGGCTTCAGGTTGAACTTCTTCAGTTTCTTCAACTTGCTGCACTCCTTGGACTTCTTCTGCATTAGGTACATGTAGTACTCCCCCTGGACAACAGCCACTATCTTCTACTTGCTGTCTTGCAGTAGGTCCTTCTTCTATAGTGAGCTTGTCCATCTTATCAGTTAAACCTGTGGAGCTGCAAATACTACTAGACAACTCATTGTTAATAAGTCTAGCTTCATCAAATACTACATGTACTGACTCTTCTACAACTTGAGTACTCAAGTTGTAGACCCTATAAGCCTTACTGTTGGTGCTGTACCCAACAAAAATTCCCTCTTGGGATTTGGCAGCAAACTTAGTCAAGTAAGACTTTCCATTGTTAAGTATAAAGCACTTACAACCAAAGATCCTGAAGTAGGATAGGTTTGGTTTTCTACCTTTCACAATCTCATAGGGGGTCTTATTGTGGCTTTTAGTAATGGTAGCCCTATTAATTACATGGCATGCAGTATTAACTGCCTCAGCCCAGAAATATTTTGGGAGAGATGTATCACTTAATAGGGTTCTACCAGCCTCAATCAAGGTTCTATTTTTCCTCTCAGCAATGCCATTTTGCTGAGGTGTTCTTGGTGAAGAGAATTCCTGAAATATCCCAAATTCTTCACATAGATTTGCCATACTATCAGACTGAAATTCAGTACCATGGTCACTTCTTATTTTGACCACTGTACTGTCTAACTCATTCTGAATTTGTTTGACAAAGCTATAGAAGATACTAGGTGTTTCAGATTTCTGTCTAAGGAAGAACACCCAGGAAAACATTGAGTAGTCATCTACAACCACAAAGGTATAGACCTTCCTACCTAGGCTGTGAACTGGCATAGGACCAAAGAGATCCATATGCAAGAGGTATAAACACCTCACAGCATCTTTGTTTTCAATGTTATTAAAGGTGGATCTAGTCTGCTTGCCCTTTTGACAAGCTGAACATATTCCATCTTTAATACACTTAACTTGAGGACCATTCCTCACTAACTCTTTGCTATAGAGTTGGCCAATTGTCTTGTAGTTGAGATGGGCTAGCCTCTTGTTCCATTTGACACAATGAGAGACTTTCTCATCAGCTACAAGACACACTGGAGAACCATTGTTCTCACACATAATGTCTAGACAATAGACATTTATTTTTCTATAACCAGTCAAAATGATCTCTTGATCATTTGACCTCCTGATATGACAACCATCTTTGACAAATGAGATGTCATATCCTAAATCACTCAATTGACTTATATTAATAAGGTTATGTTTCAAACCTTTAACATAAGCCACTTGAGTAATTGTTATATGAGTGCTAGAAATGTTACCAAAACCCTTGATAATTCCTTTTTTAGAACCACCAAAGGTGACTTTAGGACCATCCTTGATAGGTGTGTAGTCCTTTAGCAATCCCCTAGTTCCAGTCATGTGTCTGGAACATCTACTGTCCAAGTACCATATTGGGGCATGGTCACTTGGACTCACCTGCAAAACAGATTAGTTGACCTTAGAACCCAAAGAATTCTTGGGTCCTTGGTGCTGGTTAGTTTTCCTCTTAATAAAGCTACCTACAGATCTTCCAACAGGCAGTTTGCTACTCAACTTGGCACTAGAATTGTGCCAACAGTCTATGGCAAAGTGGCCTACCTTGCCACAGCACCAGCACTCAAATCTATTGTACCTTTGCTTAGGTACATCCCTAGCTATTTTATTTACAGCTGGCTTGTTGAGAGCTGGGGCTTTGCCATTAGACTTGGACTTTACAGTCCTAGCAGGGTTAGTAAACCCCAATCCAGTTTTACCCTTGTGAGGTATAAACTCATCAATCAAAGGTAGAACAGACTTAGGTTTAGAAAACCTTGCAACTCTATCTCTCTCCTTTTGAAGACTAATCTCCAGATTTCTGATTTGATCATTCTTAAATGTTATAGTTCCCATCTGAATAACAATTATGTTTTTCAGTCTGGCTATTTCATTTAACTTTTGATCAATCAGCTTATCAAAATCAGTTGCAGCCATTTTGAGACTTGCAATCTCCTTAGCCTGACTCTTGTCCAAGGATTTGCTTCTCTTAAATGCTTGCAACAGAACTCTATATTCATCAATCAATTGATGAATATCCCCTTCAGATTCAGATCCACTGGCATCATTTGATGCTGATGTAACTGAATCAGAACTAGCACTAGAAATTGAACTTAAAGAACAATTTTGTACCTTACTAGGTCCAGGCTGATCCTGGATTTTGTCACCTTCTGTTAAGGCCATCAGTCCTTTGCACTGAATATCCTCTTGCTCATATATAGAGTTCATTATCTGAATGAACTCCTCTTCCTCTTCTTCAGCAAACAGTCTTATGTATGCTTCAGCTTCTGACTCAGTTTCTGAAGAAGATATGTCTGACAGGCTTTTATCCTTCTTGGCAACAAAAGACCTTTCTTTTTTGCCCTTCAATTGAGTCTTTTTCTTATCATTAGACTCTTTCCTTTTCTCAGGACAGTCAGCAATAACATGTCATTGTCTGTTACAGCAATAGCAAACTATTTTTGATAAAGTTGCTTTACTTGACTTGGTCTTTCTCCTGTCTTTCTTTGATGACTTCTTGTTCTGATAATAGTCATCTTTTCCCTGCGAAGTAGATGGCTTTGACCTCCACCGTTTCTTCTTTAGAAACTTCTGAAAGTGTCTTGTGAAGGCTGCAAAATCCTCATCACTCTCACTACTTTCAGACTTTCTGCTTTCTGAATCATCTGACTCAGTCTCAGCAACCCTTGGAGGTGGAGATGGAGACTTACTTTTGTATTTCCTGGTGGCTTCTATCTTGAATGCCACTGTCATTTCTTTATGCTCACTTCTTGTAGTCTTCTCCTCTTCTTTCCTCACCATCAACTGCATCTCATAGGATAGCAGTTTTCCAAACAATGTTGGAGGAGGGATATCTGCTAACTTGGCCATTTCCCTTATGGCACAGATCTTGGTGTCCCAATCCTTTGTTAGAGACCTCAAGAACTTATCATTCAGCTCATAATTGCTGAAATCTCTTCCATAGGACATTAGCTCATTTACTATCCTATAGAATTTCTTATAGCATTCTGTTATACTATCAGTCATGCCTTGCCTGAAACTTTCATATTCCTGGTTTAACAAAGACTTTCTGTCCTGTCTCACTTCTTCAGAACCCTCCATATACACTATCAAGGTATCCCACATCTCCTTAGATGTCTTACAGTGTATCAAGTTCTGAAAGGTTGCATCATCTATGGCACTCACAATGATATTCTGAGCCCTCTTGTCCATTGTGGCTAGAATTATCTTATCTTTTGTCATTTCAGAAAAGTCCTTAGGTGTTCTCTGATTTGCATCCAGGACTGAAACCTTCATAGGCACATATGGCCCTTCTTTAACTATGATGTAAATTCTAGGGTCTGAGGCTTCCATAAATAGTCTCACCCTTTCTTTCCAAATGCCAAAAATCTCTTTTCTGCAAATGGGCAACTTCATGGATCCAAGTTCCTTATGATTCTCTGTTGAACCCATGTTTCTTGATTTTCTTGATTCTGCACTGTACTTATACTGAATCTGCCAAATCTGCCAACAGGATCTACTCAGACAATTAAGTCCTTTTTGAGTAACCTGGCTCTGATACCACTTGAAAGAAATTGTACCTAATCACCTAGAGGGGGGGGTGAATAGGTGACTAAATCTTTTTAAACTTTTTAGGCAGATTACAGATTATATCACAGAGTTATAATTATTTCTTCACAGAAATCAATCAGCATTCACAGAATCAAACATGCACACAGTGAACACACAGATTTATAGTGGTTCCCCAAGGTTTGGGTACATTCACTTTCCCCCTTCGCCTATCTAGTAGTGTACTAGATTCGGCCAAACTCCTCCACTATCTTAGATCCTCAGATCTTACACTCAGAACCTCAAACAGGTTCCTACAGCTCAGGCCCAAGGCCCTACAACTCAGTCTTGTCCAAAGACCTACACTCAGCCACAATAGGCCTACACTCAGCCACAACAGGCCTACACTCAGAGATATGGATCTCCTACACTCAGGCACACATGCCCTACCACTCAGCCTTTATAATTGCAGGCTTACAACTCAGATCCCTAAGGATCCTACAAGAAATTTAGAATTACAAAGTGTATACCTACAACTCAGAAAAAGAGAGATGAGTTGATAGGTTCTTGATGAGTTCTTGGAAGAACTCTTCTGAGATCAACCTCACTTGGCTTTCTTCAAAGCTCCTTGAATGTAGAACACAATAGGATTGATTCTCTGCAGTTGATCTTCAATCACTGCAACTTAAGATTCAGAACTAGGTCTGAACCCTTCTTTACAGCCTGGTTCCAACGGATGTCTTCTTGGAAGGAGCTCTCTCTCTCTCCAACTTCTTAGATCTTCACTTGATTCTTCAATGAATAGCTAGATCCTATGTGTATCACTTGATGTGTTGATCATCTCTTTCTGTTGACAGTATAAGCCTATATATAGGCCTTCTTCATGGTGACTGGCTGATCCGGTTTCTAACGGCTTTCTGACATCTCTGACAGTTGCAGTAGACCGACTGGAATGGCAGCTGTCATGTCATCCAGTCACTTCTTGAAATATATGTAACTGTCTGAAAGTGTCGAGACAGTCTGTCTTTAAGTGTCGACACTTATAGACTAAGTGTCGACACAAGTAGACTAAGTGTCGACACTAGCCTTCAAGGTGTCGACACAACTTCTTGTGTTGTAGAATTTACTTCTCGACACAGCTTCTTCATCATGTGTCGACACTGATATTGTGTGTCGACACAACTTCTTGTTCTTCAGTACTTAGTTGAATTCTTGTAAGTGTCGACACAACTCCTTTGTGTCGACACATCTTCATGTGTTGAACTTGTTCAGTGTCGACACATCTTCTTGGTGTCGACACATGCCTTCTGTGTTGATACTTGCTGGGTGTCGACACAGCTCCTTGTGTCGACACATTCTTCTTCTGTTAAGATTTTGGCTGAGTGTCGACACATCTCCTTTGTGTCGACACTTGTACTTAGAATTTTGTTGAACTCTGCTGAGTGTCGACACAGCCTCCAAGTGTCGACACTTTCTTCATGTGTTGAGTCTTCTACTATGTGTCGACACATTCTTTATTATGTCGACACTTTCTTCATGTGTTGAGTCTTCTGCTGTGTGTCAACACATTCTTCATTATGTCGACACTTGTACTTAGAATTTTGTTGACATTTGCTGAGTGTCGACACAGCCTCCAAGTGTCGACACTTTCTGATGTAGACACAGTTCCTCTGGGTGTCGACACTGCTTCTAAGTGTCGACACAGCTTCACTGGACTTTTCTTCATTGAGTGTCGACACAACCTGTATGTGTCGACACTTTCTGTCTGGTGTCGACTCTGCATCCCTGGTGTCGACACAATTACTCCAAGTGTCGACACTGCTTGCCTGGGTGTCGACAAAAGTCTTCTTAAGTGTCGACACTTTCCTTCTGGGTGTCGACACATGGACTTAGAAACTTTTCAGCTTTCCCTATGAATACTTGACCTGCACAACTAAACTCAAAATACATCAAATACATTTTGATGTATATCATTGAGTAGGGTGAGGCTTCTTCAAATCAGGTACATTTAAACCAATGTACCCAACAGATGTGCCCTTTGTCTGGACCCCACAGTGCGAAACGGCTTTCTAGGAGCTGAAGGAATGAATAACCTCGGCCCAAATCCTTGCCCTTTCTTCGGGTAAAGAAGGATTCCTGGTCTACACTGACGCTTCCTACCAGGGCATGGGTGCAATGCTGATGCAGAAAGGCCACATGATTGCTTATGCTTCTCGCCAGCTGAAGAAGCATGAGTAGAACTACCCTGTTCATGACTTGTAGATGGGAGCGGTCATGTTTGCCTTGAAGGTCTGGCGACACTATCTCTACGGTGTCCAATGCAACATATACTCTGATCAAAAAAATTTGAAGTACGTGGACATGCAGTGTAACGTCCTGATTCGCGCTAGGCCCCTCGTGCGTGCTTTTGAGTCAGAAGAGCTGATTTGGGCTCAGGGAAGTGTTGGCAGCTAGGCTTACACTTATGTAGGGGAGGTGAAGTCAGCCCATAGAAGGATTCGGGTAGAGACACGGGCATGTCTCTACCCATGTGTATCCACCCAGTACTCGTGTAGACTACTCGAGTTATTCTAGAGAAGGACACGGGTAGTGACACGGGTGTGTCACTACACGTGTGTATGAGGACACGGTAGAGACACGGTGTGTCCGTACCCGTGTGTGTCGAGTAGAGCTCGACGAAATGTGTCCCGAGGAGGACATGGGTAGAGACACGGGCGTGTCCCAAGGAGGACACGGGTAGAGACACGGTGTGTCCCTACCCGTGTGTGTCGAGTAGAGCTCGACGAGATGTGTCCCGAGGAGGACACGGGTAGGGACACGGGCGTGTCCCTACCTATGTGTGTCAAGAAGAACTTGACGAAGCATGTCCCGAGCAGGACACGGTCAGAAACATGGTCGTGTCACTTGGACATGGGTAGAGATACGGGCGTGTCACTTGGACATGGGTAGAGACACAGGCATGTCCCTACCCGTGTTTGTGTATCGAAACGGCAGTCGAACCGTCGACGACGCTTCGCCCGAGCAGGACACGGGTAAGGACACGGGCGTGTCCCTACCTGTGTCATTTCCACATATAAGGGGAAATGAAACCCTAGCCGTTTTCTTTCTTCATTCCAAGCCCTTTCTCTAGAAAAACTGCTGGATAGGAGGAAGGAGGTGCTGGAGCAATTCTTCATCCCGTGAAGAACCACCGCCACCGAGGAGAAGGATGCCGCCGAGAAGAGTGACAAGATCCTTGGCCGGAAATGGTGGAAAATCCAGAAACTGGGTGAGCTTCCTCCCCTCTCCCTTGGTGCTAGTTCTCTAGTTATTTCTTACGAGAGATATCGACTCAAGAGAGTCTTGATTTGAGATAAGAAGTTTCCTAGGAAAGGCCATGCTAGGACTCGTGTTCTAGGGTTTAGAAGTCTTCAACCTCTCCCTCCTTCTATGTGATGGTGGAGGATGGTTTTGTGAAGAAACGTGGCCTTAAGAGGGTGAATAAGGGAGGAGGAAGTCTGGATGTGATTTGGTGAAGATCGGCTTGAGGAGGAAGATGAACCGATGCCGTTCATTCCGCCTTAAGATGCGTGTAGAATCTGTGTTCTATATCTCGCGGCCTTCTTGGCCATTTTCAAGCGTGATACGACCAGATCTGGGCTTTCGACTAAACGTGAAAGTCGAAGCCCTTGAAAATACCTTTCCAACAAGTGGTTGAACGACTCCAGGCAAAGTCTGTAGTAACGAGAAAGTTTTAACGCAATTGACGGCTGATAAACTAAGTGTGCAGAAATTATGTTCTGTACGCAGCAGGCTTTAAAGGCAATTTCAAGTGTGTTGCTCTTAGATCCGGGTTGTATCTGAACATGGAAGTTGTAGCCTATGCAAATACCTTTCCAATGAGTGGTTACATGCCATCACTGGATTCCTGTAGCTTCAGGAATCTCCGGTCGAATTCGCTGTCCTGAAGGTGTCCTGCACCTAAAATTCAGGGGTTGGTGTAGAACTGGGTTTAGACTCGGTAGAGACAATGTAGCAAATTGACATTGAGGTTGGGTGAACTCTTTTATGTTAACCATCATAGTTCAATGAATGATGAAGTTTGATCAATGGATCCCACGTAAATGATTTGTGAAGTGAAGCGTACTTGAACGAAACTATTCGGTAGAAATTAGTGAACCAATAAAAATGCGCATCATGTTAACAATATGTTGAAGTCATTTGGAAATGAAGTGCAGGATGCTAATTTATGGTCATGTGAATAATTATTTAACGGAATGTGTTTAGTAGTCCAATTCTTAGAGTGGTGTCTCCATACGGGTAGCATTGTGAAAGGATATAAGTGCGGGTGTTTGACCGCACCGGTTTGGATAGTGTTGAGAAGAGTCATAAATGGACAGCCGGGCTTGGTCCTCGGTTTTCATCCCCGAGGCTCCTTCCATGCCATGATGATGTGAATTGGAAAGCGGTGTGAGTCGACACGCAGTGTCGTAATCCTCGATTAAGGATACTGTGGCAGGTCTACGGGCTCGCCAGTTGTCACACCGATGGGAGTCGACAGCTAGACCTTGGGCAGTTGGGCTTGGTCCTCGGTGCTTATTTACTGGGGCCCCACCCGTGCCAACTGAATGGTTGGGCTTGGTCCTCCTGCTTTTTTCGAGGCTCCTTCCGGGTCATAACATAGGCCAGGTCGGGGCTTGGTTCTCGGTGCACGTCTACCCGAGACTCCCACTGAGCCGTAGTACGCATGCGAGCTCCGCTGTTGTGTTCTTAGAGTTGAGGCATACAGAGGCCTAAGCGAGGTAGTGTGGATGCCTGCCTAGTAGTAGAGAAGTCCGCTCTACTGTCACCTCCTTGCCACGACGGATGACGCCTGGGAGGTTAGCTACCTGCTCGAAAAGTGGGAACTACAAGTCTGTGTCGACAAAGAAATTGCATGTGCGAGATCATGGGTGAGTAATTGCATTGCATACATACCATTACAATACATTGCATAATAAGATCCTCAACGTATAAGTTTGTATGGGCACTCCTATATGACGAGTTACTTTACTGTTAAACCGATCCTTAACTTTTAAGTCTGTATGGGCATTCTTATAAGTTAAGTTACTTTCATGTTGTAGATTTATATACTTGATGGAATGATATAGCTTGTGTAGAATTACTAGGGTACTTATTCTACCTGCTTGTAAATGCTTATCACTACTTATATATTATACCCTTATTCCTTTCTCCGCCTGGTGCCGAGGAGTCGCCGTGGGAGCGGATGTGAAAGCCACTTAGTCTTTTTACTAACGGTTGCTACGTCTTCCTTTTTTGGAGGAAACCCCGCAGGTAGAGCAGCCGCAGACTATGCAGCAGAACAACCAGGCCAGGACGATAAGGCCTGAAGGGACGGTGTCATCGCTACCGTCAGTCACCGATATGAATTTTGAGAGGTTTTGATGTATCCCCTTTGGGCATGTTTAGCTGTACTCTGATACTTAAGAAGCTTGTTATTAGATTCTTTCCTTGTTGTACTTTGGACTTATATTAGTTATGTGTGGATTGACTTCTATTATGTTTTGGTTGGGTTGGCATTTGATTGATATTGGATATAGGCGGTAGGATAAGCATCTTGTGGTACAGGTTAGCCCGTGGCTAATGTTACCGCAAGGCGGCTGTTCTGGGCATAAGACCCCCTTCGTACCGAGTATTGGGTTTCGGGAGGGGGGTCTTACATGCAGAAGGAGCTGAATATCAGGCAGAGGCGATGGGTGGAGTTTCTAGCAGATTACCTGTACGAGATGCACTACTACCCAGGGAACGCGAACGTGGTAGCCGATGCGCTGAGTCAGAGAGCTTCCACCTCCGAAACGGAGCCCCAAATTATGTCAATGGAGCTTGTGTATAGATTAGAAGATGTGCACATCATGCTGGTTTCGTCTGATGGCCCTGAGCTCTATGAGGAGTATTTAGCCGCGATGAGTGCCATAGATGACATTCGAGACCGAGTCAGAGATGGGCAGAGGCAAGATGCCAAGTTGGAGCCGATATTCCAGGCCTTGGAGGCAGGCACTGCTGGAGATTACACACTGAGGGATGGCCCGGTATGCTTCCGAGGATGGGTTTATATACGAGAGGGAGGCCAGGTCCGGGAGCATATCATGACGGAAGCCCACTGCAGCCGGTATTCGGTACACCCGGGAGTTACAAAGATGACTGAGGATCTGAAGAAGACCATGTACTGGCCAGGCACGAAGAAAGATATCACCTACTTCATGACCCACTGCGAGACATGCTAGCTGGTGAAGGCGGAGTGTAGGAACCCCATAGGATTATTGCAACCACTCCTAGTGTTGGAGTGGAAGTTCGATGATATCGCGATGGACTTCATACATGGGCTTCCTCGATTGTGGATGAGGAACGATTCGATCTGGGTAATTGTCGACCGGCTGACGAAGGTAGCCAGATTTTTCCCGATCAGGAAGGACGACTCGGTTGGTGTGCTGGTGCGGAAGTTTGTGGAGTAGTTCATTCGTTATCATGGTGTGCCAAGGACGATCATGTCGGATCGGGATGGACGGTTTACGTCCAGGGAGTGGCGATTAGTGCAGACCTACTTGGGCACTCAGCTGACATTCAGTACAGCCTTCCACCCTCAGACAGACGGGCAGATGGAGCACACCAATCGGACTTTAGAGGATCTACTTCGCCTATGCATTTTGGACTGCGGAGAGCCTTGGGAGACGTTGTTGCCACTAGTTGAGTTCTCCTATAACAACAGCTACCAATCCAACATAGGGATGACCCCTTATGAGGCTCTATACGGATGAAGGTGTAGGACTTCGTTGTCATGGATACAGGACGAGGATCTGAAGATATTGGGCTCAGAGTTTATTGAGGACACCGAGGATCACGTGAGGCTGATACGGGATCAGATGTTGTAGGCACAGAGCAGGTAGGCCAAGTATTACGAGGCGAAACACTGTCAGGTAGAGTTCCAGGTTGGAGACTGGGTATTCTTAAAGATCCGACCAATGCATGGAGTTTCACGGGTGCGTGGTCGGAAGAAGAAGCTCAGCCCGAGAAATATGGGGCCTTATAGGATCCTGGAGCGGATCGGTCCCTAAGCATACATGCTGGAGCTGCCACCGAAACTTGAGGGCTTGCACAATGTTTTCCACATCTCCTCCATGAGGAGAGCTCTACTTCGGTCGGAGCAGCAGATTATGACTACAGATGGGCCTATAGCTTTAGATTGATCAGTGCATGTTGGATCTGTAGTTTGATTTGGGCTAGGTTCACTAAGTAAGGATATTGTGACCCATTATGTATAGCTAGGGTCATAGTTGTGTCCTAGAGTCTAGGCTAAGTCCCTAGTTTCAACATCACATGGAGCAGCCATCATCAGACTGCCAGAGACTTCAAAGACTTAGAGATTTCAAAGTCTCAGTAAAATGAGTTCGACGTTCGTCAAACTGAGGACGACGATTGTCGTGATTAGCTCGACGATCTCAGAGAAAATTCTCTGAGCTGAGCTCGACGAACTTGATTCTCAGGTCGATGATCATTGGACTCTACCTTCAGCATTCTAAGTCCAGACTTTGTTCTCTAAACTCAGGTTGACGAACTTAGTTCTCTGGTCGACGCTTTCTGGGTTCTCTACTTCAACTCTTTGTAGACAGAAGTTTCTCAATTTTCTAAGTCCAGAATCATCTCCAGTCGACGAATTCAAGATTCTCAGCTCGACGAACTTTGACCACTTTGGCAAAAGTTATGAAGCAGTAGTTAGTAGATATCAGCTCGACGAAACAAATTCTCAGGTCGACGATTTCTGGATACTTCACTTCAACACTTCATTCCAGAAGCATCTCAAATATTCTAAGTCCAGAAATACTTTGCTGAACTTCAGTCGACGAAACCAGTTATCAGCTTGACGAACTCCATACACATAATAGGCAAAGTTTCTAGAGAGTGCAGTTCTGTTTTCAGCTCGACGATCTAGGTACTCAACTCGACGAATAGAAGTCATCCGGTCAACGAACACAGCAACTCGGCTCGATGAACTGTGGACTCAGCTCGACAATTTCTGTTATCTGTTTGACGAATCCAAACTTAGTCATTTCCAGTCTTCTGTCCCTTTCTTAATGCAATAATTCCTGAGTAATTAATACTTCAATATTCTCTGAATATAACCGTTAGACAAAACATTAATTATGGTCTTCTCCAGGATTATTGCTTGTCATTTTTCCATGGGACAGTTGGAGAAATAAATCAATGCAGTTTATTCTCAAGGCCGTCAGCATTGATTGAGAGGAATTAAAATTTCGAAAGACAATTTTGATAGGAAATATAAAAGAGATTTTCTCTCTTTTCCTGCATAGCAGAATAGAAGAATAGAACATAGACACACACAAAACAAATCAATCACAATTAGTCTGCAATAATAAATTCTCTGCTCTCTCTCTCAGAACTCTGATACAGCAACTTAAGAAGCCCTAGACCAGAAGAACATCTACTACCTGAAGAAGAAGAACAATCAATCAAAATCAAGAGTCTTCATTCCTCAACTCTCCAGGACACTTCAAAGGACAACAACTATTCCATCTGTCAATAAGTTCCTGAAGATCTTTCTGGTCAAGGATTAAAGATTGAAGGTCTATCACACTGAAGCAAAGCCCCAGATTTCCCTGAACCATTCTACATCACAGGGGGAGCCATTTGCTAAAATCATAACCACAAGTCTTCTCAGTTGTATATTGAGAAAGAGAAGAAAATATCATCTCTCACCCCCCCCCACTGTATAAAGGGTTATAACTCCCTTCAAAAGTAATTCTTGGTTGCAAGTCACCTGACAAAAAGACTTGAGGTTTGGTTTTTGAGCACCTGATCAAAAGCTCATTGGTGTCAGGCACCTGATCAAAAATCTGAGTGGATTCCTCCCAGGGTGATAGAAGAGTGGATGTACCCAGGTTGGGGAACCACTAGAAATTCTTGGGTTGTCTGGTTGCCCATTCTTTTTGTTCTTGCTGTGTTTGTGCTTTATAGGATTGTTGTGTTCATATTTTATTAAGTTATTTATGCACTTTCTCAATTACAGCAAAAGCTGTAAAAGATTTTAAGGATTTAAGAATACTCTATTCACCCCCCCCCCCCCCCTCTAGAGTATTTCAGATCTAACACATCACTTTCAGTGCACTTGGAGACGATTCAGATAGAGGACACTGGGATGCGAATCTTGCGACACAAGAAGGTCCCATTGGTCAAGGTCATGTGCAGGAATCATGGGCAAGAGGAGCATACATTGGAGCCACAGGACTTTATGCAACAAAGGTACCCAGAACTTTTCAGTCAGGTATTCCTTACAACCTTTTGGGATGTTACATTTTATTTTTCATACCTGAAACACCGTAGGCCTAACTCGAATTTCGAGAACGAAATTTATTTGTTTAAGTATTGGGATTTGTAACATCCCTCAGACAACTAGACCCCTAGTAGTGGTTTTGTCATGACTAGGTCATGACAAAACTCTAGGAAGACCAACTAAACCTAGGAATGTAGATGAGATCACTATGGTCTGCAAATAGTAGATTTCTAAACACTAGGTTAGGAAGATCATGGGGCTTCACCTTGACTCCAAGACCTCACCACAACCTCACCAACCTATTGAAAGGTCCATTAGAGCCCTAAGGGTCCATTGGAGTCAACTCTGGGAGGCCAAATTGACCTAGGATCATCCTAGTCCAAAACTGGGCAAGGTGCCCTAACTAAGGGCAATATGCCCCTAAGGAGCCCAACCAACCCTACCTAGATCTTCCTATACCTAAGGTGAAGTCAATAAGTCACCAAAGATCGCTTAGGGTCAACCTAAATGGTCATGTAGACCAAAGCCAACTATAGCCCTAATTTGGTCAAAGTAGACTTCCTAAGGGTCAAGTGACCCCCAAAGTACCAAGTCAACTCTACCAGGCCCTACGTAGACCTTAGGGGAGGCCAATGGGTCACCAAGGACCCATTAGGGTCAACCCAAAAGGTCAAATTGACTAAGTTCAACCCTAGTCTAGGTTAGGTCAAACTTAGCTCAAATGGGCTAACCCAAGCTCAAGCCCTTTTCTATTTGGGCTAACCACCTCCTAATTATATGATGGTATGATTTATTGAGCTGCAAATAGTCTAAAGGGATGAGCAAGTCAGCCTTGATGATTAGGAGAGAGAGAAAGCTCATTTCCTTTTAATGGAGGAGAGAGAAAGGGGAGGAAGAAGCCATTCACGGCATAAGGAGGCCAAGGTCCACCTTTGATTGCTAGATCCAACTCCTCTGGGTAATAGGAGGAGTTTCCGGCCGTTTTCTCGCGACTCCAAGCCTGGTTCACCCCCCCCCCCCCCCCCCACCACTTGGCTGAAAGCTTCATTGAAGGACATTAATGGCCATTAGTGCTTGACACTTCCTCTTCCCCCTTTGATGATCTTAAAAGCACCATTGGACTCAGGGGTGTCATTTACACACTTCCCCTGAAGGAGATGAGGCATTCCACTGTGTTATTGTAGAAACCCGATCAGCAGAACCACCACCATGACAACCCGGCGATCAACGTAACTTCAAGTCTCCAATAAGGTCCTCCCCTTCTCCTCTCTCTGTAGGTAGATCGTAGGGATCATTAGGGATGAGAATCTGGCTCAACTGAATCCGATCGGGAAGGCGTTTTCCCCATTTTTTCATGAAAAATCTACCTATCGGGATCGTCGGAATCCGCCCATCCGGCGGCTGTGTCGCCGCCTGGCAATAGCTACCACCTCGACGGAGGTGGTGGTGGCGGTGGCCGGCCGGGTAGATGGCTGGGTGGCCGGTGGAAGCACTTGGAAACAGTTCCAGGGAGAATGAATCCTGGCCAATGGCGCACTAGAAAAGATGACCAGATACCATTCATTCATGCGGCAAGATTCGTGCGCCGGGATTTAGATCTTAGGAATTATTTAATTTCATTTCATTAATTATGTCACACATTATGCTATTGATGTTTGTATTTATTAAAAATAGTTGGAGGCATGTACAGAGAAAGTGGTCAACATGAATATTGTAGCTCTGGATGTGTAATTTATGTTAAAATTGATTTGAACCAATTTGGATGTCTGGTTTGACCAGGGCACTCATTTTGGTGGGGTCTATACCAAGGTTTAGTCAGAGACTAAAATGAGTGCCCCACTTCATCTCTTTTCCAAATGACCTGAAATTTGGACAAGGAGTCATTCTACCTATACCTAGGTCCTGACCAAAATGAGAATTTCTGGAGATAATTTTTTTATAGTTTTTGGAAATATTTAATAAATCATGTACAAACTAATTAGGTGTCTTAAACACCTCAAAAACCCCCAAACTTTTGGCGGTTTATCTTGGGGAATATTATACGGCTCTGGTAAAAATTTCACCCCTTTTGGGTTTGATTTGATAGGGTAATTGTGTAGCTCAAGGTTTACCCCTTTTAGGATAGATTAGGGCTAACTGCCCTAAGTGATCTTGAGCTGTCCAACCTCATCCAAGGTGATGGATTTTGGCACTCAGCCATAATAGCACACAAAATACCCCCTCTACTGATATTAGGTGGAAGTTCAAGGGAGGAGCAATAGAACACTAGGGTAGGACCCATGTGTGCAACCTAGGGTTTGAAGATCAAGGGGTCAAGTGACTTTGAAATGACTTGAAACTTGGTGGAGAGGACTCTAGGGTAGTTAAGGTCCTCTGGTAGAAATATTATGGAATTTAGAGGTTGTTGAACCTCTCAAAACCCTAACCCTAGTTTAGGGCACAAAATTATACATGTAAGTTAGGTCATCAAAACTCTGTGAAAAGTGGTGAAACTTTGGTAGTATAGTCTTAGGGTTAACATAAGACTCTGGTGATTTTATTGGATGTTTTGGAATAATAATTTTAGTACTTCCTTTGTAGTACATGGATTAGCCCTTGGTAGATATTTTTTTATTATGATCTTACTGTTCTCTAGAAAGTTATAAAAATTGGGAAGAGGAAGTTTTAGATCATTGTGATCATACCTGAATTTTATTATAATTTTTAAATGTATATTTTAAGTACTTACCTCACAAGCTTATAAATATGCAAAAATGTTCAATAATAGAATCAGAGCTCAATGCTTGTTAGAAAATTGTGAAACTTATTCAGTGGAGTTCTTAGGTCAATATGCTCATGAGGAAATTTTATTATAATTTTTGGGTGTATAACTTTTTGTAGTTATTTCTTTAATTTGTGAAAGATGGTTATTGATCAAAATTAAAATTAGAGTTCATTATTTATTGGAAAATTTTGAAACTTGGTCAGGAGTGTTTTTATGACATTTCAGTCATGCTTGAATTTTCTCATAATTTTTGGATGTCAATTTGCATCACTTGTTTCTCTAATTGATAAATATCTCTTTACATTTAAAATTTTGGATCAGAGGCCTAACTTTGCAAAAAAATTGGGAGATTTGAATTTACTGCCTATTATCTGCCTAGTATTTATCATAATTTTGTGTAGCATTTTGCATGAATATAAAAGCCACTTCATATTCAAAACTAGGGCATTTGGATTTTTAGGGAAAATAAATAAAATATTTGTTTAATTAGGAAAATTCCAAGTTTCTGGATTTAGACTAAATATGTCATCATAGGCCCCCATTAATCATCTTATGGTTATTGGATGAATATTTGGAGTACCTCCTATCATGTACATCATATAGCTGATGAGTTCATGTTCTATATCTATTTTTGGACTCATCTGGGCTAGTTTTCACGCATTTGCACTTCACTTTTAGTTCATTATCATATATATTTCATCCTGTCTTTATTTCCATAGGAAGTGCACATTTTAGCCCGTGGTTGTGTTTTGTGTTATTCTTTTAGTCTGTACTCCTTTTTGTTATTGTCTGGAATGTCTGCACAGATTAGAGATTGGTTTTTCCTTTCGGTACAGGGGTCGTGTGCGTGTTCCGGGATGGTTGTGAAACAGGAATACTGCGCACGATCATGGGATCTAATGCGCACGACCACTGGTCGTGCGCCCCCGATCGTGCGCACTACTCTACATTTTCTAGAATCAGCCTGGGGTAGGCGCACGACCACTGGACATATTGCGCACGACCACCGGTCATGCGCCACTGATCGTGTGCATTGATTCCTCATTTCTGGAGTCCTGTCTGGGTAATCGCACGATCATTGGACTTAGTGCGCACGACCACTGGTCGTGCGCCAGTTCTCGTACGCATTATCCCAGTTCTTCTTCCTGATATTCCATGCCAGTGCGCACGATCACAGGACATAGCGCACACGACCACTGGTCGTGCGCCTGTGATCGTGCGCATTGTTCAATTCTGCTTTTGTATAAATAGTGCAGGTCTCGCCCTAATCCAGAGATCCGCAGATCGGCCATTTCCTCCGCCGTTTTCGCCGTCCTCCTTCATCTTCCACCCTAGGGAGGTACTCCGGGCAAGCTTTCACCGCCAAATCCAAGCCGGAGCTTCCTCTCGGCCTTCTCCTTCATCCATGAGCTTCAAGTAGGGTTTGACACCATAGCCATCAAGCAAAGGAAAGCTAGCAAACTTCGTCCGCTATCGTGAGACGAAGAAGACGGGCCATTGGAAGGTGGTGACAGCCCTTCTCTACCCCGGACGCAGTTGAGGACCGATCTTGGACGCGGAATGACAACCCGACGATTCCAACCGTGAATCCTCAGCAAGGCTTCGAATTCGGTCGATCTCTTGACTTGTACTTGCTTTATTGTTGTATATGTGTGTTAAAACTTTATTTATATTGATGTTGTTGCACTTTAGATGTAAACTTTACTAGATTCATGTCTATGTGATTCTGTGTTTGTTTACGCTTTAGTTGCTTGAGTTGCACCATATATCCATCCACCACCATCCACCCTTGCCGCACTAGCAATTGCTAGTGGCGTGCGTTGCGAAGAGGTGCTTACGACCCTCATTCCGTCGTTCTAACCACCTCATCCGCTAGCCTACTCGTCCATCCGCCTAGTGATTCGGTGCATAGCGGCCCGACTAGTCTTCCATCCCGCCTGGCGAAGGATCGCATAGCGGCGTTGCATAGGAATAGTTGTTAAGTTTTATTTTCTGTTTCCGCAACCATCAAAACCCCCTTAGTTAGCTCCGACCTGAGGACTTCAATCTCAAGTCCTCCTCGAAATTAACTCCACCTTACTGTGTTCCTTGTGAGATTGATACTTGGGAAAACCCCCATTTTATATTACTTGTGCGACCGGTTCACTGCCGTGATCTTAAGCATCAAGTTTTTGGCGTCGTTGCCGGGGAACACAGTCGTGTGAGTTTTTGTACAGGAAGATAAGAGATATAAGCCCTTTTTCATTTGTTCATATCACTTTCTTCTTTGTTTTAGTTTTTAGCATTTGTGTTTGTTTTTATTTGTTCCTATTCTAGTTTTAAATTTTCTGTAGCAGGCTGTCCTATTCTTTTATTTGTGGTGTGTAGTTAATTGTTGCTTAGAAACTTTTTGTTGGTGAATTCTTCTTGTTGCACCATGTATTCTTATATGAATATTCGTTGCCGATGGTGCGGGGATTATAGGCATGGTAGTGATGAGTGCCCCACTGAAGATTGGGAGCATAATTCTCGTGGTTCTGTGTATGGAGCACCGTCTTCCTATGGTACTTCATACACCCAACCCAGGTCTTATGGTCGCTCCTCTTCTACGTATTCATCTTTTTATTATTCCTCTCCGGTCCCACCTGTACCGAGGAGTAATGGAAAACGATGTTTGTGTTGTCGTAGCACCGACCACGTGTTGAAAGATTGCGCATAATTTCAGCGCTAGTTGGAGGAGGATGATGAATCGGGTATCCGATTCATTCCATCCACCTCTCAATCCGCTGCCCCTTCTGATTCTGATGATATCTTCGCAGCACCACCTTGTTTATGGGGGACTGCTGCGGATATACCCATTAGACTTTCTGCTGATCGGTGTGACGACATTGTGGCACCGTCTCTCCCCATGTACTCTTCCCCTCTTGTTGATTCACCCCCAGAGGAACCTGCACATATTTTCTCTGATGCTGTTGTTCCTCCGCCTTCTTTGCAAGAATTATCTATCCCTATTTTTAGTGAGTCGGTTGATGATGTTCGGCCGGATTGTGATTCTGAGCCTGAGGATGTGCCCATGTTTGACGAGGATATTATTTTCATTAATGGACAGTATTACGTCTTGGAACATGTGGACGCATCGAGGTGTGTTGATGAGGATATCCTCTTTGTTGAGGAAGTTTCCACTTCCTTGATGGATGAGGATGTCCAAACCACCACCGAGGACCTCGAGCTCGCGGATTCCCCTCGCCATGACTCATTTGACACCGTCGATGATCTATGTCGGGATCCTGCTGGGAGTGAGACCGGGACCACTCCCCCTATTTCTGATTCTTTTAGTTATTCATCTCCTTTATTTCTTGATCCCATTTCTGTATCTAAGCCTATGCGGGTTGAGTCTTCGCAGGTTCTTCAGGAAGACTTGGAGCTTTCAGCTCGAGTCATGGATGATAGCATCCTCTTTTGCGAGGAGGTTGATTCCTCCTCTGTTGAGGAAGCTCCATTCATCGCTTTCTCCTCCTGCAGACTCCCTGTAGACGATACCTTGCTAGGCAAGGATTTCTTTTGTGATAAGATGAGCGAGGACCAGTGCTCCTCCTCTTCTTATTTCTTATTTCCTCTACCTGTGTTGGGCAGGTATTACTGTTTAGGTAGAGGGGTAACTGTTCTATCGCCGTATCGGTACCCATTACCGAAACGGATATTGGAACAGTTACCTGTGCATTTTTCTTTTCATAGACCCATTAGCTAGAACCTTTTCATAGCCGCATAAGTCGTGCTGGGATGACAATAACCCCAGTACTTATCTTTTTTTTTCTGCAATTTTTATTTTTCATGTCTATTTTAGTTTTAGTATTTATTTGTATTTTGTATAGTTTTCTTTTGTTTTTGCGGAGCTCACCCCTGCAGGTATTCTTGGCAAATTGCATTTGCAGGGTTCTGATTCTTCGTATGGCGGGCCTGCTTCAGGTTTTCACGCGTCTTCTGGTATGCTCACTGGCTGAGCATTGGGTAACCTCTTCCCTTAGCTCTTTATGATTTTAATTTCTCTATCTTATGATTTGTTGCTTAGTTTAAGTCTGGGGGAGAGATCTGTTACCTATTGCACGTACACATCTCATGTGCATACTAGAAGCTTTTATTGTTATATTTTGATTAGTTCATTACATCACACACCACTGCACCCACATGAGCGCGTGCTTAGCTTTTTGCGTGCTGCGAGTTAAACTCATTTCTTTGTTAGCTTTGGGAAAATTATGGTGCTGACATAGGATTGTGAGACGGAGTAAAATGTTGGCCTTGTTGTGTTTCTAGTCAACTGCTCTCGTCTCGTGTAGAAATTGGAGTAGATTTAATTTTTCTGTATGCTTTTAGTTTTATATTTTTCTAATTGCGTAAATACTTTTTATTCTACTCAAAAGTTGGCGAATCCAGTGTGAATCCGACGGTAGCTTAGGGATGTGTGTACACGGTCGTTAGGTTCGTATTGCTCGAGTCTGGAGGATGGATAGTCTTTCTCGTTGGCTAAGAACTTGCCCCAAGCTATTCTTGAAGCAAGGGTATAGGTTAGTCATGCATGAGTGTGATGTAGGCCATCATTTTGGCCCGGTTGAGCTTTGTACCGTTCCTAACATCATATCCTCGCTAGCCCCGTTGTGCCTACCCCTCCTTTTGATTCAGCTCCACCATGATTTCACCAAAGCCTCCAAGCCAATCCTAGTCGCACTCCCGAGTTGAGCTTTCGAGTTTTACATTTTAATGTTGGGATGTGATGTGGTGATTTTACTTGTCATTATGTGGATGTGCTCCAATGTTATATTTGCTGAAGTGTGAAAATAAAATGAAGAAAAAGAAAAAGAAAAAAAAATTTGTAAAGAAAAGAAAAAGAAAAGGAAAGTGAAAAGAAAAAGTTTAAATTGAAAATCTTTTTGAGATGTGCTTATTTTTGGAGTAGGCGGTGCACACACCCATATGTTAAAAGTTAAGTCTGGGGGTGTGGTGTACCCGCATATCTTTTGGTTAGCTGATGGATTCCCTTCATACTAGCTCCTTTGGGTTAGGTGCATAGCCTTCTTGTTTTTCCTTGTTTACCTCACCAAAACCCAAGCCCCATCTTTTCACCTAAAGTCCTACTGATTCGTGTGTGAACCAAACCAGTGCCATGGAGAGAATGCGAAAGGGCAAGCATATCGTCACCGACATTGGTGGATTCCTTTGGAGGTTATCCTGAGCCCTGATCTTTGGCAATGCTCGCCTAGCGATTAGTCTACTTTCTCCCTACGCATGACCGGATGATTCACCGTGATTCTATTTTTGAGTAATAATAAAATTTTGATACGCATTGTGAAAAATATAAACTATTTTGTATACTTAGAAATTTCTTCTATTATATTTTTACGCACGCGAGCATGCGACTTCGCATGGTACTCCGTATCGCAATTTCTTTGTTAACTAGTATTTTTCCCTATCTGCTTAGATTTTGTTTGCTCGGGACGCGCAAACAGTTAAGTCTGGGGGTGTGATGAGTTCATGTTTTATACCAATTTTTGGACTCATCTGGGCTAGTTTTCACGCATTTGCACTTCACTTTTAGTTCATTATCATATATATTTCATCCTGTCTTTATTTCCATAGGAAGTGCACATTTTAGCCCGTGGTTGTGTTTTGTGTGATTCTTTTAGTCTGTACTCCTTTTTGTTATTGTTTGGAATGTCTGCACAGATTAGTGATTGGTTTTTTCCTTTCGGTACAGGGGTCGTGTGCGTGTTCCGGGATGGTTGTGAAACAGGAATACTGCGCAAGATCATGGGATCTAATGCGCACGACCACTAGTCGTGCGCCCCCGATCGTGCGCACTACTCTACGTTTTCTAGAATCAGCCTGGGGTAGGCGCACGACCACTGGACATATTGCGCACGACCACCGGTCGTGCGCCACTGATCGTGTGCATTGATTCCTCATTTCTGGAGTCCTGTCTGGGTAATCGCACAATCATTGGACTTAGTGCGCACGACCACTGGTCGTGCGCCACTTCTCGTGCGCATTATCCCAGTTCTTCTTCCTGATATTCCATGCCAGTGCGCACGAGCACAGGACATAGCGTGCACGACCACTGGTCGTGCGCCTGTGATCGTGCGCATTGTTCAATTCTGCTTTTGTATAAATAGTACAGGTCTCGCCCTAATCCAGAGATCCGCAGATCGGCCATTTCCTCCATCGTTTTCGCCGTCCTCCTTCATCTTCCACCCTAGGGAGGTGCTCCGGGCAAGCTTTCACCGCCAAATCCAAGCCGGAGCTTCCTCTCGGCCTTCTCCTTCATCCATGAGCTTAAAGTAGGGTTTGATACCATAGCCATCAAGCAAAGGAAAGCTAGCAAACTTCGTCCGCTATCGTGAGACGAAGAAGACGGGCCATTGGAAGGTGGTGACAGCCCTTCTCTACCCCGGACACAGTTGAGGACCGAGCTTGGACGCGGAATGACAACCCGACGATTCCAACCGTGAATCCTCAGCAAGGCTTCGGATTCGGTCGATCTCTTGACTTGTACTTGCTTTATTGTTGTATATGTGTGTTAAAACTTTATTTATATTGATGTTGTTGCACTTTAGATGTAAACTTTACTAGATTCATGTCTATGTGATTCTGTGTTTGTTTACGCTTTAGTTGCTTGAGTTACGCCATATATCCATCCACCACCATCCACCCTTGCCGCACTAGCAATTGCTAGTGGCGTGCGTTGCGAAGAGGTGCTTACGACCCTCATTCCGCCGTTCTAACCACCTCATCCGCTAGCCTTCTCGTTCATCCGGCTAGTGATTCGGTGCATAGCGGCCCGACTAGTCTTCCATCCTGCCTGGCGAAGCATCGCATAGCGGCGTTGCATTGGAGTAGTTGTTAAGTTTTATTTTCTGTTTCCGCAACCATCAAAACCCCCTTAGTTAGCTCCGACCTGAGGACTTCAATCTCAATTCCTCCTCGAAATTAACTCCACCTTACTGTGTTCCTTGTGAGATCGATACTTGAGAAAACACCCATTTTATATTACTTGTGCGACCGGTTCACTGCCGTGATCTTAAGCATCAATAGCACAGGCTGTCTGCATATAGTAAGACTGCAGGAAGTCGGATAGCAATTGAGTTGGGCATATGGATTGGGGTTAGTGGCTTGCTGGTCTGGCTAAAGTGAAATTGAGTATGTCAATGGAAGTTAGGATGAGCTGAGTGTTGGGTCGACAAGGTTTAGGTGGTGCTCGGGATCGACAAAAGATCATCTTTCCTTTGGGGGGGGAGAGACGGTCAAAACTCACTAGGGTTCGATCCAGAGTAATATAAAATGGATCGGGAATCGGGTATTGAACAATAATAGTAAGTGCCTTGCGAAAGGGAGCTTTGGGCTTCAGCCCATCGTAGTTCCCAGTGCCCTCAAGAACCCTTCATGGGGTATGCCTTAGGCAGTCCTGGGCTAACCTAAACTGTAGGCAAAATAAACTGCAAGAGTAACTAGTACAACTAGGGGTTCACTTTCTCTCACCCCGATGTCTCGAGAAGTTAGGTTGGGTCACACGAGCAGTAAGCTCGGTGGTGGTTTTAGTGATGGGCAGGTTAGCCCGGCGAGCCGATTGCTCGGATGGTTCTGAGATGGACGGGATAGTCCGGGGAGCTTTAGCTTGGTAGATATTTATGACGGACGGGTAAGTCCAGGTATCTTTAGCTCGGTGGTGTTACATCTATATTACATGTGCATAAATTATAAGGTGGTGGGTCATCGATGTTGGAGGGTCTATGCACCGATGCTAATATGTTGACTCAGCAAGTGTGGTTTAGCACTTCGTCAATTAAGTACGGTGGACTAGCTGAGAAAGAGTATGACGGAGCTCCGCCTAGTGAATCAGTGTTGAGGCATATGATAGGTCTAACTGGTAGTGCAATTACTAGTTTAGAGGTGGGTGAGGCCCAACCCACCGCTTCTGTTTGCCACTACAGAGGTATCCTGGGAGGTTAGGCTTCAGAAAGGGGGAACTAAAGGTCTGTGTGCATAGATTCGAGTGGGTTTGTTGCACTTACGTGATTCATGGCATAACATAGCATAGCATAACTCATTGCATATAACCATTGACACCTATTGTATAAAGTGGTATGGGACACTTTATACAATAGGCCCTGCAAAATGACCCCTTAGTTTATAAGCTTGTGTGAGCGTGCTTATAAGCTAAGGTTATTATTCTATGGATATATATTGCTTGCTTGAAACCAGACACCCCAACGTATAAATCGGTATAGGACTTTATATACGATGGGATCCTTGCAAAATATTCCTTAACTTATAAGTTTGTATGGCATTCATATAAGTTAAGGTTACATGTTTCTTTATTTACCTTTCACATACTTACAACTTTACTCCACCTGTTTATATAGAACTTGTAGACTAGTTCCGCCATCACCTGCTACTTTGTTACTCTCCACCTTTATTACCCTTCATTTCCTTCTCCCCGCTCGGTGCCTAGGAGCCATGGGGGAGGGGTGGGGGACAATAGGACTTAGTCTTTTAGACTAACGGTTTTCAGACCAAATCATTTTAGGGGATCGTGGAGCCCTGCTTTGAGGTGCAGCCCCGGAGGTTGGCACGCTTGGAGATGGGACAATCTAGCGCCGGAGTTCAGACAACTGGGACAGTGAGTTCCGTTAGCCAGTAGATGTTATAGATTTTCTTCCGCGATGAGTGACATGTAGTGAGGACTTGATGTATCGGGCATGAGCACTATTTCCAGTATTTTTATTATTATTGTTGTGAACTCTCCCTTCGTGTAGAATTATTATTATATATGTGATTATTGTTGACCTGTACTCTCTTACTTTTGCTACTATTCTGTGATCGATATGGCTTGCAGGATCAGCATTTTGTAGTGACGACCTTCCCAGGCGTGATGGTGTCACCACAAAACGGCAATTCTGGGCCTAAGACCCCAGTGGTTTAAAAAGAAAAAAGGGGTCTTACACGGATAAACCCCTTACTTGGTAAATCTGAGACTAACTTTTCCAATTCATGATGTGTGGAAGTTTTAAGTCGGTAGTGGGGAAGGTTAGGCAAGGACGAACCCGACACGAAATCTATCTCATGCTGGATGTCTCGCATGGGGGGTATCTTGGATGGTAGCTCATCCGGATAGACATCCTTATCCTCTTCTAATATTTTTTGATCACTAGTGGTAAATTATCAAATGGGGACACTTCTTCCTTATCTTGTAATCAAACTAGCGCGTAAATTACACCGGACATAAAAGTATCTCGCTCAAACTCCTTCCTACCTATCAGGCTGATCGTCTTCTTCTCGACAGGAATTATCATGTCCTTAGAAGGGACAGTATGATCCTTGGGCAGGGTGGGTTTTAAAGTTATGGTCTTACCATTCAATTTAAACTCATATGTATTAGCGCGCCCTAAGTGGGTAACGTCATGGTCATAAAGCCATGGGCGTCCCAAAAACACGTGACAGGCATCCACGGGGATGACGTCGCACCAAATCATTTCAGAATAACCCTTGATGGTAAGAGGTACCAAACAACGCTTTGACACCGGAAGAGATGTCTTATTTACCCAAGCAATGTTGTAAGGGTGTGGGTGGGGTTTGGTCGTTAATAACATCCGTGACACCACATTTTCTGACACTATATTCATACAACTACCGCTATCAATTATCAACTTACACCATTTATCTCCACTTTTAAAATTTAATGAAAATATATTCGTTCTGTTCCATTCATCCAACACACGTGGAGTTGCTAAGATACACCTCATCACCATCATATTATTATCATCGTCTATATCACTAGGAACGTCCTCCGACTCAGAATCTTTGCTATCCTTATATACTAACTCGGCAGGCTCCATTGAGGTATCTAAAAGGGCTAGAGTCTTGGGTTTAGTATGACTTTCACTAGCGTAATGTCCTGGGATCCCACAGGAAAAATAGGTAGCTTTCATTTTGTTAATGCTACCCACGAGTACTCTCTCGCCAGTAGGATTCTTAATATTCCTAGCCGTTATAACTACCGAGTTCGAATCATGTGACCGGAACTTACACTTTTCCTTAGGTGTGAATGGAGGGTGTTGTCCTAAGATGGACTTTCCCTTATCCTTCTGCAAAGAACGATTCTTGGACTTGAAAACATTGTGTTTTTCAATATCCAATATGACATTAAAAGTGTTGCTCAAATCAGTGTGACCATATCACAGTAGCTTACTCTGAATATCGGGGTTGAGCCCCTTACGGAATCTAGATTGGGTGATCTCTGGCATCTCCCTAACATCACACCTAACCATCATATCCTTGAGAAGACTCATGTATTCAGAGACCGATCTATTCCCTTGCTTAAGTGTCGCTAACTCATCAAACATCTGTGTCCGATGATATGCGGGGATATACTGATCAGTGAACATAGCTTTCATGGCTGCCCAACCAATTGGTGGTAAGCCAACATTCACCGCACCTAGACGACGTTCCTCATTTAACCAGAATATCTTAGCCCGACCCAAAAGCTTAATCCTCGCTACTCTCACCTTATTTTCGTCAGTTAGACTGTGCCACTCGAAATAACACTCCATCTCCATAACCCAGTCTAAAAAGACTTGGGGTTCTCCCATGCCATCATATGATGGGGGTTTGACTCCTACCGCCCTAGTAATATCAAACTCAAATGGTTCTCGATTATTTTGAATAGGTGCACGGGGAACATGATCGTTATGCTGATTATTATTCCTTTCGTCACGTGGGAGGGCTGCTTGATTATGGAGAGCGGCTTGGTTTATTCTGTAATACCACAAATCCCAAGATTGGGAAAAAGTCGGGTGACACGGACTGGGACACGGGCGTGTCCCAGGGCATGTCCTACTCGGGTGAGCAACCAGTAGGTGTTCGATGAAATCCATTTCTATGAAAAATGAGGGAAAACTCCCTCTGACATGGGTGTATCAGAGGTCGTGTCCTCCTCTGGTCGACGATTTCAGCTCGATGAAATCGAGCTGCATGCGTGTCTGCTGCCGTGTATGGGCACACGGCCTGGGACACGGGCGTGTCCCAGGCCGCATCCTTTGCTGGATGTGCCTGGGGCATTTGAGGTCTGGTGAACACGGGTGTGACACGGTTGTGTCTTGGGGTACACGGCCTGTGACATGGGTGTGTCACTGGCCGTGTCCCGCTCGGGTTGAAGTTGGTTTTGTAGAGCCTGATGTACACGGCCACAAACACGGGCGTGTCTGAAGGCGTGTCAGGTGACACGGCCCGTGACACGGGCGTGTGACTTGGCCGTGTACTGGTCTGGTTGAGTCAGTTATGTGTCGCTTAAGGTACACGGCCTGTGACACGGGCGGGTCACAGGCCGTGTCAGGCAAAAAATAGACTTTTGTTGTAAAATCATGGCCATCAATTTTCTCAGCTGAGATCTGATGGCTGAGAGCCCTCCCTGTTTCCTTAATATCGAAAAAGAAGAAGGAAATTCTCATTTGAGTTAGGCCAAACTCTTTCTAAAATCTAGAAAGAGGAAGAAGGAGGAGGAGGAAAAGGAGCTGGCCAACGGTGGAGCTGCGGAGTTTCGGTTAGATATTCGAAGCCAACGTTGTGAAGGCAAGGCCGTCGCGGTGCTGTTCAGCCGACTCGAAGCTCATGACGCCAAAATGATCGTCAAGGGAAACGATCTTTCTTCCTATCCATGTGAAGGCTTCTGTTTTGGCATATGCATGGGAATTCCCCCACTAGAGGGTGGCTTGTGAACGGTTCCCTTGGGTTGATTCTTGGAATCCCCACTAATTTGGCATATAGATCCGGAAATGGAGTACAGAATAGTCATGTTGTGTGAAGACCATCTGGACATGTTGGTCTGGATTAGTGATATTGCATATCCGCACTGGAGAAGACTCCGTGATGAAACATGTAGCTTAGGAGTTGATGGGTTAATCCTGTGAAGGGCAGTAACAGGAAGTACTGGAGTGGTAGTCCAGGAAAATACCCATATAATGCTTGTGCTGAATGGGTTGTACTTGTTAAGGGTAGTAACAGGAAGTACTGGATTGGAAGTCCAGGAAATACCCTTGTAATGCTTGATGTTCATGGGTGGCACCTGTGAAGGGTAGTAGCAGGAAGTTATGGCATGGTAAGTCAGGAAAGCACCCTTGATACTTGTGCAGCTTGCTAGGTTGTACCTGTGAAGGGTAGTAGCAGGAAGTACTAGGTTGGAAAGCCCAGGAAAATACCCGCAAATGGTTAAAGCTAGTGATGGAAAATGAGTTCTATCACTACCGTTGAGTGTGTCACCTAGCTAACCTGTGATTGTAAAGCTTGTCCTGTGAGGACACTATGGCTATTTGCTGAACGGACAAGGGGATGCCGACCTGCGTTAGTCTGGTTATAGAACTAATGATTTGAGCAACGGTCAAAGGCTGAACTGTATCCGCGTTATGGTTGTCTGCCATGGGTGTCTGGATAATTGTCATTTGGCATAAACGCATAACGAGAGTCTTAGGCCTGCGCGCCACGACACCATGGGGGGCTACGAGCCAATCCCGGGTCATTAAGATGAAAATCTTCGGCTGCACGCCATGGAGTAAATGCTCAATTGTTTTGTCGTTGGGTTGCGACCCTGATACGGTGTTGGGCAACTGGTTCGCTGGTACACCAAGAATGTGACCTGAGTGCACGGATCGTCGGTCCGCATGGCTAACGGTTGTGATGGAATGTATGTGCGTGAGAGCACAATGTATGAATATATATATATCTGCATGTGAATTGCTATGCCTGCAGGGAAAGAATGCCAATGCCCTGGGAAAGGGTTAGGGTCGTTATAAATTGGTCAGTTGAATGTTGACCGTTGCCTTGTTTGCCACCGTTGGGTGGAATGTCCTTGTACAGGTGCTTGAGAGCCAAGTGGGACATATAAAGGCTGAAGTCCATGTTGTTGTTTGTTGGAACCAGCTTTCCGGTCCCTCCTAAAGTTCAAAACAGGATGCAGCCCACACTTACTCCCCCTGCGCTACCCTCCTGACGAGAGTTGGAGACCTGAAAACAGAACGAGGGGGCTCAGCTCGGAGGTCCCACCTCTTTCCCGGAAGAACTGAAGATCTTCCCCTCCATAGCCAGTGCTGAGCTAGGTGCCTGTGAGGAAGATAGTGGAAAGGTTCAACAACCTTCTCAGGCACCTTTACCGGTCTATTTATAGGCCTCTGAATCTGTTCTGCAAATAACACTTCTGAATTAACCTGAAATGACCAAAACACTCTGGACCGAGTCTGCGAACAGCCAAACTCCGCTGTTCTGGAGAGCTATGCGCAGACCTCCAGGGGTAGACATGTAAAATTACCTGGGGCATAAAGGTAAAATCCCCCTTGGGGGTAAAAAGGTAAAGACATCACTTTTCACATGTGGCGAGTGGGGAAAGAACTATCAGGCGAGACGACCATCCTGTCCGTCTTGCCGGCCTCTCACTCGGTGGGCCATCTCGCCCCCTAGGAGGTCTCGCCTAATAAGAGGTCTAGCCTACCTCTCACCTCTTGCAGGTGGGTTTCCTCCCCTCTGCCAGTCCTCCTTCCTTGCTTGCTGGGTCACCTCTCGCGAGCCCTAGGTTTTACACAATCCCCGCTCTTTTTGAGGTTGCCCTAACCTCGGAAAGATAGTCCAACCATAGCTCGCGATGCTAGGATTCCTTCATGAGAATCTTTGGTGGGGCCCCCCCTATGTGGCCTATAAATATGAGATCCCAGTCTACATGCGGGACCCTTTATCCTTCATTCCTTCCTCCTTCAGAATGTCTCACAGCCAAAGCTTCCGCGAGCGCCTCGCAATGGTGCGAAGGCGGAATAAAACCAACACGGACGCCTTATTCCCGGACCTGGGGCGCATTCCTCCCTTGGCCTCTCCGCCCTCTCACTTAAAAAAGATGAAAGCCGCATACCCCCCTCTCTCGGCAGGCGCAACCTCCTCTGCCCCTTCAACAGACAACCCATTTGCTTCTTCCGGAGAGAAGCAAGTAATCTCATTACTTTTTTCCTTCTTTGGTCTCGCCTGCTGACTACGCCTTTTTAGGGAAGTTTCGCTGATTCACCTGTGCCCGCCACCTCCTGATAATATAAACCAAGCTCATCAGCGCACTGACTCGCCCGAGGCATCCTCCCCACCCCTCTCGCGGAGAGAAAACCTCTCGCGAGTTGTGGGGAACCCTCGCATCCCCAGTAAGATCTTCTCCCTTCTCGCCTTTCCTTCGATTCGCCTTCTTTTACCCAATTCACGCGAGCTCATCCTTGCTAATGATTTCTCGCCTTCTAGGCAGGTATCCAATTTGATTCTGACACTGAAGATGTTCCCGCGTCTCCTCCCCTCTCGCCCCTTCCACGCCCTAACAAGATCGAGGACTACTTGGGAGATCCCATGGATGCTCTAGAGCTGAAGAGGAGGACGGCTAGGATGTTCCGGATGTACACACACATAATCCGCGAGATGGAGCTGGAGAAGCAGGCCTCTGACCGGCGTATGGACTGGCTAGAGACAGAGTGCCACTGCCTTGCTGCCGAGAGGGAAGCTGACGGCGTAATGGATGGAACGGACCCCCAGGCTATACTGAACAAGACAGACGAACACCTCCGTCTCGCGCACCGCGGCGTGGTCGCCGCTCGCGCTTTTCATCTTCCTGGACGCCCTCGCTTGGCGGGAGGTCAGGATGGTCGCTGGAAGTGGATCAGGAACTAAGCTGCCGTGGGTCCGTCTCACCTTATCGCTGCTGATTTAACTTCTAAATTATTGATGCATTGTATAAAAACCCTGGGCGAGATGCCCCTTCTGCGGGATGCAATATTTTATTTTATTTTATTATTCCGGTACTGTACCTATCATATCATACTGTTTTTCATCATTACCCTGATGGGCCCTCTTTTCTTTTCAATAATGATGATCTTTATCTCGAAAAGACCATTGCGGCGCCCCCGCCCCTTGGGTTCTAGAGAGGGAGGAAGAGAGAGAGAGAGAGAGAGAGAGAGAGAGAGAGACGAAGCGTCGGGGTGCCTCTTCATTTCCCGCCGCTTGACTTTCCCGCTCAATTCTCTCTCCCCTCATTCCTTATAAATATCTCAAACCCAGACATTCCTCCGCTTTTGTTACCCTAAGCCGTCTCTCTCAGGTTGTAGCTCCCGTCTCTCTCCTCTTCCTCACCCATCTCGCGTCTCGTTCTCTTTGAACCGTTCTCTTCCCCTTTTTATTGTCTTCTCGCCTGCCATGGGAAAGAAGAAGATGGAAGAAGGCGAGGGGCGCAGCCACTGCGGGAAGCGGTTCGTGGACCACGACTTCCCTCTCGGCAGACTGCCAGAGGAAGAATACACTCGTTTCGCCAGCGAGTATCTCGCCGACGGTTATCTATCTCGCCCGCCCAAAGTTGGCGAATGTATCAACACCTTCTACCCCAATGAATTGGCCTTCCCCGTCTCGCACTTCGAGGCGGGGCTGCGGCTTCCCCTTTGGCCGGAGGTCAAGTTAGTTCTTAAGTACTTTGGGGTCGTCCCGGCCCAATTCAACCCCAACGCCATCTCCATGCTGATTGCTTTCCCCTGCTACCTGCGGCGAGAGCGTATTGAATTTAGTTTGACGGCCTTCCGCAAGCTATTCGTCTACCACGCAAAGTACGACGGCGTCTCCTATTTCACAGGCCAGGGCCTGAAGGTGTGCGAGACGCCAAATAAAAACCATCACTGGCTAACTCGCTTTGTCTTCATCCGCGGGGATCTGGGAGGTATTCCTCTCGCCCCCGTGTCTCCTGCCGAATGCTATTATGACACCCACAAGGTGGGGGGTGCCGAGAAAGATCTCTGCGATTTCTTCGTAGGCAAGAATTTCGAGGTCCAATACCTTAGGAGAGACCTCAACTCGCTTCCAGCCGTCTTCCCCGGCGAAGGTACACTTCTATTTCCCTCTTTATCCTTGTAAATTTTCCTTCCCCGCTGACTGTCACCTTATCTAGGAGAGAGAACCGTCCCCGTCCATCCCCCTTATCAAAGTAACCGAGCTCTCGCCTTAGCGAGTATGGCGGCGGAGGCTGCGAAAGACACGCTGACACCCACCCCCAAGAAGAGGCCCGTGGGCGAGGGCGCTTCTCGGCATAGCCCCAAGAAGAAGGTGAAAAAGTCCGTGTCTTTTAAAAAGGAAAAATCTGCAAAAGAAAGGAGAGAGCCCGCGGGATCCCTGTCCCCCATCTCTTTGGCATCTCCCTCACCTCCCCGACTGCCCGTCTTGCCTATCCGCGAGACGGTCTCTTCAGAGCCAGCTGCCCCCAGCAATGTTCAGCCTTCTAAGCTTCCTCCAGGCGAGACAGGTTCCTCCAGTCACCCGGCTCCCGCCTCGCACCCCAATTACAACATGGGCCGGTGACCGATGATGACGTCGGCGAGCCGGTTCTCTTATGGGAGAAGGACGCTAACCGCGTGTCGGTGTCCACCCTCCTTCCTTCCTGGAAAGAGCAGGACCCCCCCCCCCCCCCACCAGTCACGCCATCTCCCTTGGTTTTGGGTTGTATGGCGGCCTTGGCTCCGAGCCCGCAGATAATGAGGCATCGCGGGATCTCATTCTGAAAAGTGCCCACTCTCAGTTTCGCTCCCTGGAGCTCGCGCACCGAGTCTCGCGCCGCCTCGTTTTCAACAACAGGAAGTGGAAGGAGGCGGAGGCCGGTCTCGCCGCGGAGCGGGAGAAATCCATCGACCTGGAGAAGCGATTGGTTGTTGCCGACAACATCCTCGCGCAGAGCCAGGGTGGTGTGGTAAGTTTTCTTACCGTTGCTTTGCTAGTCTTACTCTGCTTTTTATAGTCCCTTACTCGCTCTCTTCCCGCAGGATGCCGAGAAGGACAACAGAATGCGCTCGTGCATTGAGGAGTTGGAGGGGGAGAACAAGAAGTTGAAAGCCGAAAATCTCCGCCTCCGGAACAGCGCGACACCCCCCTTGGACCAATTTCCCGTTCCTTCCCGCTACTCAGTAGACGAGGTGGACGCCATCTGCCGAGACTCCAATATCAAGACGGCGGAGGTTGTTCTTAAAATGATGAAGGAGCTGGGGGTGGTGCGCGAGGATGTCGAGACGGTAACTGCCCGCGACCTGGTCCCCCGCTTGTACGGCGAGACGGACGGCAACTCTTCTTCTGACAGCGAGTAGCGCATCATCAACTGCAGTGGCTTCTCTTGCCTCTTTTCTTATCTCGTCTAGTACTTGTAATTTTTTATAGACACTTCCTCGAAAAAGGAAAGCGAGGTGTTCTTGTTCCAAGGATATTTTGTTGAAACCTTTTATTAATTGTTGCTTCCACCTTCGGCCCTTGCTTAATAACTAGTCAAAAGCGCGAGACATTTTTTAGATGCTGTTTAATTACTGCTTTTCTGTTGCACCGTCCCGCTTAATAGCTAGCCAAAAATGCGAGACCAACTTTTCAGATGCTCTCTTCGCCTATACTACCCGCGAGATCCGCGGACCCTTAGTGCTCGTCTCGCCGCAAGGTTAACATGCGTTGAGGTTCCTGGAGACTGCCTCCTCGCTTGACAGGTTCCGCCTTCTTACGCCAGTCTTGCGCTTTGGATATGGAAGGTCTACTCGCCATGGGCGAGACCACCCATGCCGAGTGTCGGCCAGAGACCCTCTTCAATGGCTTGATTCCTGGCCCTTCTCTTTTCTAGAGATTTTCCACCAATCTTCTGATGAACATGGGCCTTTCTCCATGCGAACTCTTACCCTTAAACCCGCCCTCAAGTGAGTCTGCAGCCCTGCCAGTTGGGTGAGAGCCTGGTCAGCGGGTCTACTCGGGGTCCCCTCTCCAAACCATCTCCAACCACCGAGTGAGCCTACATCCCTGCCAGTTAGATGAGAGCCTGGTCAGCGGGTCTGCTCGGGGTCTCCTCTCTAAACCATCTCCAACCACCGAGTGAGCCTACAGCCTTGCCAGCTAGATGAGAGCCTGGTCAGCGGGTCTGCTCGCGGACTCCTCACCAAACCATCTCCAACCACCGAGTTATCCTACAGCCCTGCCAGCTAGGTGAGAGCCTGGTCAGCGGGTCTGCTCGGGGTCTCCTCTCCAAACCATCTCCAACCACCGAGTGAGCCTACAGCCCTGCTAGCTAGGCGAGAGCCTGGTCAGCGGGTCTGCTCGGGGTCTCCTCTCCAAACCATCTCCAACCACCGAGTGAGCCTGCAGCCCTGCCAGCTATATGAGAGCCTGGTCAGCGGGTCTGCTCGGGGTCTCCTCTCCAAACCATCTCCAACCACCGAGTGAGCCTGCAGCAATGCCAGCTAGATGAGAGCCTGGTCAGCGGGTCTGCTCGGGGTCTCCTCTCCAAACCATCTCCAACCACCGAGTGAGACTACAGCCCTGCCAGCTAGGTGAGAGCCTGGTCAGCAGGTCTGCTCGGGGTCTCCTCTCCAAACCATCTCCAACCACCGAGTGAGCCTGCAGCCCTGCCAGCTAGATGAGAGCCTGGTCAGCGGGTCTGCTCGGGGTCTTCTCTCCAAACCATCTCCAACCACCGAGTGAGCCTACAGCCCTGCCAGCTAGGTGAGAGCCTAGTCAGCGGGTCTGCTCGGGGTCTCCTCTCCAAACCATCTCCAACCACCGAGTGAGCCCACAGCCCTGCCAGCTAGGTGAGAGCCTGGTCAGGGGGTCTGCTCGGGGTCTCCTCTCCAAACCATCTCCAACCACCGAGTGAGCCTACCGCCCTGCCAGCTAGATGAGAGCCTGGTCAGCGGGTCTGCTCGAGGTCTCCTCTCCAAACCACCTCCAACCACCGAGTGAGCCTACAACCCTACCAGCTAGATGAGAGCCTGGTCAGCGGGACTGCTCGGGGTCTCCTCTCCAAATCATCTCCAACCACCGAGTGAGCCTACAACCCTACCAGCTAGGTAAGAGCCTGGTCAGCGGGTCTGCTCGGGGTCTCCTCTCCGAACCATCTCCAACCACCGAGTGAGCCTACAGCCCTACCAGCTAGATGAGAGCCTGGTCAGCGGGTCTGCTCGGGGTCTCCTCTCCAAACCATCTCGCCCTTGGTGCCCTAAAAAGGTCACCCATGCTTTCATCACATCAAAAGAGCACATCAAAATGGTATGCATTGTACAATAATAAAAAGTGCAATGGACAGAAAGTGCTACGGGTAAAATCTCTTTAAATCATCACCGCTTCGGGTTCGCTCGAGGGATACCCCGTCCAAATCCTGGAGGTGGTACCCTCCTGACTTTAAGACTTCCTTTACTACAAAAGGACCCTCCCAATTGGGGTTGAGCTTCCCTACGGAGGCCCCTCTACCCGCTGCATCTATCTTTTTAGGACCAAATCTCCCTTCTCGAACTGTCTGATCCTTATATGTCTGTCGAAGTACCTTGCCATCCGGCGCTTGACCTCCTCCTGCCGGACCATCACCAAATCCCTGAGCTCCTCCACGAGATCCAATGAGAGTCTCTGTTCTTCTTCGTTCTCTGCTCTCCAAACTTCGGCTACTTCCCTCGCAACTGCTACTCTCGGTGATGTGACCTCAAATTCGATAGGTATGACAGCCTCTGAGCCATGAGAGAGCTTAAACGGGGTTTCCCCCGTGACGGTGTTCGGTGTGGTCCTCAAGGCCCACAGTACTGAAAGTAGCTGCTCCACCCAGCTCCCCCTCAAATTCTCCACTTTTTTCTTCAATAGATTGAAAATGACTTTATTAGCTGCTTCCACTTGTCCATTACTCTGTGGATGATGAACGGAGGCAAAGCGGAGATCTATTCCCAAACGAATGCAGAAATCCACGAATTCTCTACTTGCAAACTGTGGTCCGTTATCTGTCACAATGGCTAGGAGCAACCCATGCCGGCAGATGATCTCCCCCCATATGAAATTCTTGACCACCTGCGATGTTATCTTAGCCAACGCCTTCACCTCCAGCCATTTCGAGAAGTAGTCCACCATGACTAGCAGAAATTTTCTCTGGCCACTTGCTTGGGGAAAGGGACCCACCAGATCTAGCCCCCATATAGCGAAAGGCCAGGGAGCCGTGATTGTCCGTAATCTCTGGGCTGGAAGGAGCTGGAGGGGGCGAACTCCTGGCATTTTTGGCACCTTTTCGCAAATTCCTCCGCATCTTTCCTGAGGGTATGCCAGAAGTACCCCTGCCTCAGCACCCTCCCTTCTAATGTCCGGCTCCCCGAGTGACTCCCACATTCGCCCGAGTGAATCTCTTATAGAACCTTGGGAACCTCCTCCTCTGACACACATCTGGCAAGCAAACCTGACAGCATCTTGCGGTATAAAACCCCATCCTTCAGTAGGTAGTACGCCGATTTGTATCTGGTATGCCTCTTGTCGAGTTCTTTCGCGGGTAACTGTCCCGACGTTAAAAAGGTGATGAAGGGGTCCATCCAAGACCTTTGCTGGCATATCTCCATGAGTTCCCCTTCTTCTATAGATGGTCTGAAGAGCTCCGTCATTGTTCCCCCAGCTCGAGGACCGTGCTTGGCGATTTGGTCAGCTTGAGTGCTCTCCTCCCTCGGGATGTGCTGAATTGAGAAGCTTCGGAACTGTCCTATAATGTCCTTGACCCTTTCCTAGATACAACTGGAGGGTGGGCTCCCTTGCCTCGAACTACCCTTTGATCTGGCCTGCCACCACCATGGAGTCTGTCGAGGCCTCAATGTCTTGTATGCCCAGCTCCCGGGCTAGCCTGAGACCCGCAATGATCGCCTCATATTCCGCTTGGTTGTTGGTAATTGCGAAATGAATCTTCAGGTCCTGTTCAATCCGGGTCCCCTCCGGACTGATCAAGACCATTCCTCCTCCAAAGGAATTTCTTCCCGATGCTCCATCCACTAACATCTTCCAGGTTGTTCGAGGGGACACTTCTGTCTCCTAGACCTCAGCTACATAGTCCACCAGGAAATCGGCTACCGCCTGTGCCTTAATAGCGAATTGGGGAACGAAGTCGAGGTCGAATTCACTGAGCTCTATTGACCATTTAGCTAGCCTCCCGGAATGCTCTACCCCCTCCAAGATGCGACGGAGGGGGTGATCTGTTACAACCTAAATAGAATGAGCTTGAAAATACGGCTTGAGCTTTCGGGCCGAGATGATGAGGGCAAATGCTAACTTCTCAAGAATGGGGTATCCGAGCTCCGCTTTCTTCAAGACCCTGCTCACGTAATAGATTGGAAATAGCTTCTTCCCTTCTTCTCGCACAAGAACAGAGCTCACTGCACCAGTCCCTACCCCCAAATATAAAAACAAGACCTCCCCATCCCTTGGCCCCTAGAGTAAGGGCATCTGGGTGAGCTGTTGTTTTATAGCCTGGAAAGCCTTCTCACATTCCAGGGTCCACTCGAACCTCTTGCCTCCTTACAGCATCCGAAAGAAGGGCAACCACCTCTCTCCGGCTCGAGAGAGAAACCTGCTTAGCCCTGCCAACTTGCCTGTGAGACGCTGAACTTCCTTAGCATTCCTAGGGGACTCCAATTCTAGGATTGCTCTCACTTTTTCGGGGTTGGGTTCCACTCCAGATGGAGTGAGAAGATGTCCTAGGAACCTTCCCCTGCTGGCTCCAAAAACACATTTCAGGGGGTTGAGTCTCATTTTATACTTCCTTAGGGTTTCAAAGGTCTCCTCCAGATCTAGGACATGAGCTTCGAGGTTCTTGCTTTTGATCATCAAGTCATCCACGTACACCTCGAGGTTCCTCCCTCTCTGTTCTCGGAAGATCTGATCCATCATTCTTTGATAGGTTGCTCCCGCATTTTTCAAATCGAAAGGCATCATATTAAAACAGAAGCATCCATCCCCCGTGACGAAGGTGACGTCCTTAACGTCCGGAGGATGCATGCGTATTTGATGATATCCAGAAAATGCATCCAAGAAACTCATAAAAGGGAAACCGACGGCTGAGTCAACCAGCGCGTCGATTCGGGGCAGCGGGTAACAATCCTTGGGGCATGCTTTATTTAAAAGAGAAAAATCCACACACATTCTCCACCTACCCTCCTCTTTTTTGACCATTACAACATTACTCACCCACCCCGGATACTTACAGGCAGACACAAACCCCGCCTTAAGTAATTTTTTTACTTCCTCTCTAATAGGTCCGGCCATCTTGGAGGCGATGGCCCTCTTGTTCTATTGTATGGGGCGAGTGTTGGGGTCTAGATTGAGGCGGTGACAAGAGACGTCTGTATCGACCCCTGGCATGTCTGCGGCGCTCCACGCGAAGACGTCAATATTTTTCTGCACGCAGGCCTTGATCCGCACACGGTCTTCTGGGCTGAGCTCGCCGCTGATCTTTATCTTCTCCTTTCTGCCTTCATTGGTATGGATCTCTACCACGAGGACCTCCACGGCCGATTTTAGTCTCGATGGCTCTTCCTCCCCTTCCTGCTCTGCCTGCGTGTCCTGCTCCTTGGCTTCGTCTTCCACGATGGCCATCATCATCTCTTCCCCCAGCTTTTCCACCTCCCACCTGCTTGCGTCCTCTTCTTCCTGCCGTGAGGCCCTTCTTTTTTCTGGCCAGGCCCCATCCCGGGCGACCCTCCCGCTTCTTCCATCTTCCTCTTCTCTTTCCTCCCTTCCTCTTCTCTTGGCTCCTTTTCCTCTGCCGCTTCCGTCTCTTCTCCCTCCTTTCCAGCCATTTCTAGCTCCCCCGCAATGCCTCCAACCACTACTACTTCTCCCTCTCCTCCAGCACGTTCTTCCTCCCTTTCTTCTACCATCCCCGTCTCCCCGAACTCCTCTCCTGCCATTTCTGGCTCCCCCGCAATGCCTCCAACCACTACTACTTCTCCCTCTCCTCCAGCACCCTCCTCTCCTCGCTCTTCTTCGCCTCCCAGTTCTTGTTGTAACTGCTCCATCCTCTTTCTCAACTCCTCCGCATCTCCCTGCCAGGAGATGGTGTTCATTGCCGTCACGTAGCATTCCCTTGCGGCCTTTGGATTCCCCCGCATCCTGATTTGGGTACCTCCTGAATTCAGCTTCAAGCACTAGTGAAATGATGATGGAACGCATCTGAAAGCGTTGATCAAGGGGCGCCCAAAGATAGTGTTTTAACTACTAGGGGCATCCACTATGACAAAGAGGCAATTTTGGGATAGCCCTCCCAGGGTCACCTGAAGTCCCACTCCCCCCTCGACTTCTTTCCTCTCCCCTGAGAACACAAACAGTGGTCCATCCGCTGCCAGCACCCTCCGGGCCTCCACCCTCATCGCATTGAATGCTTTTTTGAAAATCACATTTACTGAACTCCCATTGTCTACCAGGATCCGTGATACCGTGAAGTTCTCGATGGCGGTCCGTATCACCAGCGCGTCACAAAAGGGGTCTTCATGGTTCGGCATGTCTTTCCTTGAAAAGGTAATCTTTTCATCTAGGGGAGGGGATTGTGACGTCGAGGCTATGCTCCGGCGGTACATAGTGTGAAGGCTCGCCTTTCGGGCCGCTTCTATCCCCACCCCTCCATGGATTACTCCAATTCCTCCGCGATCTCCTTCATCCGTTCGATCCACACATCGATCCTCTTCTCCTATAGATGTTACTTCCTCTATCCGTACCGGTCTTTGTTGTTCTCCCGCTCCTCGGGTTCTCCTCATTTCCAAGAAATCTGGGCAGGTAGCCGTTGTGTGACCTTCCTCCTCGTGGAAGTCGCAATATGGCAACGCCACCTCCCCCCCCCCCCCTTGCCTTCCTTCCTGAGGGTTTCTTCTTCTTCCTGCTCCTGCTCCTCTTCCTCTCTCCCGGCCTCTACCTCTGCCCCAGCCGATGGCCATAGCCTACTGCGGAGGTGGCAAGGGTGGCCTATGACCATACCCCCACCCCTACTGGTGAAACCTTCCCGGTCCTCCTTGTTGGTTCCTCCCCCCTTGGGGAAATCCTCTACCTTGTCCTGGGGCAGCGCCTCCCTGTTGCCTCCATCCCAGCTCCTGATACGCCGGCGCCCTCGGCTCCTCTCTTCTCCTTGCCTCCTGTTGTCTCCCACCCGACTCCCTCGACTCCACCTCAGTGAGCCTTGCCAATTTCTTTGCAAAAGCTGGGTTCGCCGCCTCCATCGCTATTTCCTTCGTTGCCTTCTCCATCAAGCCCTCAAAATACAGCGGCGCCTTCCGGGTGAGGCTCATCTTGAAGAACCCTTCCCGTAGTCCCATAGTAAAGGCCATTTGGAGGGCAAACCCTGGCACCTCCGGTATATCCAAGATCTCTTCTTGAAACCTATCCACGTACTGAGCCAGTGACTCATCCGCCTTCTGCTTAATCAAAAAGATCGACTCCGGGTTCCTCTTTCTCTTCTTAGACGTGGAGAACCGTAACTGGAAACTCCTGCTTAGGTCCTCGAAGCAGTATATCGAGCCTGTCGGGAGCTGATGGAACCAGTATCTAGCTTTGTCCTTTAGAGTGATGGCAAAAATATGATATTTGAACGCATCCGTCATGGGCCTGATCGAAACTGCGTCCTCGAACTACTGCAAGTGATGGATGGGATCATCCTTCCCTATATAGTAGTTCATCTCGGGTTCTCGGAAACCTTCCGGGACCGGAGCTGACAGGATTAGCTCGCAAATTGGGGACCCTCTCGCTGCCGGTCTCGCCTCCCCTACTCGCGCGACGACCTCTCCTGGCGAGATGGTACTCGCCGGACTTGGGAACAGCTCCCTTCCTGCCATGTCTCTCCCGCTCCCTTCTGCCATCACCTCCTTTCCCGGTCTCCTCCCCGGGGCGTCTTCTCCCACTCGCGCCGAGACGAGTTCTCCTTGTGTTGCGAGAGCTGGCACTTGAGGCAGTGGGGTTGAACAATCTCCCGGTCGTGAGATCCCTTGCAGCAAATCCATGATCCCCTTGATTGAAGCCATGAACTCTTCTCTTCCCACAAATCCTCCCGGGTTGTCCGACCCATCTCCTTCTCCTTCTCCCCGACCTCCCGCCATGTGGTTGCTCAAGGTTCTTCTCTAAGGGCTGCGCTCCACGCTCACCGCACCAAAAATGTTGGAACCAGCTTTCCGGTCCCTCCTAAAGTTCGAAACAGGATGCAGCCCACACTTACTCCCCCTGCGCTACCCTCCTGACGAGAGTCGGAGACCTAAAAACAGACCGAGGGGGCTCAGCTCGGAGGTCCCACCTCTTTCCCGGAAGAACTGAAGATCTTCCCCTCCCTAGCCAGTGCTGAGCTAGGTGCCTGTGAGGAAGATAGTGGAAAGGTTCAACAACCTTCTCAGGCACCTTTTCCGGTCTATTTATATGCCTCTGAATCTGTTCTGCAAATAACACTTCTGAATTAACCTGAAATGACCAAAACACCCTGGACCGGGTCTGCGAACAGCCAAACTCTGCTGTTCTGGAGAGCTATGCGCAGACCTCCAGGGGTAGACATGTAAAATTACCTGGGGCATAAAGGTAAAATCCCCCTTGGGGGTAAAAAGGTAAAGACATCTCTTTTCACATGTGGCGAGTGGGGAAAGAACTGTCAGGCGAGATGACCACCCTGTCCGTCTCGTCGGCCTCTCACCAGGTGGGCCATCTCGCCCCCTAGGAGGTCTCGCCTAATAAGAGGTTTCGCCTGCCTCTAGGGGCTGTCCATACCTCTTGCCTCTTGCAGGTGGGTTTCCTCCCCTCTCGCCAGTCCTCCTTCCTTGCTTGCTGGGTCACCTCTGGCGAGCCCAAGGTTGTACACTGTTGTTGTTGCTGCTGCTAGCCCTTGAAGGCTAAGATTCAAATGTTGTGTCTTGTTTATATGTGGCCGGCCTGCGCACCAATGTTTGGGAGCCACTGTTGTAAAAGGACTTGTAAGGCCATAAGGACAACTGACTTTGTATTTGGTGAACATTCTTGTTATATATAAATGTGGATTTTTATATGGTGGACATTCATGTTTAGAGTTCCATTGTGTGTTATAGGCTTCTGCTAGAATGAAATGAGTTAGGATGCGCAACTCTGGTATCACTCCGTGACTTTTCTGCACGTTTTGTGGTATATGTTGTTGGGCCCCGGCCGGATCTTCTAGTATATACTATATGAACGGATGGAGTCGTTACATTTTTGGTATCAGTTGTCTCGGTCTTTCCCTTTTGAATTCGTGGTCGTATTATTTTGTGGGGTGGCGAGCACGTGTACGTGCAAACCGCGTGAACACTAAGGAACTCTTGAATGTCCACTTTAGGAATGCAAATACATATGTTTGAAGAACCTGTGTGTTCCTATTTTGTTGTGATTGCTTGTGTGCGGTCTCTAATGTGCGTGTCTTGTTCACCTATAGGTGACGCGGAGTGGTGCTCGGCAATCGGAGCCCCAGCGTTCTGTTGAAAGTACAGCACCAGCTGAGTTGCCTACACCTCCGCCTTCTGCGGAATCTGTGGGATTAGTTGCTGAGGCCTTATTTGCGATGATTCAAGAACAGCCTGCTGGGCAGGCACAAGGGCAGGTGCAGCAGGCATTGGGGCCAGAACAGGTTGCGGCGAGGCCAGAACGTGCTGCGGCTGTGGCACCTCGAGTAGCTGAGAGGCAGTTGAAGTAGTTCATGAACTTTAACCCGCCTACATTTTCGGGAGTGGGATCTCCTACGCAGGCTGAGGATTGGTTGTCTCGAGTCAAGCGAATAATGACGGTGATCGGGACGGAGGAAGATCAGATGGTCACTTTAGCCACCTTCTTACTGGAAGGAGAGGCGCATTTATGGTGGGATGAGATGGAACTACACCACTTAGCTGGGAGGCTGTTAACACAAGTGTCCATTGAGGAATTCTCCCGACTCTTCCTGGCAAAGCACCTCCTGGCGGCACAGCGCATTGCCATGGAAAATGAGTTCCAAAGGCTGACGCAAGGAGAAGGTAGTATTGACACTTACCTACATGAGTTCACGAGGTTGGGACGGTATGCGGGTTCAATCTTCGCCGATGAGTAGCGGAAAACGAACAGGTTCTATGAAGTATTGCGAGACAAGTTGCGATTCTTGCTTTCAAGTTCAGTAAACCAAGGATTCCAGGCGTTGGTTGATACTGCATGCGTGCTGGAAAAAGACATGAAGAGGGTGCAAGGGAAGAGGGTCCGTGGTCGTGAAACAGCCGGAGTTCATGGCGCCCCGACCTGGGAAGTCATATTACAAAAAGAAATGGGGCAAGAGGTCCAAGTCGGTTGGACAAGCTCCTTCTACGGTTGCATCGGGTGCAACGTTGGGGGCCTCTTCAAGGTCGGAGACTCGTACCTGCTTTACATGTGGAAAAGTGGGGCATATAGCCCGTCATTGTCAGAGTGGTCCACCAAAGGGTGAGAAGGTGGCGGGAGCGTCCTATGCGGAGAAAGGAAAGGCAGTAATGTAGTCCTCTGCCTCCCAGGCGCAGCCCCGAGTCTACAACCTTGGCATGCAGGAGGCCATTAAGCAGAGTGACGTCGTCACAGGTACGAGTTAAGTTATTGCATTGCTTTGTTAATGCATTGCTTTGCTTATTGCATATTTGTATGCGGCTTGTGTGTGTGACATGGTTGTCACAGGCTTTGTGATGATTCGGAACACGCTAGCACGAGCACTGTTTGATACAGGTACTTCACATTCTTTTCTGTTTAAAGATTTCAAAGCTCGACTTGGGATACCTAGTCGTGTGAAGACAGATAGCGTCAGGGTGATGTTACCGAATGGTTGTTTGATGCTTGTTGATAAGGCATGCGATGTGGCGGTGCAAATAGGAAGTCAGGATTTCTATTTGACTGCATCTGTATTGCCAATATCAGAATTCAACATGATCTTTGGCATGTATTGGCTCGCAGAGCAGCATGCCTTGATTGATTGCAATGTCAAAGAGATCACATTGGGCCAGAATACCGAGCAGGAGACTAAGTTCGTATGGATGCACTGAGTGGGAGGGACGTTGATGTCTGCACTCCAAGTCTTCAAGGATGTTCGGAATGGCGCGGAGTGCTACATCATGTTGATTCAGTCCGTTGAGACAAAGGCCGGTGTGAGCGATGTTCCGGTGGTATCGGAGTTTGCCGATGTGTTCCCCAAGAATCTCCCTGGGCTACCACCCTAGAAAGAGATTGACTTCACGATTGAGTTGGTTCCAGGTGCGAAACCTGTGGCCCGCTCGCCATATGACGTTGCGCCAAAGTAAATGGCGGAGTTGAAAGTCCAACTGCAAGAGTTGTTAGAGCAGGGTTATATACGCCCAAGCATATCACCTTGGAGCGTGCCTGTTCTATTTGTGAAAAGAAAGAATGTTGTTTGCGGTTATGTATTGACTACCGCGAACTGAACAAGATGACCGAGAAGAATAAGTATCTGATTCCCCAGATTGATAAGTTATTCGATCAGCTGGTGGGATCAACCGTCTACTCTAAATTGGATTTGAACTCTGGGTATTACTAGTTGAGGATTCGGGAAGGTGACATTCCCAAGACCGCATTTGGAACACGTTACAGGCATTATGAGTTCACGGTAATGTTGTTTGGGTTGTGTAATGCGCCATCGGTATTCATGGACCTGATGCATAGAACGTTCCGAGAGTACCTGGACTTGTTCGTAATTGTGTTCATTGATGATATCCTGGTGTACTCGCAATCAGAAGCCGATCACGAAAACCACTTGCGGTTGGTATTGCAGACTTTGAGGAAAAAATATGCTATATGCCAAGTTCTCGAAGTGCGAGTTTTGGCTATCGTCGGTGGCTTTTCTTGGCCATGTGGTAAGCGGAGAAGGCATAGCAGTGGATCCGACAAAGATTAAAGCCAAACAGGAATGGTCAGTGTTGTCTTTGGTGGCTTAGGTCAGGAGCTTCCTTTTACTGGAAGGCTACTACAGATGGTTTGTTGAAAACTTCTCGCGAATTACTTTGCCTCTAACCACACTGACGAGAAAGGATCAGAAGTTCCTTTGGACGCCAGAGTGCGCGTGAGTTTTCGAAGAGCTGAAGAGTCGATTGACCAAGACACCTGTGTTGATATCTCCATGTGGTACTGAAGGATTTGAAATCTATAGTGATGCTTCAGGGAGCGGCTTAGTCTGCGTTCTTCTGCAAAATGGAAAAGTCATTGCTTATGACTCACGTTATTTGAAGGTGCACGAGCGAAATTATCCTGTCCACGACTTAGAGTTGGCGGCGGTGATCTTTGCAATAAAGTTATGGCGACATTATCTTTATGGCGTGAAAGTGGAAATCTAAACAGACCAGAAGAGCCTAAGGTATTTATTGGAGCAGAAGGACCTGAATATGCGACAACAAAGGTGACTGGAGTTCCTTGGGGACTACACCTTTGAGATTCATTATACTCCCAGGAAGGGAAATGTGGTTGTTGATGCCTGGAGTCGGAGGGCTCCGTCGTGGGCCAATTGGTTGCAGAAGCACGATGAACGTCTAATCCATCAGTTAGAAGAGTTAGAGATTTCTTGTGTTGACAAGAATTCCACAACCAATGCATGTCTGAACTAGATAGAGGTGCAATAAAACCTTGCAGATAGGGTTCGGCGCACAACGGAGCTAGATGAAAGTCTCCAACGCTATGCCAAGGACGGGCCAGAGGGCACATTCTCCTGGGATGACGACCTTTTGCGAAAAGAGGGCCGTTTGTGCGTCCCAAGTTTGGGTAAGTTGAGGGAAGAATTGATGTACGAAGCTCATTATACGAAGTACTCAATCCACCTTGGGAGCACAAAGATGTTCAAGGACATGAAGAAGATGTTCTGGTGGCCAGGACTGAAGAAAGATGTCGCTCATTATGTGGCCAAATGCCAAACATGCGCTTTGGTGAAGGCAGAATGCCAGAAGCCTGGCGGCTTCTTGAAGTCGTTACCGATTCCGGAATGGAAGTTTGATGATTTTTCCATGGATTTCATGCACGGGTTACCGAGATCTCAATGCGGGAATGATTCAATCTGGGTGATTGTAGACCGGTTGACGAAAGTTGCACACTTCCTTCCGAATAAACGGGACGATTCCATGGAGAGTTTGGCAAAGCTCTATGTGGAGCAGATTGTACAGCTACATGGTGTTCCTCATAGCATTGTGAGCGATCGGGATGGGCGCTTTACATCGAATGATTGGATGCTAATCCATCAGCTGTTGGGCACGAAATTGACATTCAGTATGACCTTTCATCCCCAAACGGATGGCCAAACTGAGAGGACCAACAGGACCATGGAAGATATGCTCCAAATGTGCGCCCTGAACTTTAGGAAGAGATGGGAAGATCATCTCTATATGGTAGAGTTTGCCTACAATAACAGCTACCAAGCGAGCATCGGTATGGCACCGTATGAAGCTCTGTATGGTCGGAAGTATCGTACTCCATTAGCTTGGGCATAAGCAGGCGAATCTAAAGTGTATAGGCGTAACGAAGTTGAAGAAGCGAACTCGACGATACACACTATTTGAGAAAGGCTATTGATATCCTAGGATCATCAAGCGAAATACTAAAATGCCAAGCAACGGAACATAGAGTTCGCGGTGGGAGATTGGGTGTACTTGAAGATCAAACCCTTCAAAAGAGTATCCAGGATTCGACATCTAAAAAAGTTGAGTCCACGATACCTTAGTCCATTTGAAGTGATAGAGCGAGTTGGGGAAGCTGCATATCGACTAGCTTTTTCGGCAGACTTGGGTGGATTACATGATGTGTTTCATATCTCGGTGCTTTGGAAAGCCGTCAATGATCCAGCTCAAGTGATCGAGAATGATTGTGTGCCGGTGGAGTATGGGCTAACGATGAAGGTTATGCTCATTCGGATCAAGGATCGTGCCGATAAACAGTTGTGGAACAAGACAATCAGGATGGTCAAAGTCTAGTGGGACAATTGCGGCTGTGAAGAGCTAATATGGGAGCAAGAGCAGACCATGCGAGCTGAATTTCCCAAACTATTTGTGTAACTTCTATGTAGTGTGTGTTGAGTTGTATTGAACGCTTATGGAATAGTATATCGTGTGTTTGACTTCCTTCCTGTGTGCAAATTTCGGGGACGAAATTTATTATAAGGAGGGGAGGGTTGTAACACCTCAAATCCCAGGATTGGGAAAAAGTTGGGTGACACAACCTGGGACACGGGCGTGTCCCAGGACGTGTCCTGCTCGGTTGAGCAGCCGGCGAGTATTAGACGAAATCCATTTATACGAAAAATGAGGGAACACACCCTCTGACATGGGTGTGTCAGAGGTCGTGTCCTCCTCTGGTCGATGATTTCAGCTTGACGAAATCGAGCTGCAGGCGTGTTTGCTGTCGTGTATGGGCACACGGCCTGGGACACGGGCGTGTCCCAGGACGTGTCCTTTGCTGGATGTGCCCATGGCATTTGAGGCCTGGTGAACACGGGTATGACACGGTCGTGTCTTGGGGTACACGGCCTGTGATACAGGTGTGTCACTGGCCGTGTCCCGCTCGGGTTGAAGTTGGTTTTGTGGATCCTGATGTACACGGCCACAGACACGGGTGTGTCTGAAGGCGTGTCAGGTGACCCGGCCCGTTACACGAGCGTGTCAATTGGCCGTGTACTGGTCTGGTTGAGTCGGTTGTGTGCCGCATAAGGTACACGGCCTGTGACACGGGCGTGTCACGGGCCATGTCAGGCAAAACAATAGCCTTTTTGTTCACTAGGCCTCAAATGCTAGCACATCCAGCAAAGGACACGGCCTGGGATACGCCCGCGTCCTAGGCCGTGTGCCCATACACAGTAGCAGACATGCCTGCAGCTCGATTTCATCGAGCTGAAATCATCGACCAGAGGTGGACACGGCCACTGACACGCCTGTGTGTTTAATTTGGAACTTCATAAATATCCACATTGATATATAAATAGGAATGTTCAGCAAATACAAAGTCAGTTGGCCTTATGGCCTTACAAGTCCGTTTTACACCAGTGGCTTCCAAATATTGGCGTGCAAGTTAGCCACATATAAACAAAACATAGCATGTTAAGCTTAGCCTTCAAGGGCTAGCAGCAGCAACAACAACAACAGCAACAACAACAGCAGGGACTTCAGCCTTTATGTGTCCCGCTTGGTTCTCCAGCACCTGTACAGGGACAACCCACCTAACGGTGGCAAATAAGGCAATGGTCAGCATTCAGCTGACGAAATTATAACGACCCTACCCCTTTCCCGCGGCAGTGACATTTCTTCCCTGCAGGCATAACAATTCACATGAATATATATTCATCACATATTGTGCACTCACGCACAAACATTCCATCGCAATTGCCAGCCACACAACCCGACGATCCGTGCACTCAGGGCACATTCTTGTTGTACTGGGAAACCAGGGTCCCACCACCTTATTAGGGACGAAACCCAACGACAAAAGTTGAGCATTTACACCATGGCGTGCAACCAGAGATTTTAGTCTTAATGACCCGGGATTTGCCCGTAGCCCCCCATAGTGTCATGGCGCGCAGGCCTAAGACTCTCGCTATTTACTCGAACAGACCGCACTTTCAGGTCTAACATCGGACGGACATAACGCAGGTCGGATCAGCCACCCCTCATTGCTCAAGTTTCCTTGCCATCACCAAGTATTGCGTACTCGCAGCTAAGAAAAAGGCGCAGGTCGGTTTCACCTTAATTATTTGGCATTCAGCCGTAAGAGCTCTTCTAGCTCATGCATAGTCATCATGTCCTCGCAGGACTGATATCACAATCACAGGTTAGCTAGGTTCCACGCTCAGCATTAGGGACAAAACTCAGTTTCCATCCCTAGCTCGAACCAGCATTTGCGGGTATTTCCTGGGAGTTCATGCCAGTACTTCCTACTACTACCCTTCACAAGCAGAACCCACCAAGCATCACAAATATCAAGGGTATTTTCCTGGATCTCCAATCCAGTACTTCCTGCTACTACCCTTCACAGGCATAACCCATTAATCTCACAATCAATGCAAGGGTATTCTCCTGGACTACCACTCTAGTACTTCCTGCTACTGCCCTTCACAGGTCAACCCGTCGACTCCTAAAACGACATATTTCATCGCGGAGTCTTCTCCGGTACGTATATGCAACATCACCAATCTAGGCCAACCTATCCAGATGTCCTTCACACAGCATGCCTATTTCATACTCCATTTCCGGATCTATATGCCAAATGATTGGGGATTCCATGAATCAACCCAAGAGACTCTCGTAACAAGCCACCCTCTGGTGGGGGAATCCTATGCACATGCCAAAAAGGAAGCCTTCACATTGCTAGGAAGAAAGATAAATACCCTTGAAGATCGCTTCGGAGCCATGGACTTTTAGCCGGTTGGAAAGGACCGCAGCGGCTTTACCTCCACAACGCTAGCTTCGGATCTCGAACCGGAACTCTGCAGCTCTACCGGTGGCCGGCACTCCTCCTCCTCCTCCTTCTTCCTCTCTCTAGGTTTGTAGAAAGAGGATTGTTAAACTCAAATGAGCATTCCCATCTCCTTTTTCGGCATTAAGGAAACAGGGTGGAGCCAGAGCCATTAGATCTCAGCTGAGAAAATGGTCGGCCACTATTTTGCAACAAAAGGATAAATTTTGCCTGACACGGCCTGTGACACGCCCGTATCATAGGTCGTGTACCTTAAGCGGCACACAACCGACTCATCCAGTCCAGTAAATGCCCAATTGACATACCTGTATCACGAGACGTGTCACCTGACACGCCTTTACACACGCCCGTGTCTGTGGTCGTGCACTTCAGGCTGCACAAAACCAAAACAACCCGAGCGGGACACGGCCAGTGGCATGCCCGTGTCACAGGCCGTGTACCCCAAGACACGATCGTGTCCTGCCCGTGTTCACCAGGCCTCAAATGCCCTGGGCACGTCTAGTAAAGGACACGGCCTGTGACACGCCCATGTAACAGGCTGTGTGCCCACACACGGCAGCAGACACGCCTCCAGCTTAACTTCGTCGAATGAAGTTCGTCGCGCAGAGGAGGACACGGCCTCTGACACGCCCGTGTTAGAGGCCGTGTGCCCTCATTTTTCGCAAAACAGATTTTCGTCGAACACTCGCCGGCTGCTCACCCGAGCAGGACACGCCTGTGTCCCAGGCCGTGTCACCCAACTTTTCCCAATCCTGGGATTTGGGTTGTTACAACCCTCCCCTCCTTACAAAACTTTCGTCCCCAAAATTTGCACACAGGAAGGAAAGTAAACAGCTGACGTTTTATTCCATAAACGTTTCATACAACTTGCCCTGCACTGCATAACAGTTACATAAAGAGCTAGGGAAATTCAGCTAGTATGGTCTGCTCTCGCTCCCATGTTAGCTCTTCACGGCCGCAATTGTCCCACCGGACTTTGACCATCCCGATTGTCTTGTTCTGCAACTGTTTATCGGCACGATCCTCGATCCGAATAGTCCTAACCTTCATCGTTAGCACAAACTCCACCAGCACACGATCAATCTCGATCACTTGAGCTGGATCTTCGACGGCTTTCCGAAGCTCCGATATGTGAAACATATCATGTAATCTACCTAAGTCTGCCGAAAGAGCTAGCCGATATTCAGCTTTCACAATTCGCTCCACCACTTCAAACGGACCAAGATATCTCGGACTTAACTTCTTCAGTCGCTTAATCCAGGACATGCCTTTGAAGGGTTTGATCTTTAGGTACACTCAATCGCCCACTATGAACTCCACATTCCGGTGCTTGGCGTTTGTTGGGTACATTGGAAAATGTGTACCAGATTTGGAGAAGCCTCACCAAACTCAATGATATGCATCAAGTTGTATTTGATGTTGTGTTGAGTTATCATGTGCAGGTTAAGTAAATAGAAGAAAAATTTTCTAAGTACAAGTGTCGACACTTGGGAATGGCTGTGTCGACACCAAGGGCCAGATTGTGTCGACACCCAAAATTTGTGTCGACACACAGAAAATCTGTCGACAACGCTGTGTCGACACCAAGGGCCAGATTGTGTCGACATCATCAGGATTTGTGTCAACACACAGAGAAGCTGTCGACACATTCCAGAATTCTGTCGACAATGACTGTGTCGACACAAAGAACTTGTGTCGACACACACCAGAATTCTGTCGATACCAACTTTGTCAAGACAAGGAGTGTTTGTGTCGACACACAGGACTTGTGTCGACACATTCCACAGAAGCTGTGTCGAGAAGTAAAAGTGAAGCTATTTCGACATCATCAAGACTTGTGTCGGCACATAGACTATGTGTGTTGATACATATGAAGTATTCACTCGACATTCTCTGCCGCTGAGTCAAAGTCCAATGTAGGTTGAAGTAATACAACTGGAGACTTGACAGCTATCATTACTGACATTGCTATCACATCTGTGAGATGTGTCAGAAGACCGTTTGAAACTGGAATAGCCGGTAACCATGGATGAAGCCTATATATAGACATGCTCTCTCAACAATTAGAGGAAGAACAGAAAGACAACATAAAACCAAACAATTATCGATTGTGAAGTAGTGATTGTGAACACGATCAGTGAACAAAGAATAATATCTGAACGATTGAGGATCCAGAAGAAGAGAAAGAAAGAAAAAACAGTCAATAGATTGTAGAGAGAGAAAAACAAGAAGGAGAGAAGTCCTCATCCAGTGAAGGCAGATCCTGAACAGTCTGCCAGAAGAATTCAGATCAATTCTGAAGAAGAATTCAGATTAATTTCTGAAGGAAGCTGATTGAAGATCAACTCCAACACAAAGAAGATCAACCTTACTTTGTTCAGATTCAAGAATCTTTGAAGAAGCTAACACTGGTTGATCCTTAAGTAATCAGTTCTATCAAGAACTGATCAAGAAGCCTTCAACCAATTTTCTCTCCATCTGGTTGAAGATATTATTATCTTTTTCATCAATAAATTTTGTAGGATCTGTAATAGATCTGAGTGTAGGAGATTTACTTCTCTGAGTTATAAGCCTAAATTATAAAGGCTGAGGTAGGGCTGAGTGCCTGAGGTAGGGGAATCTGTTCCCTGAGTTGTAGGCCTGTGAGAGAGGCTGAGGTAGTGCTTTTGCCTGAGTTGTAGGAGTGGGGTGTCACTTTGAGTTGTAGGCATGTGGAATAGTCTGAGGTAGGGCTTGTGCCTGAGTTGTAGGAGTGTGGATTCACTCTGAGTTGTAGGAACCAGTCTTGGTTCTGAGCTGTAATATCTGCGGATCTGTGAAGAAAGAAGGAAGTTAGGCCGAATCTAGTACACTGCTAGATAGGCGAAGGGGGAAAGTGGTTGTACCCATCATTTGGGGAACCACTATAAATCTGGTGTGCAATCTGTGGAATGTTGTGTGTATGTGAATGCTGTGCTGTGTTTTCTGCTGAATAAATTGCTAGACTATATAGATTTGTCTGCCTAAGTTAGAGAAAGAATTGAACCTATTCACCCCCCCCCCCCCTCTAGGCGTTTAGAACATCTTGAAACCAATTATTTCAAGTGGTATCAGAGGGAGGTTACTCAAAGAATAGACTTAACAGTCTGAGTAGATCTCCAAGGCAGAAATCTATTAGGCAAAATTGGTTCCATTGAGAATCATAAGGTGTTTGGTTCCATGAAGTTACCTTTATGCAGGAAAGAGATTTTTAGCATATGGAAAGAAAGAGTTAGACTGTTTATGGAAGCTTCAGATCGAAGAATCTATATGACAAACAAAGAAGGGCCATTCATCCCAATGAAAGTCTTAGTTCTTGATGCAAATCTCAGGACACCAAAGGAGTATTCTGAAATGATAAAGGATGAGATCATCTTGTCTACTATGGATAAGAGAGCACAGAATATAATAGTCAGTGCAATAGATGATTCAACATTCGAAAATTTGATTCACTGCAAGACCTCCAAAGAAATGTGGGATACCTTGATTGTCTACATGGAGGGTTCAGAAGAAGTGAGAGAAGACAAAAAGTCTATGCTGAATCAGGAGTATGAAAGTTTTAGACAATCTAAAACAGACAGCATAACTGATTGTTACAAGAAGTTCTTCAGAATAGTTAATGAATTGATGTTATATGGAAGAGTATTCAGCACATATGAGTTAAATGAAAATTTTCTGAGATCATTAACTAAGGACTGGGACACCAAGATATGTGCCACTAGGGAAGTGGCCAGACTAGCAGAAATCTCACCTCCAACATTATTTGGCAAACTGATTTCATATGAGATGCAGGTGATGGTCAGAAAGTAGGAGGAGAAAAGTAATAAAGTTGATTACAGAGATAAGTCAGTGGCTTTCAAGACTGAAGGCATAAGAAAGGACAGGAGGATGTCTCCATCTCTTCCTAGGAAAGCTGCAAAAGTAGTTTCAGAAAGTTCTGACAGTCACACATCAGATAGTCCAAATTTTGATGAAGACTTAACTGCTTTCTCAAAACAATTTCAAAGGTTCTTGAAGAAGAAACAGTGGAGATCCAAGCCATCCTCCTCACAATCCAAGGATGATTACTATCAGAAAATGAAATCCTCTAGGAAGGACTGGTATGGCTCTAAACCTAGTAAATTATCTTCAACTAAGATTATTTGTTATTATTACAACAGGCCTGGATATGTGGTAGCTGATTGTCCTTACAAAAGGAAAGAATCTAATGACAAGAAGAAACTAAAAAACAAGGGCAAGAAGGAGAAATCCTTTGTTGCAAAGAAGCAAAATAGCTGGTCAGATTCTTCATCATCAAATTCTGAGGCTGAAGCTAAAGCTGAAGCATACATAGGACTGTTGGAAACTGAAGAGGATGCAGAAGAGGCTGAGTTCTTAAAATTGTTGGACTCAGTAAATGGAATTGAAGAACATTGTTGTAAAGTGCTGATGGCCTTGACAGAAGAAGAACAGTGCCAGGATCAGCCTGGTCCTAGTAAGGTGGGTCCAAGTTTCCATACCCCTATATGTTACTTAGACAGTGGATATTCCAGGCACATGACTGGAATAAGGAGAATGTAAAAGGACTATACTCCCATAGAAAGTGGACCCAAAGTGATCTTTGGTGGATCAGAAAAAGGGGTCATAAAAGGGTTTGGTAACATTTCTATTAGTTCTATAACAATTACTAAAGTGGCTTATGTAAAAGGTTTGAAACATAACTTGATAAGCATAAGTCAGCTGAGTGATCTTGTGTATGACACTTCATTTATTAAGAATGGGTGTCAGATTAAAAGGACAAGTGATCAGAAGGTGATCTTGTCTGGTTATAGAAAAGGGAATGTTTATTGTTTAAATTTTGATTATGAAAACATGAACTCTCCTGTATGTTTAGTTGCAGATGATAAAGCATCTCAATGTGTCCAATGGCATAAGAGGCTAGCTCATCTGAACTATAAGACTATAGGCCAACTCTATAGTTTAGAGTTAGTGAGGAATGGTCCTCAGTTTAAGTGCAAAAAAGAGGGTATATGTTCAGCTTGTCAAAAAGGCAAGCAGACCAAATCCTCTTTTCATAGTCTTGATACCAAAGACTCTGTGAGGTGTTTGTACCTCTTGCATATGGATCTATTTGGTCCTATGCCAGTACATAGTCTAGGTAGGAAAGTATATACTTTTGTGGTAGTAGATGACTATGCTAGATTTACATGGGTTTTCTTTTTGAGGCAGAAATCTGAAACCCCTACTGTCTTTCATAACTTTGTTAAACAAATTCAGAATGAACTTAACAATTCAGTGGTAAAAATCAGAAGTGACCATGGAACTAAATTTTAGTCTGAATGTATGACAAGGTTTTGTGATGAACTAGGGATTCATCAGTCTGAATTCTCCTCACCTAGAACACCTCAGCAAAATGGAATTGCTGAAAGAAAGAATAGTACTCTTATTGAGGCTGGTAGAACTCTACTAAGTGACACTTCTTTCTCAGAATATTTTTGGGCTGAGGCAGTAAATACTGCTTGTCATGTTCTCAATAGAGCATCTATAACTAATAACCACGAAAAGACACCCTATCAGTTTATGAAAGGCAGAAAACCAAACATATCCTACTTTAGGATCTTTGGTAGCAGGTGTTATGTGCTTAACACTGGCAAGTCTCACCTAACTAAGTTTGCTGCCAAATCCTAAGATAAGATATTTGTTGGGTACAGCAATAATAGTAAGGCATATAGGGTCTACAACTTGACTACACAAGTTGCAGAAGAGTCTGTTCATGTAGTGTTTGATGAATCTGAGCTAATTAACTGTGAGTTGTCTAGCAATTCTTGTAGCTCAATAGGTTTAAAAGAAAAGTTGGACATGCTGACCATTAATGAAGACCAAACTGTAAGACAGGATGAGAAAAATGATCTTTGTTGTCCAGTGGGAGTACAAGGTCCACAAGCTGACATTGAAGACAATGAAGTTCAGTATGGTGGAGAAATTGAATTATACCACAACCGAGAAGGATCTCCTAGCTATCTTTTTTGCTTTTGATAAATTCCGTTCATATAACACGCTTTCTAAAATTATCATTTTTACGAACCACTCGGCCCTTAAGTATCTTATTGATAAGAGGGATGCCAAGCCGCGCATTATTCGCTGGGTCTTACTCCTCCAGGAGTTTGACTTAGAAATCCATGATAAGCGAGGTGCCAAGAATTTGGCCGCCGACCACCTCTCAAGATTAGATAATCCCTATATTGAAAAATTAGATGAAAAATCTTTTAATGATTTCTTTCCCGATGAGAAGCTTCTTTTAATTAACACATCCCCCTCTCCTTGGTTTGCACACATTGCCAACTATTTAGTGACTTGTTTGCTCCCGAAAGAGTTCTCCTCTCAGCAAAAGAAGAAATTCTTTTCTGAGTTGAAGAACTATTTTTGGGAGGACCCACATGTTTTCTGAGTCTATGCGGACCAAATGATAAGGAGATGTGTCTCTTCTGAAGAAGGATTATATATTTTAAAACATTTGCATGAAGGACGGACTAGTGGTCACTATCAAGCAGCTCGCACCGCCCATAAAGTGCTTTATGCGGGTTTTTACTGGCCTTGCATGTTTAAAGATGCGCAAGCCTTCGTGAGTAGGTGTGATAGTTGCCAACGGTCGGGAACTATTTCCAATAAAAATGAAATACCATAAAATTATTTCCTTGAGTGCGAAATTTTTGACCTCTGGGGAATTGATTTTGTTGGCCACCTTCCTTCTAGATTCGGGAATAAATATATTTTAGTTGTTGTCGATTATGTTTCATGATGGGTGGAAGCCCAAGCTCTTCCTACTAACAATGCCCGAGTCGTAATTACATTTTAGAAAAAATTATTTTCTCAATTCGGTATGCCACGAGCCCTCGCTAGCGATAGGGGTTCACATTTTTGTAACGCGCAGTTCTAAAAAATTCTTATTAAATACGGTGTTACACATAAGCTTTCAACTGCCTACCACCCCCAAACTAACAGACAAGTCGAAGTAGTGAACAGAGAACTTAAAAGAATTTTAGAAAAGTCTGTTTACTCATCTAGAAAAGACTGGTCAACCAAGTTAGATGATGCTCTATGGGCCTACCGTACATCGTATAAAACCGCCATCGGTTGTATGTCATATCGGTTGGTCTATGGAAAATCATGTCATTTACCCGTAGAATTAGAACACCACGCTTTTTGGGCCTTAAGGTTTTTAAATTTCGATCCCCACTCTGTCGGCGACCTTAGAAAATTTCAACTTAATGAGCACGACGAGTGGCGCTCTTACGTATATAAAAATAATAAATTTTATCAAGAGCGGACGAAACGTTATCACGACAAACACTTAAGACACCCAAAAACCTTCAAACCTGGTGACCAAGTTCTTTTATATAACTCAAGATTATGTCTATTTCTGGGGAAGTTAAAATCGCGATGATCTAGGCTGTTTACTGTTAAAGAAGTCTTTATGTATGGCACTATTTTAATTTCACACCCAGATAAGGCTGATATCAAAGTGAATGGTCAGCGTCATAAACTTTATCTCTGTGGTGATGTCAGTCCAAACTGTATTAATTTTATTCTGCATGAACTTTAAACTAACTTAAGACTTTTTATTTTTGTTAAAAACTTTAATTATTATTTTGGACAAATTATTTTTGGACAATATTATTTTGTTGCGTCGAGCTCAAACGATGTTTTTAAATAAAGGGAGCTCTTGGGAGGCAACCCAAGTTATTTTTCTGTTTTCTTTATTTTACACTTTTTGCCCCGGACGTCTCTGACAAGCTGAAGCTTCTACTATCGCCTGCTCCAACGCTGCTGAACCCATCACGAAGTACAAAGAAGACATTTTAAGAAATTCCGAAGCGCAAGCATGGGGGAGCGACATTAATCAATATTCGTTGCGCATAAATCCGGGGAAGTACCAGCTTTTCAATTTTGTACTTTCATTTCTGTTTAATTCTCTCTCTCATACCCCTTTCTCTATTGAGGACAATTTCTATTTTAAGCTTGGGGGAGGATTTCCTCCTTCCCTTGTCTTTATTTTTGTTCCTTTAAAAAATATATATATATATATATATATATTTATCTCAAAAATCCAAAAAAGTGAATATCTCAAAAATCCAAAAAAATTAGAAAATATTTCAAAATAAAAAAAACTTATAGTACCCATTGCTTTTGTTTTGTTTTTCTCAAAATTCCATATAAATAACTTAGCTAAATATAATCTTTCTAATCGTTCTTTTTAATTATGTTTCACAAGAAAAATGTTGGTCTTGCTGTGTTTCTAATTCGTGGTAGCATGTTAACGTGAAACATTTTTTCTAAAAACTCGCATTTTTATTTTGGTTTTTGTTTTTATTTTCTTTACTTTCTCGAAAATATTTCATCCAGTATTTTCTTTTTCATTTTTGGATAATTTTTGTAATGTCAACTTTTGATTAGCATAGTAGATGTGAACGATCCAAGGCGCAAATTATTTTTATTTTCAAGATAATTTTATTAGTCTTCTTTTATTATCTAGGCTTGCTTTTTGAAATTTTTCAAAACTATGTTTTAGATAATTTTTTTTAAAAGCATGAAAATAATTTAGGTCGTTTTTGTTTTCGCTTCAACCATCTTGCCAACCTAAAAGGAAACCCTAGTTTGCCGCTTTTGAGCCTTTTTCCTATTTTCAATTGTTAGCTCCACTCATCACTTCATTTTCACCAAAGTTTAAATATTCCAACATTTCTAATCACACTAACCTTTAAAGTTTCATTAAAAATTTCTCATGATTATGATAGGGTTATTTTTGTGATATTATTTGGAGAATTAATTTTGAAAAAAGTATGCTCAAAAGATGTTTTACTTTTGTTTGGCCAAGTTTCAAATTCAAAAGAACATTATTTTTAGCCTTTATTTTGTTTTGAAAAAAAAAGAAAGAAAGAAAAAGAAAAAAAAGGGGGAAAATAAAATGAAAATGAAAATGAAAGAAATATATTTTTAATTATTGTGGTTTAGTGTGATTTTAATCCTTCATGTTTATCTTTGAATTCCATTCCTATTTATATGTCTAAACCAAATGTTTCATTCCTAATAAGTCCTTTTGATTCATGCTTTTGATTTTTATTTTTAGCTAAGTATCGAAGAAAAGTAAAATAGTATAGTTTTGGATTTAAATTTAGATTTTTGTTTTTTGATTGATATAGTTATAATGTGTCCCTTGGATCTAGTAACAACTCAATGCATTTTTTCAATTTGTTGCTTTGCTTAATTTTATTTAAAGAATTTCGTTAAAATTTTGGATGATTTATTTTCGTTAGTAAAGCTTATAAATTGTTAAACCATGTTTAAATAACTGTTTTAGATTTACGTTTCACCTTCTCCCTACTTATAATTTCGCAGGGTACTTGTGTTAGCTTAATTAGAAATCTTCCTGATTAGTTACTTTTATGTTAGCTAGTTTTATATCTTTGCTTGGGGACAGGCAAACCTTAAGCTTGGGGGAATTTGATAGTTCATTTAGTAGTTTAAACTAGTAGAGAAATTAATAGTTTTTTATATATAAATCATGTTTGTATAGCTTTATTTTGATCTCGTTTTGTATATATACTGATGCCACTAATGTTTTCTCTTTGTTTTGCAGGTTTTCTATAAGTTCGGCCAAAGTTGATCTTACACGCCCCCCTGACATGCCCTCCATGGGCGTGTAACGGGGCGTGTAACCCGATCCAGAGAAGGATGCTGCCCAGGACCATAATCTCGAGAAAATCCCCTGACACGCCCCCTGACACGCCCTCCGTGGGCATGTCACAGGGTGTGTCCCGGGGCATGTCGCCCTCTTCCCGAAGCGTGCTGTGCATTTAGGGATTTCCCGTCGCCACACGTCAACAGTACTATCACGCCCCACTGTCACGGGCGTGACTCGGGGCGTGTTCCACATTTTCCGTCATTTGATGGACTTCTGACCGACGATTAAAGCTAGACGTGCATGTCACGCCCCCTACACGGGCGTGACCATGGGCGTGTCCACCGATGTATAAATAAAATCAACAATTCTGTCAGATTTCAGCTCCCGAAGTTTTTCCCATACATGTCACACCCCCTGACACGCACTACCCGGGCGTGATAGGGGGGCGTGACCAACCCGCAAGAAATTCTATAAATTCAGACCCCCCCCCTTGAGTCCAGATATTTTGGGGACCATACGCTTGCCCGTTCACACTCTCTCCACGATACTAGGTCGACTCAAGCGTGAATCTGTAGGACTTTAGGTGAAGAGATGGGTCTTGGGTTACGGTGAGGTAAAAAAAGATAAATAAGGAGGCTATGCAACTAACCCAAAAGAGCTAGCATAAAAAGGAATCTACCGCTAACCAAAATACACGCCGGTACACCACACCCCCAGACTTAATTTTTAAAATATGGGTGTGTGCCTAATCCAAATACAATCTCATCACAAATAGGATTTTCAATTATACTTTTTCTTTTCACTTTTTTTTACAATTCAATTTTATACATTTTCTCAAATCAACTTTTTTAGCAACTTCAGCAAATATAAACTTTGAAGCCCATTAACATATTCACAATGAATTTCACCACATCACACCCCAAAATGAAAATGTAAAACTCTAAAGCTCGACTTGGGTGTGTGACTAGGATCGACTATGAGGCTTTGGTGAAATAATGGTGGAGCTGAACCAAAAGAAGGGGTAGGCACAACGGGGCTAGCGTAGAAAAGACGTTAGGAACGGTACTATGCTCAACTGAGCCAAATGATGGCCTACATCACGCTCACGCGAGACTAACCATGCACCAATGCTTTGAGAGTAGCTTGGGGCAAGTTCTTAGCCACCGAGAAATATGATCCTTCCTCCTGACTCGAGCAAAACGAGTCTAGTGACGGCTACACACATCCCTACACTACCGTTCGATTCTCACCGGATTCACCAATTATTGAGTAGAATAAAAAGTCTTTACGCAAATAGAAAAATATAAAACTATAAGCATACAGAAAAATTAAATCTACTCCAATTTCTACACTAGACGAGAGCACTTTGACTAGGAGCACTATAGGAGTCAACATTTTACTCTGTCTCGCAATCCTATGCCAACACAATAATTTTATCAAATCATACAAAATAAATGAGTTTAAATCGCTGCAAACTAACAGCTAAGCACGCGCTCATGTGGGTGTAGTTGTGTGCGATGTAATAAACTAATCAAAATAAAATAATAAAAGCTTCTAGTATGTACACGAAATATGCACGTGCAAAAGGTAACACATACTGACTCTCCCCTAGACTTAAACTAAGCTACACAGCATATGATATAGAAATTTAAATGAAATAGAGACAAAGGAAAAGGTTACACAATGCTCAGCCAGTGAGCATACCAGAAGACGCTTGAAAAACAAAGGCAGGCCCGCCAAACGAAGAATCACAACCCCGTCAATAAGAATTTGCCATCAATACCTGCAGGGGTGAGCTCCGTAAAAACAAAAGAAAAATAGACAAAATATAAATAAATACTAAAACTAAAACAAACATGAAAAATAAAAATGCAGAAAATATAAGATAACTACTGGGGTTATTGTCCTCCCAGCACGTCTTATTAAATTCTATATATTTCTAGCTAATGGGCCTATGAAAAGAAAAATGCACAGAAAATTGTTGCATTATTCGTTGCATTAACGAGTACCGATACGGTGATAAAACAGTTACCCCTCTGCCTAAATAATCATTCATGCTTCTCGCATGTAGAGGAAAAAGGAAGTAAGAAGAGGAGAAGCACTGGTCCTCACTCATCTCACCACAAGGGAGATGATAGGATGAGAAAGCAATCAATGGAGCTTCCTCAACAGAGGACGAATCAACCTCCTCGCAAAAAAGGATGCTATCAGCGATGGCGGGAGCTGAAAGCTCCAAATCCTCCCGAAGCACCTGCGAAGACTCAATCCGTACAGGCTCAGATATAGAAAGGGGATCAAGAAATAAAGGATAAGAAGAACTAAAATAATCATAAAAAGGAGGAGTGGTCCCGGTCTCACTCCCAGCAGGATCTAAGCATAGATCACTGTCGGTATCATGTGAGTCATACCGAGGCGAATCAGAAAACTCGAGGTCCGCGGTGGTAAGAGGGACCGTCTCGTCCAATAAGGAGGTGTAAACCACCGCATCAGAAAGAGGACACTCCTCATCCCACTGGGGTACATCATAGTGTTCCGAAGATCCACATTCTTTGTCGGAGTTAGGAAAATCCTCATCCCACTTCGACGCAACCTCAGGCACCGAATCACCAACAAATACGGCCTCATCAGCCGACTCACTAAAAATTGGGATAGCTAATTCTTACAAAGAAGGCGAAGGAGAAACAACATCAGAGAAAATATGTGTGGGTTCCTCCGGGGGTGAATCCAAATGAGGGGAAGAATACATTGGGTGAGACGACACCACAATGTCGTCACACCGATTAGCAGAAAGTTTGATGGGTATATCCGCAGTAGTCCCCCATAGATAAGGTGGTACTGCTAATATATCATCAAAATTAGAAGGGGCATCCAACTGAGTGGTGGATGGAACGAATCGGATAGCCGGTTCATCATCCTCCTCTAACTGGCGCTGAAATTCTGCGCAATCTTTCAACACGTGATCGGTGATACGACAAAACAAACACCATTTTCCATTACTCCTCAGTCTGGTGGGACCGGAGAGGAATAAGAAATAGGTGAAGGTATAGAAGAGAAGTGACCATAAGACTTGTGTATGGTGTATGAAGTACCAAAAGAGGACGGTGCTCCATACAGCGAACCACGAGAAATATGCTCCCTATCTTCAGTGGGGCACTCATCACTGCCATGCCTATAATCCCCACACCATCTGCAATAGATATTCATAAAAGAAAACATGGTGCAGCAAGAAAGAATTCACCAACAGAAATATTCTATGCAAAAATTAACTATACACTAGCAGATAGAAGAAAAGGAATACCTGCAGCAGAAGAATAAAAAGTAGAAAAGGAACAAAGAAAAAAAAGCAACAAATTCTAAAAATTAAAGCAAAAAAGAAACATGATAAAAACAGATGGAAAAGGGCTTCTATCTCCTGTCTACCTCTCCAAAAAATCTCACGACTGTGTTCCCCGGCAACGATGCAAAAAACTTGATGCGTTGAACGACAAGTGTACCTGCCGCACAAGTAATATAAAATGGGCAAATATCACCAAGTATCGATCTCTCAAGGAACACAATAAGGTGGAGTTAATTTTGAGGAGGACTTGAGATTGAAGTCCTTAGGTTGGCGTTAACACAGGGGGTTTTGATTGTTGCAGAAAAAGAAAATACAACACTAACAACTACACCTATGCAATGCCGCTATGCAATGCTTCGCCAGGCGGGATGGAAACTTACACGGGCCGCTATGCATTGAATCGCTGGGCGGATGGACGAGTAGGCTTACGGATGAAGTGATTAGAATGACGTAATGAGGGTCGAGAGCACCTATTCGCTACGCACACTACTAGCAATTGCTAGTGCGGCAAAACTGGATGTGGTGGAGGATGGAAAACAAAGGCGCACTTCAAGCAAATAACATAAATATGAAATCACATAGACATAAATGTATACATATGTTTACCAAAATAAGAACAACTTCATCATATACAAGAGATCAAATACACTATCAATAACATGAGAAGAAAAGTGTGCGAAATCGACATGATCTGAAGTCTTGCTGAGGATTCACGATAGGATTTGATGTGTTGTTAATCCGCATCCTAGCTCAGTCCTCAACTGCGTCCGGGGTAGAGGAGGTTGTCACTCACTCCCAATGGACCCGTCTTCTTTGTGTCATGATCCGGTGGAGTATGGCACAAACTTCTCCTAGCTTGATGCAGAAAGCTAGATCAAACCCTTCTTGAAGCTCAAGGATGAAGGTGGAGGCCGAGAGGAAGCTCCGGCTTGGATTTGGCGGTGAAAGCTTGCCCGGAGCACCTCCCTATGGTGGAAGATGAAGGGGATCGGATAAACCCTTCCTCGGAGGTGAAAACGGCGGAACAAATGTGCAGCTTCCGGAATCCGGGCGGAACCTGCGAATTTATAGACAAGCAGAAATAATAATGCACATGATCACTGGCGCACGACCAGTGGTCGTGCGCACTATGTCCAGTGATCGTGCATAATGGCATGGCAGAACTCAAGAAAAACTGTGATAACGCACACGAAAAGTGGCGCAAGACCGGTGGTCGTGCGCACTATGTCCAATGGTCGTGCGATTACCCCAAGCAGGACTCCAGGAAAATGGAACCAATTCACATGATCAGTGGCGCACGACCGGTGGTCGTGCACACTGTGTCCTGTGGTCATGCGTTTGCCCCAGCAGAATATGGAGATACGAAGAATAGTGCGCACGATCAGAGGCCCACGACCAGTGGTCGTGCGCAATAGATCTGATTATCATACGCAGTATTCCTGTTTCTAAATAATCCCGGAACATGCACATGACCCCTGTACCAACAGGAAAACAAATCACTGATATGTGCAGACTTTCCAGGCAATAACAATAAGGAGTACAATTAATAAAACTAACAAAAATACACAACCACGGGCCTAAGTGTGCACTTACTATGGAAATAAAGATAAGATGGAATATATACGACAACGAACTAAAAGTGAAGTGCAAGTGAAAGAAAACTAGCCCAGATGAGTCCAAAAATCACTATATAAATAGGACTCATCAGTAGACGCATCACACGTTGGACTTGGGTCCATGTTAAAGCAAGAATACAAATTATAGTGTATGGGTCGAGGCAGTTAAAAACTTATGAAAGGAATTACCGCACGCATGATCTAGAATTAGCAGCTATGATCTACGTGTAACACCCCAAATTTGATGAACCAGAGAAGTTCGACGAAATTCTGGGATCGTCGAAGGCCATTCGACTAAACTCAAACTCTAGGCCATTCGATGAAAGTTGAACTCAGGGTCGTTCGATGAAAGTCGAACTCAGCGCCGTTCAACGAAAGTCGAACTCAGTGTTTTTCGTCGAGCTCAGCGCTGTTCGACGAGTTGAGGGCTTTTCGTCGAGCTCAACGCAGTTCGTTGAGCTTATGGCCATTTCGTCGAGCGCACGACTTTTAGTCGCGCTCACGCCTTTTTGTCAAGCTCGGGTCTTTTTTTTTCGATCTTGGCTGGTCTTCGGGCTCTTAGTTGTTCATCGAGCGCAGGCCGATCGTCGAAGCCTGAACCGTTTGACTAAATTGCTAAAATGTGGTTTGTGGATTGAAATCTTAACCGATTGTTTTTGCTTCAAGTTTGATCCTGGACCCCAGGATCTTCTACCCGACGGGTTTAGTATGGCTGAGCGGTTCTCTCCCTCATTTGTTCTCATTTTGGAGTTGACTTAGGGTTTGATAGAGGGAAAGTATGGAGGAGGAAGAGAGGAGCTTTCTCCGTCTTTAACGAAGCTTTAGAGCTCCGATCATCGTTTTGAGGCCAGATCTGTGAAGACGACGCGAAGGCGCTTGTTTTCATCAGTACAAGATAAGAGTTTCATGGCTAGAAAGAGGAGTCGAAGGGTAACGACACTTCTCCTCTCAGTTTTAGGATGCGTGCATGGAATCTACACTTTTCTTATTTTCTTTTAAGCATTCTAAGCACCAGATCTCTCAAGTGAGAGGGATTCTGCTTGCCATGGTTCAAAAGGATCCACCAAGTCTATTGTGTCCTTCCCCGGCATGAAATTGAATTAGAGATCTGCTCTGTTAGTGGATTAAGCATTGTGGGTGAAGCCGTAGCCGCGACCGTTACTCAGACTCGGTGATGTTGCATTGCGAGCCTTAAGGATTTTGTAGAAATCCGTTATCTGCAAGAAGCGGTCTGTGATGATGTTTTTCTCCCTTTCTCGTGTGAGTACTTGTGGTCGGAACCGGACCGGGTGGAAATTATAGTACACGCCGGGGCACGGGGATGGTATGGTACAAGTGTCGGAATAGCGTGGGAAAGGAATGGAATTGTGATGTGATAAGGCAAGGTTTGTCTCTGTGGTCGGCTGGCTAGCCCGTAACGTTGCAAGGTCATGTGTGGAGAGTGTCCCGACGAGACAAGTCCCCTTCTGTGGAACTGACGAGAACGCCAAGCTTCTGATAAGCCTGGACAATACCAGCTGGATCCCTCTGGGTCTCCTTCGATGGACTTGGTCCCGATGTTGGAGCCGAGCATGGGTCATCGTGAACAGGTGGGGTCTAGCAAGGGTTCATAACATAAGTTTGTTTTTTGGATGTCAGAACCCTGACGTGAGAAGTCAGAGTTTGCAGGCAAGCCCGGGTTTTGAGACGCAGAAGCAGGTGGGGCCTTAGCAAGTGTTATGAGTAGTTGCTTGATTGGCATTTGGGGAAATTAGAAATATCCATGTGTTTGCGGCTTGAATGCTGATGGGCAAAATAGAAGTACCCAATTTGATGATGATGTGATAGAAGCATACGCTTAGGGTGCCATGGGTGAAACCCAGGATTGCATTCATGCTGCATTATAGGCCCCTTTATTACTTGCTCAACTTCGAAACATGTTTGATGCTTCGGACATCCAAACCTATTTTTTCCTTTATATGTTATTATTTATTGAATACGAAGTGCTGACCTGCAGGGTGATGGAGAACCCCTGGGTCCGTTAGGGATGACCGGGAGGAGATGTGTTGGTTACATAGTTGTGGTCGGCTTTTGCTGACCCATGTTACGACCAATATTTACAAGGCAAGGATCGCAAGAAGGAGCAAGCTCGTAGACCAAAAAGGCCTAAGGCTCATGAAGTGAACCTTTATCTGCTTATATTTTGATGCTTTGATATGATCATTAAGTTGTAATCCGGCTTGCATGCCAAGGTATCCTAGGAGTGCTTTTGCATATTGTTAGGACTGTGATTCAGTTTTGGAATCTTGTTGACTAAGGCCTTAAGGCCATTTTGATAATCCTAGTTGTGGTGGATAACTTCTAGTTCTGTTTGTTTGTTTCTGCTGATTTATTCTGAATTTTGAGTTGGGTAGACTTATATCATCTTTTAATATTTAAGCTGTGACATGTGTATGTTGTGGGGCCCCAACCGGACCAATATTATACGGTCATTACAGGGGAGGTGTTACAATTTGGTATCAGATGGAGGTTAGTGTCCAAGGTAAAGATTCGTGGTCAAATGTCATAATCGGATCGCGTAATGAAGTTATCCACCTACGAGTATCGCAGTACTATGAGTGCCCTTGTGACTAGTTCGACGACAAGAAGCTGATTCTTATTCTACTTTTCTTTTGTGACGGGTGAAAGCGATAAGGCGAGGACGTCAAGGCAACGAGAAGAGCCTTCGGTGAGCAGTTCTACTGCTCTAGGTCCGTTAGGCATGGGGGTAACCCCGACCTATATCTGTTGCATGCTTGCAGAAGCAATGGAGGCAGCCCATGCTGCCACAGCATCGCAGGTTGTGACCCCTGTTGTGCAGGTAGAAACTCCTGCAACCCCCGATGCGACAACAGCAGTGCAGGCGGAGGAGCTAGACAAGCAAAGCCGTTAGGAGAAAGAGTGATTGTCGGACATGGAGACCAACAAATGAAATATTTTCTAAGATTCCATCCTCCAACGTTCAAGGGCGTCGGCACGCCGACCAATGCAGAGGATTTGTGGGCAAGGATTCAATAACTGCTGAGGGCGGCCGAGACGCCTATAGAGAAGCAAGCTAAGTTTGCAAGTTTCATATTGGAAGGTGATGTTAAGCTGTGGTTGGTGAGCCATAGCGGTCGCTAGTTTCCTGGACGCACCCTGTCTATAGAGGAGTTCGGGAATGCTTTATTGAAAAAGTACATTCCTGCGTCGACAAGATTAGACCTTCAGAGGCAATTGCTGCACTTTATGCAGCAGGACAAGACAGTGGACGAGTATGTACATGAGTTTACTCGGTTGGGTCGTTATGCAGGATTGACCATGGCAAATGATGTGGAGAGGGACAACCTCTCCTACCATAGGCTGGGGGAGAATCTGAGACAACCCCTCATATCAATGAAGAATGTTGGCTTTAATGAGCTGGTTGAGGCTGCTAGAACGTTAGAAAGCTATTTTGAGCGAACCCAACATCGTAAGAGTTTTACGACCAAGTAGGGAGAAGGGAAGTCTTCTCAATCTCAAGGAAGCACTGACGAGAGTAAGTGGAAGAAGAAGTCCAATCCCCATAAGAATTGGAAGAAGGATAGTACGACGTCGGGGGGGGTCTCACTTCAAGTGACCACGATCGTGCTACAAGTGTGGCAAACCGGGCCACATAGCTCATTTTTGGACTGAAAGTGAAGGGATAGATAACACTAACTTTAGTGGGGGTGAATAGAGTATAAAAAATATTTTGATTAATTTTTATAGCGGATTAAAATAAGTGATATCTATATGTATATGGGCAGAAATAAAACACAAAAATCACAGCACAGAAAAAAACAAATAGAGCAACCAGATGACACAAAAAGTTTATAGTGGTTCCCGTAAAACTTGGGTGCATCCACTCTTCTACCACCCTGATAGGAATCCACTACAGGTTTTTGATCAGGTGCCCTGCCACCATAGGTTTTTGCTCAGGTTCTCTGTCACCACAAGATCTATTTTCAAGGGAGATCTGACAAACATTTGAGCTTTTGACCAGGTGCCCAAAAATCAAACTAAGTCTTTTGATCAGGAGACTTAACAACCAAGTGATTAACTTTTGAAGGGAGTTAAAAACCCTTTTATAGTGAGGTAAAAAGAAATGCGATATTGTCTTCTCTTTCTTAAAGTTCTGATGTAACGCCCCGAAACTCAAAGGAGCAAAGGGGGACGTTTTGGGCCAGTTTTGGGTTCTGGCTGCAGGCACACGGCCTGGGACACGGGCGTGTCCCAGGGCGTGTCAAGCCTGTGTCGACACTAAGGCGTGAAGTCGACACTTTGGTCTCGACATTGTGTCGAGACTGGGCACACGGCCTGCGACACGGGCGTGTCGCAGGGCGTGTCGACCCGTGTCGACACTTAGCCGTGAAGTCGACACAGTGCTTCGACGTTGTGTCGAGACACGGCACACGGCCTGCGACACGGGCGTGTCGCAGGGCGTGTCAACCCGTGTCGACACTCGTCCCGCGAAGTCGACACTTTGGTGTCGACAGTGTGTCGAGACATGGCACACGGCCTGCGACACGGGCGTGTCGCAGGGCGTGCCGACCCGTGTCGACACTTAGCCGCGAAGTGCCGAGACCTTGTACACGGCCTGGAGCCCAGGCGTGTCAAGGTGATACGGGCAAGGACACGGGCGTGTCCTAGAACCCGTGCAGTGCTCGGGTTGAAAACGGGAGAAAATCATGGGGTACACGGCCAGCTACACGGCCGTGTCAGATGGAACACGGGCGTGTCAGCTCGAACACGGGCGTGTTCGATACCCGTGTGAGGTTCCAGGTGATTCGATTTTGACGGCGAATGAGGCACACGGCCCTGGACACGGGCGTGTGCCAGGCCGTGTTCGGTCCAGATTGGGCATTTCAGTCCCGAATCGAAGCCGTTCATTTCTTTGACTGAGGATCCAATGGCTGGGGGTTGTTCCTGAAGGGATATACCCGGGTTTTGACTTAGAAAACCCTCACTTTTTCACTTGATCTCTCTCCAAACCCTTGGAGAAAGAAAAGCTAAGGCAAGAAGAAGAGGAGCTAGATCCGCCATTGGAGGAGCTTCGGAGCTCCGAATCGCAAGCCGACTCCGGATCCACGGAGGCAACGCAAGTGCGGTGATTTCCATCCGATTACTTTTCGATGGCGCCAAAGAGGACCGCAAGGGTAACGATCCTCATCTTGAGCATGAGTCGCTCTTTTCTTTGCATAGGAAGCCCGCTCTCGCGAGTTTGCGGAGAGTTGGAGGCGTTCCTTCGGGTAGATATGTGAAGTCCCCATTGTTTAGCGTCCGTATGCGAGAACGGACATAGGCATTTTGGTTGAAGCCTACCCGGACATGTAGTTCGGATCGGTGATGTTGCATTGCATAAGGCCGGAGAAGACTCCGTGCTATTTGGTGTTTTCGGGTTTTCTACGCGGTAGATTGCAGCAGGGAGCCTTGGGGACTAACCCAAAGGTGCACCCGGAAAACTGGGCGGACACGAGGTCTTGCCAACTTGGTGGCCTGAGTGCCAACATGAACATAACGGGGTTATGTGTCTTGCGGTAGAATGGGAATCGGTGAAAGTTTGACCCGCGCAAATGGCTTAAATTGCCGTTGCGATGTGAGCACGGGTTAGATGGAGCCGTACCCGCTTTATGTCGTTCGGGTTAGAGAGACCTAAAGGTACATGGCACTCGCCGTTGGCATAGATGGGGGTCTTCGGTGGTCAATGGCTTAAATTGACGTGACCAATACCATGAAGACGAATTGCTCATAGGAATGGCCGTCTAAGTGGCGGTGGTGAGTCCGGAATGTTAATGGCTTTAATTGACGTGACATCGATCGGTTCGCCGAGAATGTGCCCTGAGTGCACGGGACGTGTGGCCGTACGAGCCAACGTCTGTGATGAGATGGCTATGGTTATATGCATTGCTCGCTTGTGCTAATGAAATGCAGGGAAGGAGCATCGCCGCCCCGAGTTGGGGGTGGGATCGTTATAATTTGGTCAGCATTGCTGACCGTTGCTTTGTTTGCCACCGTGCGGTGGTTTGTTTGCTTGCAGGTGCAGCTGGACCAAGCGGTCAATAGCGGGCTAAAGCCCTTTTTGCGAAGCTGGCCCTCGAAGGCCCAAGTGGAAATGTTTTCTATTTTATTCATGTATGGCCGGCCTGCGTGCCGAGGTTGGTAAATCATGTAATAGATAAATGAAACATCTTGTAAGGCCTTAAGGACGACTTTTGAGTATTTTGTAATGACATTCCTTTTGGTTTTAGTGGACATTCATGCTTGTGCTGGGTTCTTGTTTTGCAACTTATAAATTGCTTCCGCTAGAATGCTCTGTGTAGGACGTTGAGATTAGTTGGATGGTTTCCATACGTAACCACCCGGTCTGTCTGTGGTATATGGCGTCGGGCCCCGGCCGGACCTACTGCTATATGTTATGCGACGGATAGGGGGTGTTACAATTTGGTATCAGACTACTGGTTTTGGTTGGGCTTGAATTGAATTCGTGGGCGAATTCTTTTTAAGGGGTGGTAAGCACATTGTGTGCGTCATCGTTATAACAGTAAAGAGAACCCATGAATGTCCACTTAGGAATGAAAATACTCGTGTTTGAGGAACCTGCGTGTTCCTATAATTGCTGTTTGCAATGTTATTTGGTCGCTTAACGGTGTTTTGTACCACTATAGGTGACCCGAAGTGGTGTTGGGCCATCAGAACGCCGAGGTTCTGAGGCTAGTAGTGCACCAGAAGTTGCTCCCGCAACACCTTTGTCGGCTGAAAATATAAGATTGGTGGCTGAAGCGGTGTTGGCCGTGATAAATGCGCAGCCTGGGAGGCAAGCGCAGCAGCCAGCTCCTGTGATGGAGCAAGTACCTCTTCAAGAGGCGGAGCCGAGGAGGATGGAGCAAGTGGTTGTAGAACCAATAGTGCCAAGGAGGGCGACTGAGAGGCAGTTGAAGCATGTAATGAGCTTTAACCCTCCGTTATTCTCGGGGTTGGGAACCCCATCTCAGGCTGAAGACTGGCTCTCTAGGGTGAAGAGAGTCATGACAGCGACGGAGACGGAGGAGTGGCAGATGACCACCATTGCTACGTTCCTGTTGGACGGTGAAGCAAGGATGTGGTGGGAAGGCTTGGAGCTGCATCATCTGAGAGGAAGACAATTGATAGACGTTCCGATGGAAGAGTTCTCGGAATTGTTCTTAGCAAGATACCTCCCTTCTACTCAGAGGATTTCAATGGAGAATGAGTTCCTGAGGTTGGTGCAGGGTGAGCGAAGCGTGGATGAATATCTCCACGAGTTTACGCGGTTGAGTCGTTATGCGAGCTCTACCATCATGGATGAGGAGCGCAAGACTAATCGCTTCTACGAAGGTCTGAGGGATGAGCTGAGACTATTACTGTCGGGGCCGATGACGCAGGGTTTCTTAACCTTGGTCAATACTGCCCGGTCCTTGGAGAAGGACATGAGGAGTGTACAGGCAAAGAAAGCTTGGGTGAAAAGAAATCTGAGTTTAAAGTGCCGACTACTTCGAAGTCTGGCTATCGGAGGGCTTTCAAGAAGCATAGGACTTCGGGTCCAGCTCCTTCTGGCGCTTCTGGGGCGACTACGAGTCGGACCCCGGGCGCGTGCTTTACTTGTGGCAAGACGGGGCATTTCGCCCGTGATTGTTGGAGCGGACGTCCTAAGTCCGAGAGGAGGCCGGGAGCCACTTATGAAGAGAAGGGCAAGGCGGTGGAATCGACCGCATCCCATTATGCTCCGGCCCAACCAAGGGTCTACAATCTTGGCCAACAGGAGGCCATTAAACAAGCTGATGTGGTGACAGGTACGGTTTAATTTATAGCAAGTCAATTCCTTTATATGCTTGTTATGCACATGTTACCTTACCACTACTTGTTTAGGATTTGTGTTGATTTGTGAAAATCCGGCACGAGCACTCTTTGATACAGGAGCTTCACACTCCTTCTTGTCCGAAGGATTTATATTACGCATCGGAGTCCCTTCTTCGATGGCGAAGGATAAGTTGGATGTGTTGTTGCCAAATGGGTGTTCGATGCGAGCGGATAGAATCTGCGAGGTTAAGATTCGTATTGGAGAGCAGGAGTTTGACCTGCGGGCGTCCTTACTTCCGTTGGTGGAGTTCGACGTCATATTTGGAATGGACTGGCTCTCGGAGCAGCAGGCCCATATAGATTGCGGTAGCAAGGAAGTCAAGCTGGGAGCAAGTCGTGAGATGACTTTTACGGGCTTAAAGGGGTCGAGCAAGACGTTGATGTCTGCTCTTCAGGTGGTGAAGGCGGTTCGTGCCGGAGCAGAACTGTTCTTTACACTTGTGGAGGTTGCAAAGCCGAAGCCCGCGTTGGATTGTATTTCAGTGGTATCGGAATACCCTGATGTGTTCCCCACAGATCTTCCTGGAGCCCCGCCTCAACGGGAGATAGATTTTACTATCGAGCTAGTGCCAGGTGCAAAGCCTGTGTCACGATCTCCGTATCGGCTAGCGCCTAAGGAAATGGCGGAGCTGAAAGTTCAACTGCAAGAGTTGTTGGAGCAAGGGTATGTGCGCCCGAGTTCTTCGCCTTGGAGCGCACCGGTCCTCTTTGTTAAGAAGAAGGACGGAAGCTTGAGGTTGTGTATTGATTATCGGGAGCTAAACAAGCTGACTGAGAAGAACAAGTACCCGATCCCCCGGATTGATGATCTCTTTGATCAGTTAGTCGGGTCGACGGTGTACTCGAAGTTAGATCTCAAGTCTGGGTACTATCAGCTGCGGATAAGGGAGAGTGATATCCCAAAGACAGCGTTTAGTACGAGATACGGGCATTATGAGTTTACGGTCATGCCGTTTGGGCTGACTAATGCGCCGTCAGTATTTATGGATTTGATGAACAGGACGTTCAGGGAGTACCTAGACCATTTCGTGATCGTCTTCATCGACGATATTTTGGTGTACTCGCAAAGTGAGGAAGATCACTTCAAGCATCTCCATTTGGTGTTGGAGACACTCAGGAGAAACCAGTTGTATGCCAAGTTCTCGAAGTGCGAGTTTTGGCTATCCTCAGTGGCGTTCCTCGGGCATATAGTGAGTGGAGAGGGTATTGCTGTGGATCCGGCGAAGATTGTTGCGATACGGGAGTGGCCTGAGCTTGCTACGGTAGCAGAAGTCCGGAGCTTTTTGGGGCTTGCCGGTTATTATAGGCGCTTCGTAGAGAACTTCTCGCGGATAGCGCTACCTCTCACTACTTTGACGAGGAAGGAGCATAAGTTCGTTTGGACGCCGGAGTGCGCGCGAGCTTTTGAGGAGTTAAAGTGTCGGTTGACCACGGCGCCTGTGTTGAGTTCGCCGGTTGGGACCGAAGGCTATGAGATATATAGCGATGCTTCAGGCAGCGGTTTGGGTTGTGTGCTACTGCAGCACGGAAGCGTGATAGCTTATGGCTCGAGACAGCTAAAAGTGCACGAGAGGAATTATCCGGTCCACGACTTGGAGTTGGCGGCCGTGATTTTTGCCTTGAAGCTGTGGAGACACTATTTGTACGGTGTGAAGATTGATATCTACACCGATCACAAGAGCCTAAAGTACCTGATTGATCAGAAAGATCTGAATATGCGGCAGCGTAGGTGGATGGAGTTCCTGGGGGACTATACTTTTAAGATCCACTACGTGCCTGGCAAAGGGAATGCGGTTGCGGACGCGTTGAGTCGCCGAGCCCCAGCTCAAGCGAATTGGCTATCAGTGCATGATGAGCGGTTGGTGCAGGAGCTGGAGGCGTTGGAGATTGTTTGTGTGGATAGACAATCTAGTGCTGAAGCAGTGCTGAATTGGACTGAAGTCCAATATGACCTGGCTGATCGGATTCGGCAGGCTTTGGATATGGATGCTCATATGAAGCAGTTCATGATAGAGGCTCTGGATGGGTCAAATTCCCAATTCGTTGTGGAGGACGGATTGTTGTGGAAAGACGGTCGTTTGTGCGTCCCAAGTGTGGGCAATTTACGGGTGGAGTTGTTGTACGAGGCACACCATACCAAGTACTCGATTCACCCGGGGAGCACGAAGATGTACCGCGATATCAAGAAGCTATTTTGGTGGCCGGGTTTGAAGAAGGATGTGGCGCTATACGTAGCGAAGTGCCAAACCTGCGCCTTAGTAAAGGCGGAGTGCCAAAAGCCGGGAGGATTTCTTAAGTCCTTGCCTATTCCGGAGTGGAAATTCGACGACATCTCTATGGACTTTGTGCATGGTTTGCCAAGGTCGCAGAAGGGGAACGACGCCATTTGGGTGGTGGTCGATCGATTAACGAAGGTGTCGCACTTTATTCCGCATAGGAAGGACGATCCGGTGGAGAAGCTGGCGAAGCTTTATGTGGATAATATAGTACGGCTTCATGGTGTGCCCCGCAGCATCGTGAGTGACCGAGATGGGCGGTTCACGTCCAATGATTGGAGGCTGGTGCAGCAAATGTTGGGAACAAAGCTGAAGTTTAGCACAGCCTTCCATCCGCAAACGGATGGGCAGACCGAGAGGGTCAATAGAACCATGGAAGACATGCTTCGCATGTGTGTCTTGGACTTTGGAAAGCAATGGGAGGACCACCTTTATTTGGTGGAGTTCGCATACAACAACAGCTACCAAGCAAGTATTCAGATGGCGCCTTTCGAGGCCCTTTATGGTAGAAGATGTCGCACGCCGTTGTCTTGGTTAGAAACGGGCGAGTCAAAGTTGTATAAGCGATCAGGAAGTGGAGGATGCTACTTCGTTGGTGAGAACCATTCGGGAGAGGTTGCTTATCGCTCAGGACCGACAAGCAAAGTACTATAATGCCAAGCACAGGAACGTGGAGTTCGCTGTGGGCGATTATGTATACTTGAAGATCAAGCCGTTCAAGGGTGTCTCGCGGGTGCGGCGATTGAAAAAGCTAAGCCCGAGGTACCTTGGACCGTTCGAGGTTCTGGAGCGAGTGGGAGAAGCGGCCTATAGGTTGAAGCTTTCAGTGGAGCTAAGTGGTTTACACGATGTATTCCGCATTTCGGTGCTTCGGAAGGCGGTGCAAGAGCCTACGCAAGTGATCGCGGTCGATCAAGTGCCGGTGGATAGTGGGCTAACGACAAAGGTCAAGCCCGTGCGGATTGAAGACTCGGAGGTCAAGCGGCTACGCAATAAAGAGATCAGGATGGTCAAAGTCCGGTGGGACAATTGCGGTCGTGAGGAGCTCTCCTGGGAGCGAGAGCAGACGATGCTTGACGAATATCCGGAGTTGTTCCGCTCAGGTACAAATTTTATTTTGTACATGTTTTTCCCTTTATGTAATTTCGTGGGCGAAATTCTTTTAAGAGGGGTAGAGTTGTAACGCCCTGAAACTCAAAGGAGCAAAGGGGGACGTTTTGGGCCAGTTTTGGGTTCTGGCTGCAGGCACACGGCCTGGGACACGGGCGTGTCCCAGGGCGTGTCAAGCCTGTGTCGACACTAAGGCGTGAAGTCGACACTTTGGTCTCGACATTGTGTCGAGACTGGGCACACGGCCTGCGACACGGGCGTGTCGCAGGGCGTGTCGACCCGTGTCGACACTTAGCCGTGAAGTCGACACAGTGCTTCGACGTTGTGTCGAGACACGGCACACGGCCTGCGACACGGGCGTGTCGCAGGGCGTGTCAACCCGTGTCGACACTCGTCCCGCGAAGTCGACACTTTGGTGTCGACAGTGTGTCGAGACATGGCACACGGCCTGCGACACGGGCGTGTCGCAGGGCGTGTCGACCCGTGTCGACACTTAGCCGCGAAGTGCCGAGACCTTGTACACGGCCTGGAGCCCAGGCGTGTCAAGGTGACACGGGCAAGGACACGGGCGTGTCCTAGAACCCGTGCAGTGCTCGGGTTGAAAACGGGAGAAAATCATGGGGTACACGGCCAGCTACACGGCCGTGTCAGATGGAACACGGGCATGTCAGCTCGAACACGGGCGTGTTCGATACCCGTGTGAGGTTCCAGGTGATTCGATTTTGACGGCGAATGAGGCACACGGCCCTGGACACGGGCGTGTGCCAGGCCGTGTTCGGTCCAGATTGGGCATTTCAGTCCCGAATCGAAGCCGTTCATTTCTTTGACTAAGGATCCAATGGCTGGGGGTTGTTCCTGAAGGGATATACCCGGGTTTTGACTTAGAAAACCCTCACTTTTTTCACTTGATCTCTCTCCAAACCCTTGGAGAAAGAAAAGCTAAGGCAAGAAGAAGAGGAGCTAGATCCGCCATTGGAGGAGCTTCGGAGCTCCGAATCGCAAGCCGACTCCGGATCCACGGAGGCAACGCAAGTGCGGTGATTTCCATCCGATTACTTTTCGATGGCGCCAAAGAGGACCGCAAGGGTAACGATCCTCATCTTGAGCATGAGTCGCTCTTTTCTTTGCATAGGAAGCCCGCTCTCGCGAGTTTGCGGAGAGTTGGAGGCGTTCCTTCGGGTAGATATGTGAAGTCCCCGTTGTTTAGCGTCCGTATGCGAGAACGGACATAGGCATTTTGGTTGAAGCCTACCCGGACATGTAGTTCGGATCGGTGATGTTGCATTGCATAAGGCCGGAGAAGACTCCGTGCTATTTGGTGTTTTCGGGTTTTCTACGCGGTAGATTGCAGCAGGGAGCCTTGGGGACTAACCCAAAGGTGCACTCGGAAAACTGGGCGGACACGAGGTCTTGCCAACTTGGTGGCCTGAGTGCCAACATGAACATAACGGGGTTATGTGTCTTGCGGTAGAATGGGAATCGGTGAAAGTTTGACCCGCGCAAATGGCTTAAATTGCCGTTGCGATGTGAGCACGGGTTAGATGGAGCCGTACCCGCTTTATGTCGTTCGGGTTAGAGAGACCTAAAGGTACATGGCACTCGCCGTTGGCATAGATGGGGGTCTTCGGTGGTCAATGGCTTAAATTGACGTGACCAATACCATGAAGACGAATTGCTCATAGGAATGGCCGTCTAAGTGGCGGTGGTGAGTCCGGAATGTTAATGGCTTTAATTGACGTGACATCGACCGATTCGCCGAGAATGTGCCCTGAGTGCACGGGACGTGTGGCCGTACGAGCCAACGTCTGTGATGAGATGGCTATGGTTATATGCATTGCTCGCTTGTGCTAATGAAATGCAGGGAAGGAGCATCGCCGCCCCGAGTTGGGGGCGGGATCGTTATAATTTGGTCAGCATTGCTGACCGTTGCTTTGTTTGCCACCGTGCGGTGGTTTGTTTGCTTGCAGGTGCAGCTGGACCAAGCGGTCAATAGCGGGCTAAAGCCCTTTTTGCGAAGCTGGCCCTCGAAGGCCCAAGTGGAAATGTTTTCTATTTTATTCATGTATGGCCGGCCTGCGTGCCGAGGTTGGTAAATCATGTAATAGATAAATGAAACATCTTGTAAGGCCTTAAGGCCGACTTTTGAGTATTTTGTAATGACATTCCTTTTGGTTTTAGTGGACATTCATGCTTGTGCTGGGTTCTTGTTTTGCAACTTATAAATTGCTTCCGCTAGAATGCTCTGTGTAGGACGTTGAGATTAGTTGGATGGTTTCCATACGTAACCACCCGGTCTGTCTGTGGTATATGGCGTCGGGCCCCGGCCGGACCTACTGCTATATGTTATGCGACGGATAGGGGGTGTTACATCTGAGAGGACTAGTGAATTGTTGTTGTTGTCAAAGCTCCCCCTGAGATGTAGAATAGTTCAGGAGAATGGAAGTTTTGCTCCTGGTGTAGGACTTCAAGTTGAGCACTTCTTCTTCCAGTAAATATATCTAAGTGATTAAGCATTTGGTCTCAGATTGTATGTTGTGTTGCTGGAAGAAAACTTGAAGAAGAATGAAGATGAACAAGATGTTTTGTATCTCTTGTTCTTGTTCTCAGAATACATATATTTTCTTTCTTCTTTTTCCTAACTCGGTATAATTGTAACTGTTAGGATCTGCACGACAATCTTCTAAAAATCTTTTATATCTGATTGCTGATTTTTAAAATTCAAATCCTTGAAGTCCTCTGTATATTTTTTGGGAATTGGAACCGCTGAAAATTTTCTTCAATGCATTTCCCTAACTGTCACAATATATATGTTAAGTAATAACACTATGAAAATCCTTTATTAATGCTGCTAGGAATGACTATATTCTTGAGAATATAAGCATTAATTATCAGATTATTACTGTCTGAATATTTGAAATAATCAGAAATCGAATTGTCTTAGACTGTCTGAGAAACTGAGAGAAGATAGTCGAACAAAACCTGGATGGATTTAGTCGAACTAAGGAAAGTTTTCATCGACCTAAGATCCAAGTTCATCGAGCTGATAATTCTCCTTCGTCGAGCTGAGCTCTAAGATTGTCTAACAGAAAAAGCACTTGCCAAACTGAGCTCCAAGTTCGTCGAGCTGAGAAGGCACTTCATCGAGCTGAGATCCTGAGATAAGCTCACAGTTCATCGACCTGAGCTAGACTTTCGTCGAGCTCAACTCAGGGAAGGAACTCTGAGTTCGTTGATCTGAGATCGACGATCGTCGAGTTGAGTTCAGCTATTGTCGAACTCCATTTTCTATAATCTTCAAAACTATCTTGTCTCTTAATTCTTGAGCCTCTGAAGTCTTCTGAAGCCTTCTGAAGGAAGGTCTCAGTGAAGTAACCCAAAGTAATTGACCCTAACCCTGGAACTAACAAATGACCCTAGACTATACATGGTGGATCATCAATCCTAATACTGAACCTAGCCCAAATCACAAGTAGGGTTCTAACAATCTCCCCTATTTAGGTTTGGTCACTATGCAAAATAAAACAAACAAAATCACAAAGCATTAAAAATTTATGGTAGAACCATAAACCATTCTGCAGATATGAATAGATGTGCCTTATGAATTTACATATTGCAAAAATAAAAATCAAAATGCATAATCAAAATATTAAGACTATTTATTTTAATCATGTGAAGAAAAAGCAGGTTTTGTGAAAATCTTCGCTCTTTTGGATTAGAAGCCTGCTGTTGAGTCATCTTCATATCTTGACCACCAAGAATTTTTACAGATGAAGCTCTGGGCACTATAGCTTCTGGATGTAAATTCATATATTTATCAACATTGAAAATCTTTTATTTTACCTGATACTTGTCCAACACCTTCTTCCTGTAGATGACATGGTTGAAAATTATGATGTATCTTTTCCTTCTTCTTTGGCCATTCTTATCGGAGATAGTCCTACAAGCTCCTGAAATTTTGCCATTCTAAAATTTGGATCAATTTCTGAATCATATGTTGGAGAAGGAGGTCCTGTCTGGACTGGAAACTTCTTTTTCATATTCTTCTGATTTCTGTTGTTGACTGCTCTGCTTCTTATACTGATGTTTACTACTTTGACAGCTGTGTTGCTGCTTGTTGTGGCTGTAATATGGTCTGGAAGAATGAGAAGATGAAGTATACCTTTGTCCTTGAGCAATACTGCCAGTTGAACCAGCTGCAGGAGGAGGAGGAGGACCTCTCTAATGCTTTGGAGGAGGTGAGTATCTCTTGTCTTCTTCCTAGATTTCATTTCATTTTTAGAATATCTCATCAAGTTAGGAGTATCTAGAGTGAGAGTGATGTTATGCAAAATGTAGTAAGGAGTGTCAGCTGTAGGATTTGGTTTTGGTACAGCCCTTGTTGGAGCTTATCTTTTCTTAAACTTCCTTTTCTTTGAACAGGAGTCATCTGACTCATCAGGTTCATCATCATTATCAGAATGATCAGCAGGATTATCATACATAGCATGAACCTATTTAAGAACTGCATCAGATAATACAGGAAGAGCATGTGGTTGTATGCCTTCAGCCACATATTATTCTTTAGCCCTAAGCTGTACATCTGGCTCTATTATTTCTGTATCTATATCTTCAGACATGAGATAATCAAAATTAGGCATGGGGGATTTAGCACAGCTAAATGTAGGAGGAGAAATAGCCTTTGGCTCTGGAGTATCTATATGCTCTATAATATCTTCTTTAACTACAAAACTTGTCCTTATTTGTTCCAATACTTGGGGACTAACAGGTGCAGTGTAACTGACAATAGCTTTCGAGTAAAAAAAACAGGTATATATCTGTGTAAAGTATAAAGTATTGTAATAAAGAATAGATATCAACTGAGGGATTAAGAATGAAATCAGCAATAATTTTTATTACTGCATCAAAAGATTCTTCTTTAAGGTGTGACTTATTAGTGTCATCATCAATTATTTCAATTATTTCTATTGCTTCTGGAATTGCTGGAATTGCTGCTGTTGCTGGAATTTCTACAGGAACTTCTAGAGCTTCTTCATGGAACATCTTCCCCTGCCTGGTTTCAGAGAGTCATGAACCCAGGCCCCCAGAAGATGGAGGGACAGAAGAGGAAGAGGCAAGCTTTGAAGTAAGAGCAGAGATAGAAGTAGCAAGTTGGGAAACAACGTCACTTATGAGCATCTTTAGAGTAGGAGAAATGAATTTAAGAAGATCATTTGCAATATCAGAATAATTTATATATAATTGATCAGGAGTAGAAAAGGTATAGGTGGACTGGTGTCCACAGTTTGAAGAGATGGAGAAGCCTGAAGGGATGTCTGAAAGTGGTTTGGATGGTAATGTTAGTGGAATATTTGATGCAAGGATATCCTAAATCAGTGAATGATGTGGAGAGAGTGGTGGAGATGGAGATGAAAGAAGTGGTACTTGATGAGTAGAAGTGGATAGAATATCATCAAGATCTGGTGGAAGAGGTGATTGAGGAGGTGGAGATGGTGTATCCCCATGAATATGGATTTGTGATTGTGGTTGAGATAGTGAGTTTGTAATGACTGTGGATGGTTGTGGAAAGTCTGTCGGAAAATTGGATGTGGAAACATCACGGAGTGTAGTATCTTCCTGAATTGAGGGATGTTGTTGAGATGGTTGTTGAAGTGTAGTAACATCAACAAGGTGAGTTGATGAAGGAAATATTGAATGATGTTGATATGGAGCTGTAAGAGAGGGAATATGAGGAGCAGGACCTTCTTCATGGGTTGGTGAAGTGGCTACAGCAGCCCTGGTGTCCTCTGAAGCTGACCTGGAAGAGGAGCCCCTAGAAGGCTTGGTAATAACCTTCTCCCATCTGCCAAAGTGGGCAAAGGTAAGCCTCTTGGAAGCATTTATAAAAATGGTCTGGGAGACCAGGATTTCAGGGCACTTGGCTTGCAGAAAGATGCCCAGGGCTCTTCCATAACCAACATCTTTCTTGTTTATTTTCTTCTTAATTGATTCAAATAGAGTCAACCACTCATTTACTGATTTTTGATTGACTAAGGAATTCATCACCAAGAACTGGTGCCTAGTTATGTAGTCATGGTCAGAATGCTTGCCCAAGATGACTTTCCCAACTATATAAGCAAATAACTTATATTCAGCAGACAAATTTTTCTTCAGTAATTTATCAGGGTTTCCCTGGGAGTGACCCATGATAACTAGCATATCTTCAAACTCATTGCTAGATGATTCAAAATCATCATCCCCATTTATAAAACCAAAAACTTCTGTTAGAATATCAGGGGTAAGATAAACCTGATGACGAGAAATCGATCTAGTAATGGAGGTTTGGTCTGGAAAATCTGTTGCGAATACCCATTCTTTAATTTCCTATGCTGGAAGCATGATACTTAATGTCATGAACTGCCTCAACTACTGTACCTCAAACAACTGAAGTATGTCTTTGAAAAATTGATCAAAGTAATTGAATGAATAGATGTCGATGTCGAATCCTGCATCGAACTTCATGCCTGAAAGAGTTGCCGCCGAAATCGCCAAGCCTGCAAAAACAAAGGATCAAGTGCACGAAAATTGGAAAGCGCAGGGTGGAGTTTGATGAAAACCATATTATATGTTTTCAGAAGATGAAAAGATGAACTCCGTCCAACAAAAAAGAAAAGCTTCGAACTCAGGTCGTCGAAAAATTCCATGAAGAAATAAAAGTGTCGATCTCAGTTTGAAGAGGGGGAAAACAGATCGTCGCACTCCGTTCGACGAAAATTTTTTTGATACAAAATCGTCGATCTCCATTCGACGAACAGTTTCACAAAGAAAAATTCATCTAGCTCCATTCCACAAACTCTTCACGAAGAGTTCACAAATCGTCGATCTCCGTTCGACGAACTGTATCCTAATCATTGAACTCAGAACAAAAAATAAATTAAGCCTTCCCCATTTATCATGCCTAGCTGATTTAGGAAAAATAGATGTTTCTTCTCATCTAAAGGCTTAGTGAAGATGTCTGCACTTTGTAAATCAGTAGAGATAAACACAAGGTTAATTTTATTTTGTCCACACAATCTCTAATGAAATGATGTCTAATTTCTATATGCTTGGTCCTACTATGATGCACTGAATTTTATGCAATGTAAATTTCACTAGTACTATCACAAAATATAGTTGAATTATTTAGATTAAGACCAAAATCCAGGAGTATCTTTTAAATCCACAAAATTTGTTAACAATAACTGCCAGCTGCTATATATTCAGCTTCAGCAGTTAAAGTTGACACAGATGTATGTTTCTTACAGAACCAAGACACAAGCCTATCACCAAGAAACTGGCATGTTCCTTTTGTGCTTTTCCTGTCAACTCTACTTCCAGTATAGTGAGAATCTGAGAATCCAATTAAGTTAAATTCTGACTCCATTGGATACCAGAGTCCTAGATTTGGACAACCCTTTATATATCTCAAAATCCTTTTTAGTAAAATTAGATGAGATTCTTTATGGTTCACCTGGAACCTAGCACAAAGACATGTAGCAAATATTATATCTGGCCTACTAGATGTGAGATATAACAAGGACCCAACAATAGCCATATATCATTTTTGATCAATTGGCTTTCCCTGTTCATAATAATCAATCACAGCATTGGAAGACATGGGTATTTTCATAGCTGAGGCATCAGACATCCCAAATCTCTTAATTAGCTCCTTAGCATATTTTGATTGAGAGATGAAAATGCCATCAGGGGATTGCTTCACTTGAAGACCAAGTGTTAGAAAGTAGCGAAAAGAAGCGAAAAGTAGAGAACAAGCGAATAAACTTTTGAATAATTGAAATTTTATTATCCAAAAAAGGTATCTATTACAAAGGTATGCCCTCCTTTATATAGAATGGAGGAGAGATGAGAGAATACAAATAAGAGATGTGGGACTATAATTTACAGGACTAAGAGGACTATACAAAACAAACCGCACAAGCCGCGCGGTTAGACAGCAGGGCTAACCGCACGGCTACCACCAGAGAGGAAGAGAGACTGCCAGGGTAGACCGCCAGACCGCCCGGTCTCCAAGCCGGCTGAGACAAACCGCCAGACCGCGCGGTCTTCAACCCGCCAAGACAAACCGCCAGACCGCCCGGTCACCAACTTCAACACTCCCCCTCAAGCTGGAGCATATATATCGATCATGCCCAGCTTGTCGCAGATGTGGAAAAAGGAAGCGGACACCGGCTTGGTGAAGACATCTGCCAACTCGTTGTCGGAAGTGACAAATGGAGTGCAAATCTGTTTCTTCAATATTTCTTCCCGAATAAAATGACAGTCGACTTCTATGTGTTTTGTTCTCTCATGAAAGACCGGATTTTTGGAAATGTGTATCGCGGCCTTATTGTCACAGAACATAGGAAGAGGATAGTTGTAAACCTCTCCTAAGTCAAACATGAGAGCCCGCAACCACTTCAACTCACATGTAGTCGATGCCATGCTGCGATATTCCGCCTCTGCACTAGACCTGGAAACGACAGACTGTTTCTTGCTCTTCCAACTCACAAGATTGCCTCCAACAAATGTGCAGAAACCTGAAGTCGATTTGCGGTCCCCTTTGTCATCCGCATAGCTTGAATCAGAGTACGCTTCAACCCTAAGGTGACCATTTTTCTGAAATAGGAGTCCTTTCCCTGGAGCAGCTTTAATATACTCTAATATCCTCAGAGCAGATTGTAGATGACACTCCCTCGGAGCTTGCATGAACTGGCTCACCTTGCCAACAGCGTAAGAGATGTCGGGTCTGGTTACCGTGAGATATATGAGCTTGCCTACCAGATGCCGGTATCTCGTAGGATCGGAGAGAAGAGGTGAGTCATCTGTCCAAGTTTTGTCTTCTCCAACAGCCATAGGACAACGTGCAGGTTTAGCACCAGTCAGTCCTGCCTCCTTTAAAAGATCAAGAGCATACTTCCGTTGTGAAAGGACCATGGAGTTGGGCTTTCTAGAGATTTCAATCCCCAGAAAGTATTTCGGGGAGCCCATATCCTTTGTGACCAGATGTTGACGAAGGTGTTTCTTGGTCATCAATACCCCATCCTGGTCATCGCCAGTAAGAAGAATGTCATCAACATAAACCTCAAGAACAACAAGACCAGAGGCGGTTTTCCGAATAAACAAGGAGTGATCTGCTGAGCTTCGTGTAAAACCAATGGCCGCAACAATGCCACTGAACTTGTCAAACCAGGCACGAGGACTCTGCTTGAGGCCATAGATAGCCTTCTTTAGCCGGCATACCCGTGTCTCCCCCTGAGCAACATACCCAGGAGGTTGCTCCATGTAAACATCCTCCTGCAGATCACCATAGAGGAAGGCATTCTTAACATCTAGCTGCGAGATGGGCCAATCCCTGTTGACAGCCACAGAGAGAAGAACCCGAATAGTGCTGAGACGAGCCACGGGAGAGAAAGTGTCAAAGTAATCAATCCCATAAGTTTGGGTAAAACCCTTGGCAACCAGGCGAGCCTTATAACGATCCACACTGCCATCCTGGAGAAACTTCACCACGAAGATCCAGCGACAGCCAACAACATCTGTGCCGAAAGGAGGAGGAACAAGGGTCCAAGTACCCCGTTCAGTGAGAGTAGCAATCTCCTCATCCATGGCAACTTTCCAATGAGGAATAGTAAGGGCCTCCTGGTAGGAACGGGGGGTGCCAGTGGCCGAGATAGCCAGTGCAAAAGCTCTGCGAGCAGGGGTAAGACGATCATAGGAAACAACTGCAGCAAGCGGGTGTTGGGTACAGGCCCGAACCCCTTTGCGAAGAGCAATCGGGAGATCCAGGTCAGCAGGTGCCTCAGTATCCGGAGAATCCGTGGTGGAGAGAGCTGGCCCGGGAGTAGAGAGAGATGGCAGCGGAGTGGAGGGAGAAAGCGGAGTAGAGGGTGGAGATGATGAGGATGGGGAAGACGATGGAGTGGGTGGAGAGGGCGGAACATCAGTGGGAGCAGAGGGAATGGATGGGTTGGTATGAGAAGTAGGATCAGGAGGAGTAGAAGAGGACGGGGGAGAGAAGTAAGAGGCATTGGCAAAGAAGGTGACATCCGCAGAGACAAATTACTTGCGGGTAACAGGGTCAAAGCAGCAATATCCTTTCTGAGTGGGAGAGTAGCCCAGAAAGACACATTTGGTGGCACGTGGTGAGAGTTTATCACGGGTGGCAGCAGGAGAGTGCACAAAAGCGGTGCACCCAAAGATGTGTAGAGGAAGAGGAAAGGGATCCTTGTCTGGATAAAGAATGGAGAAGGGGGTAGCACCGTGGAGAACTGTGGAGGGAAGGCGATTGATGAGATAGCAAGAGAGGAGGACAGCATATCCCCAATAGGAGCGAGGAACATGCATTTGAGTCATCATAGTGCGAGCGACATCAAGGAGGTGGCGGTTTTTGCGTTCCGCCACCCCATTTTGTTGGGAGGTGTAGACACAACTTGTCTGACGAATAACACCATGGTGAATACAAAAGGAGGAGAAGTCGTGGCTAAGATACTCCTTAGCATTGTCAGAACGAAGGAGTTTAATAGATGTATCAAACTGAGTCTTAACCATAGAATAAAAGGAGGTCCAAACAGAGAACAGCTCGGAGCGATCTTTGAGAAGATATACCCATGTACATCGAGAGAAATCATCAATGAAGGTGACAAAATAGGAACTACCCCGACCGATGGTGAGGTTAGGAGCGGGACCCCAGATGTCAGAGTGAACGAGGTCGAACGGACGGGAAGAGCCCCGACTTTGCGTTGGTGGGAAGGATGAGCGGTGATGTTTGCCAAGTTGACATGCATCACAGTTTAGAGGAGGATGATGAGGAGGGAGGTGCGGCAGGAGCTGGCGGAGAATTCGGGGAGGAGCATGGCCAAGGCGAAGATGCCATTGGAGAAGATCTGTAGAGGAGGAGGAGAAGGCGGATAGAGAAGAAACGTTGTCGAGGAAGTAGAGGCCACCACTCTCAGTCCCGGTAGCAATCGTCCGTTGGGAGTCCGGATCCTGAAAAACACAAGAGCTAGGGGTGAATATGACAGAACACCGTAGTTGCTTGCATAAAGAAGTAACCGATAATAAATTGCACGGAAACTTGGGCACATAGAGGGTTTCAGCCAGGCAGAGAGATGGAGTGACTTGAACCATGCCCGTCCCATGGACCGGGGAGGGAGATCCATCAGCAACAATGACCGGGGGCAACTGAGCATGTGTGTCAAGAAGAGAGAAACATTGAGGATTGCCTGTCATATGATTAGTTGCACCAGAGTCGATGAGCCATCTTCCGCGAGTAACAACATGAGCACTACCAGAAGAGGTGACCACGGAGGCGGACAGGCTGGAGGAGGGGAAAGCCATGGAAGCAAGAGAGGAGCAAGCCGCGACGATAAGAACAGGCCGCGAGAAGAGAAAAGAGCACCAAGCCGGGCGAACAGAAAACAGGTCGGGCGGCTAGAAAGGCCGCTACCAAGAAGCAGAGCAAAGCAGAGGGAAAGAAGTCGCACGGCTTGAAAAAGTCGGGCGAACAGAGGAGAACAGGTCGCACGGCAAAAAGATGAGGCCGGCGCGACTAGCAAGCAGGAGCGGGTAGAAGCCAACCACAAGTAGAGCGCAAACAGTAGCGGCTAGCAAGAGGTCAAAGGCACAGCGGGGAAGAGGTCGCGCGGACTGAAAAGGCCGAGCGAACAGAAGGAAGGATAAGAGCAGGTGACCGCGACCAAGATGCGGGTGAGAAAGGAACAACCCGCACGGTCAGGCAGATCACAGCAGCAAACCGCGAGTATAGGGACAAGCGGATAGGGGAAAGCAGAAGCGGACAGGGAGAGGAAGTCCGCAGCGGGTAGACACAAGCCGCAAAGACAAGGAAGTCGGAGAGGCAAGAAAGAGCAAGGAGCGCGGCGACAAGGAAACAGGTCGCTGCGACGAATAGCAGTAGGAGAAGGGAACCAAGAAGAAGCAAGCCGCGCGAACAGGGCAGCGGACAGAAACAAGCCGCGCGGATAGAAACAAGTCGCGCGGACAGAAGAGAAGGCAAGCCGCGAATCAAGTCGCAGAACGCGGAAAACAAGCCGCGAACAACAGAGAGCGCACAGAATCAGGAGGAAATGACCGTGTCCTCTGATACCATGTTAGAAAGTAGCGAAAAGAAGCGAAAAGTAGAGAACAAGCGAATAAACTTTTGAATAATTGAAATTTTATTATCCAAAAAAGGTATCTATTACAAAGGTATGCCCTCCTTTATATAGAATGGAGGAGAGATGAGAGAATACAAATAAGAGATGTGGGACTATAATTTACAGGACTAAGCGGACTATACAAAACAAACCGCACAAGCCGCGCGGTTAGACAGCAGGGCTAACCGCACGGCTACCACCAGAGAGGAAGAGAGACTGCCAGGGTAGACCGCCAGACCGCCCGGTCTCCAAGCCGGCTGAGACAAACCGCCAGACCGCGCGGTCTTCAACCCGCCAAGACAAACCGCCAGACCGCCCGGTCACCAACTTCAACACCAAGGAAGTAGGAAAGCTCACCCATGCTACTCATTTCAAACTTGGAATGCATCAGATCAGAAAACCTTTTGAATAGTTTGGAATCAGTAGCGCGAAAAATGATGTCATCTACATATATCTATACTATCAAAATTTTATTTTTATGATGCTTAATAAACAAAGTCGTATCTACAATACCCCTAGTGAACTTATGCTCTAAAAGAAAACTAGCTAGGGTCTCATACCAAACTCTTGGAGCTTACTTTGAACCATATAGAGCTTTATGCAATTTAAAAATAAAATACGGATGAGTTGGAGAGATAAAACCTAGTGGTTGCTCCACATTGACTACCTCTTTGAGTTCACCATTAAGAAAGGCAGTTTTGACATCCATTTGGTAGTCTTTGAATTTCTTTTATGCTGCATATGCAAGAAAAATTCTGATAGCCTCCAGCCTTGCATTGGGGGCAAAGGTCTGGTCATAATCAATTCCTTCCTCCTGTGAATAGCCTTGAGCTACTAATCCTGCTTTGTTCCTTACAATATATCCTTGAGCATCCAACTTTTTCCTAAAAACCCATTTAGTTCCAATGACTGGGTAGTCTTTGGGTCTTCGAAATAAATCCCAAACTCTGCATCTATCAAATTGATTGAGCTCCTCTTGCATTGCAATAATCCAGTGGGGATCTTGCTCTACATCTTGTATGGATTGAGGTTCAATCTGAGATATGAAGCAAGCAAGCATCAAATCTTGGTTGAGTTGATGCCTTATTTGCATACCAACTGATATGTCTCCAATCACTTGAGATATGGGATGATCTCTAAGTATGACAAATTCAGTAGGAGTTTGTTCATCAACATCTTGGGGAATTAATTCCTCTTGTGGAATTATGTTGGTTGTTATTGGTTCAACTATTTCAACAATTTCTTCTTCACTTTCTTCATCAGTCTGCGGAGAAGGATGAGATGTAACCTCTTGGGTGAGGTTTAAGTCATCCAATTTCTCACACAGAAAGGGTACCTGCAATGTATCTCTGGTAGAAGAATCCATCTCCTTGTAAAACATTTTAGCTTCATCAAAAGTTATATGTACAAATTCTTCCATTTCTAAGGTAGATTTATTAAATACCCTATATGTCTTGCAGACTTGGGAATATCCAAGAAAAATTCCCTCCGCAGCTTTGGCTTCAAACTTTCTAAGATGTTATTTGTTATTATTGTGAATATAACATCAACAACCAAATATTCTAAAGTAATCTATTTTAGGTTGCTTCCATTTAAGCAATTCATAGGGAGTCTTACCCTTAAGTTTATGTATTAAACTTCTATTCATAAAATAATTTGTTGTGCTTACAGCCTCTGCCCAAAAGGATAGGGGCAAGTAAGTGTCTGTAAGCAATGTCCCTGTAGTTTCAATAAGGGTTCAATTTTTCCTTTCTACTACCCCATTTTGTTAAGGAGTTCTAGAAGTAGAGAAGCATTGCTTGATACCATCCATCTCACAAAATTCTTGCATAAGAAGAGATTCAAACTCAGTACCATGATCACTTCTGATTAATGCAACTGGAGTAGAGTACTCAATCTTTATGCTCCTAATAAAGTATGTAAGAACTTTAAGTTATCTGACTTGTTTTACAAAAAGAACACTCAAGTGAATCTAGAGAAGTCATCTACTATAACTAGAGTGTAAGATTTCCCTCCCAAACTTTGTATAACAATGGGTTCAAAAATATCCATGTGTAGCAAATACAAAATTCTGGGTGATTCACTCTGATTAATTGATTTAAAACTTTTTTTAGTTTGCATGCATAATTGACAAGCCCTGCAGAGACTTTCCTTCTTGTAGGGGCCAGAAGGCAATCCTCTAACAAGGTTGTCCCTTGATTATTTAGCAATATTTCTTAAATTTACATGTCCTAGTCTTTTATGCCATAAATTATTAGTATTACTAATCTGATTAAATAAACAAATTTCTGAAATGGCAGACTTAAAATTTACTACGTAAATGTTACCATGTCTAATTCCTTTTAAAACAATTTTGTTTTTATTAGAAGAGATAGTACAACAAGATTGACTAAATGATACCTGATAACTTTCATCACATAATTGTCTTATGGATATCAGGTTATGCTTGAGACCACTCACATATGCTACATTCCTGAAGATGATAGCTTCAACCTTGACATTCCAATATCCTTCTGTTTGACCATAGTTGGAGTCTCCAAAGATCACCTTTGGTCTAAGCTTTGACTTGTAATAAGTTAGATTTCTCTTGCTGCCTGTCAAATGTTTTGAGAACCAACTATCCAAGTACCACTGTTGCTCTGTAGTAGGATAGTCCTTCACCTTCATGAAATTAAATTAGGTGCTCTTGACCCAGGTAACAATGGGTTCTTGATTCTTCTCCAATTTATAACTAAAAATGAAAAAAAATTCTGGTTGGTCTTTGTATCCTAAAGGGTGAAATCGTCTAGGTGAAATTATCCATTTAGTAAAAGGAATATTAAAGGTTTTAGGTTTCTTGAAGTTCTGAAAAAAATTTAAGTTTCTGTTATAGTAAACTGGGTTCGACGAATTGCAGTAAGTTTGTCGATCTGCGTTCGACGAATAGGGATGAGTTCATCGAACTCCGCTCAGAGAATGAAAGTATTCATTTTCTACACCCCAATTTCGTCGATCGCTGTTCGATGAATCATATTGATTTCGTTGATTGTAGTTAGAAGAATAGTTATATCTAAATTAAAAGTTCATAGTTCGTAGATCTGAGCTCAACAAACCTTATACATTTCGTCGATCTTGGTTTGACGAAAAATGTTGAACATTGTTTTATTAAAAAAAAAATTTTCTTTTTCTTGGGTTGCGTTTTATGTGGAATTTCTGTTTCTATGTTATTAACTTCTACTTTTTCTTAACTTTGGCATAAATAAATTTAATTGGGGTAGAAAAAATATTTTTCTTAAGAAGAGGAGGCTGACTTGATGAAGCTCTCAAGCCCAGTTTGCCATTAAGCCTGTCATTGACTGTGCTCGTGATATTCATCAATTTGATGTTTATCCCATTAAGGGATTCTTAAAATTCTTTAGCATCATTTGATTTAGTTTTTAAAGAAATGATTTGTTCAGAAGCTAAGTCTAATTCATCTCTTAGTTTGATGTTTTCAAATAATAAATTGTCATATTCAATTTGTTTTCCTCTGAGAAGTTTGATTTCCTTCTCAGATTTAATTAGATCATTGCATAGAAGTTTGAATTCAGTTTTAAAATGATCAGAAGTAAAATCAAAAGATGTTGTTACCTGGTCCTCTTCTGATTCAGATTCTGAGTTTCTGCTTCTGAAACAGCAGCTTCTGAGTTGTTGCAAGAGGCATTGATTGCCATCAAGCAGATCTCTCTGGCTTTTGCCTCTTCTTCATCTTTATTAGAACTGGATGAAGTTTCTTCTTCTGAGTCACTCCAGGTCTCAGCCATAAATCCTTTCTACTTCTTCTTCTTGTATTTATTCGAGGAGGGCTTGCTGGAGTGATTTTTGGATTCTTTCTCTTTTCTCTTATCCTACTTTTGAGCATCGGTGTAACACCCCCATCAGTCATAAGGGATATAACAGAAGGTCCGGCCGGGGCCCCACACCATATACCACAGACAGCTAGTGGAGTTATGTATTAATACCAAATTACCGCCAAAGGAGACACGCATCCTAACCTAGAGCATTCTAGCAGAAGCTTTTTAAAACAGTTATAAGAACCCAAACCAAAGCATGAATGTCCACTAAAACACAAAGTAGGAATGACAGTACAAATACACCAAATAGTTGTCCTTAAGGCCTTACAAGAGTTTACTTAAACAATAAATGTCTTCCATACATCGGCACGCAGGCCGGACACACATGAGCATAAATAGCAAACATTCGCTTTGGCCTTCAAGGGCCGACAAAGAAACCAGTGCTTCAGCCCACTACTTGGCACTAGGCTCTGCAGCACCTGCAATCAACATTCCACCGCAGTGGTGCAAACAAAAGCAATGGTCAGCTAAAGCTGACGAAATTATAACGACCCCACCCTTAAATCAGGGAGGCAATGCTCCTTCCTTGCATTTTATTAGTATAGCCAAACAAGATAGTGAAAGTACAATTTAAGCACACTTCACCACAGGCATAGGCACGCATGGCCACACACCCCGTGCTCTCAGGGCACATTCTCGGTGAACCCGATCCACCAACGCACCCAGGACGGGAACAACGTGAGCATTATAGTCTTTCCAGCCGAAGCATAAGACCCGACCTTTATGCCATCGGTAGGCCCCTAAAACTGAACCACATAGAGCGGCTACAGTTTCACTCAACCCATTGCTCACATCACCATGTCAATTTAAGTCATTGGCGCGGTTTAAGCTTCCCCGAATCCCGAGTATCTATCATACAATTTTACATAACCCAGTTATTTACAAGTTATCTCCCAGGCCACAAAGATGGCAGAACCATGCATCTGCCTTGTTTTCCGGGTGCACCTTGGGGTTAGTCCCCAAGGCTCCCTGTTGCAATCTAGCATGTAGAGAAAACCCGAAAAACAAATGGCACAGAGTCTTCTCTGGAAAGACAAGCATAATGTACACATCACCGATCCATACCAACATGTCCGGGTAGGCTTCACACACCATACAAATGTTCGTACTTAGATTCCGGACTCTACATGAAAACTAGGAGGACTACTCATATCCATCTGAAGGAACACCTCACACTCACCGCATACTCGTGAGAGCGGGTTTCCTATGTAGAAAGAAAAAGGACTTTACATGTCCAAGAAGAGAATCATTACCCTAGAGGTTTGCTTCGTCCCCATGGAAAACTAACCTGATGAAAAGCACCGCAACAGCCTCGCCTCCACTGATCTGGACTCAGTTTGTGATTCGGAGCTCCGAAGATCCACCGACGGCCGGATTCCTCCTTCTCCTTCTTCCTTACTCTCCCCTCTCTCTAACACTTTAGAAAGAGAAAGCCTTAAGTGAAAAGAGGGTTTCATCCCCTACTCCCAACCTTATAATAACAAGGACTAATCTGGACCCTTAGATCCCATTTGAAGGAAATGAACGGCCACAATTCGCACCTAAAATCACTTTCCTGGGCCGAACATGTCTTGTGACACGCCCGTGTCAAAGGTCGTGTGCCTCAAGCAACGTAAGAAACCGTCGCGTCCCGACCAAGGACATGGGCTTAGACACGCCCGTATCAACATTTGACATGCATGTGTCAATCAGCACACGCTCGTGTCACAGGGCGTGTTCCTCAATCAACACAGGAACCGTAACGTCCCGAATAGGATAAAGGTTCTCGACACGCCCGTGTCAGCTTTTGACACGCCCGTGTCGACCAGTACACACCTGTATTCTTGGTCGTGTTCCTCACCCGACACAGCCCGACTAACACAGAGTAAGACACGTCCCTGGACACAGTCCATGTGACCGACCTCCAAGGATCGTCGAATGCATTTTGTCAACCACACGGAAAATCGTCGAACTCGTAGTAGGACACGGCCATGAACACGCCTGTGTCCTAGGACGTGTGACCCTTATCAGTCCCCAGATTGGCCTTAAGACGCTATGAGATCATTTCCGTGTTTTGGGGCGTTACAATCTGGACATTTTGGAAGAATGTGTTTTGGCTTCCTCCATCAATAGCAGACAATTTCCTTAGTAGGAGTCTTGTCATACCTTGGCTTGTCCTCATTTCTGGTTGAACTTCTCCCGAAGTCCTTCTTAGCCATTTTGTAAAATCTTTTAGCTAAGAGACTCATTATCCCTTCACTGGCTGGTAGTGCTTCTGATTATTCAGATGCCTGAAAGGCAATACTTTGCTCCTTCCTTCCTGTGGTAGAGGTCTTTTGTTCAGCTGGATCCTTGGTTTTGATAAGTTGCTCATAAGACTTGAGCTTGCCCAACAATGACTCTATAGAAATTTCATTTAGGCTTCTGTCCTCCTTGATTGGCAAAATCCTAGTGTCCCATGTGCTAGGGAAGCATATAAGGATCTTGTCATTGATCTCTATTAAAGAGATATCCTTGTCAAGAGTCTTCAGCTCATTGATGATGAGGCTGAGTTTGTTGAACATTTCAGCAACTGATTCAGATTCATCCTTCTTGAAATTCTCATATTGAGAAATCAAGTGGGACCTTCTATCCTTTCTTTCATCTGTTGAACCAACAACTGTAGCATTTAAGGAACCCAAATATCCTTGGCTGAAGAACATTCATCAACTTTCTGGAATATATCATCAGACATTGTTTGAGCCAAGATGTTCATGGCTTTGGCATCTGTAATTTTCAGCTTCTTCTAAGCATCTGTCCACTCAAGTTGTGGAACTACACTTGTGCTTGTTGTTGTAGTTGGTGTATGGGGACCTGCCAGGATAGAATTATAAATGTCTTCGTCAATATAATTCATATACAGTCTAATCCTTGCCTTCCAAATAGCAAACTTGTTAAGATTACACACTGGAGGTCTGGTTCTTGGGTATTCCTGATTTTGTGTCATGATATAAAAAGACACTAGAGTAAATGGGATCTATCAAAGATCTTTTGGTTCAGGTGTTAGCCTGTACAACCAATTAACCTTACCCTCTGATACCAATTGAAAGTGAAGGGATAGATCACACTAACTCTAGAGGGGGGGGGGTGAATAGAGTATTAAAAATCTTTTTATTAATTTTTTTAGCAGATTAAATAAGTGATATCTATATGTATATGGGTAGAAATAAAATACAGAGATCACAACATAGAAAATAACAAATAGAGCAACTAGACCACACAAAGATTTTATAGTGGTTCCCCTAAAACTTGGGTACATCCACTCTTCTACCAGCATGGTAGGAATCCACTACATGTTTTTGATAGGTGCCCTACCACCACAGGTTATTGCTTAGGTGCCTATCACCACAAGGTCTATTTTCAAGGGAGATCTAACAAACCTTTGAACTTTTGATAGGTGCCCAAAAACCAAACTAAGTCTGTTGATCAGGAGACTTAATAACCAAGGGTTAAGTTTTGAAGGGAGTTAGAAACCCTTTTAGAGGGAGGTAAAAAGGAATGTGATATTGTCTTCTCTTTCTCAAATTTCTGAGAAGACTAGTGGATTGCTCTTGTTGTCAAAGCTCCCCCTGAGATGTAGAATAGTTCAGGAGAATTGAAGCTTTGCTCAGGTTGTGGGCCTTCAAGATGAGCACTTATTCTTCCAGTAAATATCTCTAAGTGATTGAGCTTTTGGTCTCAGATTGTATGCTATGTTGATGGAAGAAAACTTGAAGAAGAAGAATGAAGATTAACAAGATGTTTTGTTTTTCTTGTTGTTGTTCTCAGAATACAAATATTTTCTTCCTTCTTTTTCCTGACTAAGTAAAATTTTAACTGTTAGGCTATGTACGACAATCTTCTAAATATCTTTTATATCTGATTGATAATTTTTAAAATTCAAATACTTGAAGTCCAGTGCATATTTTCTGGAAATTGGAACGGCTGAATATTGTCTTCAATGCATTTCAATAACTGTCCCAGTAAATATACTAAGTAATAACTTTGTGAAAATCCTTAATTAATGCAGCCAGGAACGACTATATTCTTGAGAATATGAGCATTAATTATCAGAGTATTACTGTCTGAATATTTAAAATAATCTGAAATAGAATTTCCTTAGACGGTCTGAGAAACTGAGACAAGATAGTCGAATAGAACCTGGATGGAGATAGTCGAACTAAGGAAAGTTTTGGTCGACCTAAGCTCCAAGTTTGTCAAGCTGATAATTCTACTTCGTCGAGCTGAGCTCCAAGATCGTCGAACAGAAAAAGTACTATCCAAACTGAGCTCCAAGTTCATTGAGCTGAGATCCTGACATAAGCTCACAGTTCGTTGACCTGAGCTAGACTTTTATCGAGCTCAACTCAGAGAAGGAACTCTGAGTTCATTGATCTGAGATCGACGATCGTCGAGCTGAGTTCAGCTATCGTCGACCTCCTTTTTTATACAATCTTCAAAACTGTCTTGTCCCTTAAGTCTTGAGTCTCTGAAATCTTCTGAAGCCTTCTGAAGGTAGGTCACAGTGAACTAACCTAAAGAAATTGACCTTAACCCTGGAACTAAAAAATGACCCTAGACTATATATGGTGGGTCAACAATCCTAATAGTGAACCTAGCCCAAATCACAAGTAGGGTTTAACATGTATAAGGGTGGAATAAAGCAGGACCCAAGATAGGAGCAGTCTGTGCGATCTGGCCACAATACCGCGGAAAAAGGAAAGATGGCAGAGTCTAGCGCTTCTCGTTTCCAACTCGTGCAGCCAAGGGCATATAACCTTCGGCAGCAGGAAACGATCTGCCAACCCGATGTGGTCACGGGTACGAATGTTTGAGTTAATCTCTTACTTTAGACTTTCAAGATCATTTTTGTATGTTGCCTATATTTTAGGCTTTGTGTTAGTTTCTGGGTACCCCGCTAGGGTATTGTTTAATACGGGAGCGTCGCACTCCTTCCTTGCGAAACGTTTTATCCGAAGGATTGGAGTTGAGCCATTCTTGGCGGACATAGAGTTGAAGGTGCGCATGCCCAATGGGTCATCCATGACTACTGGGGTGAAGGGCTGTATTTCTTGGAGTATGTACGGAGTTGACTTCACGTTGGTAGCGGTGTTTCTGCCATTGGTTGAGTTCGATTTAATATTGGGAATGGACTGGCTTGCGGAGAAGTATGCCAGTATTGGCTACCTATCTAAGGTGGTGACCCTGAGGTGTGAAGTGCAAGCAGAAGTTATGTTTAAGGGACTTAGTGAAGTGGTCTGTTCCCTGATTTCGGCCATGAAGTTGGTGCGGGTAGTTAACTAGGGAGGAGTAGCTCTTGTAGCACTGTTGGAGGTTAGCCTTTCTAGGTTGTCACTTGGAGATGTGCCGATAGTGGCAGAGTTCGAGGATGTGTTTCCCGAGGAGATTCCTGGTGTACCTCCTCGATGGGAGATTGATTTCTCGATTGAGTTAGTGCTAGAGGCTAGGTCGGTGTCATGTCCTCCTTTTAGGATGGCACCAAAGGAGTTGGCCGAACTCAAGGTTCAATTGTAGGAACTTTTGGAAGAGGGGTATATTAGACCCAGTTCTTCACCATGGAGCGCGCTAGTGTTGTTTGTGAAGAAGAAAGACGGTAGTATGCGATTGTGCATAGACTACCGAGAGTTGAATAATCTGACTGTCAAGCATAAGTATTCGATTCCTCGAATAGATGACCTGTTCGATCAGTTGGTGGTGTCAGTTGTGTATTCAATATTGGACATGAAGTAAGGATACTATCAGTTGCAGATTTGAGATGAGGGTATACCCAAGACAGCTTCTGGTACGAGGTATGGTCATTTTGATTTCTCGGTGATTACATTCGGGTTGACAAATGCACCATCAGTATTCATGGATTTGAAGAATCGAGTATTTCGTGAATACTTGGACTCTTTTTTAGTTGTCTTTATTGACAATATTCTGGTTTACTCCAAATTGGAGGTGGAGCATGAGACTCACATGAGAGTAGTCTTGCAGGTGTTAAGAGAGAACCAGCTTTATGCAAAGTTCTCGAAGTGCGAGTTCTGGTTAGAGAAGGTGGCATTTTGGTCCATGTGATTATTGGTGATTGGGTGGCGATAGATACAGCAAAAGTTGAAGCCATCAGGGATTGGTCAATTTTGAGAACCGTGGCGGAAGTCAGAAGTTTCCTTGGGATAGCCGGGTACTATAGAAGGTTTGTGGAAAACTTTTCACGGAGAGCTCTACCCCTCACTTCTCTAACTCGTAAGGACCAGAAGTTTGTGTGGACTCAAGAGTGCAATCAGGCATTTGACACCCTGAAGGAAAGGTTGATGACAGCTCCCATCCTATGTCTACCTAAAGTGACTGAAGGATTTCAAATTTTCAGTGACACATCAGCATATGGGTTGGGTTGCGTGTTGGTGCAACATGGCAGTGTTATAGCTTTTGGGCCTAGGCAGTTGAAGCCTCACGAGAGGAATTACCCCATCCATGACTTGGAATTGGCGGCGATAATTTTTCCATTAAAGTTGTGGCGGCACTCTGTGTATGGTGTGAAGGTGGAGATCTTCATGGACCACAAAAGCCTGAAGTATCTTCTAGACAAAAAGGACTTGAATATACGGCAACGCAGGTGGGTCGAGTTCCTTGAAAACTAATAAGTAGAGATTCAGTATACGCCAGAAAAATCCAACGTGGTAGTGGATTCCTTGAGCAGGAAATACTCTGGTAAAGGGCGTTGGACCGAAGCTCATGATGAGCGGTTGATGCTGGACTGTGAGTCCCTTGGTATTGAGTGTGTAGCAAGAGGCAAGTTAAGCATGGCTCGATTGAACTGGATTGAGTTGCAAAATGACTTATCTGATCGTAATCGGGAAGCGACTAGTTTTGATGAAGAGTTTCCGCCATTCATGGTGGAAGCTCAAAAGGAAGAGAGTAGCACCTGGGAGATGATTGATGGGTTCTTGAGGAAGGACGGGAGGATTTGTATATCGCAGTTCGGCAAGATCCGTGAGGAGTTGATGTTTGAGGCTCATTTTAGGAAATACTCCATTCACTCGGGCAGTACAAAGATGTACATGGATATGAAGAAATCCTTTGGTGGCCTGGTTTGAAGTGTGATATAGCTTTGTACGTGAGTCTTTGCCAAACATGTGCCTTAGTGAAGGTCCAGTGTCAGAAGCCGGGTGGGTTCCTAAAGCCTCTTCCTATTCTTGAGTGGAAATTTGATGATATCTCCGTGGACTTTTTGCATGGCTTACATCAATAGCAGCAGTGTAACGATACGATTTGGGTGATCGTGGATCTCTTGAGCAAGGTGGCACCTTTCATCCAAAACCGGAAAGAGGACAACATGGAGAAGCTAGTAGAGATGTATTTTCGCAACATTGTGTGACCACATGGGATTCCCAAGAGTATAGTTAGTGATCGTGATGGACGATTCACGTCCAAAGACTGGAGGCTGGTTCAGAAGAGTTTGGGCACGAAACTTAAGTTCAGTACGACACTTCATCCTCAAACTGATGGACAAACAGAAAGAACAAACTGTACAATAGAGGATATGCTGAGAATGTGTACTCTTAACTTTTGGAAGACGTGGGAATATCACCTATTCATGGTAGAGTTAGCCTATAACAACAATTACCATGCAAGTATAAAGATGGAGTCATACAAAGCCTTGTATGGAAGGCGGTGTCGAATGCCAATGTCTTGGATAGAGGCGGGAAACACCAAATTTTTGGGAAAAGAAGTGGTGGCTGATGCATGCAAGTTGGTGCGAATCATAACAGGGGTACATGAAGGTTACCCAGGACTGGCAAGCAAAGTATTTTAATGCTCTCCATAAGAATGTGGAGTTTGCGATAGGCGACTGGGTCTATCTAAAGATCAAGCTGTTCAAAGGAGTTTCGTGGATTCACCGACAAAAGAAGTTGAGTCCAAGGTTTTTGGGACCGTTCCAGGTGTTAGAACGTATTGGAGAAGCAGCTTACCAGTTGGCATTGTCCATGGAGCTGAGTGGATTACACGTTGTTTTCTATGTCTTCGTCTTGAGCAAAGCTTTGTTGGAGGCTAGTGTGGTGATCGAACCGGCGACGATGCCGATAGAAGAGGACTTGAGGATGAAAGTCCGTCTGGTGGGCATAAAGGATTCAGAAGTTCGGCAGTTGTGGAATAAAGAGGTGATGCTCGTAAAGGTGCGTTGGCACAACTGGGGTCGGGATGAGTTCTCGTGGGAATGAGTGCAAACCATGCACGAAGTTTATCCTGAGTTGTTTGTATAATGTTGATTGGAACAGTGTTTGATATGTTGCGATAGTGTTTTGAGACGTAGAAACATTTTTCTTGCTGTTTTCCTCAATGAAATCTGTAAAGTTGTTGTAATAATGTTTTTATTTGTTGCAATAATTTTCTTGTTGTCTTCCTGTATGGAAATTAATTTCGGGGACAAAATTCTTGCAAGGGGTAGGAGATGTAACACCCCAAATTTGAGTAACCAGAGCAGTTCGACGAAATTCTGGGATCGTGGAAGGTCATTAAACAAAAGTCGAACTCTGTTCGTTCGACAAAAGTCGAACTCAGGGCCGTTCGACGAATGTCAAACTCAGGGCCACTCGACGAAAGTGGAACTCAAGGCTTTTCATCGAGCACAGCGCTGTTCGTCGAGCTGAAGGCATTTCGTCAAGCTCAGCGATGTTCGTCGAGCTGAGGGTCAATTCTTCGAGCTCACAACTTTTCTTCGAGATCATGCCTTTTCGTCGAGCTCGGGACTTTTTCATCGAGCTTTGCCGGTTGTCGGGCTCTTGGCTGTTCGTCGAGCGCAGGTCGATCGACGAAACCTGAACCGTTCGACTAAATTGCTGAAATGCGGTTCATGGATTGAAATCTTAACCGATTATTTTACGTCAAGGTTGATCCTGGACCCCAGGATCTTCTGTCTGACGGGTTTTAGTAGGGCTGAGCGGTCCTTGCCCTCATTTGTTCTCATTTTGGGGTTGACTTAGGGTTTGAGAGAGATAAAGTTCGGAGGAGGAAGAGAGGAGTTTTCTCCACCATTAACGGAGCTTCAGAGCTCTGATCGTCGTTTTGAGGCCAGATCCGTGAAGAGGACGCGAAGGCACTCGTTTTCATCCCTACAAGACAAGGGTTTCAAGGCTAGAAAGAGGAGTCGAAGGGTAACGACAAGTCTCCTCTCGGTTTTATGTGTGTATGGCATCTACACTTTTCTTGTTTTCTTCTAAGCATTCTAGGCACCGGATCTCTCAAGTGAGATGGATTTGGGTTACCATGGTTCCGAAGGAGCCACATGGTTGATTGTGTCCGTCCCCGGCATGATATTACATTAGAGATCCGCTCCATTAGTGGATTAAGCATTGTGGGTGAATCCGTAGTCACGACCGTTAGTCCGACTCGGTGATGTTGCATTGCGAGCCTTAAGGATTTTATAGAAATCCATTAGCGGTAAGATGTCATCTGTGATGATGTTTTCCCCTTTCTCATGTAAGTAGGTGTGGCCGGAACCAGACCGGGTGCAAATTAGAGTATACGCAGGGGTACGGGGATGGTACAGTATAAGCATCAGAATAGGGTGGGAAAGGTATGGGATTGTGATGTGACAAGGCGTGGTTTGTCTCTATGGTCGGCTAGATTGCCCGTGATGTTGTAAGGTCATGTGTGGAGAGTGTCACGGCGAGAAAAGTACCGTTTTGTTGAACTAGCGAGAATGTCAAGCTTCTAACAAGCCTGGACGATACCAGCTGGGTCACGCTGGGCCTCCTTCGGTGGACTTCGTCCCAATTTTGGAGCCGGGCCTGGGTCTCCGCGAACGGGTTGGGAATAGCAAGGGTTCTTAGCATCAGTATGTTTGTTTGTATGGAGGAACCCTGACATGAGAAGTCAGAGATTGCAGGCAAGCCCGGGTTTTGAGAACCACGAGCGGGTGGGTCCTTGGCAAGTATTCCGAGTAGCAGCTTGAATGCAACTTGGGGAAATTGGAAGTATCCATGTGTTTGCGGCTTTAATGCTGAAGGGGAAAATGGAAGTACGTGATTTGATGATGATGTGTTAGAAGTATACTCTTAGGGTGCCTTGGGTGAAACCTAGGATTGCATTCATGCTGGATTGTAGGCCCCTTTATTACTTGCTCAACTTAGAAATATGTTTGTTGCTTGGGACATCCAAACCAATTTATAGCTTTATATTTTATTATTTATTGCATACGAAGTGCTGACTTGCAGGGTGATGGAGTACCCTGGGGTCCATTAGGGACGACCGGTACGAGATGTGTTGGTTACACAGTTGAGGTCGACCTTTGATGGCCCGTGTTACAACCTATTTTTACATGGCAACGATCGCAAGTAGGAGTAAGCTCGCCGGCCAAAAAGGCCTAAGCCTCATGAAGTGAACCTTTATGTGCTTATATTTAGATGCTTTGATATGATCTTTTAGTTGTAATCTGGCTTGCATGCCACAGTAGCCTAGGAGTGCTTTTGCACATTGTTAGGACTGTGATTCAGTTTTGGACTCTTGTTGTGTAAGTCCTTAAGGCCATTTTGATACTCCTACTTGTGGTGGATAACTTCTAGTTCTGTTTGTTTGTTTCCGCTAATTTATCCTGAGTCTTGAGTTGGGTAGACTTATATCATCTTTTAATGCTTGAGCTGTGGCATCTGTATGTTGTGGGGGCCCCGGCCAGACCCATATTATACGGTCATTACAGGGGAGGTGTTGTACTACGCCTTGAAATTATGGAGACATCTTTTATATGGTGCTATATGCAAGATATATACTGATCATAAGAGTTTTAAGTACGTCTTCACTCAAAAGGAATTGAATTTGAGCTAGCGGAGGTGGTTAGAGTATGTGGCAGAATATGATGTTGAGATTCAATACCATCCGGGCAAAGCTAATGTGGTAGCCGACACCCTGAGTAGGAAGTCAGTGACAATTTTCAACCTTGCTGTGGATTCGCTGGTGGAGGAGTTTCTTTTGATGGATATATCAGTGGGAGTAGTGACTCGCCTAGTAGTTTGGAAGTATTAGAGCCTTCATGGATTTCATTGACAAGGATACACCAAAGGGATGATCACGATTTGCTGTACCTTTATAATAGAACTGCCAAAGGGGAATTACCGGACTTTTCGATTGATGATGCAGTTTCTTTAAAGTACCGCGACAAATTTTATATTCCCGCAGATGAGAATATCCGAGTTAAGATGTGCAAAGAGGCGCATGGTTCTAGGGTTGCCTACCTCCCCAGTTTCACTAAAATGTACAAGGATCTGAAGCAGATCGTTTGATGGTATGGTATGAAGGACGATATTGCTAAGTTCGTGTTATAATGTTTTACTTGCAAGCAAGTTAAGGCTGATTATGGTAGGCCTGGAGGTAAGTTGACACCCTTTGAAGTTCCAAGTTGGAAGTGGGACGATTCAGTTTGTGTTATAGTGTACAGATTGACAAAGTGTGCTAACTTCGTGCCATTCAGGATCGACTACTCGATGAAGATAATATCTGAATTATACTTGGATAAGGTCGTCAGGTTACATGGAGTGCCTATTAGTATTATATCAGATCGAGACTCTAGGTTTACGTCTCACTTTTGGAAGAGTCTATAGGAGGGGCTGGGTATTGACTTGAGGTATTCCACCGTCTATCATCTGCATACAAATTGTCAGACGAAAAGAGTAAATAAGATTGTGGAAGTTATGATCAGATGTTACATTTTGTACCACGAAGGAGCGTGGGATGAGCGTTTGAGACTAATGGAATTTGCATATAATAGCAGTTTCCAAGAAAGCTTGCAGATGGCCACGTTCGAGGCTTTGTATGGGAGGCGTTGCAGAACTACCTTCTTCTGGGTCGAGGTTGGCGAGATAACGTTGTTGGGTCCTGAAGCATTATAAGAAAAGGATGTCCATGTTAAGCTTATTCGAGAGAAGTTTCAGATAGCTCAATATCTCTCTGAGAAGAATGCTAATCGGCATAGGACCGATTTGGAGTTTGTTGTTGGGGACTTGGTGTTTCTTAAAGTTTCCCAAATGTCTAGTGTTAACAGTTTGGTAAAAACCATAAGTTAGACCCAAGGTATGTGTGACCTTGTAGAGTTGTTGAGAGGATTGGTGGGTCAGCTTATAGGCTGGATTTAACCGCAAGTTTTCCCTATGTGCATGATGTTTTTCACGTGAGCCAAATGCGGAAGTGTTCGCTAAGAGACAAGCAAGTTCTTGACTCTATGCCCTAGTTGGTGCCTAACCTTTCTTATGTGGAAGTACCTGTTCATGTTTTGGATAATCACGATTGGGTATTGCGAAGGAAAACAATATCGATGGTTAAAGTTTTGTGGTGGAACCAAGACGTGGAAAGTGCGACTTGGGAGTTGGAGTTAGATATGAGGGAAGCTCATCATCATCTGTTCTTCAGATGTTTTTTTTATGAGTGTTTCCTTATTATCTTATGAATGCTTTTATTCTATTTTGGATTTAATCATGTTTATGATGAGTTTCGAGACAAAACTTCCTTTTAGTGGGGTGCTTGTAATGCCCCTGATATTTTGATGTTTAGTTCAATTCTTTTTTTCTCTTATTTTTGACGTCAAGGCGTTACGTTGATGCTTGTTTGGCATGTACCGTGGTTAGAGCGTGGTTTTTTGCACTTTAGGTTTTCAGTGTGGCTGGGTTTAGCCTGTTCGCAAGATTCCCTTGGATCTGGGTCTATTTTGGAGACTCAGTGGAGCCTTTTTGGGAATGCTTGTGTCTTGGCTTCGGGAGGTGTTTGCCTGAGTTTCTTTTGTCAGATATCGATTCTGACTTCTTCATTGGATTCGTAGCGTTGGTATTTAGCTACTTTGCGAATTTCGTAGAATTTCGAGGTCGTTTGGATTTCCGATCGTTTTGGCATTACTTAATTAGTTATTAATAGTATATATATATAGAAATCGGTCTTACTAAAAACCCTATTCACCTACTTCTCAACCCGACGGCGCTGTTTCGCGAAAACAGAAGGACTTCGGTGGACGCGGTGTGTTCGACCGTCGATTTCCAGAGATCCGGTTGTCGGTTTCGTCAATAGAGTAGAGATTTGGAAAGCTTTTGATGAGGGCTTTGCAATCATGGTAATATCTTCCCATTTCTCTGATTTTTGTGAGTTAGGGTTTGATGTTTTGACCTCTTTTATTCTCCAAAAGTTTCAGGATTTGTGACTTGGACCTTCTTGCGGTCGATTCTTGTCGAAGAGAGCTTGGAGGAGGCTGGTTTTTCAATGATTTAAGGCAAGTGGATCTCTCCCCTTGCATGTCCATTTTTAGTCCTTATCTTCTCCCCCTTCCTCCTCACTTAGAGAATAGGAGTAGTGTAGAATGAGTCTTGGGAGAACCCCCTAGGTTAGGGCAAGATTTCAGCCAAGGCATGGAATCTAGGGTTAGTGGTGCAAGTCAATTTTGGCGCACATCGGCGAGTTGGAATCATCAGGACGGGTAAGGGAATTTCGTCGAGTTTCATAGGTAGGTTCATTGAGTATTTATGTTAGGGAATTCTACGAGTATCGGTATCTAGACTAAGTAGAATCTGGCGGGTATCGGGTAGAAATTCGGCATGTATCGCCAAATTTTTATAAGTCTTTCTTCGGCAAGTATCAGTTGTCATTTTTGTCGAGTATCATTGGGATTCGCCGAGTTTTGTCAATAATCGAACCTTGTAAAGTTGCCAAGTAAAATTCGGCACGTATCATTTAAATTCGTCGAATATCGTAGGTCATTTCACCATGTATCATTAAAATTCGTTGAGTATCGCTTAAGTCTGTTTCGCCGAATATTGCAGAAATCGTCGAGTATCGTGGTAGTACGTGGGGTATACTTGCCAAACGGGTCAGGACTTAGAATTTTTCGCCGTTTCTGTCTGATTCGTCGAGTTTGGTCCTTAGGGCATATTTTGGGTATTATCGGCCAGTTTGTCGTGGTAAGTGTTTAGACTTTGCTATTTGGGTTTTTTACGGCTAGATTGGCAGTAGAGAAAGGACCGTCAATTGGACGTCGAATCGTGATTCTTTGTATGTGGTAGTTTAGTTTTGGGTCTCAGTTTACTGTGTTGGATCACTAGTTATTTGGGCTAGGTTCACTAGCTTAGGATGTTACCCAACATGTATAGCCAGGGTCAAATTTGTGTCCTAGAGTCTAGGCCAAGTCCTTAGAGTCAACATCAGATGGACCAGCTATCAACAAGACCATCAGAGACTCAAGAATTAGAAGATTTCCAGACTAAGTAAAATGAGTTCGACGTTCGTCGAACTCAGGTCGACGAAAGGCGTTCTGAGCTCGATGATCTTGAGATATTTCTCTGTGCTGAGCTCGACGATCTTTGTTCTCTGTTCGACGAAGACTGAGATACTTCAACAAACTAAAGTCAGGGTAACTCCAGATTTTTCTAAGTCCAACTTCAGACTTTGGTCGATGAACAAGAATCTGAGCTCGACGAACTTGGACCTCAAGTTCACAACTTCTCAGGTCGACGAAGTCAACTTCTCAGGTCGACGAACTCAGTACTCTACTTGACGATTTCTGGTCTACGATTTGAATCCTTATCAGTTAGAGACTTCTCAGATTCAAAGTCCACAATCTTTCTTTGGTCGACGAATTTGTTCTCTGTTCGACGAATGATGATTGTCAGCTCGACGAATGAAGATTGTCAGTTCGATGAATATTGTAGCAGAATTGACAAGATTCCCTTGAAGACAAATTGTTATTGTCTGGTCGACGAACTCATCAGCTCAGCTCGACGAACTGTGAACTCAGCTCAACGATTCTTGTTCTTTGTTCGACGATTCCAGACTAGGTCTTCTCCAGTTTTTCGTCCCTTTTCTTGGCGATGATTCCTGAGTAATTAATGCTCAATCTTCTCAGAATGTTACCGTTAGAACGAGCATTGATCATGGATTATTTCATGTCGTTTTTCCATGGGACAGTTAGGGAAATCATTGATTGTCGCTTCCTTCCCAGGCCGACTGCATTTACTGCTCATGTTTTCAAATTTCGAATGTTCTTCAGTCAGTCTTCAGTCAGAAAAGAAAAGATTAAGCTGTTACAAACACATAGACAGACATTGTACTCAAGAACAATCCTACAGAAATCAAAATTTTTTCTGCAATCAACCTAGGCTAGAGAACATCATCAAGAAGAAGAACATATAATCTCCATCAAGAGTCTTCTTCCTTCAATCCTCCAGGACAACTTCAGAAGGATAACAATCTCTATCTGTCAAAGAAGTTCCTGAAGCAATCTCTGGTCAAGGCAATCAAGTTCTTGAAGACCTGTCACCCTGAAGCAGTGCTCCAGATTTCCTGATCCATTCAAGATCTCAGGGGGAGCAATCTGTTGAAATCAATCCACAAGTCTTCTCAGTTGTTATTGAGAAAGAGAAGACATCATCACCCTTTTTCCATCCTCTGTACAGGGTTTTAATTCCCTTCAAAATTATTCCTGGTTTCAAGTCTCCTACCAAAAGACTCGAGGTTTTAGTTTTTGAGCACTTGAACAAGAGCTCATTGGTATCAGGCACCTGATCAAAAATCTGAGTGGATTCCTACCAGGGTGGTAGAAGAGTGGATGTATCCAGGTTGTGGAATCACTATAAATTTCTTGTGTCGTCTGGTTGCCCTTTTTCTTTTGTTTTGGCTGTGTTCTGTGATTTACTAGGTTATTGTGCATATTATTTTATTTGCTAACCTGTTCACCTAGGATTACAGCAAAAGTTGTAAAGATTTTTTGTAGAGAGCACAATACTCTATTCACCCCCCCCCCCCTCCACTAGAGTATTTCAGATCTAATCTTCACTTTCAATTGGTATCAAAGCGAGGTTGGTTAAACTACCACACCTTAAGAGGTTAATTGGTTGTACAGGCTAACACCTGAACCATAAAGATCTCTCTTGTTAGATCTGACTGTTTTGTTTCCTTTATTAGATTTATTTCTTCACAGAAATGGCTCAAAACAAAGATTATGCAAGCATCAGACCTCCAGTATGCAATCTTAACAGATTTGTCATTTGGGAGGCCAGAATCAAACTGTACATGAATTCTATTGATGAAGATATTTTTGCTTCCATCTTGACAGGAGTACCTCCAGGACCTGTAGCTTCTACAAGCACCTCTACAAACATGACTGCAGTACCTCCTCCAGAGAATAATGATGCTTACAAGAAAGCCAAAATTGCAGATGCAAAAGAAATGAACATCTTGGCTCAGACTATGTCAGATGACATATTTAAGAAGGTGGCTGAGTGCACCTCAGCCAAGGCCATTTGGGACTCCCTCAACCAAATGGTAGCTGGTTCAGCTGATGAAAGGAAAGACATGAGATCAAATCTCATATCCCTGTATGAGAATTTCAAGAAGGATGAGGCTGAATCAGTTGCTAAAATGTACAATAGGTTGAGCTCAATCATCAATGATCTTAAAACCTTGGATAAAGATATCACCCTTACAGAGGTGAATGACAAAATCTTGATGTGCTCCACTAGCTCTTGGAATTCAAGAATCTGGCCTATCAAAGAAGCCAGAAGCCTAAATGAGATATCAACTGAATCTCTGTTAGGCAAACTAAAGTCTTATGAGCAGTTGATTAAATCAAGAGAAGCAGCTGAAAAGAAAACAACAACTCCAGTGAGAAAGGATCACAGTATAACTTTCAAAGCATCATATGAAAGTGAGACCTCAACATCCAATGAAGAACTAATGAGCCTCTTTGCAAAAAGATTTTATAAGATGGCTAGAAAGGATTTCAGAAGGAAATCATCCAGGCAGGATGATAAGCCCAAATATGACAAGACACCAACCAAGGAGGTTGTGTGCTTTGGATGTAGAAAGCCTGGACATTACATCTCTGAATGTCCAGAAAACCAGAAGAAGGAAAAAAGCAGAGAAAAAGACTTCAGGAGAAAACACAGCAGCAGACCCTCCTCCAGCAAGTACAAAAAGAGAGACAAAGGCTTTGTTGCTGAAACATGGAGTGATACTGAAGAAGAATCATCCTCTTCCAGCTCAAGTGAAGAGGAGGAAGAAGCAAGATCCAAGGAAGTTTGCCTTATGGTAATTGATGCCTCCAGGAGCAGTTCAGGATCAGAAGGAGAATCTGAAGATGAGGCAGCCTCAGAGTCAGAGGCAGATCAGGTTCTTTCAAATTTTGATTATAATTCTGATTCCTTTAAAATTGAATTCAAGGCTATGTGTTTAGATTTAATTAGTTAAGAGAAAGAAATAAAAACCCTTAGAGAAAAACTAGGAAATCTTGAATCTGTTAACTCAGAAAATATTAAACTAAAAGATCAACTAACTTCAGCACATGAGCAGATAATTAAATTAAAATCTGATTTATATGAGGCCAAACAACTTGAACAATCTCTCAATGGAAGAAGTCTCAAGCTGAGGGACATAACAAGCACAGTAAATGCCAGAATAAATGACAAGCTGGGCTTGGGTGCATCATCAGATTTGCCCCCCATAATTAAGAAAAATATTCTTACAACACCCATTAAATTTGTTTCTACCAAGGGAAAAGAGAATATACCCATAGACAAGGGCAATAAAAATCAGAACACAGCTAATAAAAACAAGGTTCAGCAGCATTCGTCGAACTCAGATCGAAGAAATGTGGCTAGTTCGTCAAACCTAGATCGACGAACGCTGAACGCAAACTTCAGTTATAACAATTCGTCTAACTGCAATCGACGAACTTTATATGGTTCGTCGAGCAGAGGTCGACGAACATGGGGCGCAGAAAATGACTATTGTCATTCTCTGAGCAGAGGTCGACGATCTCAGCCCTATTCGTCGAACTCTGGTCGACGAACTTATAAGAATTCGTCGAACCCAGAAGGACCAAACATAAATCATTTCTCTTACAAAAATTCTAAGCCAGATAATAAACCATTCAATCCAGTAGCTAATTGGGTTATTCCACCTAGGAGATATTACCCTTTAGGTTATAAATCTCAACCTACTTTGTCAGTTATATCCAGCTTTTCATTTCAACTAAATGAAGGACCCAAGGTAACCTGGGTCAAGAATAATTGAGTTTTGTTTTTCATTACAGGTACAGGTGAAGAGCTGTCCAAGGGTGAGTCAGACATGGTACTTGGACAGTGGTTGCTCCAAGCATATGACAGGCAGCAAGGACAATTTATCTAATTACAAGTCCAAGCTAGGACCAAAGGTGATCTTTGGTGATTCAAATAGTGGCCAGTCTGAAGGATATGGAGCAGTAAAGATTGGAACAGTTACCTTCAAGAGAGTAACATATGTAAGAGGACTCAAACATAACCTAATATCCATAAGCCAATTATGTGATGAAGGTTATCAGGTACACTTTAACTCTACCTCCTGCTCTATTATTAATAATGAAAACAAAACTGTTTTAATTGGAATTAGACTAGGTAACATATATCTAGTAGATTTTATTTCTGCCAAAACTGATGTTTGTTTACTCAATATCACTAGTAACCAAAATGAGTTATGGCATAAAAGATTAGGTCATGTAAACCTTAAAAATATAGCTAGGTTATCTAAAGACAACCTTGTTAAAGGTTTACCTTCTGGCCCCTACAAGAAGGAAAACCTATGCAGGGCTTGTCAATTAGGCAAGCAAACTAAAACTAGTTTCAAATCCATTAATAAGAGTGATTCACCTAGGATTGTGTATTTGCTTCATGTGGACCTATTTGGACCCATTGCAGTACAAAGCCTAGGAGGGAAGTCTTACACTTTAGTAATTATTGATGACTTCTCCACATTCAGTTGGGTGGCCTTTCTGAGAATTAAGTCAGATACATTCAAAGTTCTTACAGATTTTCTCAGGACCATACATATTGAGTTCTCTACTCATGTTACATTGATCAGAAGTGATCATGGCACAGAGTTTGAGTCTCTTCTTATGTACAACCCCGTGTCCGGCGAGCGAGGTCGCCAGGAACCAGACAGATCGGGCTGAAGGTAGTAGGCGAGCTCGGTAGTAGAGAAGCCGAGCCCGAGCTCGGCATTCGTCGAGCAGAGATCGTCCTTCGCCGACCAAAGATCGACATTTGTCGACCAAAGATCAGCCTTCGTCGACCTCGAGCTCGGCATTCGCCGAGCTGGCCCAGGACAACTGATGGCGACCAATGGATAGGCGAGCTCACCGTCCCAGCTCGTGCCCTAATAATAGGAGCTCGGCAACAGCAGGCGAGCAGGACCTGCCGAGGTGATCAAGCTCCCCAGCTCACCTGGATGTGTGAGGTACTTTTTACTATTTTGCCCCGCTGGTCTGCCCATAGCCCTTCAAAACAGCGGAGTTCGGCTGTTGGCAGACCCAGCCAAGGGTCTTCTGGTAATTTCAGGTCAGTTCTTTTGGTTATTGGCAGTTCAGATTCTAAAAATTATAAATAGGACCCAAGGGTTACCCCAGAAGGCAGGCTTCCTGTGCTTTCCTGCTCTAGTTTTTAAGTGCTTTCTGAGGGTACCTTAGCTCGGCCTCTGGATAAGGAGGGGAAGCGCTCTGAGATCTATCGGTGTGTGGTGGGACCTCCCCGCCGAGACCTTGGGTCGGTTTTTTACTTGTCTTCTTTGTCGTTTTGCTTGCAGGAGTGAAGTAGGCGCGAGACCACCCCTTCCCCAAGGGCGAACTCCACAGAAGATCGAGAAATCGGTTTCAACATTTTGGTGCGGTGAGTGTGGAGCGTGGTCAGCACAGAAAAGCTTCAGCGAGTTCGATGACAAGTGGACAGGGATTCGACAGGCCGAACTCGCCCCCCCCCCCCCCCGCCTCTCGCCACGGTGGGGATGTTCGAATATTTCAGGAATGAGGTGCTGAGCCTCGTCAAGTTTGCACTCGGCACAAGGGCCGAGTGCTCGACACCAGCAGTCCAGATCGCGGCAGCCCCCTCTTTGGGCGAGGACGCCCCCGGCAGGCGAGCTGGGAAGGAAGTGGCCAAGGAAGGCCGGGGGTGCGAGCTCCCCGGGCGCGAGCTCTTCCCCGACTCGATAGTTCGAGGCCGGTTCGGCGAGCTAGGCTCGCGAGATTCGCCAGCTCACCCAGCAGGGGGAGGCAGTCCCTTCAGCGAGTTGGTCTCTTCAGCTCTAGTTCCAGATGGGTTCAGGGAACCCGAGATGTCCTACTACACCGGGAAGGGAGACCCGATCCAGCATGTTCAATGGTTCGAGAATGTGGTCTCCATCCGACAGATGTCAGATGGTTTCAAATGCCGACTCTTTGTTATCACCCTCAAGGAGAAGGCAAGGGAGTGGTTCCATCAGCTACCGGCCAGCTCCATCTACTGCTTTGAGGACCTGCATCGGGGGTTCATGCTGAGGTTCACTACCTCAAAGAAGAGGAAGGAGTCAGAGTCCCTGTTCCACATCAAGCAGGGGGTAAATGAGACCCTGGGGAGCTACGTGGACCGGTTCCAGGAGGAGGTTACTCAGGTCCAGGAGATGTCGGGCCATAGTTTGATGATGGCCTTTACCCTAGGCCTGCAGCAGGGGTTCTTCACGATGGAGCTGAAGAGAGTTCCCCCCTGTCCTACGAGGAGCTGATGGAGAGGGCGGCAAGAGAAGTTGACTGGGAGGCATCAAACCCGGAGTTTGCTCGGAAGCTGGATAGGTGGGCCAAGGAGGAGGAGAAGGAACCGAGAGGTGGAAGAAGACAGGAGGAGAGGAGACCCCGGCAGAGGGAGCAGAGGCAGCTCCAGTGGAAGCAGTAGCCGAGGTGGGGGCGTCAGGAGCCCGACCGTCGACTGGGCTGGAGACCGGAGTGGCAAGGGCAGGGGCCACAAAGAGGATACCACGGAAGGGATCGCTATCAAGAGGGGCAAGATCAGTTCCACCCCCCTGGCTGGAGGCAGGCCCAGAGGCCCCGGCTTCCCGATCAAGAGGAGGCTATGGTCATAACCATGGGGGAGAGGAGGAGAATAGCAAGGAGGAGGAGGAGAGAAGATAGGGTAGAGTTGCCCTATTGCAACTACCATCAGGAGGAGGGGCACGCCACAGCCACGTGCCCGGAGTTCCTTGAGATGAGGGGGAATAGGGAGCAGCAGCAGCAGCAGCAGGGGCGACAAGAAGTAAGGATCGAGGAGGACCTGCCTCGGGTGGAGGAGGACCATTGAGAAGACCGGGTGGATGTTGGGACCCGAGGAGGGATCAGAGTGATCCACGGGGGGGGGGGGGGGGGGGGGGGGGGGGGGGGGGGGTCGAGGCTTCCCACAAGGCGAGCCTCCACACCATGTACCGCCGGAGCATTGCCTCCACATCCCAGACCCCACCCCCTGAGGAGAGGATCACCTTCTCTAGAAGCGACATGCCAGATCACGAGGATCCATTCTGCGATGTGCTGGTCATCAAGGCAGCCATCGAGAATTTTACCGTCTCTCGGATCCTCGTTGACAATGGGAGCTCCGTCAACGTCCTCTTCAAGAAGGCGTTTGACTCAATGAAGGTAGAGGCGAAGAGGGTGCTTGCCTCGGACGGACCCTTGTTCGAGTTTTAAGGGGAGAGGAAGGAAGTGGAGGGAGGAGTAGGCCTCCATGTAACCCTGGGGTGTCACTCCAGAAACTGCAGATTCATCATCGTGGATGCCCCCAGCAGTTACAACACCATCTTCGGGAGGCCCCTTATCAGCTCCTTCCGCTGCATCCCCTCATCTTTCCATCAGTGCTTGAAGTTCAACGCTAAGGGGATTCAGGTCCGGGTCAGGGGGGACCCCAAGGTGGCGCGGGAATGCTATGTCACTGCCGTGAACTCCATATCTTGGCAGGAGGGAGCCGAGGAGATGGGGAGAAGAATGGAGGAGGCTGAGCAGGAGGCTGGCAGGGAGGAGCTGGAGGTGGAGAGCTGCGCTGAGGAAGCGGCGGGAAGAGATCAGGAGGAGATGGCCGAAGTGATGGCCGTAGAAGAAGAGGTGGAGGTGGAGATCCCGGTCTCGGAAGAGAGGGATGCTGAAGGATGGGGAGAGCAGTCCAGGTTGGAGGCTACGGAGGAAGTGGTGGAGTTAGAGGTGCTCATCCGTGAGGGTAGGGTGGAGAAGGTCCGCATCAGTGGAGGGCTGACCCCGGACGACCAGGGGAGGATGCTGGAGTGCATCCAGAAGAACGTAGACATCTTCTCTTGGAACGCCGCGGAGATGCCCGGGGTTGACGCAGATGTGGCCTGCCACCCCCTCAACCTGGACCCGGGAACACGCCCCGTTCAACAGAAGAAGAGGTCCACAGCGGACAAGCTGGCGGAGCCCATCAGAGAGGAGGTGGCAAAGCTCCTAAAGGCCGACTTCGTGTCCGAGATCCAATACCCCGGCTGGGTCTCCAATGTGGTCATGGTCAAAAAGGGAGATGGCCGGTGGAGGATGTATATCGATTTTTCTTTACTTAATAAAGCTTGTCCTAAGGACTGTTATCGTTTGCCTCGGATCGACGCGCTGGTTGACTCAGTCGTTGGTTTTTCTATAATGAGTTTTCTAGATGCTTTTTAAGGTTATCATCAAATCAGGATGCACCCCCCGGACATCAACGATGTCTCGTTCATCACGGGGGATGGATGCTACTATTACAAGATGATGCCCTTCGGGATGTAGAATGCAGGGGTGACCTACCAGAAGATGATGGACAAGGTCTTCAAGGAGCAAAAGTGGTGGAATTTGGAGGTGTATGTGGATGACCTCATGATCAAGAATCGGGATGTGGACTCCCACTCCAGGACCTAGAGGAGACCTTTGCCACCCTACGTAAGTACAAGATGCGGCTGAATCCCCTAAAATGTGTCTTCGGGGCTAGCAGGGAGAAGTTCTTGGGGCACCTCCCACCCCTGTGGGGGTCGAGCCAAATCCAGATAAGGTCAAGACTATCTTATAGCTGGGGTCTCCGCGGAATGCTAAGAAAGTCCAACGAATGACAGGGAAGCTGGGAGGGTTGAGTAGGTTTCTCTCCCGGGCAGGGGAGAAGTGCTCCCCCTTCTTCAAAACATTGAGGGGTGGTCTGAAGTTCGAATGGACCAAGGAGTGCGAGGAGGCATTCCGGGCCCTCAAGATGCAGTTGACTCAGGCTCCGCTGCTCCAAGGGCCAAAGGAGGGGGAGGACCTGTTTTTATATCTCGGGGTCGGGGCAGAGGTCTTGAGCTCCGTCCTAGTTCGTGAAGAAGGCAAGAAACAGCTCCCCATTTATTACGTGAGCCGGATCCTGAGGAAGGCCGAGCTCCGGTACCCGATTCTGGAGAAGTTGGCTTTTGCCCAGATCATCTCAGCCCGGAGGCTGCGACCTTACTTCCAGGCACACTCAATCCGAGTGGTGACTGACCATCCTCTCCGCAACATCTTTGAGGGGGTGGAGCATTCAGGCAGGCTGGCCAAGTGGTCGCTGGAGTTGAGTGAGTTCGACGTTTCCTTCGTGCCGCGCCTCTCGATCAAAGCGCAAGCAATGACCGACTTCTTGGCTGACTATGTGATTGATGTGGCAGAGGATGAGCTCACCCGTCCGGCTCCTTGGAAGGTGAAGGTGGATAGCGCCTCGGAGGAGGTATTCCCTAGGAGTGGGGGTGATCCTAGAGAGCCCTCAGGGGACTAGAATTGAGCAAACGGTGGTGGTGCACTTTCCCATCACCAACAATCAAGCCGAGTATGAATCCGTGATAGCAGGCATGCGCCTGGCCAAGGAGCTGGGGGTGTTGGACGTGGACGTCCTCGCCGACTCCATGGTTGTAGCTTCCCAGATCAACGGGGAGTTTGAGGCAAGGGAACCTACCCTGCGATTGTACTTAGCCAAAGCGAAAGGGGTCATAGGCACTTTCCAAACCTTCTCCATCCGACACGTGCCCAGGGAAGAAAACGAGCAGGTCGACCAACTAGTAAAGCATGGCCCCCAGGTGGGAGGTACCATCACCGACCTATTCCATCCCTCCATCGAAGAGGGGGAGCTTATGGAGATTGATCAACAGACTTCATGGATGGACCCAGTTGTAATTTTCCTTTCCACGGGAGAGTATCCGGTGGGGGAAGATAAGAAGAAGCTAAGGCACAAGTCAGCGTACTTCTTCCTCCAGGACGGGTAGCTGTACCGGAATACCCTCTCGAGGATGCTGGCTCGTTGCGTGGCCGAGGGGGAGGTATAAAGAATCTTGGAGTAAGTCCACTCCGGAGAGTATGGGAGCCAATCCGGGAGTCAGACCCTGGATGGAAGAATCGTCAGGCTGGGGTACTTTTGGCGCACCCTGGGCCATGATGCAACAGAGTTCGCAAGGAGGTGCCATAAGTGCCAGCTGTTTGCCCCGCTCCAGCTACAGCCGGCCCAGCGGCTCAAAAGTATCACGGCCCCCTGGCCCTTCGCCATTTGGGGAATGGATTTGGTTTGGCCGTTCCCCCATTCCAGTGGGCAGAGGAGGTTTCTCCTAGTAATGATCGATTACTTCTCAAAGTGGTTCGAAGTGAAGGCGCTGGACAAAGTGACCTCCCAGGTTATCAGGAATTTTGTTTGGGGGGAGATCATCTACCGCCATGGGCTGCCCCATGCCATTGTCACGGACAACGGGCCCCAATTCGCCAGCGCCGAGTTCACCAGTTTCTGCGAACAGCTCGGAATCGTCCTCAGGTTCGCCTCGGTCCATCACCCCAGGAGAAACGGGCAGGTGGAGGCCGCGAACAAGATCATCGTCAACCTCCTCAAGAAGAAAGTGGAGAATCTGAAAGGGAGCTGGGTGGAGCAGCTTCCCGCGGTTCTTTGGGCCCTGAGAACCACCCCCAACACGGCTACCGGAGAGACTCCCTTCAAACTCTCTCATGGGTGCGAGGAAGTGGTCCCCGTGGAATTTGAAGTCCAAACACCTCGAGTTGTTGCGGCCAAGGAAGGCAGAGAAGAATGGCAGGCAGAGAACGAGGAGGAACTGCGGCTCTCCCTTGACATGGTGGAAGAGCTGAGGGACCTTTCCGCCATCCGATAGGAAGAGGTGAAGAGGAGAATGGGCAAGTACTTTGACAAGCATGCAGAGTCAAACAGTTCGTGGAAGGGGATTTGGTACTAAAGAAGCTGGATGCAGCAGGGAGGTCGGCATCCATAGGGAAACTTAACCCCAGCTGGGAAGGACCGTTTTTTGTAAAGGAAGCTCTAAAATCGGGAGGTTATCGACTCCAGAATGTGGAGGGCGAGACCCTAAGTCTCACTTGGAGTGGTGACGACTTAAAATGCTTTTTTTCTTGAAGCTTGTAAGTTGTGCCTTGATTTTTAATGAAAACTCTTTAGTATGGCAATATTGTCGCTGTGAGTTTGCATGATGTAGTGAGGTGAACGTGGACCCCGAGCAGATCCCGCTGCCAGGCTCTCACCTAGCTGGCAGGGCTGGAAGTCACTCGGTGTCATCCTTGGGCCTCGAGCAGATCCCGCTGTCAGGCTCTCACCTAGCTGGCAGGGCTGCAAGTCACTCGATGGTATTGATAGCGGACCCCGAGCAGATCTCGCTGCCAGGTTCTCACTTAGCTGGCAGGGCTGGAAGTCACTCGGTGTAATCCTTGGGCCTCGAGCAGATCCTGCTCTCAGGCTCTCACCTAGCTGGCAGGGCTGGAAGTCACTCGATGGAATTGATAGCGGACCCCGAGCAGATCCCGCTGCCAGGCTCTCACCTATCTGGCAGGGCTGGAAGTCACTCGGTGTCATCCTTGGGCCTCGAGCAGATCCCGCTGTCAGGCTCTCACCTAGCTAGCAGGGCTGGAAGTCACTCGATGGTATTGATAGCGGACCCCGTGCAGATCCCGCTGCCCGGCTCTCACCTAGTTGGCAGGGCTGGAAGTCACTCAGTGTCATCCTTGGGCCTCGAGCAGATCCTACTGTCAGGCTCTCATGTAGCTGGCAGGGCTAGAAGTCACTCGATGTTATTGATAGCGGACCCCGAGCAGATCCCGTTGTCAGGCTCTCACCTAGCTGGCAGAGGTGGAAGCCACTCGGTGTCATCCTTGGGCCTCGAGCAGATCCCGCTGTCAGGCTCTCACCTAGATGGCAGGGCTGGAAGTCACTCGATGGTATTGATAACGGACCCCCAGCAGATCCTGCAGCCAGGCACTCACCTAGCTGGCAGGGCTGGAAGTCACTCGGTATCATCCTTGGGCCTCGAGCAGATCCCGTTGTCAGGCTCTCACCTAGCTGGCAGGGCTGGAAGTCACTCGATGGCATTGATAGCGGACCCCGAGCAGATCCCGCTGCCAGGCTCTCACCTAGCTGGCAGGGCTGTAAGTCACTCGGTGTCATCCTAGGGCCCCGAGCAGATCCCGCTGTCAGGCTCTCACCTAGCTGGCAGGGCGGGAAGTCACTCGATGGTATCGGCCTTAAACTTGCCAGGTAAAGACCAAAAAGTTTCGAATGCAAAGGAATGAGGTGGAGAGGCTTTGCATAGGTAAGTTTGGACTTGCCAACCCCAGCTCGGCATCGGCAAAGAGGTGGCGAGCCCGGGCCTCGCTAAAGGAATGCGGGCCAGGCCGGGGCACTTCACCCCTGTGCATGTTTTACTTAGAAGATTCCTTCATCTTTCTGGGTTCAACGTAGATGACTCGCGGGCGAGCTGAGGTGGCGTGACAATGGTAAAGAGCAGCCCGCTCCCGAATCACCTGAAGCTTGGCAGGCACGGAATGCTGAGCTCACTCAAGGGCGAGTCCTAGCAACAGTCCTACTTGCAATATCTATCTACGCGAGGTCGCTGAGGAAAAGGCGAGCAAAAGAACAGGGCACGACAGGGAAACCCAGAAAATGTGTAAAATAACATTGCAATGAGGAGAGCGAAAGGTATCAAAAATATGCTTTCATTAAATGACAATATTTACATGCTGAGCTCGCCTCGGCGAGGCTACAGATTATATACATCTAGGCCTCCCCCCCCCCCCCCCCCCCGTCAGATTGGCGGTCCTCCCCTCCCTCGCCTGACAGGTCCGGGAAGATTTTCCCGAACATCGCGTCCAAGCTATCTTCTTTCTCGCTGGGCGGCGTCGCCGGGAACAGGCTCGGCATCAAGTCTCGGGCTGAGATCTCCTCGCACCCCTCCACCAGCACTCCAGAATCCTTCGTCATCTAGAGGGTGCATTCGGCGGCCTGGATGGAGTTAATCCGCAGCCTGTCGGCGAGATCGGCCTCGCCGAAGATCCGCGGTCTCTTGTAAGGGAGGGAAGGATCGGAGCTGCTGGCCGGGAAGAAGATCTCCGCCTAGCCCCGGACCTCACGGTGGAGGTGCTGGTTCTCCTCTTTCAGCTTCACGTTCGCCCCCTCCAGCTCGGCAAGGCGGGCGCGCAGCTGGCCAATCTCCTCCCCTTGCTCGGCATTGCGAGCCCACAGCTCCCCCATGGCCTTGCCATCCTGGTGAAGAGGAAACCCGGTTAGCGGCAGCGAACAATTGTCTAAGTAAAAGCGCAGATGAGGGCTTGACACTTACCAGTCCGCCGACGGCCGAGGCGAGGAGGCCCTCAGCGATGCCGAGCTGCTTCGCCTGATCAACAACCTTATCCTTGGTGACATCACGGGCCTGCTCGGCTTTTAGAAGTTGATTGCTGAGGGCAAAGCTGCAGCGGGTCAGCATGTGGTGGAGCTCCATGGTCCGCAGGTGGGCCTGCAGACCCTCATGGCCGAGCTGCCGGAGGGTCATATTCTTGTAGGCCTCGGCATCCTCGCGGCCATAGAGGCCGAAGCCGAGGGCATAAGCATTGCCCGTGGCGAGCTCACAGTCATGCCAGGATGGATGCAAGGTGGAGATAGAGAACCGATGGGCCAGCTCGTCCCACTACAGCATGGGCTCGCCCGCCGAGTCCTTCCACCGCCCCCCCGAAATTGAAGAGGGGGTGTTGCTTCGGTGCCGCACGCTCGCGAGCCGCCCTCTTCACCGAAGGGGGAGGAGAGATCGCCGCCGTGGAAGAGGGGCCCTCGCCACCTTTCCGGCCCTTGCTGGTAACCTCCTTCAGTGGGCTCTCGGGCGACACATCGGGAGGAGTTTCAGACGAGCTGGTGTACTTGGGGCTGGATTGATGTCGCCCTCGCGGAGCCAACAGGTCTCTCCTCATCTTCTTCGGCAGCCGCTGGCGGTGTGGCGGGTTCGACCCCGCATCCTCAGGTCGCCTCTTGCTGGAAGAGGGTTGGGAGAGGGCCGCCTCGTCTCGGCAGGCCGCCGCCGCCTTCTCGCGAGCAAAGGGGTCTGGGCGCGACCCCGGATCCGTAAATGGCGGGTTCGTTGGAATTATTCGCTCCCCTGCAAGAAAATACTTGGAAAAAGTTAGAAGAAACTCAGCAGCAATGTGGCGAGCTCGGCCATCGGGTTAGCTCGGCAAGGCAGGAAGCAGTATCTTTGCCGGGGAGGACAGGGGGAAGCGCGTCGAGGCCCCTTCGCAGGATGGCGACCTCGAAGTCCTTGTGGAGGAAATACTTGTGGAGCTCGACATCGTTGTCGGACACGGCCGGTGGGCGGTATACCTCCTCGCCCTTCTGCTGGGGCGAGTAGAGGATGTTGCCGAGATCTCCCTTGATGAAGGCGATCTTGGTCATCCAAGTGTGATGCTTGTTCGCGATCTCGCGAACCTTGATCAGCGAGCCGCTGAAGTAGGCGACCCCATCCGGCTTCGCCTTGTAAGAAAAGAGCTTCCTGAACACTGTCAGGTAGAACTCAATCCTCTCCCGCCGGAGGTAGCTCGCGAACGCCACCATCATCGCGACGGCGTTGGAATTCAACTGCTCGGGTACCGCGCCATAGTATTTCAGGATTTGTCGGATCTCCTGCCAGAGGGGGAAGCACAACCCCACCTCGAAATGCGAGATGGGGAAGGCGAGCTCGTCCTCATAGAAAGTGTTAATAGCCTCTCCCTCCCTCGGCCTGTGCGCCTCGAAACCCGGCGGCACATACCCAGCCTTTAAATCCGTGAGCTCCTCCTCGCTGGTGTGCCCCTCAAAGAAGCAATAATCAGTAAAGTGCTGCGCGCACTTGGAGCGGCCGTCAGCATCAGGATTGGTCTTGCCCATGTTCACAGAGGAAGAAGCAGAGCTCGAGCAGGAAAAGAGAAAAGCGCAGGAAGAGAGGGAAAGAAAGTAATAAAGGCACAGTACGGGGTTGGTGTGGGGCGGGGCTATTTATAGGAAAGGAAATCTGGGGTCAGGGTGTCCCATCGGCTCAGCTCGCCACCCCAACTCACAAACCTAGCTCGCCGACTTCCGGAGCTTTCCAACCAAGGCTAAGTCAAACATCACTGTATATTATTCGAATAATGCATGTCCAAGAATATTCTAAACGCTACTTATTACAGAAACAAAATTTAGGAATACAAAGCGGGGCGCGCGAGCAGGGGGAGCATCAGGATGCGAGTATCGGTCGGCTCGACAAAGGAGCCGCCCTCTTACCTACCACGGCCTCGCGGCTCCTGCCCCCCAGACTGCCGCGCACGGAGCAGCTCGCGGACCCTCCCCGAATTCCTCTGCGCCACGGAGAGGCCATCGTCTATCTCGTCCAAAAGCCGGGAGGGGGACATCAGCTCTCCAGCCTGGCCGCTTCGCACCTCGTCTGCGAGACGCGCATAGTCGCGTCGCAGCATCTCGTTGACCCCCTGCACCTCGCGCAGCCCGCACACCAGCTTCTTGAGAAGCTTGACCTCCCTCCTCATCAGCTCGCCTTGATGCACTTCAGGACCCAGGTAGGAGTCCAGCGAGCTTGGGGAATGGAGGGGGGAGTAGTGGGCTGCCCGTGAAGATTCCTTGGCAGCAAACTGGCTAGGGGGACTGTGAAGACAATTATCAGCAAGAAGGGGGATGTAGGAAAAGTTCATGGGGCAAGAGTCCAAGCAAAATTGACCTGACGAGCTCGACGGCTCAAAGGAGATGCGGGGAGGGATAAACCTCAAGTCCTTCCCGCGACCTGGGCCGCGAGCCCCCAGCAAGAGGAGCTCGAATCCCGGGGTGGGGATGGTTCCCAGACCTGCCCCCGCAGCTGCATCAGTTTGCCAAGGAGGGGGGGCGCGCACCGGTGAGTTCGGCCTCTGCGAGCTCACTGGCAGGATCCCAAAGAGAAGAGGGAGGTCCCGGGGACGGTTACCCGGTATCATGAACCGCGAGTTCGCGAGAGTGGTCTCGCCTCACGGTGTGGGCTCTCGCGGCATGACGCCCCCCCCCCCCCCCCCCCCCGATCAGGCTGACCGTCCGGGTCGTCGCCGACCACGACAACGTCTCTGCCCTTCTCAAGAACTGTCCGAGTGGAGGAGTCAGTCCCCATCTCCAGGGTGGTCCTCAGGTCTTCATAAATTGGCTCGGCCGCTTTGGGAAATGACTTCGACCTCTTTGAGCCAGGCTCGGCAGAATCAATTTGAGGCACGTTGGCGGGAACCGCCGTCAGGGCGGCTACGCGAGCTGCAGAAGCCTGGCGAGCTCGGTTTAAGCACTCTTGAATCTCCTTGGGAAGCGACATCTTGGCAGTGTTAGAGCAAAGGGAATGGCAAGAGTCAAGCAGGTATGGAGGTATATATATATAGCCGCAGGTGGACCCCACCCAAAGATTCCCTCCAACTCGCCACCCTGTGCTCGCCGCACACTTAGGGTTGGATGTTTCTTTCCGAGCTTTGCCAAGCTCAAAAAGAGCGGGGATTGTGTACAACCCCGTGTCCGGTGAGCGAGGTCGCCACGAACCAGACAGATCGGGCAAAAGGCTGTAGGCGAGCTCGGTAGTAGAGAAGCCGAGCCCGAGCTCGGCATTCGTCGAGCAGAGATCGGCGTTCGCCGACCAAAGATCGACATTCGTCGACCAAAGATCAGCCTTCGTCGACCCCGAGCTCGGCATTCGCCGAGCTTGCCCAGGACAACTGATGGCGACCAATGGACAGGCGAGCTCATAGTCCCAGCTCGCGCCCTAACAACAGGAGCTCGGCAATAGCAGGCAAGCAGGACCTGCCGAGGTGATCAAGCTCCCCAGCTCGCCTGGATGTGTGAGGTACTTTTTACTGTTTTGCCCCCGCTGGTCTGTCCATAGCCCTTCAAAACGGCGGAGTTTGGCTATTGGCAGACCCAGCCAAGGGTCTTCTGGTAATTTCAAGTCAGTTCTTTTGGTTATTGGCAGTTCAGATTCTAAAAATTATAAATAGGACACAAGGGGTACCCCAGAAGGCAGGATTCTTGTGCTTTCCTGCTCCAGTTTTTAAGTGCTTTCTGAGGGTACCTTAGCTCGGCCTCTGGCTAAGGAGGGGAAGCGCTCTGAAATCTTCCAGGTGTGTGGTGGGACCTCCCCGCCGAGCCCTTGGGTCGGTTTTTTCCTTGTCTTCTTAGTCGTTTTCTTGCAGGAGTGAAGTAGGCGCGAGACCACCCCTTCCCCAAGGGCAAACTCCATAGGAGATCGAGAAATCGGTTTCAACATCTTATGCATGAGTTCTGTGAGAAGAAAGGTACCAGGCAGTGCTTCTCAGCTCCTAGAACTCCCCAACAAAATGGGGTAGCTGAAAGGAAAAATAAGACACTCATTGAATCTGCAGGCACATTATTGGCAGATGCTTACATGCATCTATCCTTTTGGGCAAAAGCTGTAAACACTACTAACTATGTCCTGAATAAAAGTCTCATACATAAGCTAAAAAATAAGACCCCCTGTGAATTGCTTAAAGGGAAAAAACCTAAAATCACATATTTTAAAGTTTTTGTTGCATATGTTATATTCACACAAACAACAAAAGATACATTAGAAAGTTTGAGGCTAAGGCTAAAGAAGGGATTTTTCTAGGATACTCCCAAGTAAGCAAGGCTTATAGGGTTTTTAATAATTCCACTCTTAAAATTGAAGAGTCAGTCCATGTATCTTTTGATGAAGCTAACATGTCTTATAAGGAGAAAGAGATTTCTACCAATAGCTTTTTGCAGGTTCCACAACTGTGTGAGTCTATGGATGGACTAAACCTTACCCAAGAGATGTCAACCCATCCTGCTCCACAGGTTGCTGAAGACAGTGAAGAATAAATTCAAGTGGAAGTGGCTGAACTTCCCTCAACAGCTAATAACATTCCTCAAGAGGAATTAATTATAGAAGATGTTGCTGAACAAACTCCACCCACTGATCTTGTCACACTTAGAGGTCACCCTAGATCTCAAGTGATTGGGGACATTTCAGCAGGTGTTCAGACAAGGCATCAACTCAACCAAGACTTGATGCATGCCTGTTTTCTCTCTCAGATTGAACTTCACTCCATCCATGAAGCTGAGCAAGATCCCCACTGGATCATTGCAATGCAAGAGGAACTAAATCAGTTTGAGAGATGTAGAGTTTGGGATTTGGTTCCAAGACCTCATAACTACCCAGTTATTGGAACCAAATGGGTCTACAGAAACAAGCTAGATGCTCAAGGAAACATTGTGAGAAACAAGGCTAGGCTTGTTGCTCATGGCTACAAGCAAGACGAAGGAATTGACTATGACCAAACCTTTGCCCATGTTGCAAGGTTAGAGGCCACAAGAATATTCTTTGCCTATGCAGCTCACAAGAGATTCAAAGTTTTCCAAATGGATGTCAAGAGTGTATTTTTGAATGGAGTGCTTCAAGAAGAGGTTTATGTGGAACAAACTCTAGGTTTTATCTCTCTAACTCAACCCTCTTTTGTATTTAAATTGCATAAAGCTCTCTATGGTTTAAATCAAGCTACAAGAGCTTAGTATGAGACCTTAGCAAGCTTTCTTTTAGAGCAGAAATTTATAAGAGGAACCATAGATAAAACTCTTTTCACTAGACATCATAAGGACCAAATATTGTTAGTACAAATATATATGGATGACATCATCTTTGGTTCTACTAATCCCAAATTATGCAAGAGGTTTGCTGACCTCATGCATTCCAAATTTGAGATGGGTAGCATGGGTGAGCTTTCCTACTTCCTTAGTCTCCAAGTGAAGCAGCTCCCTGATGGTATCTTCCTCGCCCAAGCTAAGTATGCTAAAGAGCTTATTAAGAAGTTTGGGATGGGTGATGCTTCAGGAATGAAAACACCTATGGCTACCAATGCTGTTGTGGATTCTGATGCAGCAGGGAAACCTGTAGTTCAGAAGCATTATATGGCAATTGTTGGATCCCTATTATACCTAATAGCTAGCAGGCCTGATATCATGTTTGCCACATGCCTTTGTGCTAGGTTCCAAGTGAACCCCAAAGAATGTCACCTTATTTTCTTAAAAAGGATTTTGAGATATATAAAGAGTTGTCCTAATCTAGGACTCTGGTATCCTGTAGAGTCAGAGTTTGAGTTAACTGGATACTCAAATGCTGACTATGTTGGATGTAGAGTGGACAGGAAGAGTACCTCTGGAACTTGCCAGTTCCTGGGTATGAGGCTTGTCTCTTGGTTTTGTAAAAAGCAAACATCTGTGTCTACATCAATTGCAGAAGCAGAATATATGGCTGCTGTTCACAAATATTATGGATACAAAACCAACTCCTAGACTATGGTGTAAACTTAAATAATTCAACATTATTTTGTGATAACACTAGTGCTATTTCTATAGCACAGAATCCAGTTCACCATAGTAGGACTAAACATATTGATATAAGGCATCATTTCATTAGAGATAATGTAGACAAAAAGAAAATTAACCTAATCCATATTCCTACTGATTTACAGAGAGCAGACATTTTCACCAAACCCTTGGATGAGAAAAATCATCTGTTCTTTATAAATCAACTGGGAATGATCAATGGAGAAGAGTTAAATTAGTTTTTGTCTGCATTCGACGAATTTTCCAGAGTTCGTCGAACGGAGTTCGACGAATTAGGGAAAGTTTGAGAGATGCTCTTCGAATGAATATCGACGAATTCTCTGTGTGGAAACAATATTCGTCGACCGGAGATCGACGAACTTTGCTTCAGAAGATATTTCGTCGAATGGAGTTCGACGAACTGTTTTCGTTTCTTCAGGATGCGATCGACGAATTATCTATCTATAATTTATTTCGTCGACCTCAGTTCGAAGAACTGTTTTCTTTTTCGTGGAACGGAGTTTGTCGATTCATATTCAGGAAAACCCTATATCTAGGTTTTCTTCGACCTCCGTCCCGCGCTTTCAGTTCCTGTTGCACTTGATCGCTGTTTGTTTCTCTTGAAGGTCATCAATGGCGATTCCAGCAAGCATCCTGGATGCCATGAAATTCGACACAGGATTTGACATGGATTTTGATTCATTCCAGCATTCTGACCCTATATTTCTCTACATTCTGGAACTTCTAGAAGAGCAGGGTCTCATGGATTTTATGATACGGAGAATCAAACTGCATTCAACTGAGATTAAAGAATGGGTATATACTTCGTCTGTTTCTGAGGATAACACATTAACAAGGACTATCGGGGAAAATATTATTTCTTTATCCCCCGCCATTCTTTCTGAGATTTTTGCGTTGGTCAATGGAGAAGATGATTTGGATATAGATTCTGAAGAATATAGTTCGATACTGAAATTGATGGTGTTACTGGGAGTAAACCTAACAAGTTGTTAAAGAAACAACTCTCTGCCTCCTACCAGTTCTTAGCGGATATTGTGGGAATAGTGCTGATGGGCAAGCACTCCACGCACGATTACATAACAAGACAACAATTCCTTGTCATGTGCGCAGTGGTCAACAAGCGTCAAGTTGATTGGGGCCATATTTTCTTTGATTTTATAAAGAAGAAAAACAGCAAGAAATAGGTATGCTTTGGAAGAATCCTGGGGATTTTCCTTCAAGCAAAGGCTGGTGAATCCATGGTCTCCGCGACCATATTCATAAATGCCAGCAAGCGCCTCACATGCGCTTTGTTTGGCAGATGGGAGAGGACGATCTCTAAGACATACAAGGCTTACTCCTCTTCCATCCCAGCTTCTGAGAGCACCAGGTCCGTAAAGGCCACTCCCCACCCTGCAGAAGAGGCTATCCCATCTCCACACCCTCTTCCTGCAACCCATCTTCCATATTCAACCAGTCTTCCATCTCCTCTAGCACTACAATCACAACAACATTCTCATGTCCCTACTCCTCCTCCATCTCCACCACTTGACATCACTGATAGTCCATCTACCCCCCTTCAAGAGAATCCACACTCAACTCCTCCAGCATCACCTCATCCACCTCATCTATCTAACATTCCACACTTTCATATACCATCCACTTCTCCACCTCCACCAGACACCACCATGACAGATGACATTCCCCATGTATCTCCTCCATCTGTTCCCCCTACTTCATCTACTTCTCTACCCTCACCAACCACCTCTCCATCTTTGGAACCCTCCAATGTATCTACAATCATATCCCTGCTCACTCCCCTCATCAAATCCCAAATCATAGAGGCTATTACACCTCTTGTGAATTCTATTAATTCTTTATCTGCCCAAGTATCTATTCTTTCTGCTGCCCCCTCTTCATTCAGGGGCCTGGCTCCAGGTTCTCCTGAAAATAGGCAGGGGGAGATGCTCTGTGATGAAGCAGCAGCAGATGCAGATGCAGCAGCAGTAATTTCAGATACAGCAGAAGTTTCAGATGAAGCAGTTTTGCCAGAATTTGATTCAGATTTGATTGAATTGACTCATTTCATGGATACTGACATTGACTCAGATGAGTCAGTTCTAGAGCAGATACAAACTGTTGGTGATTTCCATTTAAATCTCACAGTTGATTTGACAAGTTTGTTGAGAAATTTTGATACAATTTATGTACAGTTCCCTTCCACTAAGCCACAGTTGGCTATTGTTTCTTATACTTTCCCTGTTAGTCCAGCAGTTGCTAAGCAACTCTGTGACAGTTTTGACATTCCAATTTTTGCTTCATCCTCTGCAGCTATTCCATCTTCTCCAGAAGCTGTCTCAGCACCAATTTTTGTTATGGATGACTCACCAATTCCTGATCTGGATGAGCTAATCTTGGCTGATATTGAAGAGGAAAATAAGGCAGTAGCTGAAAGCTCTGTCCCAATTTCTTCTGATTCTTGTATAGTTTCTGAAACTCCAGCTTCTGAACCTTCTGCCCCTCCTCCAGAAAAGACTGCTTTTGATGATAAAGCTTTGAAAGCATTGGTTGCTTTATATGATAAACCTCAGGGTTCTGGCAGTGAAGATGATGAAGATGATGAAGATAATGATGATGATGATTCAGATGAAGATGCTACCAAAAAGAAGAAGAAATTATTGTCAAAGAAAAGGAAGGCTCCTCCTCCTCCTCCTCCTCCTGCTCCTAAGCCTAATCCAACAGCTGACACTCCCTACTATATTCTGCATAATGTTACTCCTTATAAGGGAATGTCTGCTTGGATGTGGTTATCTAAGAATCAGCAAAAGGAAAGGAAAAGAAGTAAGAGATATTCTCCTCCACCAGTACAGAGATATAGAAACGATCCACCTCCTCCTCCTCCAGCAGCTGGTGCCACTGGCTCTAGCTCTCAGAGATCTTCCCCTATGCAAACTTATCAGAGACATCAAGGGAGATCCTCTGGAAGCAGTCAGTAAGGGCATCATTCCTCAGGGAATCAACAGCAGCATCAGCAGCAACAGCAACCTATCTCTGAAGATCAGAAGGCTAAGAATCCTGAAAGGCCATATTCTCCTCCTATCCCTTTTGAAGATCCTGAAACAGCCAACACAGCAAAAATGGCCAGATTCCATGAACTGATTGGCCTATCATTGATCAATAAAGCAAAGTCTGAAGGGAAGGACATTTCTGGATACACAACTATGTCAAAGTATAGAAAAGAAGAACTTAAAAGGTTTGACAAAGCAAACAAGCTCTTCAATGTTGATGACTATATGAAGCTCCATCCTGAAGCAGTTGTCCCCAGAGCTACATCACTGAAGATTATTGGGGTAGCTGACATGACAATGACTCATACAAGGCTTTAAATCCAAATAGAGAAATTATCTTTAAAAAGCTAGGGGAGAAGACAAAATAAGACAAGTCTATGCAGAAGAAGCAGAAGAAGTAATCTTTATTTTGTTTCAAATTTCTTTCTGCATTTGCTTTCAAACTATGTTATTTGTTTAAAAAAAACCCTATGTACATATATATCTGCTGCATGTGTTAGTAATTCTCTGCCAGATATATTTATTTTTTTGCTTTGTTTATCTGTGTGCTTATGTTTTGAGTTTCTTAGTGACCTCAGCCAAATAGGGGGAGATTGTTGGATCCCTAGTTGATTTGGGCTAGGTTCACTAGCTTAGGATGTGACCCAACATGTATAGCCAGGGTCAAATTTGTGTCCTAGAGTCTAGGCCAAGTCCTTAGAGTCAACATCAGATGGACCAGCTATCAACAAGACCATCAGAGACTCAAGAATTAGAAGATTTCCAAACTAAGTAAAATGAGTTCGACGTCCGTCGAACTCAGGTCGACGAAAGGCGTTCTAAACTCGATGATCTTGAGATATTTCTCTGTACTGAGCTCGACGATCTTTGTTCTCTGTTCGACGAGGACAGAGATACTTCAACAAACTAAAGTCAGGGTAACTTCAGATTTTTCTAAGTCCAACTTCAGGCTTTGGTAGACAAACAAGAATCTGAGCTCAACGAACTTGGAGCTCAAGTTCACAACTTCTCAGGTCGACGAAGTCAACTTCTCAGGTCGACGAACTCAGTACTCTACTCGACAATTTCAGGTCTACGATTTGAATCCATCTCAGTCAGAGACTTCTCAGATTCCAAGTCCACAATCATTCTTCGGTCGACAAATTTGTTCTCTGTTTGACCAATGATGATTGTCAGCTCGACGAATGAAGATTGTCAGTTCAATGAATATTGTAGCAGAATTGATAAGATTCCCTTGAAGACAAATTGATATTGTCTGGTCGACGAACTCATCAGCTCAGCTCGACGAACTGTGAACTCAGCTCGATGATTTCTGTTCTTCGTTTGACGATTCCAGACTAGGTCTTCTCCAGTTTTCCGTCCCTTTTCTTGGCGATGATTCCTAAGTAATTAATGCTCAATCTTCTCAGAATGTTACCGTTAGAACGAGGGTTGATCATGGATTATTTCATGCCGTTTTTCCATGAGACAGTTAGGGAAATCATTGATTGCCGCTTCCTTCCCAGGCCGACTGCATTTACTGCTCAAGGTTTCAAATTTCGAATGTTCTTCAGTCAGTCTTCAGTCAGAAAAGAAAAGATTAAGCTGTTACAGACACATAGATAGACATTGTACTCAAGAACAATCTTACAGAAATCAAAATTTTTTTTCTGCAATCAGCCTAGGCCAGAGAACATCATCGAGAAGAAGAACATATAATCTCCATCAAGAGTATTCTTCCTTCAATCCTCCAGGACAACTTCAAAAGGACAACAATCTCTATCTATCAAAGAAGTTCCTGAAGCAATCTATAGTCAAGACAATCAAGTTCTTGAAGACCTGTCACCCTGAAGCAGTGCTCCAGATTTCCTGATCCATCCAAGATCTCAGGGGGAGCAATCTGCTGAAATCAATCCACAAGTCTTCTCAGTTATTGTTGAGAAAGAGAAGACACCATCACCCTTTTTCCATCCTCTATACAGGGTTTTAATTCCCTTCAAAATTATATCTGGTTGCAAGTCACCTACGAAAAGACTTGAGGTTTTGGTTTTTGAACACCTGAAGAAAAAGCTCATTGGTGTCAGGCACCTGATCAAAAATCTGAGTGGATTCCTACAAGGGTGGTAGAAGAGTGGATGTACCCAGGTTGGGGAACCACTATAAATTTCTTAGGTCGTCCGGTTGCCCTTTTTCTTTTGTTTTGGCTGTGTTCTGTGATTTACTAGGTTGTTGTGCTTATTATTTTATTTGTTAACCTGTTCACCTAGGATTACAGCAAAAGTTGTAAAGATTTTTTGTAGAGAGCACAATACTTTATTCACCCCCCCCCCCCCCCCCCCCGCTAGAGTATTTCAAATATAATCTTCACTTTCATACTGGCCGTTTTAGGTGTGTTGGACCTTGTGGCCGCCACCGTGGTGCCTTTGAGATATTTGGGTCTGCTAGTTTGGTTTTGGGCATTTTGGTCACCGACAAAGATCTTTGATTTTTACCAATGTTAATGATTCACATGTTTAGGACTATATAGTTACTTTTCCTTCTATAGTTTGGCAGTTGTTGGCCATTTGCTTCTGCATGTTTAAGCGAAGCATGGTAACTTCTCGCACTTGCTCCACTTTACTTATTTTACTATTGAGAACTTTCTTACTTGTCTCCTTTTTTGATTATTTTAGCTGTGGTTGTCAGCATTTCTCTTTGTAGGGTTTGTTAACCCCTTCTTTTTTCACTTGTTTATGTCTAATTTCTTCTTTTGCCACCTGTATTTTCTTGCTGAGGTGTTCTTCTTTTGAATGTCTCAAGTTCAGGGCAGTACACGGTTGAGCGGTTAGGTTTGGGAGTTTGCAAGTGGACTGTTGTGTTGCAGAGGTTTTCCTTACTGCTGTGAGGTAGTTTTTGGTTGTTTCCTTGTTAGTACATAAATGCATACCTTCAGTGGGTTCGTGTCAAGTTGTTGACGCCCACTGGAGGTTTTCTTTTGGATTATTAAGTTCTTTGCTAAGCTGCTGAGTTTGCCCTTTTGTGGTTATTTTTACTTCCTCTCTGGGATGGTTTTATGTTAGGTTGCATGTTAGATATTTTAACTTATAACAGTTTTACTACTATTATTTCATACATGCCATCTTTCTAAAACTAAAATACTATTTTCTAGCCAATATAATGACTTTTTTCCATACTTATAATAAATCTAGAGTCTTGCATATCTTGAGTTGTCCTCCAGAGATGTTTATACTCATTTAGGATGTTAAATCAATATAATCAAAGTATTTCCACAGCGTATAACTATATTTTTTCTAGTGGACTAGTAGATCCACTGTGTCGAGGGATACGGCTAATTGCTTAACTTAAACTGGATTTTCATTAAATAACTTACAAATCTTTCGTAAAGGTGTTCAGTTGGAGTTTTGCTCGAGCATCTGTAGTTATCCCATGCTGACCTGGCGTCATGACATGCATTTTCCCATACTTTGATATATTGTTAAATGCGGAGAAAATGTGGGTTGTGAAACCCTTGGTACTTGATATTTAGATCCATAGTTGGAGATACATCGGCTTAAGAGAGCTTGATTTGAGAGTTTAATGGAGATTTCCTAGGAAGGAACCACGCTATAAGTTTTGTTTTAGGGCGCCGATCGCCACATAAATATCTTCAATCATCTCATCTCTTCATTACTAAGATGGTGGACTAGATCTCGTGAAGAACCGTTGTCTAATGTGGGAGAAAGGGATGAGAGAAGTTGGATGTGTTTTGTGTGATGGATGGTGGAAGGAGATGAACCGATGACGTTCGTACATCATTACGATGCGTGCAAAAGTGTTGTTCAGAAATCTATTTTTTTGTGTGCAGCAGAATTGAGGGCCTATTTCGGATATGACCCAGATTGATTTAAGTCTTGTGCTCAACATGAAAGTTGTAGCCCTCAGAATGACCTTTCCATCGGATTATTAAATTTTTTAGGGGAAGTTATGTAGCTCCGTGAAAGTGCAACCGAAGTTGTTGCATTGTAATAAATTAAGTGCAGGTTGGTTTTGTCTATGTACACGGCTAGATTAAAACTCGATTTTTGGTGTGATGGACTTGGATTTGGACCCCAGGCTCAACATAGAAGTTGTATCCCTTGAAAATACCTTTCCAGTTTTGGGTTGCTTGAATTTTTTGGTCGACTGTAGCTTCCCGAATGCCAGTTTTGGTAAACTATTGGCGTAGCCTTGATGTATTAATATTTGGATGATTTCCTCATTCTCCAAATTGTTTACTCATGAAATGACTGAGAGATAGTTAATGATAATGTGATTACTCCGTGCATGATTAATAAGTTTTGTTAAGAGTACTTGTTGCGAGTACTCGGAGATTTGTAAAATGAAGTTTGGTAGAGATGATTGAATAATTATGATGCATATGCATGTGATAGATGCTAGAAAGGGTTGCATGAGGTATACCCCCAAGGCCATATGATGAGCTTAACCTTGATCTCAAGTATTGAAGGAATGACTGGTATAATCCACTACTTAGAGTACGATAACTCCCTATGGGTAGCTGATGAGTCCAAGTTATATACATATTTTTGGACTCATCTGGGTAGTTTTCTCGTTGATGCACTACACTTTAGAGCCATAATTGTTCATATTAGTTATTATGTCCATTCCATGTTAAGTGCACTTTTGGCCCGTTTTCAGTGTGATTCTGTAGTTATTGTACTTTTGCCCTTCTTGATACTTTTCTATGTCTAGAGAATGTGGAATGCCCATTTCGGTGGCTCTTCTATTTTTGCTGCAAGTATAAAGGTCATGTGTGTGTTCCGGGATTATTTGGGACTATTTTTCGCAAAAGGGCCACTGATCGTACGTTTTTACACGTGTACGGTCAGTGGACTCCTTAGCTCACGACCGCTGATCGTGTGCGGTCAGTTCATCAAACCACAAAGGGTACAGGAAAACTGTGCACGATCATTGGATCTATAGCGCACGACCACTGGTTGTGAGCCACTGATCGTGAGCACTATTCTCCATTTTTTCAAGCTCTCTCTGGGGCAATCACATGATCATTGGACATAGTGCGCACGACCTCTGGTCGTGCACCACTGCTTGTGTGCATTTATTCCATTTTTCTGGAGTTCTGCCATTGTTAATCGCAAGATCATGGGATCCAGTGTGCATGACCTATAGTCGTGCGCCACTGATCGTGCGCTCTGATTTTCTGTTGGCGTATTTAAACCCGTGCTCCATGAATTAGTGCAACACTTTTCATTTTCCACCCCGCTACTGTGCGTGAAGCGCCATATTTCACCCCCACGGGTCCTCCACTCATCTTCACCCTATGGGAAGCTTTCTCTGGCGATCTGAATCAATCTTCAACACTTCGAAGAGTTTCCGGCCACCAGCAGTGTGCAACAGAGATCTTTCGGTTCTACTCATTTGGGCAAAAAGGGATAAAAGATTGAAGGAAAGGGAAGAAGACGGAGGAAGACAAGTGGATTGGCAACTTATTTACCTCTGGATGCAACCAAGGGTCTCAGCCGAGAAGTGGACTGACAACCCACCATTCCGGTCAAGTACCATGGCTAAGCTTTCCCCCTATCATTTTATTCGACCTCTTCTCATAGTGAAATGTATTCTTAAGCTTGTAATGAACCTGAATTACTTTTATTTGTCTATGAATGAAGTTTGCTTGGGCTAGTTACATATTCTTTGTTAGTTGTAATGCACTCGCCTCCATTCACATCCACTCCACTAGCGCACTAGAACCACTCTAGCAAAGGCTAGTGTTGGTAGTTGAAGAGGTGATTGCGACCCTCACTCTCCGCATGTGTGCTCATTCCATCTGCTTGCTCTCCGTCCATTCGCCTCACGAAGCACGACATAGTGGCCTGCACTAGTTCCATCCACGAAGCGAAGTGGAACTTAGAACCCGCATTTGATCTCGTTTTGTTTTGTTAGCATTAAGAGTCGAAAACCAACCTCCTTTGTTGTTTCGTTTAACTCTTAGTAACGATCTTTCTTCGACGCTATCACAATACCCAACCTTCATTCCCTCGAGATCGATATTCAGGAAGCTATTCCCAAAATTATTACTTGATAGCGACCAGTGCACTTGCCAACGCATCAAGTTTTTGTCGGCGTTGCCGGGGTATGAATGCGTTAGTGATCTGGGTTGTCAAAGATAGTTACTCAAGAGTCATTGTGTTTGATTTTTTTTTGTTTTGTTGTCATCTCTAGTGTATGCAGAGGCAAGGATAGGGAGAGTTACTTGCCTACGATCCTGAAATAAAGAGGACCGCTCGAGCACGGAGGCGTACCGCAAACACTCGGCTAGAGATGGATCATAATCTAATTCAGGTTGTAGGCAATGGAAGAGGGGAAGAGACCATCTTTGGGCCAAACGTTGATGAGAACATTGGAAACCAGCAGGGACAACCGATGCATATGGTTGGTCTGAGAGTGAATGGATCTACTGCTGGAGGGCAGCATGTTGATGAGAATGAGGTAAATAGGTCGAGGCCTCGCATGATGAGAGACTACACTACCCCCACTATCGGGAGTGTGTATCCAGCTTTTGGGCCGGCCATCCCTAACTTGCAGTTTGAAATAAAATCGACCATTTTGTACATGATACGCAGCAACGCTCAGTTCTCCGGTTTGCCGAGCGAGGACCCACACATGCATCTCTCAGATTTTTTCTAAGATATACGCGACCTTCCGTTACTGCGCAATACCCGATGAAATGGCGATGATGAAGCTATTCCTGCTTTCACTGTATGATAAAGCCAAGGTGTGGCTGCACATCTTACCTCCGGGGACTGCCACAATGTGGGATGCCTTAACCGTGCTATTCCTGGAGAAGATTAATCCGGTAGACAAGATTGTGAACCTTTGCCGGCAGATAGGTAACTTCTGCCAGTTCGATCAGAAGAACCTGGCGGAGGCGTGGGAATACTTCAATGACTTACTGTGAAAATGCCCAACCCATGAGTTTCAGTCTTGGAACTTGGTGGGCTAGTTCTACTTTGCCATCTAGCTCAATTATAGGGCAATGATTGACGCCGATACAAGAGGCTCATTGGTGAACCTTACACCTTAGGATGCCCTGAGGCTTCTATAAGATACATCCTCACACAGCATATATTGGACTATTGGGAGAAATACCCAAAGGAACACCAGTGGAATATTCGCTCTTTGGTCGATTGTACCAACTGCAACACTTGTCATGGAAATCTCTTGACAAGGATGCCGCATGGACATCCATCACACATATGAATGCCTGCGAGACGAACTGTCTGTTGAGCTATATAATCTAAATATGAACGAAACTGTGAATTTCATTGCTAACCGAAATATGGGTGTGCTGTATGGGAATCTGTATAACCTAGGGGTGAGAAATCACACCAACTTTTCGTGGATCCAAAATGTCGGTGGCCAACGATGGAAACCAGGGTAGCATCAATTCGATGCTTCAGCATCTGGGAGCCAACAGAGGCCTCCAAACCCGGGTTATAATCAGATCCCTTCGGCACCTAGGAAGAGTAATTTGGAAGAAATGATGGTGAAGTTTGTTGAGCTCGCTCAATCGAATATGGATAATTAGACCGCATCTATGAGGAATTTGGAAGTGCAATGATGATAATTGGCCCGGGTGCTAGCTGAGCTTCCCTAAGGGACTCTTCCAAACAACACAAAAAAGAACCTCGTATATCAGGGAAGGAGTCTTGCTAAGAAGGAAGAGGGGGTGTGTAGAGATCTAGTGATCGCTTGTACGATCAACAACATCGACAAACCCGCCCTTTGTGATTCTGGATCTTCTAGAAACGTTCTCGCATTGCAAGACGTCGAGAAGTTTAATTTAAAATTAAATCTGGATGATCGTACTTCTCTTGTTTTAGCTAACAGTATTCTGGTGGAGACTGAAGGAGCGTTGAAAGAGGTTGAAGTTACGGTGGACGGAACTAAGGTTGTAGCGGATTTCCAAGTATTGGGGCCTACTGAAAATACTTCGATCCCAATCTTGCGAGTGACATTTTTGAGGGAAAGCAGCACCACCTTGGACTTTTCCAAGGGTGAGGTGGTTGTACCAAATGTGGTGAAACGGGCGTGCTTTCCTAGCACAGTGACTGAACCTCTGTACCACCCTCCTGTTGTTTTCACTAACAAATTGTTTAGTAATGTGGATCCCAGAGATAAATAGGAGACGTGGAAGCAGAAGGAGAGAAGTACCTCTGAAGAAGAGTGTGGTGATGAGGAAGAGAAGGAGTTGTTGGTTCGCGAGGAGGACGCTAATGAAATTCCTGAGTTTAGATCTGTGTGGGAGCATGATTCTCTGCCTCCTCATGCTGAATTTAAGGATAAATAGTTTAATTATAATGTTTCGTGGGCGGATCCGGTTGCCACTATGGAGTCGGAGATGATGAAACCTAAAACCTTCGATGGAGAGTCAGTTGATTACGCTAGGTGGCATTCTCCCACTATGGAGAAAAATAAAAATGAATATTTTTTGCGATCCACTCGTTTTGTTACTCTCCAGGGAGAGAAGGAAGTGCCTTGGGGCCAGTTAGGTAAAACCAACTTGAATCCTAAAGCTTCAAACCCTGCCCTTTTCCACTCTTGTGGGGAGCTATATTATAAATCCACGTTTAGTTGATAGTTGTTGGATAGTTTATGCTAGTAACTGCTTGGTGGACTTGCGTAGTTTTTTTTTATTTAGACTGTTGTGGACATAATATTCTATATCATGCTTAAAACAGGTATTTAGTCCCCCTTAAGGATGGTAAAGAAAAGTGCTTATGGGAGACAACCCAAGTAGGACTACTTGGTCCTGTTTTGTTTGATGTGTATCTTTTTATATGTGTATTTATATTTTCTTGTTTTGTGTGGGATCTCTAATTCGCAGGTGCTTGAAATTTTTGAAGCGCAGCAGACCAGCCGCTATCAGACAACCTCGCAACACGACTGGTATGCTCAGTTTTGAGTATAGGTACTTCTTACCCCTAACTCTTTATATTATTTGGAATGTTTAGTTTTATTAGTTGTCACATTCAAGTCTGGGGGGAGAGCATGACTGTGGTAACTACACGAGCACACATTTTATAGTATACCAGTTGTTATTTATTTATTTCAAAATCACTGTAGCACACACTGAATCACTCACTTGAGGGCGATCTTATCCACGCATGCAGCTCGAGTCAAATGCATTGCTTGTGTGTAAACTTTAAAATAGTGGTGTTGGCTTATGATTTTAGGATAGAGTAGTGCGAAACTAATGTAGTGCCCCTATTCGAGTACTCATGGTCTGTGTAGAAATAGTATAGATTTAATTTTTCTTTATTCTCGTAGATTTATACTTTTTCTGCAGATATAAATATTGTTTGTACTACTCAAAAATGTTGAATCTTGTGAAATCGAATGGTAGTGTAGGGATGTGTGTAGCCGTCACTAGACTCATTTTGCTCGCGTAGGGAGGAAGGATCATCTTTCTCGATGGCTAAGAACTTTCCCCAAGCTACTCTCGAAGCATTGGTGCATGGTTAGTCAAGCATGAGCGTGACGTAGGCCATCAATATGGCTAGTTTGAGCCTTGTTTACCTTATCCTAGATGCTAACCGTTGCAAGCCAAGTTTGTGCCTACCCTCCTTTGATTCAGCTCCACCTTCATTCACCAAATCCTAAAGCCAATCCTCCTATTGCAACCAAATACATGAGATCCAGGGATTTAATATTTTGATGAGGTGTGATGTGTGGAATTCTAGTTATGTGGTAGATGAATACAAGAAAGTTTACTTGCAAAAAAATTGGGGATTGCAAAAAAGGAGAGAATTTAAAGAGAAAATCTAAAAAGAATTACAGTGTGAAATGGAATTCCCAGCTAGTTTATCATGATATTGGTCGGGTTAGGCTGTGTACACACCCGATATTCAAGCTAAGTCTGGGGGTGTGTCACACGTGCAATTCTAAGGCGTTGTATTGGTTTAGCTTATTATTTGCTCACTTGGGTTGCGTGTAGCCTCCATGTTTATCTTTGACTACCAAACCTTAGACTAAGCACCATGATTATCCTAAATTCCTACGGATTCACGCTTGAGACGAGCTAGTACCGTGGAGAGAGTGCGAACGGGCATCCATTTGGTCATCGACATTGATGGATTTCTTTGGAGGTGATCCTAAGACCAGGTCTTTGGCAATGCTCACCTGAGTGGCCTGCCTACTTTCTTCCTACATATGACCGAATGATTCTCCAGAAATCCAATTTTGAGTAGATACAATATTTATTTACGCCTGTAGAAAAGTATAAATTCTATAGTATAATTAAAAAGTTTATCTATTCTATTTTCTATGCCAATGATATATTTGATTTCTCTCAATACTGTATTTGGTAATTACTAAGCCAGCTAACTATTTTCTAGTCCACGAAGTTATGATTTGCTCGGGATGAGTGTTGATGCATGAAAACGGATAGGGAGTCGGGCACCGCCAGCTAATAGTTCGAGCACGGGGGGAAGGAAGGAAAAGAAGAGACTATCGAATAGTCGGTTACTAGCGGTCGCAGCTAACGGACAGAAAAAGAGGCCGCTGGCAGCGGCAATAACAGAGTTCGCCGGCCGCGGCTTAAATGCCACTCCTGCGACGGGCTTTCCTTTTATTTAAAGAGAAGCGGTTACAAGAAGGAGAAAAAGATGAAGTCGGCCAGACTGCAAGCCGCAGAGCACTAGACTTGAGACCGCAGCTCTAAACAAGCGAGCTCCTGGAAGCAAGTCAGCGTGTCTTGGGGAGTGCACCCTCCCCCTATTTATAGGCTCAGGGGCATGCCCAAATGGGCAGGGTTAAAGTTACCGGCTGCCCGGGGTACAGGAGAACCGGGCAGAGGTAAGGGGAAGCAAATGAGCAGAAAAGGAGAAAGAAGCGAAGCCACGCGGCCTTGCGGATTACTCCTGGCGAGCTGACGGCCTGGGTCCTGGTCCGTGGCGATGAGCAGAGTCGGAGATGGCGGCGGCCTGACATGTAGACCGCCCGGCTTCGCTGTCGACCAGCCGACTTGATCTGCATAGACCGCCCAATCGCTGACCACCGGTCGACTTGACATGCTTGGTGTCTAGAAGAACCAGGCCGCCCGGTCTGGAAAGCTATGCGAACTGGTCTCGGATTCCAGGCTTAACATAATCCCCGCACATTTTTAAGTTTCAGAAAAACTTCGAAAATGAAGAACTAAGTCGGAGACCGCGACTGCCTTTAATGCATCGGCGTCTATAAAATCCCTTGACCCTTATCATTCCTCAAGATCTCTGCCAAGCCACGGGTCGCTACTCGCCACTTGCGGTCAGAATCTTTCAAGCCGACGCGGTCTCTCACAAGATGGACGTCATGTCGTCGATGCTAGCCCGTGATAAGAAGTCGACTGAGAAGAAAAAGAGCCGGAGCCAGAAATCGGATGACTCTGACCAACAGCCTGCGAAGAAGACCGGGAATCCGCTTACCCCAGCGGCTTCTGATTCTGAAAAGAGGCTGACTCAGACTGTCTGTGAATGCTGCAAAGTCTTCATCAGAATTACTGCTATCTGTACTGTGATTATCAGAATTTTCTGAAATCACTTATGCATCTTTCTTAGGAGATGATGGAGACATTCTCCTATTTTTACTTGTGGCTTCTACCTTGAAGTCCACTGACTTTTCTCTGTAGTCACCCTTTGTATTTTTCTCTTCCTCCTTTCTGGCTAACAGCAGTATCTCATAAGACAGCAATTTGCCAAATAGTGTTGGAGGAGAAATCTCAGCCAGTCTGGCCACTTCCCTTATAGCACAGATCTTTGTATCTCAATCCTTAGTCAAAGACCTAAGGAACTTGTCATTCAGCTCATAAGTACTGAATATTCTTCCATAAGACATTAGTTCATTGACAATCCTATAGAACTTCTTATAACATTCAGTTATACTTTCAGACTTGGCTTGTCTGAAACTCTCATATTCTTGATTAAGCATAGACTTTCTATCTTGCCTAACCTCTTCAGAACCCTCCATGTAGACAATCAATGCGTCCCACATCTCCTTGGAGGTTTTGTAGTGAATTAGATTCTAGAATGTTTAATCATCAATGGCACTTACTATAATATTCTGGGCTCTTTTATCCATTGTAGCCAAGATGATCTCATCCTTAGTCATCTCTGAAAAATTCTTTGGAATTCTTTGATTGGCATCAAGAACAGAAATCTTCATTGGAACATATGTCCCTTCCTTAACTGTTATGTAAATTCTCGGATCAGATGCCTCCATGAATAATCTGACCCTTTCTTTCCATATTCCAAATATTTCTTTCCTGCAGATCGGCAATTTCATTAAACCAAGTTCTTTATGGTTTTCTCCTGAACCCATCTTCTTGATCTTAATTCTGCCTTACAGATCTCACTCAGATTGTTAAGTCTAACTTTGAGGAACCTGGCTCTGATACCACTTGAAAGAATTGGTTCCTAAATACCTAGAGGGGGGTGAATAGGTACAATTCCTTTTTACACTAAGGCAGAATATCTATTCAGTTAATTAATCAGAAACAGCTAATTCTACAGCTAACATAGCACAGAATTCACAGAATCACACAATCACAGATTGCACACAGTTTTTATAGTAGGTTCCCCAAGGTCTGGGTACATCCACTTTCCCCCTTCGCCTATCTAGCAGTGTGCTAGATTCGGCCTAACTTCTTTTCGTCACCTTAGATCCTCAGATCTTACAGTAGCTCAGAACCCAAACAATGCTCCTACAACTCAGAGTGAGTACACACTCTTATAGATCAGGCAATCTGCCCTACCTCAGCCTTCAACAAGGCTTACAACTCAGAGATCACAATCTCCTACAACTCAGGCTCACAGCCCTACCTCAGCCTTCAACAAGGCCTACCACTCAGAGATCTAAATCTCCTACAACTCAGCCTTTATAAATCAGGCTTATAGCTCAGATCTTAAAAAGATCCTACAGAAAATAGTTTTAACAATGTATTTTACCACCACCCTAGTAGAGAGAGAAAGGATGGATGGCTTCTTGATCAGTTCTTGGAAGAATCTGATGGCAGATAATAACCACTCTTAGCTTTCTTCAAAGCTTCTTGAATCTGAACTCAGTAGGGTTGAACTCCTTTGAAGCTGATCTTCAATCAGCTTCTTTCTTGAAATTCAGATCTCAATCTGAATCCTTCTTGGCAGACTGGTTCAGAATATGCACTTGAGGGACTTGTTGATATAAGTCCCTTTCTTCACTTCAATAGATGGAGCTCTCTCTCTCCAACTTCTTCTTTGATCTTCTGACGAAAATCTTCTTCTGTTTTTTAACTGTATCTGTTTATTCTTTCTTGTATATATATTTTTTGTTGAAGGAGAATGCCTTTATATAGACTTTCTCCATGGTAACCGGCTGATCCGGTTTCTAACAAACTTCTGACAGCTCTGACAGTTGCAGTAGACCAGTTGGTAATGGCAGTTGTCAAGTCATTCAGTCACTTATTGAAACTCTGTCTCTGTCAGCAAAGTGTCGAGACTGAACTTCATCATGTGTCGGCATAAGTAGACTAAGTGTCGACACAAGCCTTGGTGGTGTTGACACAGCTCATTTGGTGTTGACACTACTTCTCGACACAGCATCTGTAGAATGTGTCGACATTAATTCTGTGTGTCGACACAATCACTTCTTGACTTTAACTTTGTTGAAACTCTGTTGTGTGTCGACACAAGTCCTGTGTGTCGACACAGTTGATGTCGACAAAGTCTTCTGTGTGTCGACACTGCCTCTGTGTGTCGACATAGTTGATGTCGACTAAACTTTCTCTGTGTGTCGACACTGCCTCGGTATGTCGACACAGTTGATGTCGACTAAGCTTCTCTGTGTATCGACACTGCCTCTGTATGTCGACACAGTTGATGTCGACTATGCTTCTTTGTGTGTCGACACTTCCTCTGTATGTCGACACAGTTTATTCAGGTGTCGACACAGCCATTCCAAGTGTCGACACAATTAACTCCAAGTGTCGACACAGCTTTTCTCCAGTGTCGACACAAGCCTTCATAAGTGTCGACACTTCTTCTTCTGGTGTCGACTCATGGACTTAGAAACTTTTTCCTACATTCTTGCATTTTTTTAACCTGCACATATAAACTCAAAATAACATCAAATACACCTTGATGCATATCATTGAGTAAGGTGAGGCTTCTTCAAATCTGGTACACATTTTCCAATGTACCCAACACTATCCATTAGGGCGGTGACCACACTCCTCACCTTGCCTATAAATAGGACCCCCCCCCCCCCCGGCAGGTCTACAGTAACTGAGTGAACAGTAAGTGGGGGCTCGTCAAAGTGCTGCGGTCTCAGTTTTCTATCCGCGCGGATTGAATCAGAGTTAACTGTTTGCTGTGTGCAGGTCGCGCGGCTAGCTTTAAGGATCCAGGAGTTTGGCTTTGACTTCGGTCAAGTACTTGGAAGTGTGCGGTCTCTGGGGTTTCAGCAGGTCGCTCTGCGACTTGTCAGTTCTCTGCTTCATCTTTGCAAGTTCCAATAACCTGTCCGCCAGTCTCAGGAGGGTAGGCGGCTGTTCTTCAGTTCCTCGGCAGTAGGCGAATAACGGTGTGTCCGCGCGGCCTCGCGGCTTCGGTGGACTCCGTGTCTATTCGGCGTGTTGCAGCTTCAGCTCGGGCGGCTTCAGCGGACTTGGCGACTTCGGCGGTCTCGGCGATTTCCAGTGCTGTCCGCCCGGCTTGTTTCTTGTGCTTTCTGTTATAGTTGTTTGTACTAGCAAAATCATGTCTCGCTACGTATACCTCGTCTTGTAAAGAAGTATAATGAATATAAGATCTTCTTGTTCTTACATGTGCTTGATGTGTTGAGCTTGCTCCCTGGTTTTCTGCTAGATCAAAGTGTGAACTGGGTAGTGCCGAGAATATTAATTTGGCTTTGGGCTATCTTGCTGACCACTTTGAGAAAATTTAACATGGTATCAGAGGGAGGTTCAGTTGCTTGAGCGGTGTTCAACCAGTGTTGTTGCTCTGTGCTTGAGTGGTGATCAACCTGTGTTGGTGCTCTGTGCTTCTGAAGGCTTAACCAAAGGTTGTTGCGATGGAAGGGAGCTATGCAAGGGGTCTTGGCATTGAACTCTTGACCACGACTAACTTCAAGAAGTGGAAGTCGTGTATGAAGAGTTTTCTTCTTGGCGAGGAGCTGTGGGAGGTCGTCGGTGGTGACGATAGATAGGAAGTTACTGCTGCGTTTGGTACTGCTGACCAGGTGAGGCTCTGGAGAAAAATAAATGCAAAAGCGGAGTTTGTTCTCAAGAGAGCTGTTTCACCAAAACTGTTTGATCACATTATTGGATGTGAGTCTGCTACTGATATTTGGACAACTATTGATGAGTTGTTCAATAGGAAGAATGTGGTCAGACTTCATTTTCTGGAGAATGAGTTGTCCAGAACAACTCAAGGAGACCTTACTATCTCAAAGTTCTTCTTGAAGATGAAAAGCTTGTGCGCCGATATATCAGCGCTTGACCCTGATGAGCTTATCTCGGAGGCTAAGTTGAAAAGGCACATTATCTGTGGCTTGCGGAAGGAATATGTTGCCTTTGTAACTTCTGTTCAAGGGTGGGCAACTCAACCATCCTTGTTGGAGCTTGAGAACCTGCTTGCTTCGCAGGAAAGTCTGGCAAGGCAGATGGCAGGAGTGACTGTCTCTGAAGGTGGCAGTGAAGCGCTGTTCACAAGCAAGAAGAAGAAGAGATGGGAAGGGAAGAAGAAGAAGCAGGTCGCTGCTGAAAATGAGCCTTCAACTTCTTATCAGCCAGAGAGGAGCGATGCTCCGAAGAAGGACTAGAAGAAGAATTTGAAGTGCTACAGGTGCCATCAGCGAGGGCACTTCAAGCGGGACTGCAAGGTCAAGCTGCAGCCTGGGAATGCTACAGGCAAGGAGGAAGCTTGCTCTAAGAGTGAGGAAGCAGAATGGGGTGGAGCCTTCATGACGGGCACTTGTGTCCATGCCTTGTATGTTGAGGACTTCAACGGCGAGTGGATCGTGGACTCCGGGTATGGTCATCACCTCACCGGAGACAAATCGAAGTTCTCTTCCTTGCAAGCATACTCAGGTAACGAAGCTATTATAACTGCTGATAACACTGTTTATGCAGTAGAGAAAGAGGGGGTTGTGTCTTTGGGTAGTGATCAGGGGCCACTCACATTAAGGAGTGTGTATCACGTACCGGGCATGAAGAAGAACCTCTTCTCTGTGACCAATACAGTAGATGATGGTTATCACGTTCTGTTTGGGCCAACAGACGTGAGGTTCCTTCGCAACGTATCAGCGGTTAAGACTGATGTTGCTCATATAGGAAGGAGAGTTAAGAACTTATTTGTTCTTGCTACTAATGCTTATGTTGATCGTATGAGAGCCAACGATAGCGCTGCTATCTGGCATGAGAGGCTGGGGCATGTAGGAATGGACAAGCTGAAGGCTATGGCTAGTAGAAGTTTGGTGAATGGCTTGCCTAAGTTGTCCTCCTTTGGTGACGGGCATGTTTGCGCGGGATGTCAATACGGTAAGGCACATCGCCTTCCGTTTGATAAATCACAAACAAGGAGCAAGCAACCATTGGAGTGCATTCATGGCGACTTGATGGGACCAACGGTCACTGCCAGCCTTGGTGGAAGTAAATACATGCTTGTCCTGATTGATGACTACTCAAGATATACTTGGGTTTATTTCTTGAAGGAGAAGTCTGAAGCCTTCCGGTTGTTTGTGGAGTTCAAGGAGCTAGTAGAGGGCCGACTTGGCTTGCGAATCAAGAAGCTTAGAACAGATAACGGGGGTGAGTTTGTTTCCTCCGAGTTTTCTAACTTCTGCATGAAGCACGGAATTCAGAGAGAGCTCACTTGTGCTCACACTCCACAACAAAATGGAGTAGCAGTGCGGAAGATCCGTCATTTGACGGAGACTTGCAAATGCTGGTTTCATGCGAAAGACATTACAAGGTCCTTTTGGGCGGAGGGGATGTCTTGTGCTTCTTATGTCATCAACCGGATGCCGCTCAGCCCAATCAACATGAAGACTCCTTTTGAGTTGTTGCTGAAGGAGAAGCCTAGTGTGGGACACCTTTGGGTGTTCGGTTCAACTTGTTATGTGCATGTCCTGGATGCTTCACGGACTAAGCTGGATACAAAGTCAAGGAAGCTTGTCTTTGTTGGCTACGATGAGCGAAAGAAGGGATGGAAATGCATGGATCCTGCGATAAAGAAGTTCGTTGTGTCAAGAGACATTGTCTTTGACAAGCTGACGTCGTAAGGAGGTGGCTCGGTTGAGCTAACCAGAAGCAAGGTTGATGAAGAACCGATGGTGACTGCTGAAGGCCTGAAAGAGGAGCTTGTTGTTTCACCAGCAGCTCCTGTTGCTTCAAACTCTGAGGCTGAGCCTTCTGGCTCAGGAAGCAGGGGGAGCACTGCTCAAAGATTGCCCCAGGTAGGAGTTGAGCCTGAAGAAGCAACGGAGGTAGTAAGCAAGGAGCTGACCCTTCGGAGATCGAAGAGGGTTATTAAGCCACCGGCCCGTTACTGTGATGGGAATGCAGTGAGCTTTGTCTCCTGCTTCTTTGCAGGTCCTCTGGATGAGCGAGAGCCTGCAAACTTCAATGAGGCCACTAGAGTCAAGGAGTGGGAAGATGCCATGAAGGAAGAAATTGCTGCTCTCAAGAAGAATGAAACCTGGGATCTTGTGCCCAAGGTTGATGACATTACTCCAGTGACTTGCAAGTGGGTGTTTAAGTTGAAGAAGAAGACTGATGGGAGCATTGATAGATACAAAGCTCACCTGGTCGCTCGAGGATTCTCACAGTAGTATGGAGAAGACTATGAGGAGACGTTTAGTCTGGTTGCAAAGATGACTTCAGTTAGAGTGGTGATCGCCTTGGCTGCTAGCAAGGGATGGAGGATATGGCAGCTTGATGTGAAGAATGCTTTTCTTTACGGAGAAATTGACAAAGACATCTTCATGGATCAGCCACTTGGATTTATTTTTGAAGATCATCCGGACTATGTATGCAAACTCAGGAAGGCTCTCTATGGGTTGAAGCAAGCTCTTAGAGCTTGGTATGGAAAGATAGCAGAAAATTTACAATTCTGCGGGAATCTTGCGTCCAACTCAGACTCTAGCTTATTCGTCAAGAAGAAGGGGGAGCTTCAAGTCTTGGTCCTGCTGTATGTGGATGACATGATCATCACAAGGAATTCGGAGGAGGAAGTAGTAAGGCTCAGGGTTGAGCTTGCTATACGCTTCGAGATGAAAGACTTGGGAGAGCTTCATCACTTTCTCGGTCTTGAAGTGGAGAGGAAGAAGAGAGGTATACTCATTTGTCAAAGAGGATATGCAGATCGCATTGTGAAGCGGTTCGGCATGGGCGAAGGAAAGAGTTGCTCTACTCCACTGGAGCATGGACTGAAGCTTCGACGAGATGAGGGAAGGATTCTTCCTGGCCCCTTGGTGTTCAGAGCTCTTGTTGGGAGCTTGATCTACCTAACGATTACAAGGCCAGACATTGCTTATGCTGTTGGCCGAGTAAGTCGGTTTATGGCTGAACCAAGGAAGTCTCATCTAGTGGCGGCAAAGAACATTCTGAAGTATGTCAAGTCAACTTCTGACATGGGACTTCTCTATAAAAGGGACTCGCATTTTGCCTTGCTTGGGTACACGGATGCTGACTATGACGGTGATTCGGATGATCGAAGGTCAACTTCAGGTTATGTTTTCACTTGTGGATCAGCTAGCATCTCGTGGTGTAGCAAGAAGCAGGACTCGGTGTCCGTCTCAACTACGGAGGCAGAGTATAAGCCTTCAGCCTTGGCTGCTCGGGAAGCCATCTGGTTGAGGAGGCTTATAGAGGATGTGCATGAAGAAGTACAAGGGCCAACTTTACTCCAGGGTGACAATGAGAGTGCTCTCAAGCTGGTAAACAATCCAGTGTGTCACGCTAGGACCAAGCATATTGAGCTCGATCACCACTTCATAAGGGAGAAGGTGTTGGAGGGATCTCTTCTGGTCGGGCATGTTCGGAGTGAAGATAATCTTGCTGACATCTTCACGAAGCCACTGTCGAAGGGGCCTTTTGAGCGGTTGCGCATCTTGCTGCGCTTGGTCACCACTTCTCACTTCAAGGGGGAGTGTTGAAATTTGTGAATTTAAAGTGGTTGTTGGGCAGGCCGGGCAGCCTGAGCGGACATAGTCGGCGGACTAGGCGGACTGGGCGGACTGCTGTTATGCGGCCTGGTGATAGGCCTAGTGTTTCTGGCTGTTCTTCTAAGCGGCTTGTACGGACTAAGTCCGCGGCCTGGGCGGACTGTTGTCTGCGGATAGGGTGTTGGCTGCCTTGCTGGCCTGGCCTTGCTGAGCGGCCTGTGCAGCCTGTGTCCGCGGTCTGGGCGGACTGCTGTCTGCGGACAGGGTGTTGGTCTTCTTGAAGGCTTGGCTGATTGAGGAGCGGCCTGAGCGGACAGAGGTTTGCAGGCTGTAGGCAGTGCTCTGTTTAGTGGTCGTGTTGCAAGCATGTGTTACCGGCGGATTGGGTTTTATCCGCGGAAGGCTTGCGGACTGGCATATCCGCGGTGTCCGCTGTTATGGACTCGCCTTAGGAGTTTGGCTGTGGCCTTGTCGAGCTCTGGTAGTTCAGCAGTATTGGTTCTGTGGCGGACTGGTGTGTGGAGTCCGGCAGTTGGTCGTTTGGGTAGTCGTGCGAGTTTGCTTGCAGACTCTGCCTAACTCTGGTGGAGTGTTGGCGTTTTCATTTTGGGTGTTTGGCGGACTGAGCCTTGTTCGCCGAGCTCGTGTTAAGCCCTTTGTGTTTTACTAGACTTGGTCATATTCTGTGACAAGTCAATGGTGTCCGCTATATCCGGCAAGCCCGCTGTTGACCGGGCAGACTGTTGCTAACCTTGCCTTTGGTCGTGGGCTTGTGGCGGATGGAGGCTTGGTCTTGTACTATGCGGACTGTCTCTCTATTGTGCGGACTGTTGCTGATAGGGTTGTGGCTGTCCGTATGGTGATGTTGCGGACTATGCGGACTCTGCGGACTCTACGGACTGTGCGGACTGTACCTAGTCCGCATAGTGTGAGGCAAGTCCGCCTTGTTGTGATTCGTGCCTTGCTCCTAGCGGGTTGTTCCTTGGTATCCGGCTAAGTCCTTGCGGACTCAGCGGACGGGTGTTTGTTAGTGCACGAGCTGGGGCAGTGTCTCTATCCATTAGGGCGATGACCACACTCCTCACCCCCCCCCGGCAGGTCTACAGTAACTGAGTGAACAGTAAGTGGGGGCTCGTTAAAGTGCTGCGGTCTCAGTTTTTTGTCCGCGCGGATTGAATCAGAGTTAATTGTTTGTTGTGTGCAGGTCGCGCAGCTAGCTTCAAGGAGCCAGGAGTTTGGCTTTGATTTCGGTCAAGTACTTGGAAGTGTGTGGTCTCTGCGGTTTCAGCAGGTCGCTCTGCGACTTGTCAGTTCTCTGCTTCATCTTTGCAAGTTCCAATAACATGTCCGCCAGTCTCAGGCGGGTAGGCGGCTGTTCTTCAGTTCCTCGGCAGTAGGCGAATAACGGTGTGTCCGCGCGGCCTCGCGGCTTCGGTTGACTCCGTGTCTATTCGGCGTGTTGCAGCTTCAGCTCGGGCGGCTTCAGCAGACTTGGCGACTTCGGCGGTCTCGGCGGTTTCCAGTGCTGTCCGCCCGGCTTGTTTCTTGTGCTTTCTGTTATAGCTGTTTGTACTAGCGAAATCATGTCTCGCTACGTATACCTCGTCTTGTAAAGAAGTATAATGAATATAAGATCTGCTTGTTCTTCCATGTGCTTGATGTGTTGAGCTTGTTCCCTGGTTTTCCGCTAGATCAAAGTGTGAACTGGGTAGTGATGAGAATATTAATTTGGCTATGGCCTATCTTGCTGACCACTTTGAGAAAATTTAATAGCTCATACAGAATCAAATAGAAGACATAAAAGGGTGTATATTAGACAGTATGAGTACCTTATCTACCTGTCCATTAATTACTAGGCTAGCCTTCTTATCCTTTGGAGTTGCCAGCAAAACACCACAAATATTAGGAAAGTTGATATTTATTGGTAAATTTTGAAGTGCAGGGCCAATAATCATCCATAATTAGTGAGAAAAGAATAATGAAGTTTGGAAGAGATAGTGTAAGTTTTAATTTTATTATTATTTGGTCTGGGAGGTGGTGATGCAGCAATGGTGGCATAATGTTATTGTAAACTTGAATCTAATTTTTAAAATTACAATTTTGTTCAGTACAAAGTCCGATTAGAAGAAAATAATAAGTTACCTTTTTAACATTAAGAACCCTTTTAAAATAAAGAATTTGCATTGGGATGCAGTGGTTAATAAATTCTTATTATCGAGGTGCGTAGAATCCATTTGAAGATTTGAAGTTCACAAATTAGTAAGAGTTCCTCTAGCATACCAAGAAGTGAGCAAAAGACTGTTATGGAATGAGAGCACGAGGAATCGGTGTCATGCACCAGATGGGTCAACTGCGCAGGCAAGCGGCGGACTAGTGGGATATTTTGCATAGACTGTGGAGATCACATTTTATTTTGCATGTCAATTTATTTAGTTTGGGGCTTCTATACCTTTGCTCAAGGCTTCCTCTCTTGCTCATCTCATCCCCTTCTCCCTCCAAATATCTTCTTTATTTTACTAGAAACAAATATGTAAGCTTGCTGCTGATGAGGCTGAGGATTCATTTGACCATTCCCATTCCTGCGTAGGAATTCACCTCAACGACCTCATTCTCTGCCGTGATGCGGTGTAGGGACCTCTGCTCAAGGTTGAAAAATTTCTCTGAGGGCAGTTGGACCACAGATGGCCCGGTCGATGACAATGATAACAGTTCTCGCTAAAGGATTATGGAATCCTATGAGGAGGCTGCAATGGAACTGCAGGCTGTGGTCGCTTCTCTGGCCTCTGATCGGGATGTAATTATCTCTCATATCTCCTCCTATCTGCACATCTGCCTCTGAAAGGAGGCCATCCCCTTTTACCTGCTCGGCAGCTCTGTGCTCCATAACCGTCTCATTCGACCTCTTTCTACAATTTTGGACGATAAGATTGTCCACCTCCAAAATCTTTGCCGGCTAGATAATAGGCAAAGGTTGAATGTGTTGGGTTGACAATTTGACTCGACCAAATTGTCAAGATTTTTATGATTAAGTTTTTTATTATTAAGTTTTTTTTGCATTTATGATGGAGAGTTAATGATGTAATTAATAGGGGTAGTTGGAGAGGTTTTGATTGCCTATATAAAGGCCCCTCCTTGTACTTATTTTTTTTGCTGAAAAATAGTGAAGAATTTCTTCCCCTTCATTAACTCCCGCAGGAGAGAGAGCGAGAGAGAGGAAGTGAGACAGCAAGAGAGAGAGAGGAATAGCGGGAGAGAGAGATTAATAGCGAGAGAGAGATTAACAGCGGGAGAGAGAAAGATATTGGCGAGAGAGAGAGTTAGAAAGAGAGAGAGTTTTTAAAAAGAGAGAGAGTTAGAAAGAGAGAGAGTATTATTAAAGTACTCACTAGTTTGTTCCCGCAGGAACATTTTTTCCGTCGCCCAAGCTTGTAGCAACCATCTCGCCGGAGAGCTCTCGGCGGAAGCTCTCGCCGGACCCGTCTCGCCGCAAGAGAGGCTGATCGTCTCGCTCGTATCACCTCGGCGTTAGTTGAGTTCTCGCAGGAGCAGCTCGAGGAGCTCTCGCCGGACCCGTCTTGCTCTCGCTAATTGGTCTCGCCGGAGCTGTGGAGTTCGCCGAGCTGTGTACTAGCCGGAGTGTTTATGTGGTGTACTCGCTAGTATCGCTTCCAACAACTGGTATCAGAGCCAGGTTCGAGACCCTCGGAAGGTTTGAAGTAGGGGAGAGATGGAGTTTGGAGGTGCCGTGCCGGGGCAAGTCCCCAAGTTGACAAAGACCAACTATGGAAACTGGAGCATCCAGATGAGGGTACTACTAGCCTCCAAGGAGTTGTGGGAGGTAGTAGAGGATGGTGTGGAGGTGCTGACTGCCGAAGCAGAAGCCGCGTTAACGAACGCACAGAGGACAGCATTGAGAGAAGCTAAGAAGAGGGACAAGAAGGCGTTGTTCATTTTGTATCAAGGTGTAGATGAAGCTACGTTCGAAAAGATCTCGGACGCCGAGACTTCGAAGGAGGCATGGGAGATCTTGCAGCGCTCCATGAAGGGAGTAGACAAGGTCAAGAAAGTTAAGTTGCAATCCCTCCGAGGCCAGTATGAGATGATAAGGATGCAAGGGTCGGAGAAGGTTGGCGACTATGTGACCCGTCTACGGACGCTCACAAATGAGATGAAGAGAAATGGGGAGACCATAGACGAGGTTAGCTTCATGGAGAAGCTCCTACGCTCTATGACAAAAAGGTTCCGACACGTGGTGGTGGCCATCGAAGAACCGAAGGATCTCACGGTGATGACGGCGGATGAATTGATAGGCTCACTGCAAGCCCATGAGTACAGAATGGCGCAAGATGATGAAGAAGTGAGTGGCTTGGGAAAAGCACTCCAGACTCAGCTGAACTTCGGAGAGAGCTCAGGAAGAGGTGGTGGCCAGCGTGGTCGTGGCTACCAAGGAAGAGGTAGAGGAGGAAGAGGTGGTAGAGACCAAGGGAGAAGTCAATCACACCAGAAGGAGTTCGAGCAGAACCAAGGTTGGAACGCCGGAGGTAGAGGAAGAGGCCAAGGCAGAGGAGGAAAAGACCAAGGCAGAGGCCAAGGAAGAGGAGGTAGAGGAGACATGTCCCAGACTCAATGCTACAACTGTGAAAAGTTTGGGCACATGAGCTATGATTGTTGGGCTCCTCGGAAGGGAGGGGAGGCCAACCACTATGCGGAGACGAGCAACACGGGAGGCGACCCGATGATGTTCCTTACGGTCCAAGGTGCTGGAGGCGGAAGGAATGGAGTATGGTACTTAGACACCGGAGCCAGCAACCACATGTGCGGAGAGAGGGAGCTGTTCACGAGCCTTGAGCCAAATGGTGGTGAGGTGAGTTTCGGCGATGCCTCAAAGATTGCAGTGGAAGGAAGAAGAGTTGTGGCGGCCGTGTTGAGTGGGAAGGAGGTTCTCATCAACGACGTCTTTTATGTGTCGGGCTTGAGGAGTAACATCCTAAGTCTTGGGCAGCTGGTGGAGAAGGGCTACCGGGTCCTGTTGCGGGATGGCACCCTGGCCATGAAGGACGGTCATGGGAAAGAAGTAGTGAGGGTAAAGATGACGGCGAACCGTCTCTTCACTTTGAGCATGGATGTAAAGGAGACGACATGTCTCGCAAGGAATGAAGAAGAGGAGGAAGCTTGGTTGTAGCACCACCGGATGGGGCATCTGGGGTTCACAGGCCTTAAGTTGTTGTCTGGATCAAAGTTGGTGGAAGAACTGCCTATGATCACACCTTCTCATAGGGTCTGTGAGGCATGCACCAAGGGGAAGCAGAGAAGAGAGACATTTGAGGGTGGCAAGTCCCGAAGGGCGACGAGTCCATTGGAGTTGGTTCACTCGGACATCGCTGGTCCATTTGAAACAACTTCAATCGGTGGAAGCAAGTACTACATCACATTCACCGACGACTTCAGCAGAAAGTGTTGGGTGTATTTTCTGAAGGAGAAGGCTGAGGCGCTGGAGAAGTTCAAGGAGTTCCGGGCGATGGCTGAGAAGGAGAGTAGTCAACCGCTAAAAGTACTTAGAACGGATAGAGGTGGGGAGTACACCTCTAGGCTGTTCGACGAGTACTGTAGGCAATGGGGAATCTCTCATCAACTAACGGAGGCTTACTCGCCTCAGCAGAATGGCGTGGGAGAAAGGAATAATCTCATAATCATGAACATGGCACGGAGCATGGTAAAGGGTAAGGGACTACCGAAGAAGTTCTGGGCGGAAGCAGTACAGATGGTTGTGTACGTGCTGAATCGGTGCCCTACCAAGAGTGTGAAGTTCAAGACACCGTTTGAGGCTTGGAGTGGCTGGAAGCCAAGTGTGAAGCACCTGAGGGTCTTCGGGTGCGTGGCCTATGCCCACGTCCCGGACCAAAGGAGGAAGAAGCTGGACGACCGAAGTGAAAAGTGTATTTTTGTGGGCTACGCTTCTGCGAGCAAGGCTTACAAGTTATACAATCCTGAGATAGAGAAAGTCATCATCTCACGAGATGTGGTGTTTGAAGAAGGAAGCTGCTGGGACTGGGATGAGGCGGTGAAGAACATCAAGGGGATGTTTTTCGAGGATGATGAAGAAGAAGGTGGAGGAGAGGCTGAAGCGGAGATGGGTGGAGAGGAGCCACCATCACCACCAAGCGGAGGTCTAGGGGGAGCTCTCACCCCTTACTCTAGTGGTGCGAGCACGAGTGGAAGCAGCCCTAGAGGAACAAGTACCAGTGGGAGCAAGGACTACCGTCCTCAGCCTAGGATGCGGAGGCTGGATGAGATATATGAGGAGACGGCACCGGCACTTAATAATTTTTCTTTGTATTGTCTGTTAGTAGATGTTGAGCCATGCTCCTACGATGAAGCTGCCAATGAGAAGAGTTGGAGGAAGGCGATGGATGCGGAGATCGCTTCCATAAAGAAGAACGAGACCTGGAAGTTGGTCGACCCTCCTGCAGGCCAAAAACCCCTCGGGGTGAAGTGGGTGTACAAAGTGAAGAAGAACAAGGATGGCGGAGTGGAGAAGCACAAGGCCAGGCTAGTGGTGAAGGGCTATCGACAAGTCCAAGGCGTGAACTATGATGAAGTGTTTGCCCCCGTAGCGCGTGTTGACACCATCCGGTTGATCATAACGCTAGCAGCCCACCATGGTTGGAGAATCATGCAGATGGACGTGGTCTCGGCATATTTGAACGGGTACTTGGAGGAAGATGTGTACATCGAGCAGCCTCCAGGGTACGTTGTGAAGGGGCAGGAGAGAAAAGTCTGCAAGTTAGATAAAGCACTCTACGGACTAAAGCAAGGGGCAAGAGCGTGGAACGGAAGGATAGATGCTTACTTGCAAAAGCATGGCTATCAGAAGAGCCCGCATGAGCACGCCCTCTACACCAAGGTGGACCAGGAGGGCAACATGATGATAGTGTGCCTCTACGTGGACGACATGATTTTCACGGGAAACAATGCTGCTATGTATGAGGAGTTCCGGGGCATGATGAAGAAGGAATTTGAAATGACAGACTTGGGAGAGTTGAGCTACTTCCTGGGAGTGGAATTGAAGCAGGAAGAAGGTGGGATCTTCATATCCCAGAAGAAGTACGCAGAGGAGATCTTGAAGAAGTTCAGGATGGAGGATAGCAAGCCTATCTCCACTCCTGCTGACCCAGGGTTGAAGCTGAAGAAAGATTCTAAGGAAGGAGCGGTGGATTCTACCATATTCAAGAGTTTGGTGGGCAGTCTACGCTACCTTACCTTCACCCGACCGGACATCATGTATGCGGTCGGAGTGGTGAGCAGGCATATGGAGGAGCCAAAGGAAGACCACTTCACGGCAGCGAAGAGGATCCTGAGGTACATCAACGGGACCAGAGGCCATGGGCTGAAATATGCTACTGGAGAAGAGCTGACACTGGTAGGATACTCGGATAGTGACTACGGCGGGGATGTGAACGATCGGAAGAGCACTTCCGGATATGCCTTCAGCATGGGAACGGGGGTGTTCTCTTGGAGCTCGAAGAAGCAGGCAATGATAGCTCTATCGTCCTGCGAGGCTGAGTATATTGCAGCAGCAGCTGGCACCTGCCAAGCCATCTGGCTAAGGAATCTGTTGGAGAGTTTGCAGCATGGAGTGGATGGGCCAACGACTATGATGGTGGACAACATGTCGGTCATCCAGCTCGCGAAGAATCCCGTGCTACATGGACGTAGCAAACATATCGAGACAAGGTATCATTTCCTAAGGGAGCAGGTAGAGTTGAAGACAGTGGAAGTGAAGTATTGCCCGACTGGAGAGCAAGTCGCGGACATCTTCACCAAGGCGTTGAAGGTGGACACGTTCCTGAAGCTCAAAGGCAAACTCGGCATGTGCTGCCAAGTTTGAGGGGGAGTTTGTTGGGTTGACAATTTGACTCGGCCAAATTGTCAAGGTTTTTATGATTAAGTTTTTTATTATTAAGTTTTTTTTTTGCATTTATGATGGAGAGTTAATGATGTAATTAATAGGGGTGGTTGGAGAGGTTTTGATTGCCTATATAAAGGCCCCTCCTTGTACTTATTTTTTTTTTGCTGAAAAATAGTGAAGAATTTCTTCCCCTTCATTAACTCCCGCAGGAGAGAGAGCGAGAGAGAGGAAGTGAGACAGCGAGAGAGAGAGAGAGAGAGGAATAGCGGGAGAGAGAGATTAATAGCGGGAGAGAGAAAGATATTGGCGAGAGAGAGAGAGAGTTAGAAAGAGAGAGAGTTTTTAAAAAGAGAGAGAGTTAGAAAGAGAGAGAGTATTATTAAAGTACTCACTAGTTTGTTCCCGCAGGAACATTTTTTCTGCCGCCCAAGCTTGTAGCAACCATCTCGCCGGAGAGCTCTCGGCGGAAGCTCTCGCCGGACCCGTCTCGCCGCAAGAGAGGCTGATCGTCTCGCTCGTATCACCTCGGCGTTAGTTGAGTTCTCGCAGGAGCAGCTCGAGGAGCTCTCGCCGGACCCGTCTCGCTCTCGCTAATTGGTCTCGCCGTAGCTGTGGAGTTCGCCGGGCTGTGTACTCGCCGGAGTGTTTATGTGGTGTACTCGCTAGTATCCCTTCCAACAGAATGGGCTGCAAAGATAACTGGCTGGAGAATGGAATCTCTAATCCCGTCGTAGAAAAGATTCGCGCGGTCACAATCGTCAAGAGCATAATTTCCCGCAAAACGGGTAAGATTAGAGATTCCCTCTCATAATCGAAGACAATGCGGTCGTCTTGCTTGAACCGTAAGAAACTCTCAAGCACCTCTTCTCAATCAATAGCTGGAATGCGGTGATCGGTGAAGGCGTCAGCAAACTCGCTCCATTCTATATCCCAGTAGGGTATTTATAGGAAAGTACTGTCCATAACAAATTCCCACCACCTCTGAGCATATCCCTCCAAAGATGGCACAACCAGAGTGATCGTCATGTTCCTAGGGCATCTTATTCCAACAAGTAACTCTTGGATAGCATCTAACCACTATTTTGTCTGCACTGCAGACTCAATCCCATGGATGGTAGGTAGGGATAGACCATGATAGATACTTAACAATTTTCTTTGTAGCTCTTCCTAATGATTCCCACGTTCGTGGTTAAAGGGTGGCCTGAATGGTGTCCAATATATCTATCCGAGTTTGCCTAAGCCCTGACAGGTGGAAGGAACTAACTGGAGAATGAGGAAGCAATATAGTACTTGGTCAAACATCCATCAGAATCTATAGATGAAAGCGACATAAGTCATAGGTTTGCAAAAAAGGTATTGAAAGAAAAAGTTGTGTTATGTATGTGAATCTGCACATGGGCTTGACCTTCCACTGTGTTAGTTCCTCTTCGTAATGGCAAAAGAGGCCAAGCTCAGAAATGGGAAAGTAGGACTTCATTATAGACGGATCGTGTTTTGTGTTGATACCAGTTGTAAGAACGCATCCTGAAATGAGCATGGCCGAGGGAATTCTTATGCCCAAAGTATTCGCTCTGCGGTAGTGTTAGCTGTGAAAAAATCTAAATAATGGAATTTTTTATTTCTCCAAAAAGAAGAATAATATAATGGTATGCCCCCTATTTATAGAAAACGGGGGTATAGAGATAAAAACAAGACAGAGAATACATAACATCTGTCACATGTGACTAGACGGATGGATAAAAAACAGACCGCACGGGTTGTGCGGTTAGACAAGTGTAACGCCCCCGATTTTCTGATATTATTATTTGGTTTGTCGACGTCATAATTATGACGTCAGGGTGTTACCCTTTTTCATTTTGACGTCGGCGCTGCACCGTTTGTGCATTTTTGCAGCTGTTGGGTCTGTTTGACCAGATTTGGGATTCTGATGTGATCGAATGTTTTCCTTGATATAAAGGATGAGGTTTTGAGGTCTTGGTCTTGTCCAGTTTTATTCCGATCCGACCATTTTGGAGTCTCAGCGCGTGTTTGGACCCTTGTGGTGATTTCTTTTTCTTGTGAGAGCATTTGATGTTGTGTCTCAAAAATGGTACGTCGGATTCTAGGGTTGTTGTAGCTGTTGAATTCGTTTCATTCGGCGTGTTCGGGCCTCTGTTTTGAACTCATATGTCCTTGTTCAACTATTTAAAAATGATTATTTCTGTTGTTATCATGCAGGCTATATGTCTTGTCTAATTCTTGGTTAGCCCTCTTTTTGAGTCTCGTGAAGCCCCCTGTAGGGTTAATTTTTTTCGTCAACCTTAGGCGTTCGACGAAATTTCTGGGCGCTGTGCGGAGCTCGACGAAGCGTCACGCGGAGCTCGACGAATCGTCGAGCGGAGCTCGACTAAGCGTCGAGCGGTTCTAGGTTCTGGGTTAGACGAATTTCGTTCGCAGTTCGTCGAACGGAATTTTTGTTCCTTTGCGTTAGACGATTTTTGAACTGAGTTCGACGGTCGGGCCTTGAGTTCGACGAATTTCGAACAGAATTCGTCGAACGGGTTCTTGCCTTTGTGCTCGACAATCTTCGAGCAGATTTTTATTCTTCCTTCTGTTCTCGAGAAGCCCTTACTTGTTCTCAAGAAATGCTTCTCTGTTCTCGGGAATTGCAGCCTTGTTCTCGAGAACTGCCTTTTTGTACTTGAGAAATCATCCTTTGTACTCGAGATACCCTTACCTTCTTCCCGAGAAGCCCGGTTCAGCCGATCCCGGTTTGTTTTTCTTAAGTACAGTTATCCAAATATTACCCTTAGTATATATACGTACTTCTTTTTCCTACTTCATTTTAGACCGACTTTCTTGTTCATCTCCCGAACCTGAGCGGCGTGAGCGAGAGAGAAAGATTTTTCGTGATTCTTCTGGTGGCCGCCGACGGTGCTCCGGTGCTCGAAATTTCTAACCGATCATAGATCCGGAAAGCTCTTAGCGAGAGCTTTGTCATCGTGGTAAAATCTTCCTCATTCCTTCAGATTTTCTCGCTATAGTTTTCGGCCCTAACTCCTATTTTTGGCTATTTTTGTTAGATTTCGACTTCCCTCATCTTCTTTAGCCCCGATCTACGACAAGGAGTAATTTGGAGAATTTTTCCGGTAAAACCAAGGCAAGTGATGGTTTCCTCCTTTTCTTCCTTTCTTTACCCCGATTTGGAGGAAATTCTAACTTATTTTTATCATGATTAGTAATTAATTTGCCGATTTTGTGCTGTTAGATCTTCTGTCTAATCCTATTCATGATTTTCATGTTCTTGATTTTGCTATCAAGCCCTGTTAGATGTTATATGTTTTGATGATGCGGTTAATTCCATTTTTTTTACCATTCCTCAACTTTCATGTAGAACGCGTTAGAGTTTATTTATGATTATAAATTCTTCCTAAAGGTTGATCAATCGTTTCAAATCTAGAATTGTCTAGTAGAATCTGATGTGTCATTATTATCTTGAGATTTTTATCATGTTTTCTCTTCGTGGCGATGTCGTGGGGCGACACAAGCTGCCAGGCCCAGGAAGGGTTGTGGTGGGACTCTGAGCTCTAAACCCGGATCGTTACGGGGTTTTCCTTCCGGGTTTTCTTCGTTGAAGGTGTTATTAATGGGCGAATCAACCGCCACAACGTTTGTTCTCCCTATTAGTACTTTGTGGGGCTCTACCGGGTTTTTTGGGCATTTTGCGGTGTATGGTGGAGTATCCAGTCTTCCCCGTAATTAGACGGATAAATTGTCTTTGAGGTTGGTTATCACGCCCGTTTTGGATTTTTTGGTGGAGTTGACCACATGTGGCTAATAGGCGTTTGTTTATCTTCCTGATGATTTAATCTTGACCTTTTTCCCTTATAGTCTTGTGCATTTGGTTGTTTTTGTTGTACGTGACTCTTCACGTAAGTGTTTCCTCTTGGCTTTTGTACCTTACTGTTGTACTTTATTTATGTATTTTTCCTTTGTTCTTGGGTTGGTTCCTCTTGACTTTGTTTACCTTTTTGCTTACTTTCTGAAATCCCTTGTACATTTTTGCTGAGGTGTTCTGTCTTTGGAAAGCCTCAGGTTCAGAGATGTAGCTGGTAGCCGTGCTAGTTTTGGAGTTCCTGGGAAGCTGTGTTGGTTGTGGTTTTGCCTCGCCGTAGCAAGGTAGATTGTTGTTTTGTTTACGTTACTAGTTCAGGCATACTTTATTTTATGTGGGTTCGCGTCAGTTTGTTGACGCCCACAGGATTGTTGATTTTGGATACTTGCTAGCTGCTTAGTTTTTTTTTCTGTGTGTTTGGATTACTTACTCTCTGGGATGTTTTATGTTATGATTGTATGGTAGGTATTTTCAAGTATAAAACTACAATAATTATTTTATGTATTACATGTTTTAAAATGCTAAATTACTATATTTAACAACCGTAAAAATCTACTTTTATTACTATTATAAACTTAGAACTTGCATACCTTGAGGTGTCCTTTGGGAACCTCTAACTCATGTTGGGTGTCTAATTTTGTAAAAGAAGTAATTTCCGCAGCGTTTAACTACTTTTCTTGTAGACTAGATGAGCCACTAAGCTGAGGGATACGGTTAACTACTATACTTAAACTGATTTTACCTTTAAATAACCCATAGAATCATTCTGCATGGTTAAGTAGGAGTTTACCTGAGTGTCCGCAGTTATTCCCTGCTGATGTGGCATAATAACGTGTATTTTTCTCTTACTCTGATACACCTTTATTGGCAGTGAAAAATGCGGGTTGTGACAGTTGGTATCAGAAAGAGGTTGGTTTGACAAGTTGGTTGAACCAGCCAATCTTGTTTAGTTATTTCCATTTATTCATCTGCATACACACACTGATGTATCATCAGTACGTCTTAACTGAAGTATAGTCACTATGCTCATAGCATGATAAGAAGTGTACGGGGCATATTATGTAGTATGGGATGCATAATATGTGTTTGTATATGGATTCACCATAGGAGGCAACCTGTGACGGTTATGTAGTATGGGATGCATAACCATCATCACATGGGTGCCCATTAGCATGTTTTCTTTTCATGTTGCATGCGATGTTATGTAGTATACGATGCATAACATTTCATATGCACGTCACTCACGCATGCATTAAGGCCTTTTTAGATTGTATAGCACTGCATGCATAACATATCATCGCATATGCACACGTGCTAAGTTAAGGTTTATGATGACACATGTACACATATGATTTTAAAGAAGAATAAAGAATTCATGCATTCATATCATAGGCACATGAGTAAATAGGATGCGAGGATATCATCCTAAGTAGGACATAGCATCATTATAAAATTCCAGACCAAGTTGCAGCATAAGCAAGTGCCTTAAGTATGGTCTGAACTAGTTGTGTGGCCTAGTTGTAATCTAGGATTTTTGACGAGTCGTTTGTTACCTTTTTTAGAAATGCCACCAAAGCGTCCTGCGACAAGATCGACTCCCTAGTTAGAGGGTGGGTCGTCCGGTGCGCAGAGTGATGCGTTGATCGAGAGTCAGCGTCAGAGCAATTAGGCTCTGTCGAGGCAGTTAGAGACCGCGCGGTCTGGCGGGTTTGACTCGGCGACTTGTAAACCGGGCGGTCTAAGCAATCTTCACAGGCGTCCTCTCTGCATCTCTTATTGTAAGCCGTGCGGTTAGTCCTTCTGTCTAACCGCTCGGCCTGTGCGGTTTACTTTGTACAGTCCGCTTAGCTTGTAAATTTTAGTCCCACATCTCTTATTTGTACTCTTCTCTCCTCCATTTCTATATAAGGGAGGGCATACCTTTGTAATAGTTATCATTTTTGGATAATAAAATTTCGATTATTCAAAAGTTTATTCGGCTTGTTCTCTTCTTTTCGCTTCCTTTCTCTACTTTCTAACATGGTATCAGAGCACACGGTCTTTTCCTCCTGATTCTGTGCGCTCTCTGTTGTTCGCGGCTTGTCTTCCGCGTTCTGCGGCTTGTTCGCGACTTGCCTTCTCCTCTGTCCGCGCGGTTTGTTTCTATCCGCGCGGCTTGTTTCTGTCCACTGCCTGTTTGCGCGGCTTGCTCTTCTTATTTCTCTTCTCCTCCTGCTCTTTGTCGCAGCGACCTGTTTCCGTGTCGCCGCGCTCCTTGCTCTTTCCTGCCGCTCCGACTTCCTAGTCGCTGCGGTCTGTCTCTGTCCGCGTGTGTTGTCTCTGCACTCGCGGTTTGCTGCTGTGATCTGCCTGACCGTGCGGGTGTTCCTTTCTTACCCGCATCTTGGTCGCGGTCACCTGCTCTTCTCCTCTCTCTTCTGTTCGCTCGGCCTTTCAGTCCGCGCGACCTCTTCCCCGTTGTGCCCTTGACCGCATTCTCGCAACTGCTGTGATCTGCCTGACCGTGTGGGTTGTCCCTTTCTTACCCGCATCTTGGTCGCGGTCACCTGCTCTTCTCCTCTCTTCTGTTCGCTCGGCCCTTTGCAGTCCGCGCGACTTCTTCCCCGCTGTGCCTTGATCTGGATCCTAGCCGCTCGTGTTCAAGCGGCTTCTTTCCTTTTGTTCCCGCCGCGGTTTCACGCGGATTCTTCCTTGTTTGAGCGGCCTCTCCGCCTCTTCGCTCTTAGCCGCTTCTCTTGTTAGTCGCCGCGACCTCCTGGTTTAGTCGCGCGGCTTGTGCTCTGCACCTTGGTCGTGGCCCTTCGTGCCGCTGGTGTGCTGTCACCGAGACCGCTGCAGTTTCTTCTTCCTCCCTTCATGGCTTTCGCCTCGGTTGTCACGTCTTCTGGTCGTGCACACGTTGTTACTCAGGGCAAATGGCTGATCGACACTGGTGCTACGAATCATATGACCGGCCATCTCCCGTGTTTCTCTCTCCTAGAAAAACATGCTCGCTTGCCCCCAGTTACTCTCGCTGACGGCTCTTCATCATCAGTTCATGGCACAGGGATAGTTCATGTCACCCCGTCTCTTCACTTGGCGGATACTCTATATGTGCCCCAGTTCCCGTGCAACTTATTATCTGTTACATCTCTTTGCAAGCAATTACAGTGTTCCGTCACATTTACTTCTACTTCTTGCTCTTTTCAGGATCCGGACTCCCAACGGACGATTGCTACTGGGACTGAGAGTGGCGGCTTATACTTCCTCGACAACATTTCTGCTTTTTCACCTTCTCCTCCACCTCCACAGATCTTCTCCAATGGCATCTCCGCCTTGGTCATGCTCCTCCCCGTCTTCTTCGTCAACTTCTGCCCCACCTTCCTCCTCAAAGTCCTCCGCTCAACTGTGAGGCCTGTCAGCTTGGCAAGCATCACGCTCCTCCTTCCCTCCAAAGCACGTTCGTAGCTCTACCCGTCCGTTTGATCTTATCCACTCCGACATCTGGGGTCCTTCTCCTACTCTTACCATGGTCGGGGGTAGTTCCTATTTTGTCACGTTCATTGATGATTTCTCTCGCTGTACGTGGGTGTATCTGTTAAAAGATCGCTCCGAATTATTCTCTGTATGGACATCCTTCTATCTCATGATCAAAACTCAGTTTGATGTTTCTATCAAAGTTTTTCGGTCTGATAATGCCGCAGAATATCTCAGTCGTGACTTCTCTACATTCTGCATGCAAAATGGGATTCTTCATCAAACTAGTTGTGTCTATTCTTCACAACAAAATGGTGTAGCCGAACGCAAAAACCGACACCTGCTCGATGTCGCTCGCACCTTGATGACCCAGATGCATGTTCCTCGCTCCTATTGGGGCTATGCTGTTCTCCTTGCCTGCTACCTCATCAATCGCATTCCCTCCACGGTTCTCCATGGCCAAACCCCGTTCTCCATTTTGTATCCGGGCAAGGAGCCGTTTCATCTCCCTCTCCAAATCTTTGGATGCACTGCCTTTGTGCATGCCCCTTCTGCCACCCGTGATAAGCTCTCCCCTCGCTCCACCAAATGTGTCTTTCTGGGGTATTCCACCACTCAGAAAGGCTACTGTTGCTTTGATCCCGTCCTTCGTAAGCAGTTCGTCTCTGCTGACGTCACCTTCTTCGAGAATACCTCCTACTTCTCGGCGCCTCTTCTCCTCTTCTCCCAGCTTCTGATTCTCCTGCCATTCCCTTCGTTCCCTCGTCTCCTCCTACACTCTCCACCACTACACCGTCTCCTCCACCCCTCCTCTCCTCCACCTCTCTCTCTCCCTTCTCCACCACCCTCTCCCTCCTCTCCGCTGCCGTCGCTCTCTTCTCCCGGGCTAGCTTTCTCTACCACGGATGCTCCGGATGCCGCGGGCCCGGCTGACCTGGATCTTCCTATAGCTCTTCGCAAAGGGGTGCGGACGTGCACCTTACACCCCCTTGCTGCTGTTGTTTCCTATGATCGTCTTACTCCTTCTCGCAGGGCCTTTGCACTGGCTATCTCTTCCACTGCCACACCCCGCTCCTATCAGGAGGCCCTTGCTATTCCTCACTGGAAGATGGCCATGGATGAGGAAATGGCGACCCTCACTGAGCGGGGTACCTGGACTCTTGTTCCTCCTCCCTTTGGCACTGATGTTGTTGGCTGTCGCTGGGTCTTTGTGGTCAAATTTAGCCCAGACGGCACTGTGGATCGGTATAAGGCTCGCCTTGTGGCTAAGGGCTTTACTCAGACCTATGGGGTTGATTACTTTGACACCTTCTCCCCTGTGGCTCGTCTCAGCACAATCCGGGTTCTTCTCTCTGTGGCCGTCAATCGGGATGGCCAATTTCTCAGCTGGACGTCAAGAATGCCTTCCTTTATGGTGATCTTCACGAGGCCGTTTACATGGAGCAACCTCCTGGGTATGTTGCTCAGGGGAGACACGAGTATGCCGGCTGCAGAAGGCAATTTATGGCCTCAAGCAGAGTCCTCGAGCTTGGTTTGACAAGTTCAGCGGTATTGTGGCGGCTGTTGGTTTTGTGCGAAGCTCTGCTGATCACTCTCTCTTTATTCGCAAAACTCCTTCTGGGCTGGTTGTTCTTGCTGTATACGTCGATGATATTCTTCTCACTGGCGATGACCAGGAAGGGTAGCCCTGACAAAGCTACATCTTCGCCAACATCTGATCACTAAAGATATGGGCTCTCCAAAGTACTTTCTGGGGATCGAACTCTCTCGGAAGCCCGACTCCTTAGTTCTCTCTCAGCGTAAGTATGCCCTTGATCTTTTAAAAGAGGCAGGATTGACTGGAGCTAAACCTGCCCGATGTCCCATGGCTATTGGGGAGGACAAAACCTGGACAGATGATTCGCCTCTTCTTTCAGATAGTTCGCGATACAGGCGTCTGGTTGGTAAGCTCATATATCTCACAGTGACCAGACCCGATATTTCTTATGCTGTGGGCAAGGTGAGTCAATTCATGCAAGCGCCCAGGGATTGTCATCTTCAGTCCGCCTTGCGGATCTTGGAATATGTCAAAGCAGCGCCTGGGAAAGGATTACTGTTTCAGAAGAATGGTCATCTGAGGATTGAAGCCTACTCAGATGCAAGTTATGCTGATGACAAAGAGGATCGCAAGTCTACCTCAGGTTTTTGCACCTTTGGGGGGAATCTGTGAGCTGGAAGAGTAAAAAGCAGTCTGTTGTCTCCAGGTCCAGTGCAGAAGCTGAGTATCGCAGTATGGCGTCAACCACTTGTGAGTTGAAATGGTTGCGGGCTCTCATGCTAGATTTAGGAGAGGTGTACAACCATCCTCTACCTATGTTCTGTGATAACAAGGCCGCCATATACATCTCCAAAAATCCGGTATTCCATGAAAGAACAAAGCACATTGAGGTTGACTGCCATTTCATTCGTGAAGAGATTTTAAAAGAACAGATTTGCACTCCGTTTGTCACATCTGATAAAAGAGCTAGCCGACATCTTCACCAAGCCAGTCTCCGCCTCGTTTCTGCATGTTTGCGACAAGCTGGGCATGATTGATATATATGCTCCAGCTTGAGGGGGGAGTGTGAAGTTGGAGACCGGGCGGTCTGTCTTTGCGGGTTAGAGACCGCGCGGTCTGGCGGTTTGACTCGGCGACTTGTAAACCGGGCGGTCTAAGCAATCTTCACAGGCGTCCTCTCTGCATCTCTTATTGTAAGCCGTGCGGTTAGTCCTTCTGTCTAACCGCGCGGCCTGTGCGGTTTACTTTGTACAGTCCGCTTAGCTTGTAAATTTTAGTCCCACATCTCTTATTTGTATTCTCTCTTCTCTCCTCCATTCTATATAAGGGAGGGCATACCTTTGTAATAGTTATCATTTTTGGATAATAAAATTTCGATTATTCAAAAGTTTATTCGGCTTGTTCTCTTCTTTTCGCTTCCTTTCTCTACTTTCTAACAATGCGTTGATCGAGAGTCAGCGTCAGAGCAATTAGGCTCTGTCGAGGCAGTTAGTCGCGATGCAGTCGCAGATTCAGTCCTTGTTGTCTGCCGCTCCCGCGCAGCAACCCTTAGCGCAAGATTCTGTCGCGGTTCAAGTCGTACCTGCTAATCATGTTCCTCTGGAACCCCATTGACTTTACCACCAGAGATGAACCTTATATCGCATTTCCAGCAATTGAGACCTCCCACTTATGATGAGAGTGCCGACTTTATGTTTTTGGATGATTGGATCATCTTTATCGATGAGATGTTCACGTATTCAGGGATTGCTGAAGCCCAGAAGGTAATGATTGCGGCCTACCAGCTGAAACGCCTGGCAAAGACTTGGTGGATTCAGGAAAGGGAAAGTTTGAAGGAAGGATGCTCTTGGGAGTCCTTCAAGATGATGCTGCTTAAGAAGTTCTTACCCTCGGTCGAGCATGACCGTCTGATGAATAATTTCCTGGATTTGAAGCAGAGACAGCTCACAGTGAGTGAATATGAGATTGATTTTTGTAAGTTGAGCATATTTGCTCCTGATATGGTAGCCTCGGAGGCAGGAAGAGTGAAACGTTTTCTCAAAGGATTAATAAGTGATGTCCAGCAATTGGCATGCGCTTATAGAGCTGAAAACTATGCTGAGGCAGTGGAAGCCGCTCTGAAGGTTGAGGCGATTGAAAATGCCAAGAAACGAGGTGTTGTGGCAAGGAAAGAGAAGTGGAAAGGTGATCTGGTGTGCCCGATCTGTGCAAAGAAGGGTCATGACGTCAGTCATTGCTCGTCGAAGTATAATACTTGCTTCCAGTGCCGGCAGAAGGGAGACCTGAAGTCTTCATGCCCACAGGCTCAGACTCCACTACAGCCTGCCCCGCTTCGGGCTCTGCTACCGCCACCAAAGCAGTACAGAGGGAAAGGAAAGCTGAACGTGGTGACCAGGGAGGAAGCTCAGACATCTACACAAGTGATATTAGGTTAGACCCTAGTATAATTTTTACTCTCTATTATTGCCCTAGTTTTCGTTCGTTTAGTTGTATATATTACGGTTTTAATGGAGTTTAAGGTGCGGAATAGGTGGACGCGCGTTCTTTTCGATTCGGGTATCACACATTCCTTTGTGGCGCGGAGTTTCGTAGATAAACATCGTTTGAATGTGGATCAATTAGGAGACTCCTTCAACGTTAAGCTTCCCTCCGGTGATTCGGTGATATATAATCAAGGGATACAGAGGTGCCCTATTTATCTAGGCGATTTCCTAGCCTTTACGGATCTGATGGGTTTGGATCTGGTGGATTTTGATGTGATTTTGGGCATGGACTGGCTGTCCAAGTATGATGCGGTCATCCAGTGCAAGGCAAAGCGACTGGACTTCAAGATGGACAGTGGCCAACCTATGAGCATCTATGGTTTTCAGGACAGGGTTTCCTCCTATTATTTCTGCGGTACGAGCTTGTCGTGCTATAGAGTCTGGTTGTGAGGCATTTTTGGTTTCTATTTCTGCTTTGGAAACTGCTGTTGTTACACCACGTCTTGAGGATGTCTCGGTGGTGCGAGAGTTTCCAGATGTTTTTCCTGATTGTCTTCCAGAACTTTCTTCGGTGAGGGAGATAGAGTTTGAGATAGACCTCGAGCCTAGTACTCATCCTATTGCCAAAGCACCATACTGTATGACTCCGCGTGAGTTGGATGAGCTGCGTACTCAGCTCGATGATTTACTACAGTGTGGTTTTATTAGACCAAGTTCTTCTCTGTGGGGTGCTCCTGTTTTATTCATAAAGAAGAAGGATGGATCGAAGAGGCTTTGCATCGATTATAGAGAATTGAATAAGGTGACCATTAAGAATAGATATCCCTTGCCGAGAATTGATGATCTGTTTGATCAGTTGCGTGGTAGCTCGGTATTTTCATAGATCGATCTTCGTTCAGGCTACCACCAGTTGAGAATTCATGAGGCAGATATTCCACGGACTGCTTTTCGTTCGCGGCATGGATATTTTGAGTTTTTGGTGATGTCCTTTGGTTTGACCAATGCACCCTCTACATTTATGGATTTAATGAATAGAGTGTTCAAGGATTTCTTGGACCATTTCATGATCGTATTCATAGATGACGTCCTTGTGTATTCCCGCAGTATTGAGGAGCATGCTCAACATTTGAGTTTGGTTTTGTCGACCCTGAGAGAGCATAATCTTTATGCGAAGTTGAGCAAGTGTGAGTTCTGGCTATCTCAGGTGTCTTTTCTGGGGCATGTTGTAAGGAACAATAGCAAGCAGAATTCTGATGGAAATAAGGTTCTGAATTTCATTGTTGTTTAAATTAAACTTTATCTTCCATAACATGAATTCAAGATATGTACAAATAGTTTCTTAATTATTTTATTTTTATATTAATTAATACTTATATTAAAATAATTAAAAAAAATTAAAATTGTTTGTTGTATCCTTATTTTTTAAAAAATCACATTTCTCGTATATGTTTCGTATTGTATCTTGTATCTCATTTCCGTCCCTGTGTTATATAGATAAAAATCAACTGCATCGGTCAAGTCTTTCATAGAAAAGCAGTTCCATAGGTTGTTTTTAATAACTTGCAGGGTCGGCTTGTCATTTCCGATCAATAGTATGTCATTTACATACAATATCAGGAAGACAACAATGCTCTCACTAATCCTCTTGTAAACACACAGTTCATCATCATTCTTCATAAAACCAAACTCTTTAATCTTTTCATCAAAACGAAGATTCCAACTTCGAGAAACTTTTTTTAATCCATAAATGAATCTCTGCAGCTTGCATATTTTAGTAGCTTCATCTGGAGATACAAAACTCTTGGATTGTGTCATATACACTTGCTCAAGGAGGTTTTTATTTAGGAGAGTCATTTTAACATCCATCTGCCAGATCTCGTGGTCATAAAACGCAACAATAGCAAACAGAATTCTGATGGACTTAACCGTAGCAATAGGGGAAAATGTCTTATCATAGTCAATACTATGAATTTACCTGAAACCTTTAGCCATCAGTCGCCCTTTGAATGTATGTACATTCTCATCCATGTCGGTCTTCTTCTTGAAGACCCACTTGCACCCTATGGGTCATACCCCTTTAGGTGGTTCCACCAAGGTCCAAACTTGGTTTGCATACATGAAGTCCATTTCAAATTTCATGGCCTCAAGCTACTTATCGAAGTTCGATCCATACATAGCCTCTTGGTAGGTTGCAGGTTCATTATCATGATCCATAAGCAACATATTACCTATTTGAGACACGAGAAATCCATATCTCTCAGGCTCAAACCTTTGTCTACCAGATCTACATGGGACTTGTGTTTCTTGAGAAGGTTCTCTAGCTACAACATTTTGTAGTCCTGCCTCAAGTTCTAATTTTGGTTCATTTACAGTTTGTGGTTCTTGAACTTCTTCAAGTTCAACCTTTGTAGTCTTTCTGGATAAGAACTATTTCTACAAAAGGATTTCAGTTCTCGTGATAAACACTTTGTCCTCACACGGTAGGTAAAAGTAGTATCATTTAGTTTCATTAGAATACCCCCACAAGATAACATTTATCTGACTTGGGTTCCAGCTTGTCAGGCATTTGACGTCTCATGTATGCATCAAAGCCCCAGATCTTAATAAAAGACATACTAGGATGCTTCTCATTCCATATCTCATATGGTGTCTTTAGAATCATTTTCATTGGAGCATGATTTAGTGTAAAAGCAGCAGTCTTTAGAGCAAATTCCCAAAAGGAAACAGAAAAATCTGCATGACTCATCATCGATCGTACCATGTCTAACATAGTATGATTCCTCCGCTCAGCCACACCATTATACTGTGGTGTTCTGGTTGGAGTGAGTTATGATACAATACCACACACCTTTAGATGATCACGAAACTCATGATTTAGGTATTCGCCACTTGTATCTGATCAGAGTGCTTTAACCATCTTACCCAACTGGTTCTTTACTTCATTCTTAAACTTTTTAAACTTTTCAAAGATTTCGGATTTCCACTTCATAAGATATACATATCTGTATCTACTGAAATCATCAGTAAATGTAACAAAATAGAAGTACTCACCTCTAGCCATAGAATTCATGGGTCCGCATACATCACTATGTATTATACCCAAAAGATCATCAACTCTTTCATTAAAGCTAATGAAAGGAATTGTAGTCATCTTGCCTAATAAACATGATTCGCACATCTCAAATGATTCATAATCAAATGAGTCAAGTCGTTCATTTTTATGGAACTTGGATATGTGTTTCTCATTTATATGACTCAAACAACAATATCAAAGGTACGTAGGATTTGAGTCATCGGTTTTTAGTCTTTTAGCATTTTCTATATTATAGATTGGATGGTCTAAATTCAAAACATACAAATAGTTAAACATTTGAGCTACAGCATAACAAACATAATTTTTAAATATAGAACAATATTTACTCTTAAAAATAAAAGAAAATCCAATCATGTCCAAACATGAAAAAGAAATGATGTTTCTAGTTATTGCAGAAACATAATAACAATTATTTAGTTCCAAAACAAGCTCACTGGGCAAATAAAGACGGTAAACTCCTACAGCGACAGCAGCAACTCTTGTTCTATTGCCAACAAGCAGGTCCACCTCCCATTTACTCAACATTCTTCTTCTTCTCAATTCCTGCACATTTATACAAATGTGAGAACCGCATCCGGTATCCAATACCCAAGATGAAGGAGCAGAAAAGTTTATCTTTATAACATAAATATTTGAAGCGGAAGTCATACCTCCCTTCATTTTTTGCAGACCCTCAATATAAGAAGGACAGTTCATTCTCTAATGACCAGTCTTGCCATAGTGGTGTCATTCCCCTTCCTTCATCAAGTCTTTCCTCTTCAGTGCTGAAGACTTGGGCTCAAGAGATGACTTAGGTCCAACCTTAGTCTTCTTGAAACCCTTGGCATTGCCCTTGTCTTTATGCACCATCAGTATGGGGCTAGCAGACTTCACTTTCTTCATGTTGATCTCGGCAGTTCTTAAAATGCCTAGGAGCTCGGCCAGTGTATTGTCAATTTAATTCATATTGTAATTCAAGACAAACTGCTCGTAACTGTCTGACAACAATTGCAGGATCAGGTCTGTAGCCAACTCTTGGCCTAAAGGAAAACCTACTCTTTCAAGGTTCTCTATATACCCAATCATCTTGAGTACATGAGTCTCTACTAGGTCTCGAGCTCTCATCTTACACTGAAACAATGCCTTGGTGGCATCAAACCTCTCATGGTGAGCTTGTCCTTGAAACATGTTCTTAAGGTGCTCGTCAATATCCTTACAACTCACGTTCTCAGGTTGCTTCTAAAGCTCAGAGTTCATGGTGGCGAGCATGAGGCATTCGACATCCAAAGAATCATCTTGATACTTCTTATAAGCATCTTTATCAGCTCAGGACACAATCCCAATTGGCTCTTCAGGGGAATCCTCTTCAAAGACATAGAGCTTACGCTCTTGCCTGAGAACAATTCTCAGATTTTTGTACCAGTCTAGATAATTTGTCTTGCTCAGTTTATCATTCTCAAGGATAGTTTTGTGGGATAGGGTGGAGTGAGATTCACTTTCCATGGAAATTCTATAAGAATTTATGCAAAGAAAACTCAGTACTACATTTCAAAATATATTTTTATTTCAATTAGGATTTTAATTTAAATTACTCTCACTATTTTAATCAAACTGATAACCCTCAATATCAATTTGGAGAGTTTATGTGAGCTACTCTCTTAGTGGACAAGATCCGTATTTTACCAACACTATGAATCGGCTATGGCTTTTCTCTCACAATGCAGTTATTTAGGTAGGCAACGCTTGTTGATTGCATCATCATGCAACTCTTATATGGTTGGTGAATAACTCTTTATTCGTATCCATCATATGATGCATGTTAATCCTAACCTCTGGGCACTAAACTTTTGAGGTCACTCAGTTATGTTTGACCCAATGTCGACAGTGGGATATCACAATTATCCACTCGCACACTTATCAAGATGGATTAATACACATTGCTTTGTCAAACCCAAACTTCATCGATAGAGGCAGGAAGAGAGTCATCCATAAAAATGCATCTGAATACTTAATATTGGATGAGGAATTTTAAGATAATTGATTAACACTTAATCATGGTTAACAATTAATTAATACGCACAAGGAAAAAATCACCAATACTTGACGAACTGGGCTAAATCTGAACATCTAGAACCTTCTAGATCTTCAGATTTACATGCATTGGACATGAGCAACACCAACTCCATTTACACAGTAGACCAGCTCGTCCCTCTATGTGAGATTCAAAATCTAACACACATGATTTCGCAAAACAAAACGAAAGACAGTTACTGTTTGACCACTTCTAGATCACAATAGTAACACTAACAGTACACATACCCATGTTGTCAAATACATGTCTGGGGGTATGCTACACCCGCGTGTTTTGTTTGTGCGTGGATAGCTTTGTTTTTCATTAGCTCATTTGGCTTAGAAGCGTCGATCCATCATATTTACTATTGTATACTCTACTGTAACCCATGCCCCATCTTTAACCTAAAGTTCTACAAATTCGCGCATTGAACCAAACCAGCGTTGTGGAGAGTGTGAACGGGTGAGCTTATGGTCACCGATATTGATGGATTTCTTTGGAGGATGTCCCGAGTCTCGGTCTTTGGCAATGCTCACCTTAGCGATTAATCTATTTTTTCCTTACGCGTGATCGAAATATTCACCATGATTTTAATTTTGAATATTAATAATATATAGATACAGACCTAGAAAATTGTAAACTATTTTATATAATTAAAAATTCTTTCTAATGTATTTCTACATGTGTGAGCATGCTAATTCGCATGGTACTCCGCTTTATAATTTCTATGGCAGCTAGTTCTTCTCGTTCGCATGAGGAATGGTTTGCACCGGACGAGCAAATGGTTAAGTCTGGAGTGTGATGAGTCTGATTTATATAGGGGTTTCTGGTCTCATCTGTACTCGATTTCACGCACTTGTACTTCACTTTTAGATCGATATTGCTTATATCTCACTCGTTCACACCTTCTCAAGAAGTGCACCTTTTTAGCTTGTTGTAGTGTACAATTGCGCACTCTATTATTGGGGGTAAGCACATGGTGCTCCCCATATCTTTTTGTCTTATTTCATGTTGTTTTTGTGTGTTGGTTGTCAGTGCCCATGTTGTTTGGTTTGCATTGTTGGTGGGCATATCCTCATTTCTAATTGAATTCTATCATGTAGAAATTACACAGTTGTGTGTTTCCTTGACGCACGATTTCTACGACCGTGCGCATTCTGTAGTGCCCCTGGATGGTGATCTGCCCAGGCTCGTGCGTTATGTTCGCACACAGTCGGTTTTGCCCGTGCGTAAAGAAAATTGCACGAGGTTGTCTTTTTATCTATAAATTTTATGAATTAATAACCCGTATGTTTCCTTCACGCGCGGTTGGATTCAACCATACAAGAAGGAAATCACACGATCTTTTCTGGTTGGCCTGGATTTCAGCGATTTGTCGGTACCTATGCGTTTTGTTCTCGCACAGTCGGTTTTGGCCATGCATGAACAAAATTGCACGGGCTCTTTCTTTGCATGGCTGGGTGTTTCCTGCTCGATAAATTTTGCAAGATCCACGGACGGCCGTGCGTTCGACCATGTGTGTCTATTTTCTCATACTATATAAGCGCAGGAACTTTGCCCTAATCCGGATCTTTTGATATTTTCGCTCCTAAGCTTTCCTCTTCGCGCAGTTTCGTCTCCCCCATGTTGCCCACTTCCGAGAGGAGCTCCATCCATATTTCTACTACAAATCCTTTGTTAGGGCTTCATCCTTGGCCTCCTCCATCATCGCATGCTCTCAAGCTCCATTTCAAGGTAGTTTTCATTGTACCCAAGGATTTCTCTTGCAAAGGCCGTATCCAAAGGAGATTAACGAAGAAGACGGGTTCATTGGGAGGAAGTGACAACCCTCCTCTACCCCGTACGGCAGCTGCAGACCAAGCGCGGACGAGGATTGACCTCACTCCGATTCCGGCCAAGAATCCGCTGCAAGTCTTCGTTCTTTGGTTGTAGACCTTGCTTCCTCATTGTTGAAGTTATTTTTTCTTGGATTTCTTTTTTGTATGAATGATGTTCCATGAACCCTAACATACTTTTAATGTTAATTACTTGTCTAGGGAATATTTTGTATTTTATGTGATTTAAGGAGCGCCTCCATTTCATCCTCCATTCCATCGTGCGTTGAGTTGTCGCACTACCAATTGCTAGTGTCGTGCTTTGTGATGAGGTTCCTACGAACCTCACTTCGTCGTGTGTGATCCATCCATCTGCTAGCTTCCTCGTCTACTCATCATCTAAAGCAGTGCATAGCGTCCTGCATTAGTCTCATTCTCCTTGTGAAGCAGTGTTTGTGACATGCATTAGCTTACTTTAATTTTATTTTATTTTTTCAAATCAAATCCAAAGCCCGGTTTAGTTTCTAAAATCCTTATAAGTACTTTTCTAAGTGATAAAATCGCACATCCCAATCTGCGTTCCTTTGAGTTCGCTACTTGGGGAAATTCACTCATTTTATATTACATGTGCGACCGGTACACTTGTCGTTCAACAAATCAAACACATTCCTTAATCATAAGTCAGGTAGAATTGAATCGAGGTTGTATAGGGATCTCCGGATCCAATCTCCTATATTGGTCTTCAACTTTTCGGATCTCTCGTTTGTATCTGTCGCTACCTCGAACGTTTGTTGTAAAATCCACCATGATTTCTCTCGTTGGATTTGTTTGCGGCATGCATGACTGGCTGGCTGATCGGGGTGATAGAACATCTTTACCTCGCATTAACAGAGATATTGACACTGCTAAGGTACCTGTTTGAAGATAAGCTTCCGAAAAATAACATGGATGTTTTATACCTAACTGGATATCCTTTCTAAGGACAAGCTCTCATAATCCTTTCTAAGGGCAAGGTCTAAGGATGTCTTATGCCCAACAGGTTTCCTTAGTAGACTGGGCCTCGAGATCCTTTTAAGTAGACATACGAGGTAAGGTAGGAGCCCCTCTTGAATCATAAAAGGCATCTCTTGAGATGTTCACCTTACTCAAATGGGAAAATCTCAATAGTCAATGCCTGAGGATTTCGACACAGATAATTTCAATTAATACCACGAGTATTGCAAGTCTAAAGATAAGTTTTAATGTTTCATCTAGGTGTCACGTGATCATTAGCAGGGGTATTTACGACATTCCACATCTCAGCAAAAATATCCCTCTTGGATAGGATAGTACTCTCGGGAATTCACTATTACTCACAGCAGGGATTTAGTACGCCCATAATATATCATTTCAGAGAGAAATGGAATTCCCAAATTCCCACCAAAAATAATATGAAGCAGATGTATCCTCTTAGCTCCATATTAATGGTGCATAAAGGTAAGGGCAAGGCCAAAAATTTAAAGGAACTAAGATGAGATCCAAGTATATTCTTAATCCTAAATCTTCTGCATTGAAACTGAAAGAATTGGCAAATGAAGCGAATTGCCACCATTGTGGTAAGGCAAAGAATTAGACGAGGAGTTGTGCTCAATTGGTGACGAGGAGTTAAAAAACTCCATAATTAAGCGTGCTTGGGCGAGAGTTGCGGGATGGGTGACCTCGCGGGAAGTCCCTGCTCTGCCCGCTTAACTTGAGTTTCCCTCATCGAAATGAGGTATGCGGTTCGAGACCCAACCTCAACAACCGACCATTAGAGTTAGCGGTTGCGGCCAATCAAATCTGTGGGGATGGATAGGGGCACTGGTTTGCAGGCCTGTAGTGCACCCACACTAGATGGGGGCATTATATAAAAAGTGCACTTTTATGTAATTCCCCTGTATACTGTGGGTGCGCTATAGGTCTGCAGACCAGTAGATTAGATTGCCCGCAACCGCTAATCCATGGGCGGGTTGTTGAGGTTGGGTCTTGAACCGCAGACCTCCTTTTAATGAGGAAAACTCAAGTTAAGCGGGCAGCGTAGGTACTTCCAAGGAGGTCACTGATACGATCCCGGAGAGCAACCCAGCGAGGGGAAGGGCTGATGGTGGTGAGGAAGAAGAGGGGGATTAGGGTTGAGAAGAAAACCTTGGGAGCAACCCTAAATTTTATTCATCCAAGGAACATCAAAAAGGAGTACATTGACCCCATATAGGCGCGAGGTGCGGATAGTGAAAGCACGGTACTAATAGAAAAGCATACACAACATAATAGAAAGTAACAGCATGTAAATAAAAATAATGATCTCGGCGGCGCGTCTTCAGTCACTCCTCCAGATGGAGTCGTCGTCATCTTCCTCCGCATGGAGACCCGCCATGGCATCTTATTGACGTGCGCGTTCGTAAAAATACCACCATCTGGAAAATGTGTATTGTCCTCAAGGAAGTAGTCAGCGAACTAGCTGCGGAAGTCATCCCGAGGAAGCCATGTAGCACTGAGTCTGGGTGATTAGCCCAGGCGACTAAAATTTCCTTCAAAATATTTTCTCCCGATAGAAGGCAACGGCGGTCAAGTATCTTGGTCGTGTAATACGATGCCTAGCTGGCGAGATCGACGTCAGCCGGAATGTGATCTGTGGTGGTGAGGTTGCCCAACACAAGGCGTAGATAAGAAACGTGGATTGGGTGTATGCGGCTCTCAGCGGAGAGGCAGAAGCAGCAGGCGACAGGACCGATATGTGTTAGTATCTCAAATGGGCAAAAGAACCGGGGAGCTGCTTCAGGCAGGCCAGCGGGTAACAGCAGCTAGCGGTAAAGGTGTAATTTAATGAACACCTTCTCCACCACCTGAAAGGAGAGGTCGCGCTGCTTACTGTTAGCAAAAGAGGACGTCTTCTGTTGGGCACGTAAGAGGTGATGCTTCAGGCAGTACGGAATGGTGTCATGGTCCTGTAGGGTTTGGCCAAACTCTCGACCTGACACTCTCTCGGTAGATGGTGAAGAATAGATGGCGGCGTCCGACCATAGACAGGATCGAATAGGGTGGTACCTGTTGCGTAGTAGTAGGAGGTGTTGTAGGAGTACTCGGCCCAACAGAGCCACTTGGACAATCCGGGGGGGGCTACTCCCTGATAAAACTGCGGAGGTATGTCCCCAAGTAGCGGTTGAGAAAGTCGGACTGGCCTGTACAACCCCGTATCCGGTCGAGCGGGATCCTCCCCAAGTGACGCGCTCGGGACATGCTATGAGCGACGTTGTGGTGCAGCCTCGTTCGAAGACGTGCGGGTCCTCATGCGTGCGCGTGGAGGTTTTATGTGTATATGCTTGACATTTATATGTATATATATATATATGTTTATATATATATATATATATATATATATATATATATATATATATATATATATGTGTGTGTGTGTGTGTGTGTGTGTGTGTGTTTAATTTTATAATATATATATTATATTATATATATATTATATGAGATTATTGAGATAAGGGGGATGGATAAAAAGAGGAGCAGGCGGGGAGCTGAGGGGGGACGAGACAGCACAGAGAAAAAGAAAAAGGAAAGAGAGGGGAAGGAGGTCGGGTACAGTAGAGGGGGTACAGCAAATGGACAGAAAAAAAAAGAAATAGAAGGGGGAGGAGGGGCTCGGCATACAAGGAGCAGAGCCAAAATAAAAAAGAAAAATAGGAGCAGATAGGGCAAGCTCGGGGGGGGAGGAGACAGGGGGAGGAAAGAAAAGAGGAGAGCAGTCGCATTTTTCAGCTTCTCCGGCGCCGACCGGCTGCTCAGGACCCCGTTCCGCGCTCGGGGTAGTGCAGAACCAAGAACCAGGGCCTCTCCCCCACAGGCGAGCCTTCGGACCTGCCAGCTAGTAGGAGTCAGGCAGCGGGTCTACTTGGGGCCAAGCCGCGCTCGGGGTATTGCAAAACCAAGAACCAGGACCTCTCCCCCACAGGCGAGCCTTCGGACCTGCCAGCTAGTAGGAGCCAGGCAGCGGGTCTACCTGGGGGTCTCCTCTCCAACCCAACTCCCACCCCCGAGTGAGCCCACTGTCCATTTTTCTGTCCATTCTTTGAGCTCTCTCTAGGACAGCATTCAGCCTGATCAGCGATCGGTTTTGAAGCGTACCGCTTCCCGATCTTTGATGCCTTGAACGATACGCCCATTTTGCTGCCGCCGATCAGCTGTGAGAACCCTAGCAACAAACCAGCAGAGAGAGCCCTGGAGAGGGGAAGAAGGTCGGGTATAGCAGAGGGGTACAGCAAATGGACAGAAAAAAGAAAAATAAATAGAAGGGGGAGGAGGGGCTCGGCACAGAAGGAGCAGAGCCAAAATAAAAAAGAAAAATAGGAGCAGATAGGGCAAGCTCGGGGGGGAGGAGACAGGGGAGGAAAGAAAGAGGAGAGCAGCCGAATTTTTCAGCTTCACCGGCGCCGACCAGCTGCTCAGAACCTTCTTCCTCGAACGGAAGCGATTCCTATATGGTTGGATGGCTACCAATATCATCCCAGGTCTTCGAGGTTCTCCCTACTTTGCTGGTGCTCTCCTCCCCGTCTTCCGCATCCGGGAAAAAGCTCCAAACACTCGTTCTCCTTTGGGGCTGATCGAAGACTGTCGGTTTGTTGCTAGGGTTCTCACAGCTGATCGGCGACAGCAAAATGGGCGTATCGTTCAAGGCATCTAAGATCGGGAAGCGGTACGCTTCAAAACTGATCGCTGATCAGGCTGAATGCTGTCCTAGAGAGAGCTCAAAGAAGATCTCCCATGCATTTAATGGACCTGGATTAGTGAATCGAGATCGGCCACCGGCGCAGCCTAGAGCAAGTTTCGCATAGAGCAAGGCTGGTCGAGCCCTAGCTCTCCGTCACCGCCGCAGCCGCCTGGAGCAAGGTCGGCTAGGAGCTCCTCTCCCGGCACCGCCTTCAGTAAGAATATCCAGGAGCTCCTCTCCGGCACCGCCGACAAAAAACACGCGTCAAGGGTAACAAAATTTCTACTTGGGCAGGTGAAGCCCTCATTTTCCATATTTGCATGGAAGCCCCTCTCCACCAACGGGTGGGGAAGGGAGCTCTCTGATGGGTTGACGTGTACGTCCCTGCAATTAACTGTGTTAGCACCCGGAAGTGTGAGTACGGGTTTAGGCATGCTGTGTGAAGCTCATCCGGACGTGTGAGCCAGATTGGTGATGTTCTGGGGTTCCCGGAGAAGACTCCGAGGAAGTTTTATATTATCCATTGGCAGGGAATGCGCGCCACAGCCCCCGAAAAAGGGGTGTGTGCAATATATTTAGCCAGCTTATGTTAGCCGACTGACGTTTAGCTGACCGCCGCTTGTCGATACGTTGGCGTACAGGTGTTGCGGTACCAAGAGGGGAGTAGCGGGCTTAAGCCCAATCTTGTTCCGGCCCTCAAAGGCCTATTTTTGCTTATATTGTCGGCCTGCGTGCCGAAGTATGAAATTCATATTCCTGTAATATTTTATAATATTTGTGTTGCTCTGTGTGTGCGTAGTTTACTTCTTCTTCATATTAGGCGGGCGGTGTTCTCGTGAATCGCTCGCCCCGTGGGGGCCCCGAGGCATAGTTGCCAGGAAGCCCCTGATGGCCTGTTGACAGCCTTTTAGAACAGCGGAGTCGCGTTGTTCGTAGCCCAGCTTGGGCAGTGTGTCGTGGAATTACTCGGCGAGATTGCGCCATTAGTAGGGCGGGTGAGGAGCATTTTGCATAGACCCAAGGAGACACATTTGTATAGGAGAGAGTTGATCTCGAGATCCTCCTTAGATATTCCGGTCGGCCGAGAGCGCCCTCCGAAGGTGTCTTAGCTTAGCCTTTGGCTTGGGAGGGAAGAGTTTGTTAGTCTTCCGGGTATGCGGTGGGTCATCCACGCTGAGACCTTGGGTCTGTCCCTTGTGTTCCTAATCTTATGCCTAGATTGTTCGCTTGAGGGCAGTAGGTGCGCGGTCACCCCTCTTTTGGGACCCCAAACTCCACAGAGGTCTTTTTGGCTTCAACAGTTATGGTGCAGTGAGCGTGGAGTGTGACCAGCACAGAAAAACTCAGTCGAACGTCATGGCTATAGAAGAGGAACCAAGTGACGACCAGGGTCATGTGATGAAAGAAGTCCCCTCCCATTCCCCTCTTGTCGCTAGGATGTTCGATCCTGGAGATCAAAACGTGCCTTAGGGAGAATATTATATGATCGACCCCGGTTCTCAGGAGGGTGTACGTAGCGGGTAGAGATGCTCTGTGTCGGACTTTGACTTGATTGACCGGGTTAATAGTTCTTTTGATTTATTTGTTTACCTTTGTGTTGGAGAGGAGACCCCGAGAAGACCCGCTGACCACGCTCTCATCAAGCTGGCAGGGCTGTAGGCTCACTCGAGGGTTGGAGTTGGGTTGGAGAGGAGACCCCCAGGTAGACCCGCTGCCTGGCTCCTACTAGCTGGCAGGTCCGAAGGCTCGCCTGTGGGGGAGAGGTCCTGGTTCTTGGTTCTGTACTACCCCGAGCGTGGCTCGGCCCCAGGTAGACCCGCTTCCTGGCTCCTACTAGCTGGCAGGTCCGAAGGCTCGCCTGTGGGGGAGAGGTCCTGGTTCTTGGTTCTGCACTACCCCGAGCGCGGCTCGGCCCCAGGTAGACCCGCTACCTGGCTCCTACTAGCTGGCAGGTCCGAAGGCTCGCCTGTGGGGGAGAGGTCCTGGTTCTTGGTTCTGCACTACCCCGAGCGCGGCTCGGCCCCAGGTAGACCCGCTTCCTGGCTCCTACTAGCTGGCAGGTCCGAAGGCTCGCTTGTGGGGGAGAGGTCCTGGTTCTTGGTTCTGCACTACCCCGAGCGCGGCTCGGCCCCAGGTAGACCCGCTGCCTGGCTCCTACTAGCTGGCAAGGTTCGAAGGCTCGCCTGTGGGGCAGAGGTCCTGGTTCTTAGTTCTGCACTACCCCGAGCGCGGCTCGGCCCCAGGTAGACCCGCTGCCTGGCTCCTACTAGCTGGCAGGTCCGAAGGCTCGCCTGTGGGGGAGAGGTCCTGATTCTTGGTTCTGCACTACCCCGAGCGCGGCTCGGCCCCAGGTAGACCCGCTTCCTGGCTCCTACTAGTTGGTAGGTCTGAAGGCTCGCCTGTGGGGGAGAGGTCCTGGTTCTTGGTTCTGCACTACCCCGAGCGCGGCTCGGCCCCAGGTAGACCCGCTGTCTGGCTCCTACTAGCTGGCAGGTCCGAAGGCTCGCCTGTGGGGGATAGGTTTGGTTTGAGAACTTCATCGGCACCCCGAGCTCGGCTCGGCCCCAGGTAGACCCGCTGCGCAGGCTCTCATCTAGCTAGTAGGTCTGAAGGCTCGCCTGTGGGGGATTAGTTTGGTTTGAGAACTTCAACGGCACCCCGAGCTCGGCTCGGCCCTAGGTAGACCCGCTGCGCAGGCTCTCATCTAGCTGGCAGGTCCGAAGGCTCGCCTGTGGGGGATAGGTTTAGTTTGATAACTTCATCGGAACCCCGAGCTCGGCTCGGCCCCAGGTAGACCCGCTGCGCAGGCTCTCATCTAGCTGACAGGTCTGAAGTCTCGCCTGTGGGAGATAGGTTTGGTCTGAGGAAACTTCATCGGCACCCCGAGCTCGGCTCGGCCCCAGGTAGACCCGCTGCGTAGGCTCTCATATAGCTGGCAGGTCTGAAGGCTCGCCTGTGGGGGATAGGTTTAGTTTGAGAACTTCATCGGCACCCCGAGCTCGGCTCGGCCCCAGGTAGACCCGCTGCGCAGGCTCTCATCTAGCTGGCAGGTCCGAAGGCTCGCCTGTGGGGGATAGGTTTGGTTTGAGAACTTTATCGGTACCGCGAGCACGGCTCGGCCCCAGGTAGACCCGCTGCCTGGCTCCTACAAGCTGGCAGGTCCGAAGGCTCGCCTGTGGGGGATAGGTTGGTTTGAGGAAACTTCACCGGCACGCCGAGCTCGGCTCGGCCCCAGGTAGACCCGTTGCGCAGGATCTCATCTAGCTGGCAGGTCCGAAGGCTCACCTATGGGGGATAGGTTTGGTTTGAGGAAACTTAATCGGCACCCCGTGCTCGGCTCGACCCCAGGTAGACCCGCTGCGCAGGCTCTCATCTAGCTGGCAGGTCCGAAGGCTCGCCTGTGGGGTATAGGTTTGGTTTGAGGAAACTTCATCGGTACCCCGAGCTCAGCTAGGCCCCAGGTAGACCCGCTGCGCAGGCTCTCATCTAGCTGGCAGGTCCGAAGGATCGCCTGTGGGGGATAGGTTTGGTTTGAAAACTTCATCGGCACCCCGAGCTCGGCTCGGCCCCAGGTAGACCCGTTGTACAGGCTCTCATCTAGCTGGCAGGTCCGAAGGCTTGCCTGTGGGGGATAGGTTTGGTTTGCGGAAACTTCATCGACACCCCGAGCTCGGCTCGGCCCCAGGTAGACCCGCTGTGCAGGCTCTCATCTAGCTGGCAGGTCCGAAGGCTCTCCTGTGGGGGTAAGGGACCCCGAGTGCTGCTCGGCCCCGGGTAGACTCGTTGCTCAGGCTCTCATTAGCGGGGCAGGGCGGTAGGCACACCTAGGGGAAAGGATTAGCTCCGCGTGTTCAAGAGATTGCAAAATATCTGGCTTCATTTTTTCACAATATCTTGAGGAATTTTGTACTTATTGTAAGTAATGATATAAGGGCAATCCAATAGCAGTGAGCAAAAATGTATCGTGTGGTTCAACAAGATCAGAAGGGGCATGGAGGGATTAGTGTTTTAAATGCAAATTTTGGATTCTCCCAAAATTTTTCTTTGGGTCGGCTCCCACTCGCCGGATACTTGGGGTTGGTCATTTCTTTTCGAGCTTGTACCAACCTCGAAAAGAGCGGGGATTGTGTACAACCCCGTATCCGGTCGAGCGGGATCCACCCCAAGTGATGCGCTCGGGACATGCTATGAGCGACGTTGTGGTGCAGCCCCGTTCGAAGGCGTGCGGGTCCTCATGCGTGCGCGCGGAGGTTTTATGTGTATATGCTTAACATTTATATGTATATATATATATATATATGTTTAAATATATATATATATATATATATATATATATATATATATATGTTTAATTTTATAATATATATATTATATTATATATATATATATTATATGAGATTATAGAGATAAGGGGGGATGGATAAAAAGAGGAGCAGGCGGGGAGCTGAGGGGGGACGGGACAGCACAGAGAAAAAGAAAAAAGGAAAGAGAGGGGAAGGAGGTCGGGTACAGCAGAGGGGGGTACAACAAATGGATAGGAAAAAAGAAAAAGAAATAAAAGTGGGAGGAGGGGCTCAGCACAGAAGGAGCAGAGCCAAAATAAAAAAAGAAAAATAGGAGCAGATTGGGCAAGCTCGGGGGGGGGGGGGGGGGGGGGGAGGGGGAGGAGACAGGGGGAGGAAAGAAAAGAGGAGAGCAGCCGCATTTTTCAGCTTCACCGGCACCGACCGGCTGCTCAAGACCTTCTTCCTCGAACGGAAGCGATTCTTGTATGGTTGGATGGCTACCAATATCATCCCAGGTCTTCAAGGTTCTCCCTACTCTGCTGGTGCAATCCTCCCCGTCTTCCGCATCCGGGAAAAAGCTCCAAACGCCCTGTTCTCCTTTGGGGTTGATCGAAGACTGCGGGTTTGTTGCTAGGGTTCTCACAGCTGATCGGCGGCAGCAAAATGGGCGTATCGTTCAAGGCATATAAGATCGGGAAGCGGTACGCTTCAAAACCGATCGCTGATTAGGCTGAATGTTGTCCCAGAGAGAGCTCAAAGAAGATCTCCCATGTATTCAATGGACCTGGATTAGTGAATCGAGATCGGCCACCGGCTCAGCCTAGAGTAAGATCCTCATAGAGCAAGGCTAGTCGAGCTCTAGCTCTCCGTCACCGCCGCAGCCGCCTGGAGCAAGGTCGGCTAGGAGCTCCTCTCCCGGCACCGCCTTCAGTAAGAATAGCCAGGAGCTCCTCTCCCGGCACCGCCGACAAAAAACACGCGTCAAGGGTAACGAAATTTCTACTTGGGCAGGTGAAGCCCTCATTTTCCATATTTGCATGGAAGCCCCTCTCCACCAACGGGTGGGGTAAGGGAGCTCTCCGACGGGTTGACGTGTACGTCCCTGCAATTAACTGTGTTAGCGCCAGGAAGTGTGAGTACGGGTTTAGGCATGGTGTGTGAAGCCCTTCCGGACGTGTGAGCCGGATTGGTGATGTTCTGGGGTTCCCGGAGAAGACTCCGAGGAAATTGTATATTATCTATTTGCAGGGAATGCGCGCCACAGCCCCCAAAAAAGGGGTGTGTGCAATATATTTGGCCAGCTTATGTTAGCCGACTGGCGTTTAGCTGACCGCTGCTTGTCGAGACGTTGGCGTACAGGTGTTGTAGTACCAAGCAGGGAGTAGCGGGCTTAAGCCCAAGCTTGTGCCGGCCCTCGAAGGCCTATTTTTGCTTATATTGCCGGCCTGCGTGCCGAAGTATGGAATTCATATTCCTGTAATATTTTATAATATCTGTGATGTTCTGTGTATGCGTAGTTTACTTCTTCTTCATATTAGGCGGGCGGTGTTCTCGTGAACCGCTCGCCCCGTGGGGGCCCCGAGGCATAGTTGACGGGAAGCCCCTGATGGCCTGTTGACAGCCTTTTAGAACAGCGGAGTCGCGCTGTTCGTAGCCCAGCTTGGGCAGTGTGTCGTGGAATTGCTCGGCGAGATTGTGCCATTAGTAGGGCGGGTGAGGATCATTTTGCATAGACCCAAGGAGACACATTTGGATAGGAGAGAGTTTATCTCGAGATCCTCCTTAGATATTCCGGTCGGCTGAGAGCGCCCTCCGAAGGTGTCTTAGCTCAGCCTTTAGCTTGGGAGGGGAAGAGTTTGTTAGTCTTCCAGGTATGCGGTGGGTCCTCCACGCTGAGACCTTGGGTTTGTCCCTTGTGTTCCTAATCTTATGCCTAGATCGTTCGCTTGAGGGTAGTAGGTGCGCGGTCACCCCTCTTTTGGGACCCCAAACTCCACAGAGGTCATTTTTGGCTTCAACATGGCCATCCTTTTGCGGGTGATAAGCAGTGCTCATGTGGAGGCGAGTGCCATGTAGCAGAAAAAGTGTTCCAGAAGGAACTCAAGAAAAGCGGATCACGATCGTTTACGATCAAACAAGGAAACCCATGAAGGCATGCAATGCCACTGATAAAGTTGCCCGTAACTGTGGCGACAGTGTAGGAGTGACGAATGGAATTAAATGGTCGTATTTGGATAGTTTGTCCACCATGACCACGATACAGTCAAATCTCTGGGAGTGTAGTAGCCAAGTAATGAAATCCATGACCACGCCATCCCAAAAGCGATCCAGAATGGGAAGAGGCTAAAGGAGGTCAACTGGAAATGTTGTCTCGTACTTGGCCTTCTGGCAGACCAGACAGGAAGCCACGAATGTCTTGACTTGTCTGAACATGTGGGGCCAGTAAAGGGAGGCCGCTAAACAACGGTGGGTACGGAAGGCCTCGATGTGCCCTCCGAAGGGCAATGTGTGAAATGATAGTGAAGGGAGCACGAGAACAAGGTGGACCTTGAAGAACAAGTGACCCCATACAAGCAAGTATGGTGTATGGATGGTGGCGTCCACGATGAGCGCCGTCCGAATCTCAGATAAAACGGGGTCGGCCTGAACCTCGTGTCCGATGTTCGCCGCGTCTTCCCAGGTCGGCCGAGAGATAGTTGTGAGCTTTAGTGACTGCCTCTGATGAGAGAGGGCTTCGACCACTCGGTTCACCCTCCCAGGGCAAAAATTGATGGTGAAATCATAGCCCAGGAGTTTGGCCACTGACACCTGCTGGGCAGGCACTGTGATTTTCTATTTGAGGAGGTAGCGGAGGTTGTTGTGGTCGGTGCAGACCACGAAGGGGCGTCCCAGCAAATATGGGATCCAATGCTAAACTGAGAGATGAGGCCCATGAGCTCGTTCTCATATGTGGAGCAGCTGTGGATGGTGCTGAAGAAAGTACGACTAAAATAGGCTATCGACCTTCCGACCTGAATGAGGACGGTTCACACTCTGGAGCCCGATGCTCCACACCCCACTTGGTCATGGCCAGCACCGGCACGCGGAATATAGCATGTTGCAGGGTGGCAAAAGGCAGAAGCATCCGCGGCCGTCCACTGAAAATGGCCCTCCGACGTCTTCAGGAGTTGCATGAGTGGGCGAGCTAGCTACCTATAGCCTTGGATGAAATGGCGATAGAATCCCGTCAAGCCGAGGAATCCCTGGACGTCCCGCAGGGATGTAGGAGTCGGCCAAGGAAGGACCTCCGCAATCTTCTCCTCGTCCATGGCGACCCCCCGGGCGAGATGGTGTGACCGAGGTACCTCACCAAAGGAACACTTTTTGGGGTGGAGTTTGAGGTGATGGTTTCAGATGGTAGTCAGAGTGAGGCGAACGTGCTAGAGGTGATCCTACCAGGAAGAACTGTATACCTAAATGTCAACAAAAGACAAGAACTTGTCGACAAAGTACCGCCCAAAAAATGTCGTTCAACATCTCCTAGAAGATGGTTAGTACGTTGGTCAGGCCGAAGGGCATGACCAAGAACTCGCAGTGTCCATCGTGCGTCTGGAAGGCAGACTTGGCAATGTCATCGGGTCGTACCCGAATCTAGTGATAGCCTGTTCGGAGGTCTATCTTGGTAAATAATATGGCGTCATGGAGCTCGTCCAGAAGCTCCTGAATAACTGGGATCGGGTACCTATCCGGAATGGTGGCCTTATTGACTAAGAGGGCCAGGCTAGAGAAGGGGCTTGCACTAGTGTTGATGAGGCCCCCCATCAACATATCACAAATCAGACGATTAATCGCGTCCTTCTGCCCATGGACATAGCGGTAAGGGCGTACCGACACCGCCGCAGCACTGGGTTGGGGGGAATGGCGTGAACCGCCAGGCGAGTTGGAGGGAGGTACGTCAGTCGGGGGCTCAAATATGTCGGCGAACTCGGCGAGTAATGCATGAAGGTCGCTCGAGTGTGAAAGAGGTGACAATGTCGGAGCAGAGAGCGGCCAAAGTCATGAGGAAAATTCGATGTCGACAGTCTGCTAAATCGCAAGGGCAGAGACCGTGGAGCGAAGCAGAGCGGAGTTGACCACCAGGTGGCACGTCTGGCCCTCCTGAAGGAACGGATAATCATATTGTCCTAGTTGACTCGCACTTCGCCCAGCATACACAGCTAAGCCACTCCCAAAATGTCGTCAATACCACTAAGGCCAAAGGCGTAGAAGCATGTGGTCAACCAGCACGACCCCACTATTAGGGAGAGAAGTGTGCAACACATGTGGACAGGCCTACAACGCCCATCGCCCAGACAGGCAGTAAAGTCAAGAGAGGCAACCAAGGGAAGGTGAAGTTGGTGTGACTGGGCTGAGATGAAGTTGTGGCTTGCACCACTGTCCACCATGAGCACATTGGGACGAACACGCAACGGCCTGCCAGCTTCATGGTCTGAGGTCCCGATATACCGCCCACTAATAAATAGGGCAGTTCCAAGCGGTGAAAAGTAGGTGAGATCCACCGCGTCGTCACCCTCGGATAGCTCGACGGCCTCGAAGTCCTCCAAAGTGACATTTGGGTCGAAGTAGATGACGATGGCATGGAACTCTTTGATGGAGCACACATGCATATGAGACTACGGCTGACGCCACAGGAAACAAAGTCCTCTGTTGCGGAATTCATTGTAAGTACTATTGGAGATGCGCTGGGGAAAAATCAGTTAGCCGGGTCGGTCTCCCCCGGGGGCGACCACTGCGGGGCTGTCGAAGGAGGCGGGCGCCAGGGCAGATGAGGAGGATGGTGACTGGCTGCAGAAGCAGGCGCTCTGGGGGCGAGGCCAGCCTACACCAGACACGTCATGTCAAGGGCATTTGAGACCGTGCAGGGATGGTACATGTGGAGACGAGAGAGGATATAGGGCAGGATCCCCTGCATGAAGAAGCCTAGGTAATGGTTGGGTGGCAAGTCGGGGACATGAGTGACAAAGGCTATAAATTCATTAATGTAGTCGTCCAGGCTAGTTATCAGGAGGATGCCGCATAGCCGCTCGATAGAGGAAGATCCAGCATAGTTGGTGTCGTGCCGCCTGATCATCTCCATTTTGAGCTCGGACTAGGAGAGGTACAGGTTGGATTAGCTAAGCCATCAAGCCAGTGGGTTGCCAAGTCGTCCAAGCCAACCACAACCGTAGATACCTTATCGTCCTCCGGTGTATACTTGAGGTTGAAATATTGTTCCGCCTTGGCGATCCACCCCATCGGGTCTACGCCGGCAAAAGAGGGAATATCGCGGGAGAGGGCGGACTGAACCTGAATGGTCGGAGGAGGGTGTCCGGAGGAAGCAAGCGGTAGCCCGACACTGAGGAAAGATCTGTCATTCGCGGGAGAGCTGGAGCCGGACACGATGGTGGCGGACGCCCAGAGGGAGTCAATCTTGGAGTGGAGGGCGAGTAGGGAGGTGTGCATGGAGGCAACAAAGTTGTTCTTGAGCCTCGACGCAACGGCTAAGAGCTTCAGAGGAGGAATCATGAGTGAGGTTGCCGGAGTAACGAGTGGTGGAAGCCATGGAGCTAGAGACGTCAGACGGAGGTTGGTACGGGCAGACCTGGCTGAGATCGGCAGAACCCTAAGGCCAGCGGCCTTCCTGCATCAAGACAGGATCGAACGAGCGGATCAAGGGACGCCCAGGCATTGTAAGCATCAGAATTACCCAGGCATCGACGCTAGGGTAGAGCATCGGATGTAGCGGGCGGAAATAGTGAGTCGGCGCTGAATCAAGCAGAGATGAGAGAATAGGCGCGGGATCGAGTGAATCGGCTCTGTAGCGGAGCAAAAACGGTTTTTCTTCGACAATCGGGTGGGTCGGCGTGGGATCGGGTGCAGAAATGTGTTGGCATACGGTCACGAGCAGTCGAGCACTGACAGCGAGATGGTGGGCGGTGAGGCAGGTCGGACCAAATTTATACGATCCCAGAGAGGAACCTTGCGAGGGGAATGACATGCGATGGTGAGGAAGAAGAGGGGGATTAGGGTTGAGAAGAAAACCTTAGAGAGCAACCCTAAATTCCATTCATCCAAGGATCATCAAAAAAGAGTACAACACCACCCTTTATAAGCGTGGGGTGAGGATTGCAAAAGTACGATGCTAATAGAAAGTGAACACAACATAATATGAAATAATAGAATGCAAATAAAAATAATCATCTTGGCGGCATGTCTTCAGTCTCTCCTCCAGACGGATACGTCATTGTCTTCCTCTGCGTGTAAACCCGCCACGACGTCTCGGCGACGTGCGCGGCTGTAACAGTCACCCATCCCGCTACTACTCTCGCGCAAACACACTTAACTACGGAGTTTTTCCACTCCTATCACCAATTGAGCTTGAAGAGTGGAAAAACTTCATAGTTAGGCGTGTTTGGGCAAGAGTAGTAGCGGGACGGGTGACCTCCTGGGAAGTCCTTGTACTGCCTGCTTAACTTGAGTCTCCTTCATCATAAGGAGGTCTTCAGTTCGAAACCCAACCTCAACAACCTGTCATTGTAATTAGCGGTTGCGGCCAATCAAATCTGTGGAGATGAGTTGGGGTCACTAGTTTGAAGGCCTGTGGCGCATCCCCAGTAGACTGGGGAGTCATATAAAAAGTGCAGACAAGTGACCTCAACTCATCTCCACGGATCTGATTGGCCACAAATGCTAATTCCAATGGCGAGTTGTTTAGGTTGGGTCTCAAACTACAGACCTCCATTTGATGAGGGAAACTCAAGTTAAGCGGGCAGCACAGAGACATCTCAAGAGGTCACCCATCCCGCTACTACTCTCGCTCAAGCACGCTTAACTATGGAGTTTTTCCACTCTTCATCATCAATTGAGTTTAATTGGTGATGAGTGGAAAAACTACATACTTAAGCGTGCTTGGGCGAGAGTAGTTGGGGGATGGGTGACCTCCTATGAAGTCTCTGTGCTGCCTGCTTAATTTGAGTTTCCCTCATCAAAAGGATGTTTGTGGTATGAGACCCAACCTCAACAACCCGCCATTGGAATTAGCGAAAGAGGTCAATCAGATCCGTGGAGATGGGTTTGGGTCATTGATCTGCAGACCTGTAGCGCACCCACATAGACTGGGGCGTTACATATCTTCAGGATCTGCAAAAGAAGAAAGGATCCTGTAACTTCCACTTCAGGTATATTTGTTATAGAAGTCAATCTTTCTACTCCATCTTGAGTATTGGGTACCAGATGTGGTTCTCACATTAAATACTAATTATTCATAAATCATTTCTTGATTCAGGGTGAGTTTATTTAATTATTTTGGATGGTAAGCAAGGATTGTATCCAGCAACCACCTCCCAAACAGCTAATTGGAAGTTTTATCAGGTAGAAACAAATAGCTAGAATTAAGCGAATATTCAAGTTTGTAAGGGAATAAGGCAAAGTAAATAATGTTAGGCAACATAAAACAATATAAATTACTGCTAACTGTATTTCAGTTACCTAGTCCCCTGACAAAATACAATATCAGCCATTTTACAATGCTGCTCAGCAGGATACATCTCTTTTTGTTTCAAAGCATCCTGCTTAACATATTGGTATGTCCAAGTCAGTTACAAAATCGGGGGAAGAAAAATACAAGAAATAAAAAAAAATATTTTCTAGGTATTACTCTAAAGCATAAATAAAAGACTGGAAAATAACAAAGACAATCTTTATTGCCGAATGTATTTATAGAACTCAAGTGAGAATTTTCAAAGAGCAAATGACCGAAATGATCACAAATTGTTTAAAATTTATTGATTTTAACAATAAAATTACTATTTATCAAATGTGATCCACAAAATTAACCAAATACTACAGGTTTGAACCTTCCTACAAACATCAGACTAAATCTTTACAGGTTTAGCAAAAATAAATTGAGCCTTGTATAGTACCTCCTTGCATACCTTTAGTTCCAGATTGTGCATGGAGAAGTTTGCAGCTCTCCTCCAATCTGTAAATATTATAATATTTACTCCCTTCTTGGTAAGATATCTGTTGGAAAAGCCCATGTAAATAGACTGAAAGGGGAAACTAGATCTGATATACTCTAAAGGGGGGGTGAATAGAGTATATGGTGCTTTTTAAAACACAAAGAAAAACTTTTGCAAAGCTTTACAACACTTGTTGTAATGGGTGTAAGCAGGTAAGCAGAAGTAAAACTAAACACAAAACTAAGCTATGCAGAAGTAAAACACAAGAAAATCTAGGCCAGAAACAAAAAGAAAACATGCAGAACCAGATGACACAAGGAAATATAGTGGTTCCCCAACTTGGGTACATCCACTCTTCTACCACCCTAGGTAGGAATCCACTGCAGGATGAGTTGATCAGGTGTCCTGGGCACCAATGAGCTTTTGATAAGGTGCTCAAAAACCAAATCAGATTTTTTGATCAGGTGTCTTGCCACCAATGAGCTTTTGACAAGGTGCTCAAAAACCAGATTCAAACTTTTAAAGGGAGTTTGAAAAACCCTTTACAGAGAGGGGGTTGAGAGAGTTATGACAGTCTTCTCTTTCTCAATCAACTGAGAAGACTAAGTGGATTGATTTCAAAGCTCCCCCTGAGTCCTTGATCTTCAGGAAGATGAGCTTTGCTGAGGGTGATAGGCCTCCAAAAATAGATCTCCAGCAGAAGATGATTTCAGCAAGCTGAAATGTTGATTGTCTGGAGTCTTGAAATGATGTTGGCCTTGAACACTTGAGAGCTGAAGAGATCTGAAGAATGTTTGAAAGTTTGATCTCTTGATGATGAGTGTTCTTCTGAATTCTTGTTGACAGAATATTTTTCAGAGTCTCTGTATATTGAGAGGTGTCCAATTCTTGCCTAATCTCTTTATTCAAAAAACATTCTATCTTTTATTCTCTGAGTCTGAATAGAATATTACTCTGTCAAGGATAGCCGTTGGTCTGCATTGATTACAGCCCTAATTGCATAATCTGTTCTGAAGGAAAGTCCACTGAATTGTTCCTTGAAAAATCCCTTGAAACTTGCTCCAGGAGTAAATGAAAATGGCTGGCAGATCTTCTGAATTAAATGCAGAATAACTTCTATCTGATTTGAATTTGAATTCTGAAAGATAACTGAAAACGTCGAACTGAGCTCTGCTATCGTCGAGCTGAGCTCAGCGAACTGGAAGATGCAAGCAGCAAAGAAATCGTCGATCTGAGCTCAAAGATCGTCGAACTGAGCTCAGAGATATGGATCCAGTGCAGAGTCAAAATCGTCAACCTGAGCTCAGCGATCGTCGACCAGAGCTCGACGATATTGAGAAGTTGAGCTCAGCGATCGTCGACCAGAGCTCGACGATATTGAGAAGTTGAGCTCAGCGATCGTCGACCAGAGCTCGACGATATTATGAGGTTTGAGCTCAGCGATCGTCGAATGGAGCTCGACGATCTGTCAAAGTTGAGTTAGACGATCGTCGACCGGAGTTCGACGAAACGTCGTGCTGAGCTCGACGATTTGGACTTGGTCTCCAGAAAAACTTGGGTCTTCAGGGCAGCTTCCAATCCTAGACTCCTGACCCTTAGACTCAATTCTAATTGACCTATTAAGCTATACAGAAGGTCAAAACACAGATTCCTAGAGACATAGTGATCCTGACCCAAATTAGTAATAGGGTGTTCCAACAATCTCCCCCTATTTGGGTTAGGAAAACTATTTACAGACTTTTGAAAATCAAACAACATCATACAATCAGAAAAACATAAAAACAACAGCAGCTAGACATCACAGAACCATCACAGAGATATATATATAAACATGATATCCAGAAGGCAGTCAGAAAAACCAAGAGTTATCACCTTACAGAGTTATTCCTTTTCTTTGCCTTTTACCATTTTGATTTCTCTGTTAGGATCTAAGGCTTGTTGTTTGGATCTGGTATCATCAGCTGCACCCAAATAAATTTGCTTTGATGTCCTGGGAACCACTGCAGCTGGATGCAACTCCATGTACCTGTCTGCATCAAAAAATTTGCTGGAAGCATATCTTTCTAGTTCTTTCTGTCTTTGTTCTGACATTGTGGAGATGTTGGAAGTGTCTAGGCCTTTCTCTTTGGCTTTCTTGATTTGATCTAAAGCAGCCAGCTCTTTCATTCTAGCAGTCCAAGCCACAGGATTCTTCTCAGGGTCCTCAAATGGAACAGGTGGCTCATACCTGTTGGAAGAAGTATCTTGAGGAGTCCTGGCAGTCACAGTATCTTTGAGCTTATAGGGGAAAGGACCTGAAGTTGTATCAGAAGGAACATGTCCTCCCCTGGAATAAGGGTGCTGCCTGGAATGCCCTTTGGAGTAAACCTGAGTCTCTCTTTGGTTTCCCCTATATCCTCCCCTTCTAGAGTAAGAACCCCTAGACTGGCTTTCCCTTTGATATGTTCTAGCATGAGGTTGGTAGGGAGCCTGGCTTCTAGCAGGGCCTGAACTTGCAGAGCTGCCACCTGCACCTGCATCAGGTGGAGGTGGTGGAGGAGGATGAGGGTGCTTGAACTGAGTGGAATCTTTCTCATACTTCCTCTTCTTCTTCATAGCCTTTAGCTGGTTCTTAGAGAACTGCATCCAATGCTCAGTGATTGGGCAGTTGTGCAGAATATAGTAAGGAACATCATTGTCATCTCTAACTTTGGCAGGAGGAACCCTCTTCAATGCCTTACTTCTTGCTTTCCTTTTCTTTGCAATGGTGGCAGATGAATCATCAGAAGCAGTGTTATAATCCTCAGATTCAGAACTCTGTGCATCATATAAAGCATCAATCTTCTTCATCAATGTTTCTTTCAGTTGAACAGCAGCTGATGGGGCAGAAGCAGAAGGGGCAGCAACAGAAACAGCACCATATGGGGCAACAGACATAACAACAGGTGCAACAGCATATGGAGCAACAGAAACAACTTCAGAAACAGCACTAGTAACTTCAGGAGAGACAGCAGCAGCAGCTTCAGTAACAACAACAACAACTTCAGCAGGCTCAAAAACAGCAGCCTCTGTCATCAGAGAATCCTGGGAAAAGGGCTCAACAAAACAATTTCTTCAGCAGCAGGGATAATTTCAGAGGCAGATACAGCCTTTTCTTCATCAGCAGCAGCAGTAACATCATCAGAAGCAGCAGTCACTGAATGAATAAAAGCAGAAATTATACTGGGGTCACAGCATGAGAAGGGCACCAGAGCCTTGGACAGATCTTCAGAGGGCTGGACAGCATTGGGCTCTGGGAGGCAGCAGTAGTATGCAGTATCAAATGTAGATAGCAAAGACCTTAGGTCTATTGCTAGGACTGGAGTAGCAGAGGCAACAGATGCAGGAGCAGCAGCAGTAGCAGAAGCAGACACAGAAACAGCATCAGTAGCAGCAGAAGCAGCAGCAGCAGCAGCATGAAGGCTGGCTTCATAGGGCATCTCCCCCTGCCTGGATACAGATACAGCTGTATCAAGGCACACTGCTGGGGGTGCTGCTTGAGGAGTAAGGAAGGAGGAAAGCCTGGCAGAGAGAGCTGCCACTGACTGTTGTAGAGGAGCTAAAGAGGCCTCCATGAGAAGAGAGAGCCTGGGTGCAAGGAGCTCATACAACTGGTCAGCCAAGGCTGGGAGATCTACTTGCTCAAGAAAAGGAGCAGAGGTAGAGGGTACAGGGATGGCTGATGGAGCTGGAGGAGGAGGGCTGAAGGGTGGAATGAATGGCTCAGGAGAGGGGATGGTGGAGATGGAGGATAATGGGATGGATATGGATGGAGTGAATGTGGGTTGGGCAATAATGTGGTGGAGAAGGTCTTGGAAAGAGGTGGAAGAGGATGGTAATTCTGGAGGAGAGGAGGGGGAATCATCCATGTAGGATTCATCCAGAAGTGTGAAGGATGGAAGGGATGGGGATGAGGTGACATCTGGTGGGGGATAAGAGAATAGGGGATGGAAGTGGTCTGCTGGTGGAGATGAAGATGGTTGCTGGAGATGGAATAGAAGTTGGAGATGGGCTGGAAATTGTAATTGTGGATGAGGCTGGAGTGGTAGATGGAATGGGTAGGGTTGGACTTGGAGGAGGAGAAGCAGCACTAGCAGCAGGCAGGTCCTCTGCAGGGGCAGAGACCTGGGGTGGAGTGACTCTTAGAGTCCTGGTGCCTGAAGGGGCAGATGGAGAGGGCCTGCTGGGCCTGATGATTTGCCTGTCCCATTTCCCAAATAGGGCACAGGTGAGTCTCTTGGAGGCATTGATGTGCACTCCAGAGGAGACTAGCAGAGCAGGGCACTTGGCCTGAAGGAAGACTCCCAGAATTCTTCCATAATTCACAAAAGTTTTGTTTATCTTTTTCTTCAACAGATCAAAAAAGACTTCTCCCCAGTTCAAGCTTTTCCTATCTACCAGAGCTCCCATGAGGCAGAGCTGATATCTGGAGATGGTGTCATGGGCAGAATGTTTGGCCAGCAGAACCTTGCCTACAACATCTGCCAGAAACCTGTATTCCACTGACAGGTTCCTCTTAAACAGCTTGCTAGGGTTCCCCTCAGGATGACCCATCCTGGCAAGTATATCAGAGAATTCTTCTCCAGAAAGTTCAGCAGAGTCTTCACCATTCCTTAAACCAAAAACCTCTGTGAGGACTGTTGGGGTCAGAGGTACCTGGGTGCCACCAATGGATCCAATAATGGTGTTGTTGTCAAGGTTGTGTGCAGTATATACCCATTCTTTGATTTCATCAGAGGCAAGTTTGATTCTTGTTGTCATAAGGGCAGATAGATGCTGATCTTTGAATAAACTGAGGATGTCCTGGAAGACTTGATCAGTTGTGTTGAAGGAGTCTAGATCAATGTCAAAACCCGCATCAAATTTCATTCCGGCGAGTACAGCAACTGAAACGGCCATTGTACCTGCAAAAATCAACAGACAAAACGACCAAGGTAGAACTGTTTGGAGGGAAGAAAATTTCTGCAGAGAAATTGAAAGCGCAAGAGAGAACGACGGCGAAAAAAGAGTTTTATATTAGGGTTCGACGCAGAATTGGAAAGATCGTTGAACTCAGTTCGACGATCGAGGCTTCTAAAGGAATCTGAAGAGACTCCAAAATCGTCGATCTCCGTTCGACGATTTGGAAAGGCGTCGAGCTCCGTTCGACGATCGTTCAGTGAACAGAATCGTCGAACGCCGTTCGACGATCGTTGACCAGAAGAGAGTCCATACTATCAAAGGAGCGCTGAACTCAGTTCGACGATTCAGGAAATCGTCGAACTCCGTTCGACGATCTTTGGGAAAATCGTCGAGCGCAGTTCAGAGATCAGAGAAATTTTAGACACTAAGGAAAATCAGAATTTTGCCTAGTCTTGGTCATTTTTAGCTTTCAAAATCTTGGATATTATTTAAGACTTCCTCCATCTAACATTCCTAACTGATTTAGGAAGAAAGTATGTTTCTTTTCATCCAAAGGCTTGGTGAAAATATCTCCCCTTTGTAAATCAGTTGGGATATATTGCAGTTCAATTTTATTCTTTTCAACATTGTCCCTTAAGAAGTGATGCCTAATCTCTATGTGTTTTGTCCTACTATGGAGGACTGGATTTTGAGCTATGGAAATAGCACTTGTATTGTCACAAAAGATTTTTGACTTCTCTAAGTTGTAACCATAGTCTAGGAGTTGATTTTGAATCCACAATATTTGTGAACAACAACTGCCTGCAGCCATATATTCAGCTTCAGCAGTTGAAGTTGACACAGATGTTTGTTTCTTGCAAAACCAAGAGACAAGTCTATCACCAAGGAACTGACAAGTTCCACTGGTGCTTTTCCTGTCAATTCTGCATCCAGCATAATCAGCATCAGAGAATCCAGTTAACTCAAATGCTGAATCTTTTGGATACCAGAGACCTAGATTTGGACAACTTTTAACATACCTAAGAATCCTCTTTACTAATGTGAGATGTGACTCTCTAGGGCTTACTTGGAATCTAGCACATATACATGTAGCAAACATTATATCTGGTCTACTAGCTGTAAGATACAGTAAAGAGCCAATCATTGCTCTATATGTTGTCTGATCAACAGGTTTCCCATGTTCATCAGCATCCAATACAGCATTGGTAGGCATGGGTGTTTTCATACAAGATGCCTCAGACATGCCAAATTTCTTAACCAGCTCATTAGCATATTTGGTTTGAGAAATAAAGATGCCCTCAGCATGTTGTTTGACTTGCAATCCTAGGAAGAAGGATAGCTCACCCATGCTACTCATCTCAAATTTAGAATGCATTAGGTTAGAAAACCTTCTGCATAGTTTTGAGTCAGTAGAACCAAAAATGATATCGTCTACATAGATTTGTACTAGTAGGGTATGGGACTTATGGGTTCTAATGAAAAGAGTTTGGTCTACTCTACCCCTTATAAAACCATTTCTCAAGAGAAAGCATGCTAGGGTCTCATACCATGCTCTAGGAGCTTGCTTGAGACCATATAATGCCTTATTTAATCTAAAAACAAAATCAGGATGAGTTGGAGAGATAAAACCTGGAGGTTGTCTGACATAGACTTCCTCTTTGATGTCTCCATTTAAGAAGGCACTCTTGACATCCATCTGATAAACCTTGAAGCCTTTGTGAGCTGCATAAGCTAAAAATATCCTGATGGCTTCTAATCTTGCAACAGGTGCAAAGGTCTGGTCGTAGTCAATTCCTTCTTCTTGAGAATATCCTTGGGCAACTAGCCTTGCCTTGTTCCTTATTATTACTCCTTGATCATCCAGTTTGTTTCTGAATACCCATTTTGTTCCAACAATGGAATGATCCTTAGGCTTGGGCACTAGTTCCCATACTTTGTTCCTCTCAAATTGATGCAACTCTTCTTGCATGGCAATGATCCAGTGTGGATCTTGCTCTGCATCTTGAATGGACTGAGGCTCAATTTGAGAAAGGAAGCAGGTGTGCAACAGGTTTTGATTGACCTGATTTCTGGTTTGCACACCAGCTGAGATTTCTCCAATTATTTGGGTAATTGGATGGTCTCTTGATGTTACTAAATCAACAGGGGGTGTTGATTGTTCACCAACCTGTGTTGTTGTTTCCTCTTGTGGTACAACAACTGGCTCTTCAGGTTGTGCTTCAATATGTTGAGCATTGCTTTCATCTTCACTGCTTTCATCCTCTTGAGCAACCTGTAGCTTGTTCATATCTTCAACTAGAGAGTGTTCCTGCAAAGGTTCTATGGTAGAAGGGATCTTCTCCTTGAAAGACATGTTAGTTTCATCAAAAGAAACATGAACAGATTCCTCAATTTTTAATGAAGATTTATTATATACCCTATAGGCCTTGCTGATCATGGAGTATCCCAGAAACACTCCTTCATCAGCTTTGGCTTGAAATTTTGCTAGATATTTCTTATCATTATTGTGAATATAGCAAATGCAACCAAAAATTTTGAAATAGTCAACTTTAGGTTTCTTCCCTTTGAGTAATTCATAGGGAGTCTTTCCCTTCAGTTTATGTATCAGACTTCTGTTCAGCACATAGTTGGAGGTGTTCACTGCCTCTGCCCAGAAGGATAGAGGTAGATGAGCATCTGACAACAATGTAGTGGCAGATTCAATAAGGGTTCTATTTTTCCTTTCAGCTACCCCATTTTGTTGAGGAGTTCTAGGAGCTGAGAAAGTATGTCTGATCCCTTCACTCTGACAGAACTCTTGCATAAGAAGAGAATCAAACTCTGTCCCATGATCACTTCTGATCAGGGCAATGTGAGTATTGAACTCAATCTTTATACATTTGAGAAACTCTGTCAGACACTTAAAGTTATCAGACTTCTTCCTTAGAAAGAACACCCAAGTGAATCTAGAGAAGTCATCTACAATCACTAAAGTGTAGGATTTCCCTCCTAGGCTTTGTACTGTGATGGGTCCAAATAGATCCATGTGTAACAGATACAATATCCTAGGTGAATCACTCTTATTAAGTGACTTAAAACTGTTCTTAGTTTGCTTGCCTAATTGACAGGCCTTGCAGAGTCCTTCCTTCTTGTAGGGGCCAGAAGGTAGTCCTCTAACAAGGTTGTCCTTGGAGAGCCTAGCAATAGTTCTAAGGTTTAGGTGTCCTAATCTCTTATGCCATAAAACATTTGGTCTACAAACTGAATTGAATAAACAGATATCTATAGAAGTTGAAAGAAAATCTACTAGGTAGATGTTACCTTTCCTTTTACCTGTCAACACAGTTGTGTTGTCCTCTGACTTGATTTTGCATAAGGTTTTGCTGAAGGTCACCTGGTAGCCTTCATCACATAGCTGACTGATGCTGATTAGGTTGTGCTTCAGTCCTTCCACATATGCTACCTTCTTGAAGGTTACAGAACCAATCTGGACTTCTCCATATCCTTTAGTTTGTCCAAAGTTGGAATCACCAAAGATAACTTTGGGTCCAAGCTTGGCTCTAAAGGAATTGAGGTTGTCCTTGTTCCCTGTCATGTGCTTAGAGCATCCACTATCCAAATACCATTGCTGGTTAGATGTTGGATAGGTCTTCACCTGCACATAAAACAATTTACTTGTTTTTGACCCAGTTTACCTTGGGCCTAGGTTGATAACCTCTAAATTCAGAAATGAAAGACATCCCTGGCTGACTCTTATATCCTTCAGGATGATATCTCCTTGGAGGTATAATCCATTCAGTATAAGGGTTAAAGGTTTGGGATGAAGAACCCTTAGGATTCAATTTTGACTTGCCCTTGAGAAAATTTCCAGAGCTCTGACCTCTGTTCGACGATCTTGGAGCTGCGTTCGACGATCGTGGGTCAGATCGTCGAGCTCCGTTCGACGGTCGACTATGGCTGAGGTCAGGTATATGGGATCGTCGACCAGCGTTCGACGAACTTGGCTGAGATCGTCGATCTGCGTTCGACGATTTTTCTTGAGATCGTCGAGCTGCGTTCGGCGATCGTCGATCTTCATTCGGCGATCGTCGATCTCCGTTCGACGATTTGTGCTGGACTTTAGTTTTCTGAGGCAGATCAGAATTTTTCCTGGCAACCTCTACAACTCCCTTTCCCTTGTCAGAAATGAACTTGATAGGGGTTGTTAGAACAATAGGTTGGCTGGATGAGGCACCCAAGCCCAGTGTACTGTTGAATCTTGAGTTCACTGTGCTTGTGATGTCCATCAGCTTGATGCTTCTCCCATTGAGAGATTCTTCAAGCTTCTTGGCCTCAGAGAGTTCACTCTTCAGTGAAGCTATCTGTTCCCTATGGTTCTCCAACTCCTGAGAGAGTTTGAGGTTTTCTGATTTTAAACCACTTTGTTCAGATAATTGATTTCTGAGAGAGATGATCTCTTTCTCAGACTTTAGCAGGTCTAAACATAGTGCTTTAAATTCAAGTTTAAAATCTTCTGAAGTGAAATCAAAAGAGCTGATTACCTGATCTTCTTCAGGTTGAGTCTCTGAGTCTGATTCTGACTCCTCTTCCTCTGAGTTGTGTTGTGAGGCATTGATTGCCATCATGCAGAACTCCTTTTCCTCTGCATCATCCTCATCATCACTTGAGCTGGAAGAGGCTTCTGACTCCTCTTCAGTCTCACTCCAGGATTCAGCAACAAATCCTTTCCTTGTGTGCTTATTTCTGCTGGAGGAAGGTTTGCTATTTCCATTCCTTTTGGAGTCCTTCTCCTTTCTTCTTTCTTTTCTGTCCCTTCTGTCCTTGTTCTTGTTTTCTGGACAGTCAGGAACCATATGCCCTGGTTTCCTGCAACCAAAGCAAATAATGTCTTTGCTATTGCCAATGGACTTGTCATACCTTGGCTTATCCTGCTCCTTGTATGATCTTCTTTTGAAGTCCTTTCTGGCCATCTTATAGAATCTTTTGGCCAACAAGCTGAGAAGTTCATCATTGGCTGTTCCTTTTTCTTCAGGCAGATCCTCAGTTGCCTTGAATGCTATAGACTTCTCCTTTCTTGTGGCTGGTGAAGCAGCCTTCTGTTCTTCTTCTCTGTTCTTGATGAGTAGCTCATAAGATTTGAGCTTACCCAACAAGGCTTCAGTCGTGATCTCATTCAGGCTTCTGGCATCTTTAATTGGCCAGATTCTTGAATCCCAAGTGCTGGGGAAGCACATTAGGATCTTGTCATTAAGTTCAGTTAGTGAGATCTCTTTGTCTAATGTCCTCAGTTCACTGACAATTAGACTCAGTCTGTTGTACATGTCTCCCACTGTCTCAGTTTCTCCCTTCTTGAAGTTCTCATATTGGGAGATGAGATGGGATCTCCTGTCCTTTCTCTCATCAGCTGAGCCTGAAACTATTTCTGAGAGCTTGTCCCAGATTTCCTTGGCTGAATTGCATTCAGCTACCTTCTGAAAAATGTCATCTGACATTGTCTGAGCTAAGATGTTCATTGCCTTGGCATCAGCTACTTTCCACTTTTTGATGTCAGCATCTGTTCCTGATGGAGGTGGAACAGCATTTGTGCTTGTGCCCTCTGGAGGTCTTGGACACACTGTCAAAACAGAATTAAAAATGTCTTCGTCAATAGAATTCATGTAGAGTCTAATCCTTGCTTTCCAAAGTGCAAACTTTGACAGATTGCACACTGGAGGTCTGGTGCTAGCATAATCTTTGTTTTGGGCCATGACTTGTGCAAGCTAAATAAAAATAAAGGAAGGATCTAGTTTGGGATCTTGGGGTTCAGGTGTTAGCCTGTACAACCAAACAGATATGGTATGATTAACCAACCTCCCTCTGATACCAATTGAAAGGGGAAACTAGATCTGATATACTCTAAAGGGGGGGTGAATAGAGTATATGGTGCTTTTTAAAACACAAAGAAAAACTTTTGCAAAGCTTTACAACACTTGTTGTAATGGGTGTAAGCAGGGAAGCAGAAGTAAAACTAAACACAAAACTAAGCTATGCAGAAGTAAAACACAAGAAAATCTAGGCCAGAAACAAAAAGAAAACATGCAGAACCAGATGACACAAGGAAATATAGTGGTTCCCCAACTTGGGTACATCCACTCTTCTACCACCCTAGGTAGGAATCCACTGCAGGATGAGTTGATCAGGTGTCCTGGGCACCAATGAGCTTTTGATAAGGTGCTCAAAAACCAAATCAGATTTTTTGATCAGGTGTCTTGCCACCAATGAGCTTTTGACAAGGTGCTCAAAAACCAGATTCAAACTTTTGAAGGGAGTTTGAAAAACCCTTTACAGAGAGGGGGTTGAGAGAGTTATGGCAGTCTTCTCTTTCTCAATCAACTGAGAAGACTAAGTGGATTGATTTCAAAGCTCCCCCTGAGTCCTTGATCTTCAGGAAGATGAGCTTTGCTGAGGGTGATAGGCCTCCAAAAATAGATCTCCAGCAGAAGATGATTTCAGCAAGCTGAAATGTTGATTGTCTGGAGTCTTGAAATGATGTTGGCCTTGAACACTTGAGAGCTGAAGAGATCTGAAGAATGTTTGAAAGTTTGATCTCTTGATGATGAGTGTTCTTCTGAATTCTTGTTGACAGAATATTTTTCAGAGTCTCTGTATATTGAGAGGTGTCCAATTCTTGTCTAATCTCTTTATTCAAAAAACATTCTATCTTTTATTCTCTGAGTCTGAATAGAATATTACTCTGTCAAGGATAGCCGTTGGTCTGCATTGATTACAGCCTTAATTGCATAATCTGTTCTGAAGGAAAGTCCACTGAATTGTTCCTTGAAAAATCCCTTGAAACTTGCTCCAGGAGTAAATGAAAATGGCTGGCAGATCTTCTGAATTAAATGCAGAATAACTTCTATCTGATTTGAATTCTGAAAGATAACTGAAAACGTCGAACTGAGCTCTGCTATCGTCGAGCTGAGCTCAGCGAACTGGAAGATGCAAGCAGCAAAGAAATCGTCGATCTGAGCTCAAAGATCGTCGAACTGAGCTCAGAGATATGGATCCAGTGCAGAGTCAAAATCGTCAACCTGAGCTCAGCGATCGTCGACCAGAGCTCGACGATATTGAGAAGTTGAGCTCAGCGATCGTCGACCAGAGCTCGACGATATTGAGAAGTTGAGCTCAGCGATCGTCGACCAGAGCTCGACGATATTATGAGGTTTGAGCTCAGCGATCGTCGAATGGAGCTCGACGATCTGTCAAAGTTGAGTTAGACGATCGTCGACCGGAGTTCGACGAAACGTCGTGCTGAGCTCGACGATTTGGACTTGGTCTCCAGAAAAACTTGGGTCTTCAGGGCAGCTTCCAATCCTAGACTCCTGACCCTTAGACTCAATTCTAATTGACCTATTAAGCTATACAGAAGGTCAAAACACAGATTCCTAGAGACATAGTGATCCTGACCCAAATTAGTAATAGGGTGTTCCAACATAGACCCATTTTTGGATTTCTTTTCTCTCCTTTAGTCTCACATCTTCTATAGGACTCTCTTCTCTCTTTCTCCCTCCTATAAATATGCATTTCATACATTGTATTTCATTATTGAGATAGTATATACAAGGTTGAGTTTTTCTCTACATGGTATCAGAGTAGACGGTCTGGCCTGTCATATTTTGAAACCTCCTGTTCTTCTGGCTTACAGGGCAGCTTCCTCTCCTGCTTAGTCACGGTCTAGTGCGTCATGCCTCTCTCTAGTCGCGCGGTCTCTGTAACCACAACTTCCCGTGCGGACAAGGTCTTTTTAACCGCTTCTTTTGCTCTGTCTCTCTTGTGGCTTCCACCTCTTCTCCTCCTCCTCCTCCCTCTTATAACCTTTCTCACAAGTGGGGACCTCCCCTCCTGTTTCCTCTGCTCGCACTGCCTCCCTTTCTATCCTCGCGGTCTCCCTCTCGCTTCTCACCACAGCTCTAACCGTCTTCCTTCTTCCCGCTAGTCGCGACTTGTCTATAGTCGCCGCGACCTATCTATAGTCGCCGCGACCTGTCTATAGTCGCCGCAACCTGTCTAAAGTCGCTGTGACTTGACTTTGTCGTTGCGGTCTCTCTTCTCTTACTCGTTGCGGTCTTATTGTCTACCTGCCGCGATCTTCCTCTCGCTGCTCTGCTCTCTGCTCACCGCGGCTTGCCTTAGTCATCGCGGCTTCTCTTCTTGTCGTTGTTCTGTTCTCTGCTCTCTGCTCGTCGTGGCTTGCCTTAGTCGTCGCGGTTTCTCTTCTCGCCGCGCCTCTGCTCTCTGCTTGTCGCGGCTTGCCTTAGTCGCCGCGGCTTCCCTTCTCGCCGTGCTTTGCCTCTCTTGTCGCCGCGGCTTCTCCACTTCTCGGCAAGCTCCGCATCTAGGTCGTGGCATCTCTCCTTATCGCTGGTGTACTCACATTGACCGTGTGGATTCCTGCCTAGTCATTGCGACCTGTCCTATCATTAGCGGTTTCTCCCTTTCGCTGCGGACTCCGCATACTGGTCGTGGCATTCTCCTTGCCGCTAGTGTTTTATCACCGTGACCGTGCGGCGTCTACCTGCTATCCGCTCCGCATTCTGGTCGCGGCTGTCTCATTTCCTTATCGCTGGTGGACTACCACCCAGACCGTGCGGTCTCCTGTTTGGTCACTATTTCTTTCCCTGTCCGCCAGCCTCGCCTCCTGATCGTCTAGTCATGGAGACCTCTCCAGAATCAACCGGACAGACGGTGTCTTCCTCTGCAGACCTCCCGTCCCCTGCCCCTGAATACGTGATGAGTTGCGGATTACTTCCATTTCGCTAGCCAGGAAGAAGAACTTTGTGGAGTGGGTACATTCTGTTCGCTGAGTACTACAGTCCAAAGGTTTTCTCCATCACTTGACCCAAGCGCCTCCTGCTGCTCCTACTGATGATGGGTTGCACAATGATGGTCGAGTTCAGACATGACTCCTCAACTCCCTTGATATTAAACGCTATCGCATGGTCATGTATCACGAAACAGCCAAGGCATTGCGGGATGAGCTCCAGTCGCTATTTCCTAAAAATATAGTCTGCAGCATCACTATGACATTATTACTGACCTCCAGTCTCTTGATGTTGGCGGGGCCACCGACCTCACCTCATTTATTTCTCGGGCCAAGACTCTTGTTGAAGCAAGGATTGAACATCAACCTCCTACGTTGGACCTTGCTGCAAAACGAGCTCAGAAAGAAGCCGTTGGGGTGGTCATGATGATGGCTCGTGTTCCACCTCATCTTAACAATGTTCGGGCCTAGATCCTCTCATCGGTTGCTACACCCTCACTATCAGATGTGTGTTCTATGCTGCTCAAGGTCTCACCGCCTCCTGAGAGATCTGCTCCTCCATCCCTGGCTCTCCTACAGCAGACTTCGGTAGGGATCGATGGGTTGGAGGGAACAGTAGAAGAGTCAGAAGTCGCGGGAACATTCTCGATGGTGAAGACAGAGGAGTCGGCAGAGAAATAGGGAGCATTCTTGAAGAAGGTAGCATCGACGGAGATGAACTGCTTTCGAAGAATGGGGTCAAAACAACAATAGTATTTCTGAGTGGTAGAGTAACCCAGAAATACACATTTGGTGGAGCGAGGGGAGAGTTTGTCATGGGTGTCGGAGGGAGCATGCACAAAAGTTGTGCACCCAAAGATACGTAGAGGAAGAGGAAAAGGATCTGTGTCCGGATAGAGAACTGAGAATGGTGCTTTACCGTAGAGAACCGTGGAGGGAATGTGATTGATGAGATAGCAGGAAATGAGAACTGCATAGCCCCAATAAGAGCAAGGGGCATTCATCTGCGTCATCAGAGTGCGAGCGACATCAAGGAGGTGGTGGTTTTTGCGTTCCGCAACTCCATTTTATTGGGAGGTATAGACACAGCTAGTTTGATGAACGATCTCATGTTGCATACAGAAAGATGAAAAGGCATGACTAATATACTGCTTAACATTATCAGAGCGAAGGATTTTAATTGAAACGCTAAACTAATTGTGAATTAAGTGATAAAAAGATGTCCATACATTGAATAATTCAGAGCAATCTCGTAAGAGATACGACCAAGTACATCTAGAAAAGTCGTCAATAAAGGTAACAAAATAAGAACTATCCCGTCCAACGGTGATGGTAGGAGCAGGACCCCAGACATCGGAGTGAATGAGATCAAACCGACTGGTAGAGCCACGACCTTGCTTCAGCGGGAAGGAGGAACGGTGATGCTTGCCAAGCTGACAGGCGTCGCAGTTGAGAGGAGAACTGTGTGGAGGGAGGTGGGGCAGAAGCTGACGAAGAATCCATGGAGGAGGATGACCAAGTCAGAGATGCCACTGTAGAAGATTTGTAGAGGAGGAGGAGAAGGCAGATAGAGTGGAAACAATGTCGAGGAAATAGAGACCGCCGCTCTCAGTCTCAGTAGCAATCGTCCATTGGGAGCTCCGATCCTGAAAAGAACAAGAAATTGGAGCGAATGTGACGGAGCACTGAAGTTGCTTGCATAAAGAGGTAACCGATAATAAATTACACGGAAACTTTGGCACTTAGAGAGTGTCCTCCAAGCGAAGAGACTGAGTGACATGAACCACTCTCGTTCTATGGACCGGGAAGGGAGAGTCGTCTGCAACGAGGACTGGGGGCAACCAATCATGTGTTTCTAGGAGAGAAAAGTACTGAGAATTGCCCGTCATATGATTAGTCGCACCAGAGTCGATCAACCATTTACCTTAAGTAACCATGTGGACACTACCTGATGACGTGACTGTAACAACCTAGGGAGGATCCCTAGCGCCGCCCGGCCCACCAGCAGCCCATGGAGGACAAATGGCACCACGGTGGTACAACTGGAATATACAAGGCCTGCAGGCCGTACACCCCAAAGCATCTCCGGCCTATTTATCAGCACGGTGCATTATTGCCACGGGATCTCGAACCCGCAACCTTGATAAGTAGCCTTTAGTACCACTACTCATAGCTCAATTGGTGATGAGTAGTGGTACTAAAGGCTCCTTGTCAAGATTGCGGGTTCGAGACCCCGTGGCAACAATGTACTGTGCTGATAAACAGGCCGGAGATGCTTTAGGGTGTGCGGCCTGCAGGCCTTATATATTCTGGTTGCACCACCGTGGTGTCATGGGTCCTCCATGGGCTGCTGGTGAGTCGGGCAGCGCTAGGGGTCCTCCCTAGGTCGTTACAAAAAAAGTGCACTGAAAGATGAAAGTTTGAACTTCTGATGTTGGTGCTTTGTTTTGTCCTGATGATGTAATTAGTCATTCTTGCTCGGCTAGATTTACTATTGCTTAGTTTTACTCTACTGCTGACCCTTTTGTTGCAGTCGCTTTACAATTTCCTTCACTTTGAGGTTTGTTTAGTCTGCCTTTACTCTTTGAACCATTTGTATCTTGATTCTGAGGTGTTCTTCTTTTGAATGCCTCAGGATCAGAGTAGTAGCAGGTTTAGTTGACCGTGTTGTGCTTCTGGTGCTGCGAGTTGCTGCGACCGTTAGCATCCACCTCAGAGCTTTGAGGTAGTTAACTTTGTTTAGAATTGTTAGATTTTACTATGGGTTCGTGTCAGTTGTTGACACTCATAGTCTTTGACTTTTTCTGTGGTAGACTATTTGCTGCTTTTACTGCTGTTACTTTTTACCTGTTTATACTTACTCTTTGGGAAGGATTTATGTTAGGTTGCATTTAGTTATTTTAAAATACACAAAACTGCATTCTGGATTATCGACATGTCATGACTTTTAACTGCTAAATCTACTACTTTTAAGCGTTATAAAAGTCATCTATATATATTAAATGTAGAAGTCACATCATCATTTAAGATACTAGACCTCCATTCTCATATAAGTTAACAAATGAATCTGAAAGTGTAGGTTAGATCTGAAATACTCTAGAGGGGGGGTGAATAGAGTATTGTGCTTTCTTCAAAACTTTTTACAACTTTTATTGTATGCCTAGGTGAACAAGTCAGTAAATAAAATAAACTAATCACAGCAACCTAAACAATCACAGATCACAGCCAAAAGACAAAGAAAGGGGCAACCAGACGACACAAGAAATTTTATAGTGGTTCCCCAACCTGGGTACATCCACTCTTCTACCACCCTGGTAGGAATCCACTCAGGTTTTTGATCAGGTGTCTGACACCAATGAGCTTTTGTTCATGTGCTCAAAAACCAAAACCTCAAGTCTTTTGGAAGGAGATTTGCAACCAGAATAATTTTGAAGGGAATTAAAACACTGTACATAAATTGAAAAGAGGGTGATGGGGTCTTCTCTTTCTCAATATCAACTGAGAAGACTTGTGAATTGATTGTAGCAGATTTTGCTCCCCCTGAGATCTTGAGTGTATCAGGAAAGCTGGAGCACTGCTTTAGGGTGATAGGTCTTCAAAGACCTAAAGTGCCTGGACCAGAAATTTGCTTCAGGAACTTCTTTTGACAGATTGAAATTTGTTGTCCTTTGAAGTTGTCCTGCATAGTTGAAGGAAGACGACTCTTGATAGTATTTGATTGTTCTTCTTCTCCTTCTTGAAGATGTTCTCTGGTCAGGCTGATTGCAATAGAACTTTTGATGTTGTGTATGATTGTTCTTCTGTGCAATCTAAGAGTGTCTGTCTGATTTTCTGTATTGCTTACTGTCTGTGTAGTGTTCCCTTACTGTCTTAATCCTTTCTTTTCTTTTCTATCTCTTTTTGGCTGACTGAGAACATTCGAAATTCGAATGTCGAGCAGTAATTGTAGTCGGCCTTGGAAGGAAGCGACAATCAATGATTTCCCCAACTGTCCCATGAAAAAACGGCATGTAATCGTCCATAGTCAATGCGCGTTCTAACGGTAACAATCCGAGAAGATCTGGCATTAATAACTTCGGAATCATCGCCAAGAAACGGGACGGGAAACCTGAAGAATACCTAGTCTGGATTCGTCAAACGAAGAACAGAAATCGTCGAGCTGAGTTTGAGTTCATCGAGCTGAGCTTGAGTTCGTCGAGCTGAGCTTGAGTTCGTCGAGCTGAGCTTGAGTGAGTTCATTGACCAGACAATTTTCATTCGTCAAACAGACAGACTTCATTCGTCGAGCTGAGATCCAGATTCGTCGAGTGAAGAGAGATTGTGGACTTAGCCAAATATTCTGCATCTGCTGATATTCAGTGTCGACATAAGCTGGTGTCGACTGATTGATCTTGGTGTCGACTCAAATCTTCTGGTGTCGACATAAATTGGTGTTGACTGAAATCCTAGTATCAACACAAATCTTCTAGTGTCGACATAAATTGTCTGGTGTCGACACATGCCCTAAGTGCCGACACAAATACTCTGAGTTCAGAATTCGTCGAGTAGAGTACTACATTTGTCGACCTGAGAAGCTGAGAACTTGAGGTCCAAGTTCGTCGACCAAAGCTTGAAGCTGGACTTAGAAAAATTCTGAAGTTGTCCTGAATTTGTCTTGATGCAGAACCTCAACATTCGTCGAACAGAGAACACGGATCGTCGAGCTCAGCACTAAGAATTGTCTCACGATCGTCGAGCGCAGAACACTTTTCGTCGAGCTGAGTTCGACGAACGTCGAAATCATTTGACTTAGTCTTGAAAACTTCTAAATCTGGAGTCTCTGAAGGTCTTGATGATAACTGGTCCATCTGATGTTGGCTCTAAAGACTTGGCCTAGACTCTAGGACACAAACTTGACCCTGGCTATACATGATGGGTCACATCCTAAGTCAGTGAACCTAGTCCAAATCAACTAGGGATCCAACAATCTCCCCCTATTTGGGTGAGGTCACTAACAGAGACTCAAAATAGAAACAAACAGAAAAACAAAGCAAGAAAAGAAATATATCTGGCAGAGAATTACCAACACATGCAGCAGATATATATATACACAGCTTTGTTTAAACAGATAGCATAGTTTGAAAAACAAAAACAGACAGAAATTGAAACAACATGAAAATTACTTCTTTGGCTTCTTCTGTTTGGACCTGTCTTCAGTTGGTTTCTCTCCTGGCTTCTTAAAGATGATTTCTCTCTTGGGATCTGAAGCCTGAGCCTTTGTCATAGTCATATCAGCTGCCCCTATAATGTTCAATGATGTTGCTCTGGGGACAACTGCTTCTGGATGAAGTTTCATGTAATCATCAACATTAAATAGCTTGTTTCCTTTGTCAAATCTTTTCAGCTCTTCTTTTCTGTACTTTGACATTGTTGTAAGTCCTGATGTATCTTTGCCTTCAACTTTGGCTTTATTGATCAGGGATAAGCCAATTAACTCCTGGAATCTGGCCATTTTTGTAGTATTAGCAGTTTCAGGATCTTCAAAAGGAATTGGAGGAGAGAGAGGCCTTTTTGGACTTTCATCTTTCTGTACTTCAGAGGTTTGTTGTTGCTGCTGCTGATGCTGTTGATGTTGATGTTGTGAAGAGGATGGCTGCCTCTACTGGTTGCTTCCAGAGGATCTCTCTGACTGTCTCTGGTATGTTTGCATTGGGGCATATCTCTGAGAGCTAGAGGAGCCAGAGGCACCAGCTGCTGGAGGGGGAGGAGGACGAGGATCCTTCCTGTATTTGTGCACTGGAGGAGGGGAATATCTCCTACTTCTCTTTCTATCCTTCTGCTATTTCTTGGATAGCCACATCCATCCAGGCATTCCCTTGTATGGAGTTACATTGTGCAGAATGTAGTAAGGGGTGTCTGCAGTGGGATTAGGCTTTGGAGCTGGAGGAGGAGGAGCCTTCCTTTTCTTTGCTAGCATCTTCTTTTTCTTACTGGCAGCATCTTCATCTGAGTCATCATCATCATCTTCTTCTGAATCAGAACCCTGAGGGATGTCATAAAGAGCATCCAAAGCTTTCAAAGCTTTATCAGAAAGAATAGCTTTTTCTGGAGGAGGGGCAGAAGGTTCAGGAACTGGAATATCAGCAACAGAAGAGGAGGGGACTGCACAGGAGTCAGAAACAATGGGGACAGAGCTTTCAGCTTCTGCCTTATTCTCTTCTTCAATGTCAGCTAGAATAAGCTCATCCAAATCTGGCAGGGGAGAGTCATCCATAACAAACCTGGGGGCTGGAATTTCTTCTGGAATGACCTCTGGACTAGAAGCTGAGATGGAAGCTGAATCTGAGATAGCAAAATTATCACAGAGTTGCTTAGCAACTGCTGGACTTACTGGAGAGGTGTAGGGTACAATAGCCAAATGTGGCTTAGTAAAGGGTAGCTGTACAAAAATAGTATCAAAACTTTTCAACAAAGCAGACAAATTAACTGTGGGATTTAACTGGAAATCACCAACATGTTTTATTTGCTCAACTGACTCATCCAAATCAATGTCAGTGTCCATAAAATAAATTAACTCAATCATCTCAGAATCAAAATCTGTCAAAATTTCTGTATCTGAATCTGAATCTACATCTGCTGTAGAGAGAACTACTGTTGTGACTGCTGCTGCTGCTGCATTTGCATCTACTGCAACTTCATCACTGAGCATCTCCCCCTGCCTGGGTTTAGGAGAACCTGGAGCCAGGCCCCTGAATGAAGAGGGGGCAGCAGATAGGGTAGAAATCTGGGCAGATAAAGAATTGATGGAGGTCACAAGAGGTGTAATGGCCTCTTGGATGAGAGATTTTATGAGGGGAGTGAGCAAAGAGATGATGGTAGATGGATCAAATGGGGAAGGGGAAGAGGATGGAATGGATGGTGGAATAACAGATAGAATGGGGGCATCTGGCATGATAGTGTCTGTGGGTATGGTGTAAGATGGAATGGAGGACAAATGAGGGGGAAGAGGAGACTGAGGAGGTGTAGGAATAGATGTCTCATGAGGTGAAGCTGGAGGAGTAGGAATGTTGGTAATGTCAAGTGGTGGAGATGGAGGTGGAGTAGGCACATGAGTATGTGGTGGAGATTTAGGTGTGGTAGAAGGAAAGGAAGAGGGAGGGAGTTGTTGTGCTGGAAGTGCAGGAAGAGATGATGGAGATGGAAGGACCTCTTCTGCAGGGAGCGGAGTGGCCTTTACAGCCCTGGTGCTCTCAGACGGTTGGATGGAAGAGGAAGAAGCCTTTGAGGGCTTGGAGATAGTCCTCTCCCATCTGCCAAATAAAGCGCATGTGAGGCGCTTGCTGGCATTGATGAAGATGGTCGGGGAGACCATGCATTCACCAGCCTTCTCCTGAAGAAAAATTCCAAAAATTCTTCCGAAACAAACCTCTTTCTTACTATTCTTTTTCTTTATTAACTCAATGAAGATTGTGCCCCAGTTGACATGTCTCTTGTTCACCACGACGCACATAACCAAGAATTGGTAGCGGGTGATGTAGTCATGCGCTGAGTGCTTGCCCATCAGCACTTTTCCTACAATGTCCGCCAGAAACTGGTAGGCGGCGGACAGTTGCTTCTTCAACAGCTTGTTAGGGTTGCTTCCTGTAAACCCCATTAGCTTCAGCATATCACCAAACTCGTTAGAATCCATTTCCATGTCATCTTCTCCATTTACTAGTCCAAATATTTCAGAAAGAATTGCGGGAGATAACGGAACAGCAGTACTCCCGATATTGCATGTCAGCACATCTTCCTCAGTAACAGACGATGTATACACCCATTCTCTGATTTCAGTTGAGTGTAGTTTAATCCTTCGGGTCATAAAGTCCTTTAGATTAAGTTCTTCTAGCAGTTCCAAGATATAGAGAAAGATGGGGTCAGAATGTTGGAAAGAATCGAAGTCCATATCAAAACCAGTATCAAATTTCATTGCTGTCAAAGCTCCTGCGGGAATCGCCATTGATGACCTGCAAGAAAGACACAGAGAAAAACGGCGATCAAGAGCAAAAGACTGAAAGCGCGGGATGGAGGTCGAAGAAAACCTAGATATAAGATTTTCAGAATATGAATCGACAGACTCCGTTCCACGAAAAAGAAAAATTCTTCGAACTAAGCTCGACGAAATAAATTATAGACAAATAATTCGTCGATCTCATCCAGAAGAATCGAACATAGTTCGTCGAACTCCGTTCGACGACATATCTTTTGAAGCAAAGTTCGTCGATCTCCGGTCGACGAAAGTTGTATCCACACAGAGAATTCGTCGATCTCCGTTCGACGAGAATCTCCCAAACTTTCCCTAATTCGTCGAACTCCGTTCGACGAACTCTGGAAAATTCGTCGAATGCAGACAGAAACTAAGTTAACTCTTCTCCATTGATCATTCTCAGTTGATTTATAAAGAACAGATGAGTTTTCTCATCCAAGGCTTGGTGAAAATGTCTGCTCTCTATAAATCAGTAGGAATATGGATCAAGTTAATTTTCTTTTTGTCTACATTATCTCTAATGAAATGATGTCTTATTTCAATATGCTTAGTCCTAGAATGGTGAACTGGATTCTGTGCTATAGCAATAGCACTAGTATTATCACAAAATAATGTTGAATTATTTAAGTTGATACCATAGTCTAGGAGTTGGTTTTGTATCCATAGCATTTGTGAACAGCAGCTGCCAGCAGCCATGTATTCTGCTTTTGCAGTTGATGTAGACACAGATGTCTGATTTTTACAAAACCAGGAGACAAGTCTCATACCCAGGAACTGGCAAGTTCCAGAGGTACTCTTCCTATCCACTCTACATCCAGCATAGTCAGCATCTGAGTATCCAGTTAACTCAAACTCTGACTCTGCAGGATACCAGAGTCCTAGATTAGGATAACTCTTTATATACCTCAAAATTCTTTTTAGGAAAATAAGGTGAGATTCTTTAGGGTTCACTTGGAACCTAGCACAAAGGGATGTGGCAAACATTATATCAGGTCTGCTAGCTGTTAGGTATAATAGGGATCCAACAATTGCCCTATAATGTTTCTGATCTACAGGTTTCCCTACTGCATAATCCACAACAGCATTGGTAGCCATAGGGGTTTTCATTCCTGAAGCATCACCCATCCCAAAATTCTTAATAAGCTCTTTAGCATACTTAGCTTGGGAGAGGAAGATACCATCAGGGAGCTGCTTCACTTGGAGACCAAGGAAGTAGGAAAGCTCACCCATGCTACTCATCTCAAATTTGGAATGCATGAGGTTAGCAAACCTCTTGCACAATTTGGTATCAGTAGACCCAAAAATGATGTCATCCACATATATTTGTACTAACAGTATTTGGTCCTTATGACTCCTAGTGAAAAGAGTTTTATCTATGGTTCCTCTTGTAAATTTATGCTCTAAAAGAAACCTTGTTATGGTCTCATACCAAGCTCTTGGAGCTTGCTTTAAACCATAGAGAGCTTTATGCAATTTAAATACAAAAGAGGGTTGAGTTGGAGAGATAAAACATGGAGGTTGTTCTACATAAACCTCTTCTTGAAGTACTCCATTCAGAAATGCACTCTTGACATCCATTTGGTAGACTTTGAATCTCATGTGAGCTGCATAGGCAAGGAATATTCTTATGGCCTCTAACCTTACAACAGGGGCAAAGGTTTGGTTATAGTCAATTCCTTCCTCTTGCCTGTAGCCTTGAGCAACAAGCCTAGGCTTGTTTCTCACTATGTTGCCTTGAGCATCCAACTTGTTCCTGTAGACCCATTTAGTTCCAATAACTGGGTAGTTATGGGGTCTTGGAACCAAGTCCCAAACTCTACATCTCTCAAACTGATTTAGTTCCTCCTGCATTGCAATGATCCAGTGGGGATCTTGCTCTGCTTCATGGATAGTGAGAGGTTCAGTCTGAGAAAGAAAACAGGCATGCATCAAGTCTTGGTTGAGTTGATGCCTTGTATGTACACCTACTGAAATGTCTCCAATTACTTGAGATCTGGGGTGATCTCTAAGTGTGACAAGATCAGTTGGTGGAGTTTGTTGAGCAACAGCTTCTGTAATTAATTCCTCTTGGGGAATGGTACTAGCTGTTGAGGGAAGTTCAGCCACTTCCTCTTGAATTTCTTCTTCACTGTCTTCAGCAACCTGTGGAGTAGGATGGGTTGATACCTCTTGGGTAAGGTTTAGTCCATCCATAGACTCACACAGTTGTGGAACCTGCAAAAAGCTATTGGTAGAAATTTCTTTCTCCTTATAAGACATGTTAGCTTCATCAAAAGATACATGCACAGATTCTTCAATTTTAAGGGTGGATTTATTAAAAACCCTATAGGCCTTGCTTACTTGGGAGTATCCTAGAAAAATCCCTTCTACAGCCTTAGCCTCAAAATTTCTAATGTATCTCTTGTTATTTGTGTGAATGTAATAAATGCAGCCAAAAACTTTAAAATAAGTGATTTTAGGTTTCTTCCCTTTAAGTAATTCATAGGGGGTCTTATTTTTCAGTTTATGTATAAGACTTCTATTCAGGACATAATTAGCAGTATTTACAGCTTCTGCCCAAAAGGATAGAGGCATGTAAGCATCTGCTAATATTGTACCTGCAGATTCAATGAGTGTCCTATTTTTCCTTTCAGCAACCCCATTTTATTGGGGAGCTCTAGGAGCTGAGAAGCACTGCCTGATACCTTCCTTCTCACAGAACTCATGCATAAGAAGAGACTCAAACTCTGTGTCATGATCACTTATGATCAATGCAACATGAGTAGAGAACTCAATCTGTATGGTCCTAAGAAAATCTATAAGAACCTTGAATGTATCTGACTTAGCTCTCAGAAAGGCTACCCAACTGAATCTAGAGAAGTCATCAACAATTACTAAAGTATAAGACTTCCCTCCTAGGCTTTGTACTGCAATGGGTCCAAATAAGTCCACATGAAGCAGATACAATATCCTAGGTGAATCACTTTTATTAATGGATTTGAAGCTAGTTTTAGTTTACTTGCCTAATTGACAAGCCCTGCATAGGCTTTCCTTCTTGTAGGGGGCAGAAGGTAAACCTCTAACAAGATTGTCTTTAGATAACCTAGATATATTCTTAAGGTTTACATGTCCTACTCTTTTATGTCATAACTCATTTTTATTACTAGTAACATTCAGTAAGCAGATATTAGTTATGGCAGAAATAAAATCTACTAAGTATATGTTGCCTTGTCTAACTCCAATTAAAACAGTTTGGTTTCACTATTAATAATAGAGCAAGAGGTAGAGTTAAAGTGTACCTGATAACCTTCATCACATAATTGACTTATGGATATAAGGTTATGTTTGAGTCCTCTTACATATGTTACTTTCTTGAAAGTAACTGCTCCAATCTTCACTGCTTCATATCCTTCTGACTGGCCACTTTTTGAATCTCCAAAAATCACCTTTGGTCCTAGCTTGGGCTTGTAGTTGGATAGATTGCCCTTGCTGCCTGTCATGTGCTTGGAGCAACCACTGTCCAAGTACCAAGTTTGACTCACCCTTGGACAGCTCTTCACCTGTACCTGCAAAGAAAAACAAAATTCAATTGTTCTTGACCCAGGTTACCTTGGGTCCTTTATTTTGTTGAAAAGTAAAGCTGTAAATGACTGATAAAGCAGGTTGAGATTTATAACCTAAGAGGTGATATCTCCTAGGTGGAATAATCCAATCAGCTACTGGATTAAATGTCTTATTAGTTGGCTTAAAATTTCTGTAAGAGAAATGATTTCTGTTTGGTCCTTCTGTGTTCGACGAATTATTGTAAGTTCGTCGACCAGAGTTCGACGAATAGGGATGAGATCGTCGATCTCTACTCAGAGTATGACAGTAGTCATCTTTTGCGCCCCAAGTTCGTCGACCTCTGCTCGACGAACCATACACAGTTCGCCGATCGCAGTTAGACGAATTATTATAACTAGAATTTGCGTTCAACGTTCGTCGATCTGGGTTCGACGAACTGGCCACATTTCGTCGATCTGAGTTCGACGAATGCTGCTGAACTTTGTTTTTATTAACTGCTTTCTGTTTTCTGTTTCTCTTGTCTATGGATTTTGGGTTGTTAGCTGACATTGGTTTATCTATTAACTTTTCTTTTCCCTTTGCAAAAATAAACTTAATGGGGGTTGAAAGAATATTCTTCTTAATTATGGGGGGGGAAACTTGATGAAGCACTCAAGCCCAGCTTACCATTTAATTTGGCATTCACTGTGCTTGTAATGTCCATCAGCTTGAGGCTTCTCCCATTGAGAGATTGCTCAAGTTGTTTGGCCTCACATAATTCAGATTTTAATTTAATTATTTGTTCATTAGCTAAGGTTAGTTGGTCTGTTAGCTTTATGTTCTCTGAATTTACAGATTCAAGACTCCCTAATCTTTCTCTAAAAGTTTTTATTTCCTTTTCTGAATTGATTAGGTCTAAGCGCATAGATTTGAATTCAGCTTTAAATAAATCAGAACTAAAGTCAAAGCTAGTGATAACCTGATCTGCCTCTGAGTCTGAGGCAGCTTCATCTTCAGATTCTTCTTCTGATCCAGAATTGTTCCTGGAGGCATCAATTGACATTAGGCACACCTCCTTGGATCTAGCTTCTTCCTCTTCTTCACTTGAGTTGGAAGAGGATGTTTCTTCTTCAGTGTCACTCCAAGTCTCAGCAACAAATCCCTTGTCTTTCTTTTTATATTTGCTGGAGGAGGGTCTGCTGCTGTGTCTTCTCCTGGAGTCTCTTTCTTTGTTCGTGTCGTTCTTCTGGTTTTCTGGACATTCAGAGATGTAATGTCCAGGTTTTCTGCAACCAAAGCACACAACCTCCTTGGTTGGTGTCTTGTCATACTTGGGCTTATCATCTTGTCTGGATGATTTCCTTCTGAAGTCCTTCCTTGCCATCTTGTAGAACCTTTTGGCAAAGAGGCTCATGAGCTCTTCATTGGAAGTTGATGTCTCACTTTCTTCAGATGCTTTGAAGGCTATTCTGTGCTCCTTTCTAACTGGAGTTGTTGCCTTCTGTTCTGCTGCTTCTCTTGATTTGATCAGCTGCTCATAGGATTTCACTTTGCCTAACAGAGACTCAGTTGATATCTCATTGAGGCTTCTGGCTTCTTTGATAGGCCAGATTCTGGAATCCCAAGAGCTAGGGAAGCACATCAATATCTTGTCATTCACCTCTGTCAAGGTGATGTCCTTATCTATGGTTTTGAGCTCATTGATGATTATGCTCAGCCTGTTGTACATTTCTGCCACTGATTCATTCTCATCCTTTTTAAAGTTCTCATACAGTGATATGAGATTGGATCTTCTGTCCTTTCTTTCATCTGCAGAGCCAGCTACCATTTGGTTGAGGGAATCCCAAATGGCCTTGGCTGAGGTGCACTCAGCCATCTTTTGAAATATGTCATCTAACATGGTTTGAGCTAAGATATTCATTGCTTTAGCATCTGCCATTTTAGCTTTCTTGTAAGCTTCACTGTTTTCTGGAGGGGGCACTACAGTCATGTTGGTGGAGGTGCTTGAAGAAGCTGCAGGTGCTGGAGGTACACCTATCAAAATAATAGAAAATATATCCTCATCAATAGAGTTCATGTATAACCTGATTCTTGTCTTCCAGATGGCAAACTTGTTAAGATTGCACACTGGAGGTCTGATGCTTGCATGATCTTTGTTTTGGGCCATGTTTGTGAAGAAATAAATCTAATGACAAAATTAAAACAAACAGATCTAACAAGAGGGATCTTTGTTGTTCAGGTGTTAGCCTGTACAACCACTAAGGTGTGGTATTTTAACCAACCTCCCTCTGATACCAATTAAAAGTGCAGGTTAGATCTGAAATACTCTAGAGTGGGGGGTGAATAGAGTATTGTTCTTTCTTCAAAACTTTTTACAACTTTTGTTGTAGGCCTAGGTGAACAAGTCAGCAAATAAAATAAACTAATCATAGCAACCTAAACAATCACAGATCACAGCCAAAACACAAAGAAAGGGGCAACGAGACGACACAAGAAATTTTATAGTGGTTCCCCAACCTGGGTACATCCACTCTTCTACCACCCTGGTAGGAATCCACTCAGGTTTTTGATCAGGTGCCGGACACCAATGAGCTTTTGTTCAGGTGCTCAAAAACCAAAATCTCAAGTCTTTTGGAAGGAGACTTGCAACCAGAATAATTTTGAAGGGAATTAAAACCCTGTACAGGAATTGAAAAGAGGGTGATGGGGTCTTCTTTTTCTCAATATCAACTGAGAAGACTTGTGGATTGATTGTAGCAGATTTTGCTCCCCCTGAGATCTTGAGTGTATCAGGAAAGCTGGAGCACTGCTTCAGGGTGATAGGTCATCAAAGACCTAAAGTGCCTGGACCAGAAATTTGCTTCAGGAACTTCTTTTGACAGATTGAAATTTGTTGTCCTTTGAAGTTGTCTGCAGAGTTGAAGGAAGATGACTCTTGATAGTATTTGATTGTTCTTCTTCTCCTTCTTGAAGATGTTCTCTGGTCAGGCTGATTGCAATAGAACTTTTGATGTTGTGTATGATTGTTCTTCTATGCAATCTAAGAGTGTCTGTCTGATTTTCTGTATTGCTTACTATCTGTGTAGTGTTCCCTTACTGTCTTAATCCTTTCTTTTCTTTTCTATCTCTTTTTGGCTGACTGAGAACATTCGAAATTCGAATGTCGAGCAGTAATTGTAGTCGGCCTTGGAAGGAAGCGACAATCAATGATTTCCCCAACTGTCCCATGAAAAAACGGCATGTAATCGTCCATAGTCAATGCGCGTTCTAACGGTAACATTCCGAGAAGATCTGGCATTAATAACTTCGGAATCATCGCCAAGAAACGGGACGGGAAACCTGAAGAAGACCTAGTCTGGATTCGTCAAACGAAGAACAGAAATCGTCGAGCTGAGTTTGAGTTCGTCGAGCTGAGCTTGAGTTCGTCGAGCTGAGCTTGAGTTCGTCGAGCTGAGCTTGAGTGAGTTCATTGACCAGACAATTTTCATTCGTCAAACAGACAGACTTCATTCGTCGAGCTGAGATCCAGATTCGTCGAGTGAAGAGAGATTGTGGACTTAGCCAAATATTCCGCATCTGCTGATATTCAGTGTCGACATAAGCTGGTGTCGACTGATTGATCTTGGTGTCGACTCAAATCTTCTGGTGTCGACATAAATTGGTGTTGACTGAAATCCTAGTGTCGACACAAATCTTCTGGTGTCGACATAAATTGTCTGGTGTCGACACATGCCCTAAGTGCCGACACAAATACTCTGAGTTCAGAATTCGTCGAGTAGAGTACTACATTCGTCGACCTGAGAAGCTGAGAACTTGAGGTCCAAGTTCGTCGAGCTCAGAATCTAATTCGTCGACCAAAGCTTGAAGCTGGACTTAGAAAAATTCTGAAGTTGTCCTGAATTTGGCTTGATGCAGAACCTCAACATTCGTCGAACAGAGAACACGGATCGTCGAGCTCAGCACTAAGAATTATCTCACGATCGTCGAGCGCAGAACACTTTTCGTCGAGCTGAGTTCGACGAACGTTGAACTCATTTGACTTAGTCTTGAAAACTTCTAAATATGGAGTCTCTGAAGGTCTTGATGATAGTTGGTCCATCTGATGTTGGCTCTAAGGACTTGGCCTAGACTCTAGGACACAAACTTGACCCTAGCTATACATGATGGGCCACATCCTAAGTCAGTGAACCTAGCCCAAATCAACTAGGGATCCAACAGAATCAACTCAGTATTTTCTGCCGCGTAAAACTTATATATTTTCTCACCTATGGACTAGTGATCCACCCGACCGAGGGACACGGTCAGTAACTCTAATAGCTTATATGCATTGTTTTTAACTTAATCGCATAAACCTTTTACATGAAGTAAATGTGAGGACGAGTTGCCTGAGCATCTGCAGTTGTCCCCTGCACGGCGTGGCATCACGACGCGTATTTTCTTTACTCTGACGTATTTTTAGATACGGAGAAAATGTGGGTCGTGACAGTGACCATCGAGGCGGACGAATTTGAGGAGGAGGTGGAAGAGTTATGTGGATGTTTCAGCCAACAACGATCCACAGTATGCCTGAAAAGAGCCATGAAAGAGACAAGAAGTCGCGCGAGTAGAAACAGGCCGCGCGAACATCAAGCCGCGGAGACGGCGCGACCAGCAAGTAGGTCATGCGGCGGGGAAGGCTGCAGCGGACATAAGAAGAGGTTCTACAGTGGTCACGGTGTCAACACACCAGTGGCAAGGAAGGCCACGACCAAGAAGCAGAACAAAACAGAGGGAAAGAAGTCATACAGCTAAAAAAGGAGGCCGCGCGAACTAGAGATAGAGAAGACCGCGCGAACTTGAAGGAGTTTGCGGGGAGAAAAGAGGCCGAGAAACTGCGAAAATAGGTCGCGGATATAAAGGAGCGAGAAGAGAGGTCGTGCACACAATGGGCAGTGACACAGAAGTCAAAAGAATAGAGGGAAAGAAGTCGTGCGGCTAGAAAAGGAGGTCGCGCGAACAAGAGATAGAGAAGATCGCGCGAACTGGAAGGAGTTCGCGGGGAGAAAAAAGGCAGAGAAACCACGAAAACAGGTCGCAGAAAAGAAAGACGGAGCGAGAAGAGACGCAATGCGAACAGACTACAAGAAGAAGGCAAACCGCGAGGGCAGATGAAGGCACCGAATCAGGCGAAAAAGATCGAGTCCTCTGACACCATCTGCGAACAGACAAGTAGAAACCAGAAATTTGAATAACAGAAATTTTATTATCCAAAAAAGGTGTATATTACAAAGGTATGACCTCCCTTTTATAGAATGGAGGAGATGAGAGAGATTACAAATAAGTAATTTGGGACTAAATAATTACAGGTATAAACGGTTTAACAAGAAAACAAGCCGAACAGACCGCGCAGTTAGAAGAATAGGCTAACCGCCCGGCAACCACCAGAAGGAGAGAACAAGCCGCCATAGGAGACCGTCAGACCGCCCGGTCTCCAACACGCCTGAGATAAACTGCCAGATCGCCCGGACACCAAACAGCAATAGTCCGGCTACCGAACCGATGGAGAGAAACTGACAGACTGTGCGGTCTCCAATCCACTAAAGTCAAACTTCCAAACTGCCCGGTCTCCATACTGCAATAGCTTGTTCGCTGCTACTTCTCTACCTGTTGCGGGCTCCGCATCTAGGTCACGACCTCTTTTCGCTGGTGTTGTGACACCGAGACCGTGCGGCTTCTCCTATTCTCTAGTCAAGGAGCTTCTCTTCTCTAACAGCTCCAGGCTTTGGGTTGCGGTCTGCCTCTAACCGTCCGGTCAAGTGCCTGTTCGTCAGCCTTATGTTTCTTCTGTCCTCTGTTGTTATCAGACTGTTGTGGCTAGGACTTCTCTCCTTCCGGCTACTCCTTGCGGGAGCTTCTATCTTCCCGCTGCAGCTTCTGTCTTCCCGCTGCGGCTAGACTACTTCCGGTGGCAAGACTGGTTGCTCTCCTTACTGCGGTTTAATGGGTTCCACTTCTGCCTCTGGTGATTCCGCTGCTGCTTCGCCTCTGCCACCTCGGGCTACTACTTCTGCTACTGATCTTCTAGATGAACTTTGGATTACCATAATATCTCCCAATGGCAAAGGAAACTTTGTGGAATGGGTACATTCAGTACATTGGGTGCTCTAGACGAAAGGACTTCTTCATCACTTGACCGGGGCTACTCCTGCGCTTCCCACTGATGAGTGGCTCTGTGATGACGACCATATGCAATCCTGGCTTCACAACTCTATGGATACCGAGCCTTACAGGATGGTCATGTATCATGACACGGCTAAGTCTATGTGGGAGGAACTCCATTCCTTCTATTTTGTCCAAAAAAACCTCCAACATTTGTTTGATATCATCACTGATCTTCAATCACTTGATCACGACATGCCAGGCGATATGACTTCATTCGTTGTCAAGGCTAAGACCCTTGTTGAGGCTTGGATACAACACCAGCCACCTAGTACAGATTTGTTTGCCCAACGAGCACAAAACGAGGCCTTCGGGATTGTCATGATGATGCCAAGGGTCCCTTCTCATCTGCATAGTGTTCGAGCTCAGATCATCTCCTCCGCCACTACTCCCTCTCTCTCAGATGTCTGCTCAATGCTTCTGAAGGGCACCCCGCCGCCCGAGGCTCCTTTGCCTCTCTCTCCAGCTCTTTTACAGCTACCTTCACCACATCACTCCAATCGTGGCCCTTCAGCCCGTGGGGGTCACCATCCGTCTCGTAGATGAGGATGTGCTGGCAAATCCTCCCTTAAATGCACTTTCTACAGTCGAGATAATCACTGGAGGCCACCTATTATTGTAATCATGGTCTGCCGCCCCACCTTGCTGCCTCTACTAAGGCCGAGTCTCCGCACTCTGCTTCTACTTCAGATTCTACAACCGCTCAGACTGACATTGATGCTCTCCGCATCTAGCTTCAGCACCTCCAAGAGGTGATTGATCGCTCCTCGGGCTTCGTGGCTTCCATCGCTAATGAAGGTATATCTTGTCTATCTCGGAGTTCGCACTGGATCGTAGACTCTGGTGCCACCCACAACATTACTTCCCAGAAGCCACTGCAATACTTGGGATCTCCTCATCCCAAGTTCATCACTGTGGCTGATGGTGAATCCACCCCTATCTCAAGAGCTGCAGATATCCATCTCACACACAACCTCTACTTAACCTCGGTTCTGCATGTTCCGGACTCCCTGTTTAATTTACTTTCTATTAGACGACTTACACAGGATCTTGATTTCCATGCTACATTCTCACCATCATCCTTTGTTGTGCAGGATCGACAAACGCATAATATTATTGGTATCAGATGGATGTCGCATGGGCTCTATCTTCTTGATGTTCTTTCATCTGCTCTTTCTATTATCTCCTCGGTTGAGGGGCATCGTCGTCTCGGGCATGCTCCCCTCCAGATTCTCAAGCAAGCTCTTTTGTATGTCTCCTTGAATGAGTTTACTTGTGAATCTTCTATCTTTGGTAAACAACATCGAGTTTCCTTTAGTCTTGTTTGTCATCTGAGTACTACTCATCTATCAATTGTCCATTCTGATGATTACTCTCGTGTAACATTGTTATATTTACTGCGGGATCGTACCGAACTCACTTCTATATTTCGTACGTTCATTACTGAACTTCGTACTCTGTTCTCTTCTTCACTTAAAATCATTCGGACTGATAATGCGCGGGAGTATACGAGCCGAACGTTCTCCATAATTAGTGTTGAGTTTGTAATTATACATCAAACATCTTGTGCTTACACTCCTAAGCAAAATGATGTGGTTGAATGCAAAAATCGGCATCTCCTTGATATTGCTCGTTCCTTAATGCTTCAAATGCAAGTAATCATCGAATACTGGAACTTTGCAGTGTCGGATGCATGTCATCTCATCAACCGTCTACCTTACTCCGTTCGCCACTTCGCCACTCCATTTAGCCTCCTCTTTCCCTCTCACTCTTTGTTTCCTCTCGCACCGCAGGTGTTCGGGTGTGGCGCTATATCCATAATCTTGGTGCACCTACGGATAAATTCACACCTTGTGCAACCAAATGCATGTTCGTAGGGTACTCTCGCACTCAAAAAGGATATTTATGTTACTCTCCAATTGACCGGAAAGTGGTTGTTTCAACTGATGTTACTTTCTCGAAAAACCAATCCTTTCACTCGTCCACTTAAGTACCTCCACTTGTGCAACCCGTGTCTCGTCCTGCAATCCCTGTCATGACTTATCTACCTCCTCTTCTTCCAACACCACATGCAAACCAACCACCACCCAAACCACCACCCAAACCACCTCTCATCTGTGTCTGCACTCGTCGTAGTCCGAACTCCGGAGCCCAACCACTGTTACCGTCTGCCAGTCCTATCTTGCGGCCAGCTGATCCCGCATCCCCTTCTACGGCTCATCCACTCGCAAACTACATTTCGTTACATCGGCTCTCTCCTCCTCTGCTAAAATTTGCTCTTGCTCTTTGTAATGACCTGGCCCGCTAAGAGCACAGCGCCGCCCGGCCCACCAGCAACCCATGGAGGACCCATGGCACCATGGTGGTACAACCAGAATCTACAAGGCCTGCAGGTCGTACACCCCAACCAAATCTCCGCGTCTGTTTCTCAGCAGCGGGAGGTTATTGGCACGGGGCTTCGAACCCGCAATCCTTGATAAGAAACCTTCAACAGTTCTCATCACCAACTGCAGCTCAGTTGGTGATGAGAACTGTTGAAGGTTTCTTATCAAGGGTTGCGGGTTCAAAGCCCCGTGCCAACAACCTTTCGCTGCTGAGAAACAGGCGCGGAGATTTGGTTGGGGTGTACGGCCTGCAGGCCTTGTAGATTCCGGCTATACCACTGTTGTGCCATGGGTCCTCCATGGGTTGCTGGTGGGCCAAGCAGCGTTGTGCTCCTAGCGGGCCAGGTCGTTACAAAAAAGTGCACTTTTTTGTAACGACCTGACCCGCTAGGAGAACAGCGCCTCCCGGCCCACCAGTAGCGCATGGAGGACCCATGACACCACGGTACTACGGTCGGAATCTACAAGGACTGCAGGTCGTACACCCCGAAGAATCTCCGGCCTGTTTCTCAGCACGGTGCATTGTTGCCATGGGGTTTCGAACCCGCAACCTTGATAAGACCCTCCTACAAATAGGGCTCATCACCAACTGAGCTGTAGCTCATTTGGTGATGAGAACTGTTAAACGTTGCTTTTCAAGGGTTGCAGGTTTGAAGCCCTGTGCTAACAACCTTCCGCTGCTGAGAAATAGGCACGGAGATTTGGTTGGGCTGAACGGCTTGCAGGCCTTATAGATTCCTGCTGTACCACCGTAGCGCCATGGATCCTCCATGTGTTGCTGGTGGGTCGGGCGGCACTAGGGATCCTCCCTAAGGTCGTTACAAAAAAGTGCACTTTTTTGTAATGATCTGGCCCGCTAGGAGCACAACGTCGCCCGGCCCACCAGCAGCCCAAGGAGGACCTAAGGCGTCATGGTGGTACAGCCAGAATATACAGGGCCTGCAGGTCGTACACCCCAAAGCATCTCCGGCATGTTTATCAGCACGGTGCATTGTTGCCACGGGGTTTCAAACCCGAGACCTTGATAAGTAGACTTTAGTACCGCTACTCATCACCAACTGAGTTGCAGCTCAGCTGGTGATGAGCCCTGTTTGCAGGAGGGTCTTATCAAGGTTGCAGGTTCGAAACCATGTGGCAACAACCTACCATTGCTGATAAACAGGCGCGGAGATTTGGTTGGGGTGTACGGCTTGCAGACCTTGTAGATTCCGACTATACCACCTGTGGTGCCAAGTTGCCTTCCTGGGCTGCGTGGTGGGTCGGGCGGCGTTGTGCTCCTAGCGGGCCAGGTCGTTACAAAAAGTGCACTTTTTTTGTAACGACCTGGCCCGCTAGGAGCACAGCGCCGCCTGACCCACCAGCAGCCCATGGAGGACCCATGGCACCACGGTGATACAGCCGGAATCTACAAGGCCTACAGGCCGTACACACCAACCAAATCTCTGCGCCTGTTTCTCAGCAGCGGAAGGTTGTTGGCACGGGGCTTCGAACCCGCAATCCTTGATAAGCAACCTTCAACAGTTGGTGATGAGAACTGTTGAAGGTTGTTTATCAAGGGTTGCGGGTTCGAAGCCCCGTGCCAACAACCTTCCATTGCGGAGAAACTTGTGCGAAGATTTGGTTGGGGTATACGACCTGCCGGCCGTGTAGATTCCGGCTGTACCACCTTTGATGGAGACAGCCATCACGACGGCCAACTTGGTGATGAAGATGACTTCCATGGCGCACTTGGTGATCATGGGGTAGTGGCGGATGATGATGATGATCCACCGGCCAAAGACTTGCGGCACCGTAGCGGTCACGGCTACAATCTTCGCCCACGCAACAATATTTAAATTTAATTTATCTTGCTTGTTTGTGGTCTGCATTTATCCATTTATGTGGTTTGTATTAAACTATTTTATTTTTGTCATTTTGAACTTGTGGTGTGCGTTTAGCCACTAATTATGGGCTGCTAATAGCCCCTTGGATGTAAGCCTTATATAAGGCCAAAACTCTTTTTGTCATTTAGACAAATATTGAAATCAACCAAGAATTTTCCAAAACCTAATTTCCTATCTTCCCCCTCCCTCTCTCCTTGCCGCCACCCAAGGGTGTCTCCCCTCCTTCTAGCTCTTGCCGCCCCCCCCCCCCCCCCCTCTCTCTTCTTATTCTCTTTTCTTCCCTCATCACTTTTCCTTACTACATCCTCTCATGCATGTTCTTATCCAACAATCTCAAAGGTTTTCGGCCAACCTTCGAGGAGAAGATACAAGTGCAAGAAAGAAAGGCTTGGGTGAACTTTTACGACGTGAAGCGGGGAAGACGGACGAGTTCTTCATCCGTGGTGCGCTTCCTGCGGATTTCGAGGGAAGAGCGATTATTTCTTGTGGATCCAAAAATCTCGGATCTACGTTTCCGAGAGGGGTAACGAAATTCCTACTCAAGAGATTTTCCCTCTTTGATAGTTCTTGTGGTGGGCGATTTTTGAGTGGATTTTCGAAGCCTTAATTTTCGAGGTATTACTCATAATAGATTTGTGATTTTCGTTTGTTTTCCGATAACTCCTGAGAGGATTGGCGATCCTCGCTTTTTCTTTAGTTGGGATCCTACCACTTTCGAATAGTGATTTCTTTGGTGGATCTATTTCAGTACAACTCCAAGCTCGTCGGAACCAATATCGTTCCTTTTAGTCGGAGAGGATTTTGTCCTATAGCTAATTCTGATCCACTTGCGGTTCGGCTACCCATAAGTTAGCGCGAGAGATAAATAAAAATCCATTGTATTTGCTGTGTTTCGTTAGTGTGCAGAAAAGAGGGCGTTGAACGTAGCGAGAGTCGTCGATACGCTGTCCGTATAGGATCTTTTAGGACGGGACTACATCAATTTTGGTATCAAAGCGAGGTTGTGTTGATTTCTCAATCGACACCATCCTTAAATCTTTCTGTCGTAGGGTTTTCGACTCTCACTTGGTTGTGCACGATCGGTAATATACAACATAAACCTGAAATTTCTAAAATCTGGTCTGCGATTAGTAAAAACAAAAAAATATTTCAACAAAAAAATTACAAAACAATTCCTGAGAACTCTCCTTATTTTTTTAAAGAACAAAAGCCTGAAAAAGTATTTTCGTTCGCCCAGTCGATAAGTGTTAAAAAATCCAACTTTATAAAATTATTCTGGACAAAACAACCATTTCTCATGTTGTTCATGCGCACTAGGCTTGGCACGGAGTATCCCCCATCCGCTTCAAATATGGCAGACGACCATGATGATGAGCACGCTCCGGCAACAATCGCGGAGCTTTGGGAAGAGTTTAACGTTAGGTTCGATGCACTCACCCAATTAATACAAGGGCTGGCGTTAAATCAAGCGGCGCCTCGAAATCACGGCGTTGGGATAAATCGACCGGGTCCCCAACCCCAGGCCGCCAACCAACGAGATGAAAGACAAAACTAACCTCGTGATCAGGACGATGAGCAAGCGCCTCGAGCCCCTTATGAGTTCGATGTAACTAGGGCCGTTAAGATTGATCCACCATCATACGATGGTATGGGTGAACCCCAAGTATTTTTAGACTGGATCATGGAGATCGAGTGCTATTTTGAGTGGCACAACCTGACGGACGGTGAGAAGGTGCGGGTTGCACGGATGAAACTTTTGGGTAGGGCCAAAACATTCTGGGTGAACAAAGAGAGGCGTCTAGGTACCGTGAATGGAGTACCCCCAATTGGGTGGGCTGCCATGAAAGCACTCCTGACTGACCAATATGTCCCTGCATATCACCAAACACAAATGTTCGATGAGTTGGCCACCCTTCGTCAGGGGGGCAAATCGGTAGCGGAGTACAGGGGACTCCTTAAGGATATGATGGTGCGTTGTGACGTCCGAGAAATGCCCGAAGTTACACTCTCCCGTTTTCGTAAGGGACCCAACCCGGACATCCAAGGCAAGCTCCTGCGTTATGGTCATACGGACCTTAACACGACATTCAATGCAGCCTTGGATATAGAAAAGCACCATGCCTACAAGTCCAAGGGACGAGCATTCCAGAAGGGAAAGTCCATTTTAGGACCCCCCACCTTTGTCCTCCATGCGGGACAAGGGAAAGTTTCGATCGACTGATTCGAATTCCGTAGTCATTACCGCTAGGAACATCAGACATCCCACTGGTGAGAGAGTTCCGATAGGACGGATTAGTAAGACTAATGCCACATGTTATTCTTGCGGAATCCAAGGGCACTACTCTAGTGAGTGCCCCACTAAGAGTAAACCACTAGCATTATTAGACTCCACGTCTGAGCCCGCCGAGATCGTCTATGAAGCCGGCGGTGAATCTGATGCCGAGCCGAGTGATATTGAAGATGATTCTTATATGATGGTTATGAGGTGTATTCTGGCCACACCGTGTGCGCTGGATGAGTATAATCGGACGAACATCTTTTCGTTGAATTTTAAAAGCGGTGAAAAGTGGTGCAAATTAATAATAGATAGCGGTAGTTGCATGAACGTCATTTCGGAGAACGCCATCACTCATATGCATTTAGTCACTGAACCATACCCACATCCATATAAAATAGCGTGGGTAAACAAAATGTCTATCGCGGTCTCTAAGCGATGTTTAGTGCCACTTACGGTGAAGAGCTATATCGATAAGGTGTGGTGCGACGTCATTCCCATGGATGTCTGTCATGTACTACTAGGATGCCCATGACTTTATGATTATGACGTGACCCATTTCGGTCGAGCCAACACCTACGAGTTCAAGTTTAATGGTAAGACCATTGTCTTGAAACCCACACCGCCTAAGGATCCGTCGATTGCCTCCAAAGACACAATTGTGCCTGCAGAAAAGAAAACTATAAGCTTGATAAGTAAGAAGGAGTTAGTGCGTGAGACCTTCTTGGATGGCGTCATTTATGCTCTAGTATGTCTACAAGCTAAGGAAGATTCACCCTCTTTAGATAACCTACCGTTATCTCTGCGAACACTATTGGAAGAGTATAAGGACGTCTATTCGGTGGACTTACCATCTAAGTTGCCACCCATAAGGGAAATTTAGCACGAGATTGATTTCGTCCCGGGCTCATCATTGCCTAATCTTCCCCATTATCGGCTCAATCCCTCCGCACATAATGAGTTACAAACTTTAATTTCAGATTTATTAACAAAGGGATTTATTCGTCATAGTAAGAGCTCCTGTGCCGCCCCTGCCTTTTTGGTCCCAAAGAAAGATAAGTTTTGGAGATTGTGTGTAGACTACCGGGCCATAAATAAAATTACTGTCAAATATAGGTTTCTCATTCCCCGTTTGGATGACTTATTAGATATGTTATCCGGAGCCACCATATTTTCAAAGTTGGATCTTAAAAGTGGTTACCACCAAATAAGGATACAGGAAGGAGACGAATGGAAAACGGCATTTAAATCTAAGGATGGGCTCTATGAGTGGTTGGTACTTGGAGAGGGGCTCACCAACGGACCGAACACCTTCTCGCGGTTGATGACCCAAGTATTTAAACCATACATGGGTAAATTTGTAGTGGTATACTTCGATGATATACTGGTATTTAGCCTCTCGCAGATGGACCATGAAACACATTTAAGGACAATCCTTACAACATTGCGCCAAGAAAATTTATTTATTAATCTTAAAAGTGCGCATTTGGTGTGACTTCCGTAGAGTTTCTAGGATACATAGTGAGTTCCAAAGGTATTCATGTTGACCCTAAAAATGTCCAAGTTATTAGAGAGTGGCCGGAACCAAAAAATATTCGGGAGGTTAGAAGTTTTCATGGATTGGCCACATTTTATCGAAGGTTCATTCAAAATTTTAGTAGTATCATGACACCAATCACTGAATGCATGAAGAAGGGTGATTTTATTTGGACTAAAGCGGCCACTAGTGCGTTTCAAACGATTAAGGAACGGATGTCTGAAGCCCCACTACTACGGTTGCCGGATTTTAGCAAGGTGTTTGAATTATCATGTGACGCATCTGGGATAGGAATCAGAGGAGTTTTAAGTCAGGAGGGACATCTGATAGGTTACTTTAGCGAAAAGCTTGTGGGCCCGAAGTTAAATTATTCCAATTATGATCGCGAGTTTTATGTCATGATACGTTGTCTCCAACATTGGTGACACTATCTTATATCGAAAGAATTTGTAATCTTATCAGATCATGAGGTGCTAAAATTTGTAAACTCCCAAAATAAAATCAGCCCTCGGCACGCCAAATGGGTCTCCTACCTTCAGGAGTACACATTCATTATCAAGCACCTTAAGGGTACGTTAAATCGTGTGGCGGACGCTCTTAGCCGAGTCACCCTATTACTATCTACAATGGAAGTATCTATCATAGGATTTGAAAGAATTAAGGATGAATATGTTCAATGCCCGGATTTTAAGGATATATACTTAGCCGCTCAGGACAATTCCCCTTCTACTATCTCTGCATACTACATCCATGACGGTTATCTATTTAAGCATACACAATTATGTATTCCCCGCTCTTCGTTATGCCATTTTATTATATGGGAGTTACATAGTGGAGGGTTAGGTGGAAATTTCGGTCGAGATAAAACTATAACACTAGTAGAGGACAAATTCTTTTGGCCGAGCCTCAAACCAATGGTCAATAAAATTGTAGGGAGTTGCCGCGTATGTCAATTAGCGAAAGGTAACAAGACCAACGTTGGTCTTTACACACCACTTCTGATTCCATCTGTTACATGGGAGGACGTTAGCATGGACTTCATAATGGGCCTACCCCTGACATTTAGGCGACACGATTCCATTCTGGTCGTAGTAGATCGATTTTCTAAAATGGCCTACTTTATCGCTTGTCATAACACCAACGATGCATCACATGTTGCTAAGTTGTACTTCAAGGAGGTCGTGGCACATCGAGGCGTCCCCAAAACGATAGTGACTGATAGGGACGTTAAATTTACTAGCTATTTCTGGAAAACACTTTGGAAGCCTTTGGGTACTATACTTATGTTTTAATCGGCCTATCATCCCCAAACGGATGGGCAAACGGAAGTGGTTAACCAAAGCTTGGGTGGTTTACTTCGTTGTTTAGTGCGTGATCATAAAGGTACGTGGGACCTTATTCTTCCTCATGCTCAATTAGCTTACAATAATTCTAAGAATAGGTCCACCGGTTTATCTCCAAATGAGATCGTGCATGGATATAAGGCGCTCGTACCTCTTTACTTGGTTCTGTTACCACCATCTTTTAAATCCAGTCAATTTGCACAGGACTTCGCCTCGCACGTTCACTCTCCATAAGCACATTAGCAAGACGTTAGCTAAACAATATGCTATTTATCAATCGAATGCTAACGTACATAGGCGAGCAGTCCCCTTGAATATTGGTGATTTGGTAATGGTTCGTCTTATCCCTGAACGAATGCCTTTGGACACCTTAAAGAAATTGTCGAATAGGAGAGCCGGTCCTTTTCGGGTTTTAAAGAAGCTAGGCGAAAATGCATATTTATTAAAGTTACCCGCAGATTGGGGAATCTCCCCTGTTTTTAATGTTTCGGATTTAACGCTTTATGTCGCTCCACCACCTAAACTTTCTGTCTCTCCGTTTAATATTTCCACTATACCTTCTAATGGGGTGGGGGGTGAGATTGTTTCTGGATCGCTCTCCCCTTCGAATTCTCCGGGAGGTATGTTGCCTATAGATGATGAAACCTGTTTTTCTTCTTTGCATAACGCATTTCCAAGGTTCCCCCGAACCTCTTTCTTGCCTGACAGGATTTTGTAGGATGCAGTGTTTCCCACTCCCGACGGTGACATTCACAGGATTTTGTAGGATGCTCTCTACCTCGGAGGTGGATCTTCTAGATGAGGATCTCTTACATCATTACCTTCCCGCCCACTCATCGATGATGAGTCCTTTTGAGCGGGGGAGGATTGGTGGCGACGGCCACCACGACGGCCAACTTGGTGATGAAGATGACGTCCATGGCGCACTTGGTGATCATGGGGTAGTGGTGGATGATGATGATCCACCGACCAAACACTTGCGGCGCCGTAGCGGTCACGGCTACAATCTTCGCCCACATAATAATATTTAAATTTAATTTATCTTGCTAGTTTGTGGTCTGCATTTATCCATTTATGTGGTTTGTATTAAACTATTTTATTTCTGTCTTTTTGAACTTGTGGTGCATTTAGCCACTAATTATGGGCTGTTAATAGCCCCTTAGATGTAAGCCTTATATAAGGCCAAAACTCTTTTTGTCATTTAGACAAATATTGAAATTAACCAAGAATTTTTCAAAACCTAATTTCCTATCTTCCCCCTCCCTCTCTCCTTGCCGCCGCCCAAGGGTGTCTCCCCTCCTTCTAGCTCTTAGCCTCCCCCTCTCTCTCTCTCTCTCTTATTCTCTTTTCTTCCCTCATCACTCTTCCTTACTACATCCTCTCATCCACGTTCTTATCCAACAATCTCAAAGGTTTTCGGCCAACCTTGGAGGAGAAGATACAAGTGCAAGAAAGAAAGGCTTGGGTGAACTTCTACGGCGTGAAGCGGGTGTTGAAACCGATTTCCGGTCTCCTGTGGAGTTCGAACCTTGGGGAAGGGGTGGTCTCGCGCCTACTTTACTCATGCAAGCAAAACAACAGGGAAAACAAGGAAAAACCGACCCAAGGGCTCGGCGGGGAGGACCCACCACACACCCGGAAGACCTGAGAATGCTTCCCCTCCTTAGCCACATGCCGAGCTAAGGCTACCCCAAAAAGCACAACTAAATCGGGGAGCAAGAGAATATGAGAGCGTGCCTTCTGAGGTGCCCCCTTGGGTTCTATTTATAGAATTATGTAGAGGGCCTGCTAATAGCCAACCTCCGCTATTTTGAACAGCTATGTGCAGTCCAACTTGGTCTACCAATAGCGTAGCTCCGCTGTTCCGAGAAGCTATTCACACCCATGGGGAGGGCATCCATGTAATTTCTCCTCGGGGCTTCTATTGGGCCCCACCCATGGATTGGGAGGTCAGCTCGCCACTAATCCCTCTCCGCGAGAGGCGGGTGCGACCTGGCTCTAGCGGCTCGTCTACTCTTCCTGGGCGAGCGCGAGCCGGGCCACCACGACCCGCCAATCCTCTGCCGAGGAGGTCAAGCGGCCAGGTCGCGAATAGGGAACGGGCTGGCGGCCAATTAGAACGGTTCGCAGGTCACGGGTCGTCGAGCCCATCCATGAATATCGGTTCGACGAATAGCGCCCCCCACTCCGGTCGACGATTCTCTGAGCGAGTGAGAGGGGGGAAGGAGTCGTCTCGCCTGACTCGCTCGCTTAAACTGAGCGGGAGCGGACCAGCCACTTGTCACATACCCTCTTATTGCATGGGTGCGGGCCGTGGAACTTGGTTCGCTCGCCTTTCCTGGTGGGGCCCGCTCGACGAACACGGGGTTGTACACAATCCCCGCTCTTTTTGAGCTTGATCAAGCTCGGAAAGAACCATCCAACCCGCGTGTTCGGCGAGTACTGTGCTGAGTTGGCATGGAATCTTCTGGTGGGGCCCCACTATTCGGCTATAAATATACCATTGAGCCCAGGGGGGTCTCCCTAGGCCATCTCGTCTTTTCAAACAGACTACAGCTTCTTGATGTCGGTCAGCGAAGAGGTGCGAGCCCGCCTGGCGGCCGCGGGCCAGAAGACTCAGGAGGAGGCCCTCGAGGCCACCCCCTAGTTAGCACGTGGGTCTCCCGGCCCTCTCTTTAGACCGGTAAAGGGGAAGATTGTGAGGCGGTCCCCGGCGAATAACTTCCCGGGTTCCAACTTGGTGGCCTGCATCGAGGTCGCTTCTGAGGTACGTGATCTCCCTTCCCGGCTTGTTGCTACATTTCTGAACCTTTGTCCTGTAGGTACTTCCTCGTGAAGATGAGGGTGATGGGGGGGAGGATCGCTCCCCTCCCTTGTCGTCTGAGAGGGTTGCTAGCCCCTCGGGTCTGGACCGTCCACCCCCGAATACCCCTCGTTCGCCAGTTCCCCCCCCCCCCCCCGGACTAGGGAAATCTCTTGCGGCCTTCGAGGGAGAACCCTTTCGGGGTCGGCCGGGCTCTTCCCGTCCTTCCACCGGTATGGAAGACGTGCCAACCCCTGGTAATCTCGTACTCGGCGCCTGCCTTGCAGGCTACAATGCGATCTCCTCCGAAACTGAGATGAGCGAAGGTTACTCGCCTCCGCCTGATGTGGAGGGTGTTTCGAATTACCTGGGCGAACCGACTGATGCGGTGGGGATGAAGAGGCAGGTGACACGGCTGTTCCAGAATCATACTCTGTTGCTTTAGGAGCTCGTTAAGAGGGTCGACCGAGACAAGGCCGAGACCGAGGCTCGGCTCGCGGCTTTGGAGGGGGCTCCGCGTGCAGCAGAAGGTGGCGAGGTCACTTCACCCGGCGTGCACATTATGCGGGCCGAGGAGCATCTAAGGAGTGTCTCGGAACAATTTGGCCTGGCCTAGCAGGAGTTGGTGGTGGTGCGCAATTATCATTATCCTCGCGTGCCGCCGCGAACCGGAACGCAACGGCGGGGCAGGTGGAAGTGGATCCAGTTGAAAGATATAGTACCTAAACACCTAGAGGGGGGTGAATAGGTGACCTAATCCTTTTTAAACTTTAATGGCAGCAAACAGTTATATCACAGAATTCTAACTACTTTTGCACAGCAATCACAAAGCATATACAGCAAATCACAACACAGCATAGCAGACACAGAGTTTTATAGTGGTTCCCCAAGATTTGGGTACATCCACTTTCCCCCTTCGCCTATCTAGCAGTGTACTAGATTCGGCCAAACTTCACCACTGTCTCAGAACCCAAACTGGTTCCTACACCTCAGGCCCAAAGCCCTACAACTCAGCTTTTCCACAAAGCCTACACTCAGCCACAAAGGCCTACACTCAGCCAACAAGGCCTACACTCAGCCAATAAGGGCCTACACTCAGAGATTCCAATCTCCTACACTCAGGCTCTCAAGCCCTACCCTCAGCCTTTATAATTACAGGCTTACAATCACTCAGATCCAAAGGATCCTACAAGATAAAAATGATTTTACAAATAATAACTCAGCAACTCAGAAACAATAGAGGGGAGTTGTGAGTTTCTTGATGAGTTCTTGGAAGAACTCAGCTGGAAACAATCTGACTTAGCTTTCTTCAAAGCTTCTTGAAAGTAGAACTGAATAAGATTGAATCCTCCTGCAGTTGATCCTTGATCTCTGCTACTTAGAATTCAGAATGAATCTGAACCCTTCTTCTCAGCCTAGTTCCAATGGCTGATTTCTTGGAAGGAGCCCTCTCTCTCCAACTTCTTAGATCTGCACTTGTACAGCTAGATCTTCTTTTCTTGATACTTGATCAATAACTCTGTGAACCACTTGTTGAATTACTTCAACTACTTCTTCAACAATAACAACAGTTTCTGTAGACTGTATGAGCCTATTTATAGGCCTTCTTCATGGTAACCGGCTGGTCCGGTCCATAACTGAATTCTGACATCTCTGACAGGTGCTGTAGACCGGCTGGAACGGCAACTGTCAAGTCATCCAGTCAATTCTTGAAAGTTCTCTAACTGTCTGAAAGTGTCGAGACTTTTTGTCTTTAAGTGTCGACACTTATAGACCAAGTGTCGACACAAGTTGTGTAAGTGTCGACACAAGTCTACAAGGTGTCGACACAACTCCTTGTGTTGTAGATTCTATGTCTCGACACAGTTTCTTCTGCATGTGTCGACACTGAAATTGAGTGTCGACACAAGTACTTGATCTTCTGTAACTTGCTGAATTCTTCTAAGTGTCGACACATCTCCTTTGTGTCGACACAACTTCTTGTGTTGAATCTGTTAAGTGTCGACACTGCTTCTTGGTGTCGACACATAGTCTTCAGTGTTGATACTTGATGAGTGTCGACACAGCTCCTTGTGTCGACACTTGATTCTTCTGTTGAGACTTCAGCTGAGTGTCGACACATTCCCTTAGTGTCGACACTTGTACTTAGAATAATTTGTTGATCTTTCTGTTCTTTGCTAAGTGTCGACACAGCTCCATGTGTCGACACTTTCTTCAAGTGTTGAGTCTTCAGCTGAGTGTCGACACATTATTCTAGGTGTCGACACTTACTTCAAGTGATGACTCTTCTGTTGAGTGTCGACATATTGTTCTGGGTGTCGACACTTATACTTAATCTCTGCTGACTTTTGCTGAGTGTCGACACAGCTCCAAGTGTCGACACTTTCTGGTGTAGACACAGTTCTTCTAGGTGTCGACACTGCTGTTAAGTGGCGACACTGCTTTACTGTACTTTCTTCATTGAGTGTTGACACAGCTCCTTGTGTCGACACTTTCTGTCTGGTGTCAACTCAGCACCCCAGGTGTCGACACAATGACTCCAAGTGTCGACACTGCTTGTCTGGGTGTCGACACAAGTCTTCTTAAGTGTCGACACTTTCCCTCTGGGTGTCGACACATGGACTTAGAAAGTTTTGCTTCAGTCTTGCAAATACTTAACCTGCACAAGTAACTCAAAAACACATCAAATACATTTTGATGTATATCATTGAGTTGGGTGAGGCTTCTTCAAATCAGGTACATTTAACCAATGTACCCAACAATCTCCCCCTATTTGGAGAATTCATAACCCTTAGTCAATGATATACACCATTCATAATAAAAATCACAAAATGATGTAAGGCAGGATAATGTACAGCAGGGTAAACATAAACATGTATTAATTTCACATGTATACAAATTCATCATTTAAGAAATAGACATAGACACATTCACAGAACAAACATGAAATATATTAATCATATATTGTTCTAATATCTGTCTTATACATTTTCAGAAGTTCACTAAATGTGTTACATCCAAAAGATTACAAAATAAACTTCAAGAAAATTCTAAATCTATTTTTGTTCAGGCTCCTTAATAACTATCCCTTGTCAGCTTGAACTTTAGCTTGGACAGGAGCATCAGCAATTTCAACATCAACAGGCTTCTTGCCTTTCAGATCTTTCTTCTTAAGCTCTTCAGCTTTGATCTTCTGTCTTTCAAAATAATGGTATGGCTTAGGAAAGTACTTGCTAGGCTCCTGGGCAGTAGGAGGTAGCTTTCCCATCTTTGCCTTCCTTTTGTATTGAACAATTGCTTCCTGTCTAGATTCATGTTTTCTTCATTCAGCTTCAGAGAACCACTTGTTCCTGTCTTGAATGTTGTCTTTGGCAGCTTTTCAGGCAGTTAATATAATGTTCCTAGAGGTAGGGCTCCATTGCTCAAAATCTGGTCTCAGTTCAGCTTGTTCCCTAAACCTCTTCTTAGACAATCTTGTCTCTTCTTCTTTCTGCAGTGCCTCTTGCATGGCTTCAGAAATAGGCTGTACCACTTTCTCAAGAATAACATTGTCCTTGCCCCCAGGTGGGCTGTACATGGTCTGTACATCTACATGAATTATGTCAAAATCTGGAGGAGGGTATATGACTTGAGCCACTTCAGCTTGTTCCCCTCCTAGATATGCAGGTTGAATCCCAGATTCTGCCACATTTTCATCATCACAAAGAGGAGGGTATCCCAGTGTAGCCCTGATTGAATTGGATATCCATTTTGCATGATCAGAGCTTGCCTTGACTAACACTCTCTCCCCCTTTATGACTTCTCTTTCAATATGATCTCTCACATCATCCTTTTGAAATCTCACCTGATTATCCAAGTAATTGACTCCATCTTTGAAGAAGGGTTTTAACCTTTGGAGTTTGTCAGTTATCAGCTTCTGTGAATCTTGGATGGCAGTCTTAAGAGCAGTGATTTCTGCTAGAAATACTTTGTCAAAATCTGCCTTAGCTATAGCCGGAGTCTGCCCTGCAGCCAGATTCTTCAGTTCTGTGACTATGGCATTGTGGGATTCAGTAAGGTTGTCATTCATTCTTAGCTGATTTTCAAGAACATAACCTTGTTTCACAGCTATGTCATCCACCTGTGCTTTTATCTTTTCCTGGTGAGTTGTAAGATAGACTACTGCATTCCCACCCTTGTGGAAGCAGTCAGTCATCTCCTTCTTGTTGAGATTCATATCAAACTTGATTGATTTTATATCCTGGGCCAGATCAAATTGGAGTGATTTTTGCCCTTCATCTACATATTTCTCTATGGCCTGCCTTTGCTCATCCAACTTGATTTGCATTGCCACCATCAGTGCACTATAATCAATGGCTGGGGCTGGTTGAATTATAGGCTGTGGTGCAACTGTTTGGAGAGCCTTCTTGTAACTCTGGCTTCTTCTCCTGAAGACATAAAGTTTCTTTTTCTTTGCTCTTTCAGCTTCCTCATCTTCTGAGGCAGAGGTGCTGGCTATATCCACCCTCTCCTTAGGGCTTGGAGGCCTTTCAGTTTGCACATCTTGTGCCTTCTCAGTTTCTTGCCTCACAGGCACTTCATGAACTTGCACTTTCTCCCCCTCAGCAGCAGCATTCTCTCCTTCAGCAGCATCAGTTTCCTTATCAAAATCTGCTTGATCCAGATTTAGGAACAAATCTTCCATGGTGTATTCTTGTGGAGACTGTGCAGGAGAAATTCTAGGTTCTTCAACCACTGAATCAGTAACATCTTGAGCAACAGCAGATGTGTCATCTATAACAGCATCTGGAACTTGACTATTCAGCTGAGTTAGCTGATGATCATCAGACAAATCTATATCTTCCATAGAAAAATCTAAAGTGTTTAGTTCAGTGATTACCTCTAGTATGAAGTTTGTTGCTTGTTCACTTTCCAGTGTAGTGGGTTCTGCTACAACTGGAAGCTCCCCCTGGCTTTGATCCTTATGGATGGGGCTAGCTTGAGGTAGCTCCCCCTAGATCTCAGCATCATCCTGAGGAGCAGGAGACTTCACTGCAGGCTCTTCCTCATGCTCATCTGGAGTGAAAACAACTTGTTCTTCACTGTCTGAGCTACTAGTGGACTCCTGTGCCACTGGAGCAGTCTTCCTTTTCTTCTTGGGAGGAATCTCTTTCTCAGAAACAATCTTTTCAGGGGTTGGCAGCTCTTTAGTCAACACCCTGTCCCATCTGGAGAAAATTCTCAGATCATTTTCCTCATGTGATTTATCTTGCTTCCTGCAGCTTGTTGCATTACCTCTGGTATGGCACCAGCTAGGTATAGACTTATAATTCTGCCCAGGTTGGGCTTCTTCAGACCTTCCTTAATCTTCTCATAAACTATCATTGACCAGTTAGTTTTTAGAGAGAAGATAACCCTTGTCATTATACTAAACATAGAGGCAGACACTCTGTCATGCCCTCCTAGCTTGCTTAGGATGACCTTTCCAACAATTTCAGACATGAATTTGCCTTGGCTGTTCATGCCTTTCCTGTTAAACACAGATCCCAGCTTCATCTTAGGATCAAGTCCACACCAGGTTAGAGCTTCCCTGGTCCTTGATGCAGTAACTTCATCTTCCTCTTGAGTTCTTGGAAGCTGTAGAATCTTCCTCAGACTTTTTGGTGATAACTTAACCTTTGTTCCATGAACTCTGGATTTGATTTTGTATCCAGATTCGTCCACCTTTGCTCCATTGAGGAATTCAAGTATCTCTTTCTTCCATATCTTAGTAGGTTCAGAAACTAGATATTCTAACCCAGAATCGGCTACTAGGGTTACGACAGACTTGATTTCTTGATCAGCATCTTCGAAAGCGCCGCGCACCAGCTCATATCCTTCGTTGACGTTCTCCTCAAGCTTAGGCGCCATTAGGGTTTGTAGAATTTGTCTTGAGAGAAGAGAGGTGTCGACACAGAAGTTTGGTCTCGAAACTTTGAAAGCGTGTCGACAAACAAAGACAAAGCCCTATTTATACCTTTCTAATTTTGAAGATGAACAGGCAGGACAGCTAACTTAAAATGTGTCGACACTGGCAATAAGTGTCGACACTGACTTATAATGTCTCGACACATATGTGTCGACACAAGTTTAGTCAACAGATTTTATGTGTCGACACTTGGTTATGTGTCGACACAACATAACTCGACACATTGTCGAGACTTTACTTAGAAAATTCTGAGTAAATACTAAGTGTCGACACCACTTTGGATGTGTCGACACCTACTTGGCATGTGTTGACACTAATATTCTGAAGTGTCGACACCAACTTCCTAGATGTGTCGACACCTTTTTCCTTAAGTGTCGACACCACTATTCTGTGTCAACATAGACTTGTCTATGTGTCGACACCTTTTTACTTAGCCAATTTCAATTCTGTAAACTTACTCTAAGTTTATCATTCCTAGTTCAATTTTGAATCTATTGAACTTAGCTTCTTCTAGGGGCTTAGTATACATATCAGCTACTTGATTATCAGTTTTAACATATTCTAATAAAATATCTTTTCTTTCTACATGCTCCCTAAGAAAATGATATTTAATTTCAATATGTTTTGTTCTACTATGAGATACAGGGTTATTAGCTATTGAAATAGCACTTGTAGAATCACAGAAGAGTGGAGTTCTACTTACCTGAAATCCATACTCCTCTAGCTGATGTTGTATCCACAGAAGTTGAGCACAGCAACTTCCTGCAGCCACATACTCTGACTCTGCAGTGGAGATAGCCACACTTGTTTGCTTTTTGCTACTCCATGAAATTAGTCTCCCACCTAGGAATTGACAGGTTCCAGTAGTGCTTTTTCTATCTTCTTTGCATCCTGCAAAGTCTGCATCTGAATAACCTGTTAGATCAAAATCTCCATTCCTAGGGTACCAGAGGCCTAGATAGGGAGTGTCCTTTAGATATCTCAATATTCTTTTGACTGCTGTCAAATGAGACTCTTTAGGGCAGGCTTGATACCTTGCACAGACACATGTAGCATATATGATATCTGGTCTACTAGCAGTCAAGTATAATAGGGAGCCAACTATCCCTCTATATAAGGTTTCATCCACAGGTTTCCCTGCATCATCCTTGCTAAGAGACATACTTGACCCCATAGGAGTCTTCATGGTACTGGATGAATCCATACCATACTTCCTTATGAGTTCTAGGGTGAACTTGGACTGACATATGGATAAACCACTTTCAGTCTGTTTAACTTGGAGACCCAAGAAAAACTTCAGCTCTCTCATACTACTCATCTCAAATTGACCTTGCATAAGTTTTGCAAACTTTTTGCAAAGGCTGCTTTCAGTAGACCCAAATATAATGTCATCTACATATATTTGGACTAGTATAACTTTGCCTCTAGATTCCCTAAGGAATAGAGTCTTATCTATTTTCCCCCTTGAGAACTTGTTCTCAATGAGGAAACTAGATAGGGTTTCATACCAAGCCCTAGGGGCTTGCTTTAACCCATATAAAGCTTTCCTAAGTCTATAGACATGATGAGGTAGAGTTGGATCAACAAAACCTGAAGGCTGTTCCACATAGACTTCTTCTTTAAGATTACCATTTAGGAATGCTGACTTGACATCCATTTGGTAAACCTTGAATCCTTGATAGGTTGCATAGGCAAAGAACATCCTTATGGCTTCCAGTCTGGCTACTGGAGCAAAGGTTTGATCAAAGTCAATACCTTCTTCTTGCCTATATCCTTTAGCAACCAGTCTTGCTTTATTCTTAATGATGACCCCTTGTTCATCCATCTTATTCCTGTAGATCCACTTGGTTCCTATTATATTGTGGTCTTTAGGTTTAGGAACAAGTTCCCAGACCTTGCACCTTTTGAACTGATTAAGCTCTTCTTGCATTGCTTCAGTCCATTGTGGATCTAGTATTGCTTCTTCAAACTTCTTAGGTTCAACTTGAGATAGAAAACTGGAGTAGATTGCTGCATTCATGTTTCTGCTCCTGGTTTGTACTCCTTGTCTTGGATCTCCAATAATCTGCTCTACTGGATGATCTCTAAGATGCATGTTGGCTGGAGGCATCCTTACTTCTGGTTGAACCTCTTCAGCATCTCCATCATGCTGTACTCCTTGTACTTCTTCAGCAATTGGTACATGTAGTTCTCCCCCTGGACAACAGCTACTGTCTTCTACTTGCTGTCTTGCAGCAGGTACTTCTTCTATTGTAAGCTTGTCCATCTTCTTTGTTAAACCTGTGGGGCTGCATACAGTACTAGACAACTCATTGTTAATAAGTTTAGTCTCATCAAAAACTACATGCACAGATTCTTCTACAACTTGTGTAGACAAGTTGTAGACTCTATAAGCCTTACTATTATTGTTGTACCCAACAAAAATTCCCTCTTGGGACTTGGCAGCAAACTTAGTTAAGTAAGACTTCCCATTGTTAAGTATGAAGCATTTGCAACCAAAGATCCTGAAGTAGGATAGGTTTGGTTTCCTGCCTTTCACAACTTCATAGGGGGTCTTGTTGAGGCCTTTAGTGATGGTAGCCCTATTTATAACATGGCATGCAGTGTTAACTGCTTCAGCCCAGAAATACTCTGGCAGTGATGTATCACTTAGTAGGGTCCTACCAGCCTCTATCAAGGTCCTATTCTTCCTCTCAGCAATGCCATTTTGCCGAGGTGTTCTAGGTGAAGAGAATTCTTGAAATATCCCAAATTCTTCACATAGTTTTGTCATGCTATCAGACTGAAATTCAGTACCATGGTCACTTCTAATCTTGACCACTGTACTGTTTAGTTCATTCTGAATTTGCTTGACAAAGCTATAGAAGACACTAGGTGTTTCAGATTTTTGTCTTAAGAAGAACACCCAGGAAAACCTTGAGTAGTCATCTACAACTACAAGGGTATAGACCTTCCTACCTAAGCTGTGAACTGGCATTGGACCAAAGAGATCCATATGCAAGAGGTATAAACACCTCACAGCATCTTTGTTTTCTATGCTTCTAAAGGTGGATTTAGTCTGCTTGCCCTTTTGACAAGCTGAGCAAATACCATCTTTAACACACTTAACTTGAGGACCATTCCTCACTAACTCTTTGCTAAAGAGTTTGTCAATAGTCTTGTAGTTAAGATGGGCTAGCCTCTTGTGCCATATGACACAATGAGAGACTGTCTCATCAGCTACAAGACACACTGGAGAACCATTGTTCTCAATCATAATGTCTAGGCAGTATACATTCCTTTTCCTATAACCTGTCAAAATGATCTCTTGATCACTTGACCTCTTGATATGACAACCATTTTTAACAAATGAGATGTCATATCCTACATCACTTAATTGACTTATACTTATTAGGTTGTGTTTCAACCCTTTAACATAAGCCACTTGAGTAATGGTAACCAAGTTGCTAGAAATGTTACCAAATCCTTTGATGATTCCTTTTTCAGAACCACCAAAGGTGACTTTTGGACCATCTTTTATTGGAATGTAGTCCTTTAGTAATCCTCTTGTTCCAGTCATATGTCTGGAACATCCACTGTCCAAGTACCATGTTGGGGTATGGCCACTTGAACTCACCTGCAAAACAGATTAATGAACCTTAGAACCCAAAGAATTCTTGGGTCCTTGGTACTTGTTAGTTTGCAATCTGACAAAGCTACCTACTGGCTTTCCAACAGGTAGTTTGGTACTCACTTTGGCACTAGCATTATGCCAACAGTCCACTACAAAATGGCCAATCTTGCCACAGCACCAACATTCAAACTTATCGTACCTTTGCTTAGGTACTGTCTTTGCTGTCTTATCTACAGCAGACTTGTTGAATGTTGGGGCTTTGCCCTTGGACTTGGACTTGGACTGCTCAGTCCTTGCAGGTTTAATAAAACCCAGTCCAGCCTTGCCTTTATGATGAACAAATTCATCAATTAAAGGTAGCACTGACTTAGGTTTAGAAAACCTAGCAACAAGCTCTCTCTCTTTCTGAAGATTGATCTCCAGACTCTTGATTTGATCATTCTTAAAGGTGATAGTCCCCATCTGAATCACTGTTATGTGTTTCAGCCTGGCTATCTCATTTAGCTTTTGATCAAATAGCTTCTCAGAATCTGTTGCAGCAGCTTTAAGATCAGTAATTTCCTTTGCCTGACTTTTGGCTAGGGACTTGCTTTTCTTGTAAGCTTGCAACAGCACTTTATATTCATCTATAAGCTGATGAATATCATCCTCAGACTCAGATACATTCTCATCACTTGATGATGATGAATCTGATTCTGAACTGGAATAAGAAACTGAACTTAGAGTTGAACTTTGTACCTTACTGGGTCCTGGCTGCTCCAGGATTTTGTCACTCTCAGTCAATGCCATCAGTCCTTGGCACTGACAGTCTTCTTGTTCATAAATAGACTCCATTATCTGCATGAATTCTTCTTCTTCTTCTTCAGCAAACAGCTCTATGTATGCCTCAGCATCAGACTCAGTTTCTGAAGAGGAGATATCTGATAGAGTCTTCTCTTTCTTGGCTACAAAAGACTTTTCTTTCTTGCCTTTGAAATAAGTCTTTTTCCTGTCACTAGACTCTTTTCTCTTTTCAGGACAATCTGCAATAACATGGCCCTGTCTATTGCAGCAATAGCACACTATCTTAGAACCAGTTGCCTTGCTAGATTTTGTCCTCTTCCTGTCCTTCTTTGAAGCCTTTTTATCCTGATAAAAATCTTCTTTTCCTTTTGAAGTAGAGGGCCTTGTCCTCCACTGTTTCTTCTTCAAGAATTTCTGAAAGTGTCTAGTGAAGGCAGCAAAGTCTTCATCACTTTCACTGCTTTCAGATTTTGTACTGGCTGACTCATCTGACTCTGATTCAACAACCTTTGGAGGTGGTGTTGGTGACTTATTCTTGCACTTTCTGGAGGCTTCTGTCTTGAAGGCTACTGTTCTTTCCTTGTGTTCAGTTCTTGTTGATTTCTCCTCCTCTTTCCTCACTGTCAGTTGCATTTCATATGACAACAATTTGCCAAACAGTGTAGGAGGAGGAATTTCCCCCAACTTAGCCATTTCTCTAATGGCACAGATCTTGGTGTCCCAATCTTTAGTTAGGGACCTTAGGAACTTGTCATTTAGTTCATAGTTACTGAACTCTCTTCCATAAGACATGAGTTCATTCACTATTCTGTAGAACTTCTTATAGCACTCAGTTATGCTATCACCCTTTCCTTGTCTAAAACTTTCATACTCCTGATTTAGCAAGGATTTTCTATCTTGCCTAACTTCTTCAGAACCTTCCATATACACAATAAGAGTGTCCCACATCTCCTTGGCTGTCTTACAGTGTATAAGATTCTGAAAAGTTGCATCATCTATGACACTCACTATAATGTTTTGTGCCCTTTTGTCCATGGTGGCTAGGACAATCTCATCCTTAGTCATCTCAGAGAAATCCTTTGGGGTTCTCTGATTTGCATCTAGAACTGATATCTTCATGGGCACATATGACCCCTCTTTGACTGTGATATAAATCCTAGGGTCTGAGGCCTCCATAAACAGCCTTACCCTTTCCTTCCAGATCCCAAAGATCTCTTTCCTGCATATGGGTAATTTCATGGAACCCAATTCCTTGTGATTTTCAGAGGAACCCATGGTTCTTGATTTTCTTGAATCTGTAATTCACTTAGACTGAATCTGCCAATCTGGATCTCCTCAGACTGTTAGTCCTTTTTGAGGAACCTCGCTTTGATACCACTTGAAAGATATAGTACCTGAACACCTAGAGGGGGGGGGGTGAATAGGTGACCTAATCCTTTTTAAACTTTAATGGCAGCAAACAGTTATATCACAGAATTCTAACTACTTTTGCACAGCAATCACAAAGCATACACAGCAAATCACAACACAGCACAGCAGACACAGAGTTTTATAGTGGTTCCCCAAGATTTGGGTACATCCACTTTCTCCCTTCGCCTATCTAGCAGTGTACTAGATTCGGCCAAACTTCACCACTGTCTCAGAACCCAAACTGGTTCCTACACCTCAGGCCCAAAGCCCTACAACTCAGCTTTTCCACAAAGCCTACACTCAGCCACAAAGGCCTACACTCAGCCAACAAGGCCTACACTCAGCCAACAAGGGCCTACACTCAGAGATTCCAATCTCCTACACTCAGGCTCTCAAGCCCTACCCTCAGCCTTTATAATTACAGGCTTACAATCACTCAGATCCAAAGGATCCTACAAGATAAAAATGATTTTACAAATAATAACTCAGCAACTCAGAAACAATAGAGGGGAGTTGTGAGTTTCTTGATGAGTTCTTGGAAGAACTCAGCTGGAAACAATCTGACTTAGCTTTCTTCAAAGCTTCTTGAAAGTAGAACTGAATAAGATTGAATCCTCCTGCAGTTGATCCTTGATCTCTGCTACTTAGAATTCAGAATGAATCTGAACCCTTCTTCTCAGCCTAGTTCCAATGGCTGATTTCTTGGAAGGAGCCCTCTCTCTCCAACTTCTTAGATCTGCACTTGGACAGCTAGATCTTCTTTTCTTGATACTTAATTAATAACTCTGTGAACCACTTGTTGAATTACTTCAACTACTTCTTCAACAATAACAACAGTTTCTGTAGACTATATGAGCCTATTTATAGGCCTTCTTCATGGTAACCGGCTGGTCCGGTCCATAACTGAATTCTGACATCTCTGATAGGTGCTGTAGACCGGCTGGAACGGCAGCTGTCAAGTCATCCAGTCAATTCTTGAAAGTTCTCTAACTGTCTGAAAGTGTCGAGACTTTCTGTCTTTAAGTGTCGACACTTATAGACCAAGTGTCGACACAAGTTGTGTAAGTGTCGACACAAGTCTACAAGGTGTCGACACAACTCCTTGTGTTGTAGATTCTATGTCTCGACACAGTTTCTTCTGCATGTGTCGACACTGAAATTGAGTGTCGACACAAGTACTTGATCTTCTGTAACTTGCTGAATTCTTCTAAGTGTCGACACATCTCCTTTGTGTCGACACAACTTATTGTGTTGAATCTGTTAAGTGTCGACACTGCTTCTTGGTGTCGACACATAGTCTTCAGTGTTGATACTTGATGAGTGTCGACACAGCTCCTTGTGTCGACACTTGATTCTTCTGTTGAGACTTCAGCTGAGTGTCGACACATTCCCTTAGTGTCGACACTTGTACTTAGAATAATTTGTTGATCTTTCTGTTCTTTGCTAAGTGTCGACACAGCTCCATGTGTCGACACTTTCTTCAAGTGTTGAGTCTTCAGCTGAGTGTCGACACATTGTTCTGGGTGTCGACACTTACTTCAAGTGCTGACTCTTCTGTTGAGTATCGACACATTGTTCTGGGTGTCGACACTTATACTTAATCTCTGCTGACTTTTGCTGAGTGTCGACACAGCTCCAAGTGTCGACACTTTCTGGTGTAGACACAGTTCTTCTAGGTGTCGACACTGCTGTTAAGTGGCGACACTGCTTTACTGTACTTTCTTCATTGAGTGTCGACACAGCTCCTTGTGTCGACACTTTCTGTCTGGTGTCGACTCAGCACCACAGGTGTCGACACAATGACTCCAAGTGTCGACACTGCTTGTCTGGGTGTCGACACAAGTCTTCTTAAGTGTCGACACTTTCCCTCTGGGTGTCGACACATGGACTTAGAAAGTTTTGCTTCAGTCCTGCAAATACTTAACCTGCACAAGTAACTCAAAAACACATCAAATACATTTTGATGTATATCATTGAGTTGGGTGAGGCTTCTTCAAATCAGGTACATTTAACCAATGTACCCAACACCAGTACTGACCCACCCTTTCTTCTCTTCGTTCGCGGACTATCGCTGGGTCGGGCCGTGTCTGTGCTTCGAGTCGACTCGCTCGGGGGGGGTGGGGGTACTATTATTTCAAATACTTATTCAGCATCTGTAACTATTTGCGACTCTCCTCGCCCGCCTATGGGTCTGGTTTTTGATTTCTGATACATATCATTCTTATCATGTTGCTGATTTATTCTCTGCGGGGCGGGCTCGAGTGCACCCGTGTCCTCCGCTCGCCACCCTCCTCGGGCGAGTGGGGGTCATAGGATGGACTCACTCAACCCGCTATCCTGATTTTAGCGGGAGCGGGCCGAGGAGCTCGCCGGTTAAGAGTCTCCCCGACTCGCTCAGAATCCTGGGCGGGTGCGGGCCGTGACTCGCCCGCTTGTTCCTCGCGCGGATGCGGACGGGTGAGACCCGCTCCTAAATGGTCTTGGCGGTGCGGTTGCGGGTCGGGAAGTCGAACCGTCAGGCCCGATTTTTGCTATACGCACTTTTCCTGTCGGCGGAAAATTTTCCCGCTCTTTCTTTCTTTCTATAAATAGTCCTTGCCGGTTCTTGTCCTTCCACCACTTCAAAGCACTTTCCCCTCTCCTGCTCTTTGCCAAGCCCGGCTCGCGTTCGCCTTCTGAGGCTTTCTCGCACGCTCGGCGGTCGTTTTGTGGAATGGGTGGCGGCGGCAGCGATGCGGACGGGCGAAGTAAATGTGCCTGGACATTCTCGGAGCACGACTTCCCCCACGTCGTTATCTCAGAGCACGAGTACTTAGACGCCCTCGGCGATCACGTCCCGCCTGGATTTTCGGCGAGACGGCCCGGGAAAGGGGAGAAGATCAACGATCTGTCTAGGGACGAGCTCGCCATTCCTCTGGCTCACTTTGAGGTGGGTCTTCGGCTTCCTCTGTGGCCGGAGGTGCGTCAAGTGTTGAAGTACTTCGGGGTCGTCATCGGCCAGATGACCCCAAACTCCGTGGCTGTCATGGTAGGGTTCGCCTGCTTTTTGCGGGAGGAGCGGGTCAAATTCAGTCTCGTAGTTTTCCGCAAACTATTCTCCTTCCGCGCGAACCGGGACGGGACCACCTATTTCTCCAGCGCCCACCTCAAGGTGCGGGAGACCGTTAATAAGAGCCACAACTGGCTCAAGAAGTTCTTGTTCTTCAAGGGGGATTTTGGCAACGTCCCTTTCTCGCCGGTGCAGCTCAGCGAGGCAAGTTACCGCCCGCCCAGCCTGGGGGGGCCATGAAGCCGACCTGTGGGGGTTCTTTGTCGGGAAGAACTTCGAGGTCGCGTACTTGCGCCACAACCTCGATGGCCTTATTGTCGTCCCGCCTGGGGGAGGTTAGCCACTCGGCATTGCTCTGTCTCGCTGTTTTCTTCTTTAATTTCACCCTCTCTCTCCTTGGCAGGCGAGCGAGACGTTCCCCTTCACCCCCCCCCCTACGAGAGTGTTAGGGTCGCCTTCGGGGTCCTCGCCCGAGCTCAGGCCACTGACGCCGCCCAGCGCGACGTCCTGTCGGTCCCTGCTAAGAAGCGGCCGGGCCGCAAATAGCCTGCTCCCCCGCCCAAGATGGCGAATACTGCGGGGCAGCAACTCGACGTGGGCCAGAGAAAAGGCAAGGCCCCGGCGGATCAATCGGCCGAGGGTCTTCCCCCCTTGGCCGCTTCGACCAGCGACACCCCCGGCGGGGCGACGGGCACTTCTGGGCCGCCGAACGGGGCGCATGCTGCCGCGAAGCCGATGCCAAGAGGGCACCGCAATTTCGGCTACGGCGAGAAATACCTGGACGAGCTCGGCGTCCCGCTTCTGCTATGGGACAAAGAGTCAAATCGCGCGGTGGACTCGACTCTGTTGCCGAGTTGGTTGGAGCAGGACACCATCGGCGGGGAGGCCTATAACTTCTCGTTTGGCCTTTACTCGCGAGAGGACGCCGCTATCTGCGACAAGGAGGCGACACGAGTACTAGTGCATGAAAGCGTGCGGGCCCAACTATGCGGCCTGGAGTTGGCCCATATGGTTGGGCGGCGCTGCACCCAGCTGGAGCGGAACGCCACTTCTTTCAAGAAGTTGGCGGACAAAAAGGAGGAGGCCCAAAAACTTGCTCCGGAGGATGCGGATCTCCAGAGGAAGCGGGCCGACGCGGCCAAGGAGACCCTCGCGCAGTATTTGGGAGGGGTGGTACGCGCTTACTTCCAATTACCGTTTCCTTTCGCGAATCCACCTTCCGACCTTTTTTCTTTTCTCAGGATGCGGCGACGGCCAGCCGGATGGGTGCTGAGATCGCCGCCCTCGGTCAGGAGAAGACGGCACTGGAGGCGCGGGTGCGCGAGCTGGAAGCTGCCGCTACTGCCCCTCCGCCAGTCAATAGAGGCTGCCCGCTCGAACATCATTCTGACTACGAGTTGGAGGTATTGATGCAAAAGAACGCCGCCAGTGCCGCGAAATACACAATGCCGATGCTGCGGCGTGCAGACCTCCTCAAGAGCGAGGCCGCGGAACTCTCGGCGGGCGAGGTGGTGCCGGCGCTGTTCCTTCCCATGTCGGACCCCGGGGATAAGTCCTACCAGCCCATCTAGGACTTCCCGCCCAGGATCTCGCATCGCCCTCGCGCCCTTGCGATTCGCTTGTTATATGTATACCTTGTGCATTTTTTGGTTGTTTGAGACGTATTCGCGAATAGTGTCACGACATTGTGATTTCTGTCTACACTTGCCCTTACAAATGTTTTTGCAATCGTGTTATATGGATGTTTGTCGTTATTGTGTGATGTGAACCTCCCCTTTCCGCACTCGCAGTCGTTCACTTCGCGTTACGTCGATGAGGTCGTACGCCTATAGATCCCGCTCAGGAATCATCGGGGACCCAGTCGGTTGCCTCGCTGGCGGCGACCTGTCTCTGCCGTCCGGACTCGCTAAGGAGATTACTTGCTCATCAGGAGAGGCGAGCCGGTTTCGTCGCTCGCCTGAGCCACCAGAATTCTTGCGAGCCGATCCTCTCGCATGCTGCTCGGGTCCTTTTCTTCCTCTTTTTTGGTTAGCTTCGCGGCTCCAACTCCTCGCCCTTTGGACACCCGGTTCCCCGACCTCTGACCTAGCTTTGCACGTCAAGTCCTCCCCATTAGCTAACGAGGAATCGACGTCTTTCCCCGACGAGTGACTTCCAGCCCTGCCAACTTGGTGAGAGCCTGGCAGCGGGATCTGCTCGAGGCCAAGGATGACACCGAGTGACTTCCAGCCCTGCCAGCTAGGTAAGAGCCTGGCAGTGGGATCTGCTCGGGGTCCACTCTCAATACCATCGAGTGACTTCCAGCCATGCCAGCTAGGTGAGAGCCTGACAGCGGGATCTGCTCGAGGCCAAGGATGACACCAAGTGACTTCCAGCCCTGCCAGCTAGGTGAGAGCCTGGCAGCGAGATCTGCTTGGGGTCCACTATCGATACCATCGAGTGACTTCCAGCCCTGCTAGCTAGGTGAGAGCCTGACAGCGGTATCTGCTCGAGGCCAAGGATGACACCGAGTGACTTCCAGCCCTGCCAGCTAGGTGAGAGACTGGCAGCGGGATCTGCTCGGGGTCCACTATCAATACCATCGAGTGACTTCCAGCCCTGCCAGCTAGGTGAGAGCCTGACAGCGGGATCTGCTCGAGGCCAAGGATGACACCGAGTGACTTCCAGCCCTGCCAGCTAGGTGAGAGCCTGGCAGCGGGATCTGCTCGGGATCCACTATCAATACTGAAAGTGAAGGTTAGATCTGATATACTCTAGAGGGGGGTGAATAGAGTATGGTGCTCACTAAAAACTTTTTATAACTTTTGTTGTATTTCTAAGTGAACAGGGAAGCAAAAAAAACAGCAACTATCTAAACACAGAACAACACAGAACAATCACAGAGCACAGCCAGAAAATAAAAGAAAAGAGCAAACAGACGACACAAGAATGTTATAGTGGTTCCCCAACCTGGGTACATCCACTTTTCTACCACCCTGGTAGGAATCCACTCAGGTTTTTGATCAGGTGCCTGACACCAATGAGCTTTTGTTCAGGTGCTCAAAAACCAAACATCAAGTCTTTTGGAAGGAGACTTGCAACCAGAATAATTTTGAAAGGATTTAAAACCCTGTACAGGAATTGAAAAGAAGGTGATAGTGTCTTCTCTGTCAACAATCAGAGAGAAGACTTGTGGATTGATTGTAGCAGATCTTGCTCCCCCTGAGATCTTGAATTGGTCGGGAAAGCTGGAGCACTGCTTCAGGGTGATAGGTCTTCAATGACCTAGAATGCCTGGACCAGAAATGCTTCAGGAACTTCTTTTGACAGATAAAGTTTTGTTGTCCTTTGAAGTTGTCCTGAGAATAGAGAGAAGAAGACTCTTGATTGAATTTGATTGTTCTTCTTCTTCTTCTTGAAAATGTTCTCTGGTCAAGGCTGATTGCAGTCAAGAACTTTTGATTTGAGATTTATTGTTCTTCTCTACAACCTCAGAGCGTCTGACTGATTGTGTATTGCTTGCTGTACTGTGTATCTGTTTTTCTTTCACTGCTTGATTCTTTTCTGTCTTACTGTATGTCTTTTTCTGACTGAGGAACAATCAAACTTTTGAATGTCGAGCAGTAATTGCAGTCGGCTTTGGAAAGAAGCGACGATCAATAATTTCCCTAACTGTCCCATGGAAAAACGGCATGTAATCGTCCATAGTCAATGCACGTTCTAACGGTAACATTCTGAGAAGATCTGGCATTAAATGTTCAGGAATCATCGCAAGAAACGGGACGGAAAACTTGAAGAAAACCTAGTCTGGATTCGTCGAACGAAGAACACAATTCGTCGAGCTGCACTTGTGTTCGTCGAGCTGAACTTGAGTTCGTCGAGCTGAGCTTGAGTTCGTCGACCAGAAAATCTTCATTCGTCAAACAGACAGTCTTCATTCGTCGAGATGAGAATCGAATTCGTCGAGCTGAGAAAAGTTCTGGACTTGGGCAAAATATTCTGCATCTGCTGAAATGATGTGTCGACATAAGTTGGTGTCGACAGATTGATCTTGGTGTCGACACAAAACCTCTGGTGTTGACATAAGTTGGTGTCGACACAAATCGCCTGATGTCGACACAAACCCTAAGTGTCGACACAAATTCTCTGAGTCCAGAAATCGTCGAGTAGAGTACAGTATTCGTCGACCTGAGAAGCTGACTTAGTCGACCTGAGAAGCTGTGAACTTGAGGTCCAAGTTCGTCGAGCTTAGAAACCAATTCGTCGACTAAAGCTTGAAGATGGACTTAGAAAGATTTGAGGTTCTCCTGACTTTGCCTTGATGTAGAAACTGAGTCTTCGTCGAACAGAGAACACAGATCGTCGAGCTCAGCACTAAGAATTATCTCACGATCGTCGAGCGCAGAACTCCTTTCGTCGAGCTGATTTCAACGAACGTCGAACTCACTTCACTTAGTCTTGAAAACTTGTGAGTCTGGAGTCTCTGATGGTCTTGTTGAAAGCTAATCCATCTGGAGTTGAGCCTAAGGACTTGACCTAGACTCTAGGACACAAATTGACCCTGGCTATACATGATGGGTCACATCCTAAGTCAGTGAACCTAGCCCAAATCAACTAGGGATCCAACAATCTGCCCCTATTTGGGTGAGGTCACTAACAGAGACTCAAAACAGAAAAACAAAGCAAGAAAAGAGATATATCTGGCAGAGAATTATAACACATGCAACAGATATATATATACACAGCTTTGTTTAAACAAATAGCATGGTTTGAAAAACAAACACAGACAGAAAATGAAATAACACAAAAAGATTACTTTTTTGGCTTCTTCTGCTGAGGTTTGTCTTCAGATGTTTGCTCTCCTATCTTCTTGAAAATGATTTCTCTCTTTGGATCTCGAGCTTGAGCTATTGTCATAGTCATGTCAGCTTCCCCAATAATATTCAATGATGTTGCTCTAGGGACAACTGCTTCTAGATGAAGTTTCATATAATCATCAACATTAAACAATTTATTTCCTTTGTCAAACCTTTTCAGCTCTTCTTTCCTATACTTTAACATGGTTGATAATCCTGATATATCTTTGTCTTTAGCCTTGTCTTTATTTATCAAAGATAGTCCAATCAATTCCTGGTATCTAGCCATTCTTGCTGTATTTGCAGTTTCAGGATCTTCAAAAGGAATTGGAGGAGAGAGAGGTCTCTTTGGACTTTCAGTTTTTTGAACTTCAGAACTTTGTTGCTGCTGCTGCTTATGCTGTTGACTTTGACTACCTGAGGAGGATGGCCTCTGCTGGCTGCTTCCAGAAGATCTCCCTGACTGTCTCTGGTATGTTTGCATTGGGGCAGATCTCTGGGAGCTAGAGCCACTAGCACCAGCTGCTGGAGGAGGAGGAGGAGGAGGATCCTTCCTGTATCTGTTCACTGGAGGAGGGGAATATATCCTGCTTCTCTTTCTATCTTTCTGCTGGTTTTTGGAGAGCCACATCCATGCAGGCATTCCCTTATATGGAGTTACATTGTGCAGGATGTAGTAAGGGATGTCAGCATTAGGATTAGGCTTTGGAGCTGGAGGAGGAGGAGCCTTTCTTTTCTTTGACAACAATCTCTTTTTCTTAGTAGCAGCATCTTCATCTGAGTCATCATCATCTTCTTCAGACTCAAAACCTTGAGGGATGTCATAAAGAGCATCCAAAGCTTTCAAAGCTTTATCAGAAATAACTGCCTTTTCTGGGGAAGGGGCAGAAGATTCAGGAACTGGAATATCAGCAATAGGGACAGAGCTTTCAGCTGTTATCCTGTTTTCTTCTTCAATGTCAGCCTGAATAAGCTCATCCAAATCTGGCAGGGGAGAGTCATCCATAAAAAAATCTGGTGCTGAAACTGGCACTGAAGTATCTTCTGGAATGACCTCTGGGCTAGAAGCTGAGATGGAGGCTGAAGCTGAGAGAACAAAATTATCACAGAGTTGCTTAGCAACTGCTGGACTAGCTGGAGAGGTATAAGGTACAATAGCCAAACTTGGCTTAGTAAAATCTGCTGAAAAGAATTGCATATGTGTAGTATCAAAATTACTCAACAAAACAGATAAATTCACTGTGGGATTTAAATAGAAATCACCAACAAATGTTATTTATTCAACTGACTCATCCAAATCAATGTCAGTATCCATAAATTGAATTAACTCAATCATTTCAGACTCAAAATCTGTCAAAGTTTTGTATCCTCATCTGAATCTGCATCTGCTGGAGAGAGAATTGTTGCTGTGACTGTTGCTACTGCTGCAATTGCATCTGCTACAACTTCATCACTGAGCATCTCCCCCTGCCTGGGTTCAGGAACACCTGGAGCCAGGCCCCTATATGAAGAGAGGACAGCAGATAGAAGAGAGATTTGGGCAGATAAGGAATTGATGGAGGTCACAAGAGGTGTAATGGCCTCTTGGATGAGAGCTTTGATGAGAGGAGTGAGCAAGGAGATGATGGTTGATGGATCAAATGAGGAAGGGGAAGAGGACGGAATGGGAGGAGGAATAACAGATGGAGTGGGGGCATCTGGTATGATTGTGTCTGAGGGTATGATGGAAGATGAAATGGTGGATAAGTGTGGGGGAAGAGGAGACTGAGGAGGTGTAGGAATGTGAGTGTCCTGAGGTGAAGCTGGAGGGGTGGATGGTTGATTTGCTGGCAGAGGGGAAGATGAATGTGGAGATGGGGTGTTGGTGATGTCTATAGGTGGTGATGAAGGAGCGGTAGGCACATGAGGAGGCTTCTTTGGAGAAAGAGGTGCTGGAAGAGATGTTTGAGATGGAGGGACCTCTTCAGCAGGGAGGGGAGTGGCCTTTACAGCCCTTGTGCTCTCAGAAGGTGGAATGGAAGAGGAAGAACCCTTGGAGGGTTTGGAGATAGTCCTCTCCCACCTGCCAAACAGAGCGCATGTGAGGCGCTTGCTGGCGTTTATGAAGATGGTCGGGGAGACCATACATTCAGCAACCTTCTCTTGAAGAAAAACTCACAAAATTCTGCCGAAGCAGACTTCCTTCTTGCTGTTCTTTTTCCTTATCAATTCAAAGAAGATTGTGCCCAGTTGACACGTCTCTTATTCACCACGGCGCACATAACCAGAAATTGGTGTCGGGTTATGTAGTCATGCGCTGAGTGCTTTCCATTAGCACTTTCCCTACAATGTCTGCCAGAAATTGGTAGGCGGCGGACAGTTGCTTCTTCAGCAGTTTGTTAGGGTTGCTACCTGAAAAACTCATTAGTTTCAGCATATCATCAAACTCTTCAGAATCCATGTCTATACTGTCTTCTCCATTCACCAAGCCAAAAATCCCAGACAGAATTACGGGAGATAACGAAACAGCAGTACTCCCTATATTGCCGGTCAAAACATCTTCTTCAGAAATTATAGATGTATAAACCCTTTCTCTTATTTCAGTTCCATGTAGTTTAATGCTCCTGGTCATGAAGTCCTTTAGATTAAGTTCTTCCAGTAGTTCCAAGATATACAGAAAGATGGGGTCCGAATGTTGAAAAGAATCGAAGTCCATATCGAACCCAGTATCAAACTTCATCGCTGCTAACGTGCTTGCGGGAATCGCCATTGATGACCTGCAGGAAAAACACAGAGAAAAACGACGATCAAGAGCAAAGGAACTGAAAGCGTGGGACGGAGGTCGAAGAAAACCTAGATATAAGATTTTCAGAATATGAATCGACAAACTCCGTTTCACGAAAAGGAAAAATTCTTCGAACTGAGATCGACGAAATAAATTATAGATAGATAATTCGTCGATCTCATCCAGAAGAATCGAACACAGTTCGTCGAACTCCATTCGACGAAATGTCTTCTGAAGCAAAGTTCGTCGATCTCCGGTCGACGAAAATTATTTCCACACACAGAGAATTCGTCGATCTCCGGTCGACGAGAATCTCTCAAACTTTCCCTAATTCATCGCACTCCGTTCGACGAACTCTGGAAAATTCGTCGAATGCAGACAGAAACTAGGTTAACTGTTCTTCATTAATCATTCCCAGTTGATTTATAAAGAACATATGAGTTTTCTCATCCAATGGCTTGGTGAAAATGTCTGCTCTTTGTAGATCAGTAGGAATATGGATCAAGTTAATTTTCTTTTTGTCCACATTATCTCTAATGAAATGATGTCTTATTTCAATATGCTTAGTCCTAGAATGGTGAGCTGGATTCTGTGCTATAGCAATAACACTAGTATTATCACAAAATAGTGTTGAATTATTTAAGTTGACACCATAGTCTAAGAGTTGGTTTTGTATCCATAACATTTGTAAACAGCAACTGCCAGCAGCCATATATTCTGCTTCAGCAGTTGATGTGGACACAGATGTCTGCTTTTTACAAAACCAGGAGACAAGTCTCATACCAAGGAATTGGCATGTTCCAGAGGTACTTTTCCTATCCACTCTACATCCAGCATAGTCAGCATCTGAGTATCCAGTTAACTCAAAATCTGACTCTACAGGATACCAGAGTCCTAGACTAGGGCAACTCTTTATATATCTCAAAATTCTTTTTAAGAAAATAAGGTGAGATTCTTTAGGGTTCACTTGGAACCTAGCACAAAGGTATGTGGCAAACATTATGTCAGGTCTGCTAGCTGTTAGGTATAATAGGGATCCAACAATTGCCCTATAATTTTTCTGATCCACGGGTTTTCCTGCTGCATCAGAATCCACAACAGCATTTGTAGCCATAGGGGTTTTCATCCCTGAAGCATCACTCATCCCAAACTTTTTTATAAGCTCTTTAGCATACTTAGCTTGGGAGAGGAAGATACCATCTGGGAGCTGCTTCACTTGGAGACCAAGGAAGTAGGAAAGCTCACCCATGCTACTCATCTCAAATTTAGAATGTATGAGGTCAGCAAACCTCTTGCACAATTTGGGATCGGTAGACCCAAAAATAATGTCATTCACATATATTTGTACTAACAATATTTGGTCCTTATGATGTGTAGTGAAAAGTGTTTTATCTATGGTTCCTCTTATAAATTTATGCTCTAAAAGAAAGCTTGATAGGGTCTCATACCAAGCTCTTGGAGCTTGCTTTAAACCATAGAGAGCTTTATGCAATTTAAAAACAAAAGAGGGTTGAGTTGGAGAGATAAAACCTGGAGGTTGTTCTACATAAACCTCTTCTTGAAGTACTCCATTCAGAAATGCACTTTTGACATCCATTTGGTAGACCTTGAATCTCTTGTGAGCTGCATAGGTAAGGAATATTCTTATGGCCTCTAACCTTGCAATAGGGGCAAAGGTTTGGTCATAGTCTATTTCTTCCTCTTGTCTGTAGCCTTGAGCAACAAGCCTAGCCTTGTTCCTCACTATGTTGCCTTGAGCATCCAACTTGTTCCTGTAGACCCATTTGGTTCCAATAACTGGGTAGTTATGGGGTCTTGGAACCAAATCTCAAACTCTACATCTCTCAAACTGATTTAGTTCCTCTTGCATTGCAATGATCTAGTGGGGATCTTGCTCAGCTTCATGGATGGTGAGAGGTTCAATTTGAGAGAGAAAACAGGCATGCATCAAGTCTTGGTTGAGTTGATGCCTTGTTTGTACACCTGCTGAAATGTCTCCAATCACTTGAGATCTGGGGTGATCTCTAAGTGTGACAAGATCAGTTGGTGGAGTTGGTTGGACAACAGCTTCTGTATTTAATTCCTCTTGGGGAATGGTACTAGCTGTTGAGGGAAGTTCAGCCACTTCCTCTTGAATTTCTTCTTCACTTTCTTCAGCAACCTGTGGAGTAGGATGGTTTGATACCTCTTGGGTAAGGTTTAGTCCATCCATACACTCACACAGTTGAGGTACCTGCAATAAGCTATTGGTAGAAATCACTTTCTCCTTATATGATATGTTAGCTTCATCAAAAGATACATGCACAGATTCTTCAATTTTAAGAGTAGATTTGTTATACACCCTATAAGCTTTACTGATCATGGAGTATCCCAGAAACACTCCTTCATCAGCTTTAGCTTGAAATTTTTCTATGTATTTCTTGTCATTATTGTGAATGTAACAAATGCAACCAAAAATTTTAAAATAATCAACTTTAGGTTTCTTCCCTTTAAGTAATTCATAGGGAGTCTTACCCTTCAGCTTATGTATCAAACTTCTATTCAACACATAGTTGGAGGTGTTCAATGCCTCTACCCAAAAGGATAGAGGAAGGTGAGCATCTGACAACAATGTAGTAGTAGATTCAATAAGGGTTCTATTTTTCCTTTCAGCTACCCTATTTTGTTGAGGAGTTCTAAGAGCTGAGAAAGTGTGCCTGATCCCTTCACTCTGACAGAACTCTTGCATAAGAAGAGAATCAAACTTTGTCCCATGATCACTTCTAATCAGGACAATGTGAGTATTGAACTCACTCTGTATGCATTTGAGAAACTCTGTCAAACACTTAAAGTTATCAGACTTCTTCCTCAAAAAGAACACTCATGTGAATCTAGAGAAGTCATCTACAACTACTAAAGTATAAGATTTCCCTCCTAAGCTTTGTACTGTAATGGGTCCAAAGAGATCCATGTGTAACAGATACAAAATCCTAGGTGAATCACTCTTATTAAGTGACTTGAAGATATTTTTGGTTTGCTTGCCTAATTGACAAGCCCTGCAAAGTCCTTCCTTCTTGTAGGGGCTAGAATGTAGTCCTCTAACAAGATTGTCCTTGGATAGCCTAGCAATGGTTCTAAGGTTTATATGTCCTAATCTTTTATGTCATAGTTTATTAGGTCTACAAATGGAATTGAACAAGCATATATCTACCTTAGTTGAAAGAAAATCTACAAGATAAATGTTACCTTTCCTTTTACCTGTCAACACAGTTGTGTTGTCCTCTAATTTGATTTTGCATGAGGATTTGTTGAAAGTCACTTGGTAGCCTTCATCACACAGTTGACTGATGCTGATTAAGTTGTGCTTCAGTCCTTCCACATAAGCTACTTCCTTGAATGTGACTGAGCCAATCTGGACTGCACCAAATCCTTTTGTTAGTCCAAAGTTTGAATCACCAAATATTACTTTGGGTCCAAGTTTGGCTTTGAAGGATGTGAAATTCTCCTTGTTTCCTGTCATGTGCTTTGAGCACCCACTATCCATATACCATTGCTGGTTTGATGTTGGATAGGTCTTCACCTGTACCTGCAAGGAACAACAAAATTCAATTGTTCTTGACCCAGGTTACCTTGGGTCCTTTGTTTGCTTGGAAAGAAAAACTAGATATAACTGATAAGGCAGGTTGTGATTTATACCCTAAGGGGTGATATCTCCTAGGTGGAATTACCCAATCAGCTACTGTATTAAATGTCTTATTAATTGGCTTAAGATTTCTATAAAAGAAATGATTTGAGTTTGATCTTTCTGGGTTCGACGAATTGTTGTAAGTTCGTCGACCAGAGTTCAACGAATAGGGCTGAGATCGTCGATCTCTGCTCAGAGAATGACAATAGTCATTGTCTGCGCCCCAAGTTCGTCGACCTTTGCTCGACGAACCATACACAGTTCGTTGATCGCAGTTAGACGAATTATTATATCTAAAGTTTGCGTTCAGCGTTCGTCGATCTGGGTTTGACGAACTGGCTATATTTCGTCGATCTCTGTTCGACAAATGCTGCTGAACTTTGTTTTTATTTGCTGTTTTCAGATTTTTGTTTCTCTTGTCTATGGGTCTAGGATTGTTTTCTGACATTGGTTTGTCTATTAACTTTTCTTTTCTCTTTGCAGATATAAACTTGATTGAGGTTGAAAGAATATTTTTCTTAACTATGGGGGGTAAGCTTGATGAAGCACCCAAGCCCAGCTTTCCATTTAATCTGGCATTCGCTGTGCTTGTGATGTCCATCAGCTTGAGGATTCTCCCATTGAGAGATTGCTCAAGTTGCTTGGCCTCACATAATTCAGATTTTAGTTTAATTATTTGCTCATTAGCTAAGGTTAATTGGTTTGTTAGCTTTTTGTTTTCTGAATTAACTGATTCTAGACTTCCTAATCTCTCTCTAAGAGTTTTTATTTATTTATCTGAGTTGATTAAGTCTAGGCACATAGATTTGAATTCAGGTTTAAATAAATCAGAACTAAAGTCAAAGCTAGAAATAACCTGATCTGCCTCTGAGTCTGAGGCAGCTTCATCTTCAGAATCTTCTTCTGATCCAAAATTACTCCTGAAGGCATCAATTGCCATAAGGCACACCTCCTTGGATCTGGCTTCTTCCTCTTCTTCACTTGAACTGGAGGAAGATGTTTCTTCTTCTATGTCACTCCAAGTCTCAACAATAAATCCCTTGTCCTTCTTTTTATATTTGCTGGAAGTGGGTCTGCTGCTATGTCTTCTCCTGGAGTCCTTTTCTCTGCTCTTGTCATTCTTCTGGTTTTCTGGACATTCTGAAATGTAGTGTCCAGGTTTTTTGCACCCAAAGCACACAACCTCCTTGGTTGGTGTCTTGTCATACTTGGGCTTATCATCCTGTCTGGATGATTTCCTTCTGAAATCCTTCCTTGCCATCTTGTAAAACCTTTTGGCAAAGAGGCTCATGAGCTCTTCATTTGAAGTTGATGTCTCACTTTCTTCAGATGCTTTGAAGGCTATGCTGTGCTCCTTTCTAACTGGAGTTGTTACCTTCTGTTCTGCTGCTTCTCTGGATTTTATCAGCTGCTCATAGGACTTCAATTTGCCTAGTAGAGACTCAGTTGAGATCTCATTGAGGCTTCTGGCTTCTTTGATTGGCCAGATTCTGGAATCCCAAGAGCTAAGGAAGCACATCAGAATCTTATCATTAACCTCTGTCAAGGTGATGTCCTTATCCAGGGTTTTGAGCTCATTGATGATTGTGCTCAACCTGTTGTATATTTCTGCCACTGATTCATTATCATCCTTTTTAAAGTTCTCATACAGGGATATGCGATTGGATCTTCTGTCCTTTCTTTCATCTGTAGAGCCAGCTATCATTTGGTTGAGGGAGTCCCAAATGGCCTTGGCTGAGGTGCACTCAACCACCTTCTGGAATATGTCATCTGACATAGTCTGGGCTAAGATATTCATTGCCTTAGCATCAGCCATCTTGGCTTTCTTGTATGCTTCATTGTTCTCTGGAGGAGGAACTGCAGTCATGTTTGTTGAAGTGTTTGTAGAAGTTGTAGGTGCTGGTGGTACACCTGTCAAAATAACAGAAAAGATATCCTCATCAATAGAGTTCATGTATAATCTGATTCTTGCCTTCCAGATGGCAAACTTGTTAAGATTGCACACTGGAGGTCTGATGCTTGCATAGTCTTTGTTTTGGGCCATGTCTGTGAAGAAATAAATCTAATAACAAAAGTAAACAAGCAGATCTAACAAGAGGGATCTTTAGGTTCAGGTGTTAGCCTGTGCAACCACTAAGGTGTGGTATTTTAACCATCCTCGCTCTGATACCAATTGAAAGTGCAGGTTAGATCTGATATACTCTAGAGGGGGGTGAATAGAGTATGGTGCTCACTAAAAACCTTTTTACAACTTTTGTTGTATTCCTAAGTGAACAAGGAAGCAAATAAAAACAACAACTATCTAAACAGAGAACAACACAGAACAATCACAGAGCACAGCCAGAAAACAAAAGAAAAGAGCAACCAGACGACACAAGAATTTTATAGTGGTTCCCCAACCTGGGTACATCCACTCTCCTACCACCCTGGTAGGAATCCACTCAGGTTTTTGATCAGGTGCCTGACACCAATGAGCTTTTGCTCAGGTGCTCAAAAACCAAACCTCAAGTCTTTTGTAAGGAGACTTGCAACCAGAATAATTTTGAAGGGATTTAAAACCCTGTACAGGAATTGTAAAGAAGGTGATAGTGTCTTCTCTGTCAACAATCAAAGAGAAGACTTGTGGATTGATTGGAGCAGATCTTGCTCCCCCAGAGATCTTGAATTGGTCAGGAAAGCTGGAGCACTGCTTCAGGGTGATAGGTCTTCAATGACCTAGAATGCCTGGACCAGAAATGCTTCAGGAACTTCTTTTGACAGATAAAGTTGTGTTGTCCTTTGAATTTGTCCTGAGAATAGAGAGAAGAAGACTCTTGATTGAATTTGATTGTTCTTCTTCTTCTTCTTGAAAATGTTCTCTGGTCAAGGCTGATTGCAGTCAAGAACTTTTGATTTGAGATTTATTGTTCTTCTCTGCAACCTCAGAGCGTCTGATTGATTGTGTATTGCTTGTTGTACTGTGTATCTGTTTTTCTTTCACTGCTTGATTCTTTTCTTTCTTACTGTATGTCTTTTTCTGATTGAGGAACATTCAAACTTTTGAATGTCGAGCAGTAATTGCAGTCGGCTTTGGAAAGAAGCGACAATCAATAATTTCCCTAACTGTCCCATGGAAAAATGGCATGTAATCGTCCATAGTCAATGTGCGTTCTAACGGTAACATTTCGAGAAGATCTGGCATTAAATGTTCAGGAATCATCTCCAAGAAACGGGACGGGAAACTTGAAGAAAACCTAGTATGGATTCGTCGAACGAAGAACACAATTCGTCGAGCTGCACTTGTGTTCGTCGAGCTAAACTTGAGTTCGTCGAGCTGAGCTTGAGATCGTCGACCAGAAAATCTTCATTCGTCAAACAGACAGTCTTCATTCGTCGAGCTAAGAATTGAATTCGTCGAGCTGAGAAAAGTTCTGGAATTGGGCAAAATATTCTGCATCTGCTGAAATGATGTGTCGACATAAGTTGGTGTCGACAGATTGATCTTGGTGTCGACACAAAACCTCTGGTGTCGAACATAAGCTGGTGTCGACACAAATCGCCTGGTATCGACACAAACCCTAAGTGTCGACACAAATTCTCTGAGTCCAGAAATCGTCGAGTAGAGTACATCATTCATCGACCTGAGAAGCTGACTTAGTCGACCTGAGAAGCTGTGAACTTGAGGTCCAAGTTCGTCGAGCTTAGAAACCAATTCGTCGACTAAAGCTTGAAGCTGAACTTAGAAAGATTTGAGGTTCTCCTGACTTTGCCTTGATGTAGAAACTGAATCTTCGTCGAACAGAGAACACAGATCGTCGAGCTCAGCACTAAGAATTATCTCACGATCGTCGAGCGCAGAACTCCTTTCGTCGAGCTGAGTTCGACGAACGTCGAACTCACTTTACTTAGTCTTGAAAACTTGTGAGTCTGGAGTCTCTGATGGTCTTGTTGAAAGCTGGTCCATCTGGAGTTGAGCCTAAGGACTTGACCTAGACTCTATGACACAAATTGACCCGGGTTATACATGATGGGTCACATCCTAAGTTAGTGAACCTAGCCCAAATCAACTAGGGATCCAACAAATACCATCGAGTGACTTCCAGCCCTGCCAACTAGGTGAGAGCCTGACAGCGGGATCTGCTCGAGGCCAAGGATGACACCGAGTGACTTCCAGCCCTGCCAGCTAGGTGAGAGCCTGGCAGCGGGATCTGCTCAGGGTCCACTATCGAAACCATTGAGTGACTTCCAGCCCTACCAGCTAGGTGAGAGCTTGACAGCGGGATCTGCTCAAGGCCAAGGATGACACCGAGTGACTTCCAGCCCTGCCAGCTAGGTGAGAGCCTGGCAGAGGGATCTGCTCGGGGTCCACTATCAATACCATCGAGTGACTTCCAGCCCTGCCAGCTAGGTGAGAGCCTGACAGCGGGATCTGCTCGAGGCCAAGGATGACATCGAGTGACTTCCAGCCCTACCAGCTAGGTGAGAGCCTGGCAGCGGGATCTGCTCGGTGTCCACTATCGATACCATCGAGTGACTTCCAGCCCTGCCAGCTAGGTGAGAGCCTGACAACGGGATCTGCTTGAGGCCAAGGATGACACCGAGTGACTTCCAGCCCTGCCAACTAGGTGAGAGCCTGACAGCGGGATCTGCTCGGGGTCCACTATCAATACCATCGAGTGACTTCCAGCCCTGCCAGCTAGGTGAGAGCCTGACAGCGGGATCTGCTCGAGGCCAAGGATGACACCGAGTGACTTCCAGCCCTGACAGCTAGGTGAGAGCCTGGTAGCGGGATCTGCTCGAGATCCACTATCAATACCATCGAGTGACTTCCAGCCCTGCCAGCTAGGTGAGAGCCTGACAGCGGGATCTGCTCGAGGCCAAGGATGACACCGTGTGACTTCCAGCCCTACCAGCTAGGTGAGAGCCTGGCAGCGGGATCTGCTCGGGGTCCAAATTCATCTCATTCCTCCATGCAGACTCACAGCGATAATGTTGGCATATTAACAAAGTTTTTATTGAAAATCAAGGCACAACTTACAAGCTTCAAGGAAAAAAACGTTTTAAGTCGTCACCACTCCAGGTGAGACTTAGGGTCTCGCCCTCCACATTCTAGAGTCGATAACCTCCCGACTTCAAAGTCTCCTTTACAATAAACGGTCCTTCCCAGCTGGGGTTGAGCTTCCCCACGGACGCCGACCTCCCTGCTGCGTCCACCTTCTTTAGCACCAAGTCCCCTTCCACAAACTGTTTGACTCTAACATGCTTGTCAAAGTACTTGTCCATTCTTCTTTTCACCTCTTCCTGTCGGATGGTGGAAAGGTCCCTCAGCTCTTCCATCATGTCAAGGGAGAGCCTCAACTCTTCCTCGTTCTCGGCCTGCCATTCTTCCCTACCTCCCTTGGCCGCAATAACTCGAGGTGTTCGGACTTCAAACTCCACGGGGAGCACTGCCTCGCACCCATGAGAGAGCTTGAAGGGGGTCTCTCCAGTAGTTGTGTTAGGGGTGGTCCTCAAGGCCCAGAGGACCGCGGGAAGCTGCTCTACCCAGCTTCCCTTCAAATTCTCCACTTTCTTCTTGAGGAGGTTGATGATGATTTTGTTCGCGGACTCCACCTGCCCGTTGCTCCTGGGATGATGGACCGAGGTGAACCTGAGGTCGATCCCGAGCTGCCCGCAGAAACTGGTAAACTCTGCACTAGCGAACTGAGGCTCATTGTCCGTGATGATGGCCTGGGGAAGCCCGTGGCGACAGATGATCTCCCCCCAGACGAAGTTCCTAATAACTTGGAAGATCACCTTGGCCAGCGCCTTCACTTCTAACCACTTGGAGAAGTAATCAATCATGACTAGGAGGAACCTTCTCTGCCCACTGGCCTAGGGGAATGGCACAACCAAATCCATTCCCCAAATGGCGAAGGGCCAGGGGGCCGTGATACTTTTGAGTCGCTGGGCCGGCTGTAGCTGGAGGGGGGCAAACAGCTGGCATTTATGACACCTTCTTGCGAACTCCGTTGCATCCTTGCCCAGGATGGGCCAGAAGTATCCTTGTCTTACTATCCTTTCCTCCAAGGTGCGACTCCCGGAGTGACTCCCACATTCCCCGGAGTGGACCTCTTCTAAGATCGTTTTGTTGGGTTTCTCTATGAGGATGGCACAATGCTTGTGCGCGCAGCGGAAGAATAAAAAAACATCAAGAAAACCCAAAAGAGATGGGATCGGGCCATGATAGTTGAATCAAGAAGTTAACAAACAACTAGACAAAAATTACCTCGGTGGCGTTGAGTCACAACTCAACGGAGATGCTCCAAACTTCGTCTTCTTGCTAGTGGCGAGTTCTACGTGGAATAATGTCCACGTCTCTGCAGAAATCCACATGAGCGGGAGAACACCGAACTTTCCGTCGCACGGAAAATCGGGAAGGAGAAAGACTACACCTTGCTCTTCCACGGACTGCTAGGTCCGCGCCAGGAAGAACAACACTAGCGACGATCGCCAGAGAGAAGGAGGTCGACGGAGCGAACACGGCGGCGGCGGAACACTTCCGTCGGCGGCGGGATTCGGGATCGGCGGATCGAGCGGAACGGCGGAACGCTCCCGTCGCGGGTTTCTATCAGCCGATCGAGTAATCGAATGATATGATCGCCTATCTTCCCAAAACACTAAGTATTCTATTTATACCTAAAGTATAAAATAGACTTAGGAGTGTCGCTATCCACAGACCACCCAAGAATAAGGGTTCCAGAATCGGCGAGAATCACCAGCCGATCGGTGAGAATCGATCGTCGAGAATCACTGAGGATCGGCGAGTATCGGCTAGGATCGGCGAGAACCAGTCAGCGAGAATCGGTCGGCGAGAATCACCAGCAGATTCGGCGAGAATCAATCGGCGAGAATGCCCGATGATTCACGTTGAATCGTAGGTTGACGATTCTCGTCGATCGTCGAGAATCACCGACGATACACGTCGAACAGGGTCGACGATTCTCGTCGATCGGAGAGAATCAGAGTACACTACTCGACGATTCTCGTCGATCGGTGAGAATCCGAGCACCAATCCACCAAGGCAACACTTTGCCCAACCCGACTCTCCTTTAAGGCAACACTTTGCCCACAACCCCATTCAGGTCGGTGATTGGTAACCTTTACCAACACAGTCAATCATCCAACTTCTCCACATCTCTTATGTGCGACCCTGCAGGCTTATATCGCGTTGGCAGTGAGATTACATGTTTGACCACTTCCAGATCACAATGGTAACTCCAACAGACTCCCACTTGATCTTGAAAGTATCAAACCAAAAACCTCACAAACAATGAGCGGCATCTAGCAATGCATCATTGCTCACCAAGCAATAAGAGTTTATAACTCATAAGCCTTTATGACCAATGTATCAGCGTTGTCTTTGTCCCTTTGTCCCTTACATCCTTAAAGAACTAGAGGCATGGACCGTGTCACCCTCGTAATAGCTCAATCCAAGTTTCTTGATCCAGGACGGACTTCCAGAGAATGGTGAGTCCAATATCACATATTGACTCAACCAAGCATGGCCATGCATTTCTCAGTCCAGTTCCATCAAGGGGCCCATGGATGCAACTCCTGTCATACAGAAGGACAAATCCCATATCTGCTCACACACAAACACCCAAATGATTCGTAACATGCCCAACAACCACCCTTATCATCAACCTTTCTCAAGGAAGACTTTAAATGGCATCAAAGCACGCTCTTCCTCACTTGATGAATGATGTGACTTCAGGTCAAAGGACCACAACACCATTGTCAATTGAGACCTACTCGTGACACGATTTGATGACAATCCACAGAGTAGTCTCAGGTTGGGTCTGTCCAGTACAACTTGTTCACTAACAAGTACCCACGTGATGACTTGATATCACAATATCATGACCTGTGAGAACCGGTCATCAGTCAACGCACGTGCTAGTCTTCATGTACCATCATCACCCTTAGCTTCTATGATGATACTCGACCAGGGACCTTTAAGAATGAAGCTTCAAATAAATCACAGGCTCTCACATTCAAGTCATGTACTTGATGTCCCATGGAAGCAAACATTCTAAGGGTATCTATTATGTTAACATTTAACTATCATATAGAAAAATTCATAATAAAAGAACTTGCCATTAATTGTAAAAGAAAAACTAGGTACACAGTTCATCATATGAACAAATAGCCAACAAAATACTGGTTTACATGCAATCCACAAGATTCTCACTAGAGTTGATCATTTAGGTATCGTATACCCATCGATCTAGTATGACCATCATGCTTTCTCTGCGCGAGAGGCTTTGTCAGTGGATCCGCAATATTCTCCTCAGTCGGCACTCTGCAAATGTTTACATCTCCTCGTTCGACAATCTCACGAATAAGATGAAACCGCCGAAGTATGTGCTTGGAGCGCTGATGGGATCTAGGTTCCTTAGATTGTGCAATTGCACCATTGTTATCACAGTAGAGAACTACAGGGACCAACAATGCTAGGAACTACATCAAGCTCGCCGATGAATTTCCTAATCCATACAGCCTCCTTCGCCGCATTAGCTGCAGCGATATACTCGGCCTCAGTTGTAGAATCAGCAACTGTCTCTTGCTTGGAACTCTTCCAGCTTACAGCTCCTCCATTCAGGCAAAACACAAAACCTGACTGAGACTTGGAGTCGTCTCTATCAGTTTGGAAGCTAGCATCCGTGTAACCACTTACAACGAGCTCTTCCTCTCCACCATACACCAAGAACACATCCTTAGTCCTTCTCAAGTACTTCAGGATATTCTTGACTGCAATCCAGTCACACTCATCGGGGTCTGACTGATACCTGCTAGTCATGCTCAAAGCAAAGGAGACGTCGGGTCGAGTACATAACATCGCGTACATGATTGATCCAATTGCCGAAGCATATGGAATCAACTTCATGCGGTCCTTATCTTCACAAGACATTGGACACTGGTCCTTAGAGAGATTCACCCCATGAGACATGGGCAAAAATCCTTTCTTGGACTCAAGCATGTTGAACCGCTTCAACACCTTTTCGATGTACGTACTCTGGGTCAAACCCAGCAACTTCTTCGATCTATCTCTATAGATCTTAATACCGAATATATAAGTCGCTTCACCCAAATCCTTCATTGAAAAGCAGTTCCCTAGGTTGTTCTTAACAACTTTCAGGGTAGGAATGTCGTTCCCAATCAATAATATGTCATCTACATACAATATCAGGAAGACAACAATGCTCCCACTGATTCGCTTGTAAACACAAGGCTCATCTTCATTCTTGAGGAAACCAAACTCTTTGATTTTCTCATCAAAACGAAGATTCCAACTTCGAGAGGCCTGTTTCAGTCCATAGATGGACTTATTCAGCTTGCATATTTTAGTGGCTTCATCTGGGGATACAAAACACTCGGGTTGTGTCATATACACTTCCTCAAGGAGGTTTCCATTAAGGAAAGCCATTTTGACATCCATCTGCCAGATCTCGTAGTCATAATACGCAGCAACAGCAAGCAATATCCTTATGGACTTTACCATGGCAACAGGGGAAAAGGTCTCATCATAGTCAATATCATGAATTTGCTTGAAACCCTTAGCCACCAGTCGCCCTTTGAATGTCTGTACATTCCCATCCATGTCGGTCTTCTTCTTGAAGACCCACTTGCACCCTATGGGTCGTACCCCTTCAGGTGGTTCCACCAAGTTCCAAACTTGGTTTGCATACATGGAGTCCATTTCGGATTTCATAGCCTCAAGCCATTTGTCGAAGTCCGGTCCATTCATAGCCTCTTGGTAGGTTGCTGGTTCATCATCATGATCCATAAGCAACACATTACCTATTTGAGACATGAGAAATCCATATCTCTCAGGCTCAAACCTCGGTCTACCAGATCTACGTAGGACTTGTGTTCCCTGAGCAGGTTCTCTAGCTACAACATCTTGTAGTCCTGTCTCAGAATCCAATTCCGGTTCATTCACTACATGTGGTTCTTGAACTTCTTCAAGCTCTACCTTTTCAGTCTTTCTTGATAAGAACTCTTTCTCCAAGAAGACACCAGTCCTTGCGACAAACACGTTTCCCTCAGACGGTAGGTAAAAGTAATACCCTTTCGTTTCCTTAGGATATCCCACCAGATAACATTTATCCGATTTGGGTTCCAGCTTGTCAGGCATTTGACGTCTCACGTATGCCTCACAGCCCCAAATTTTAATGAACGACATACTAGGATGCTTCCCAGTCCATATCTCATATGGTGTCTTCAGAACCGTTTTCGTTGGAGCGCGATTCAATGTCATTGCAGCAGTCTCTAAAGCAAAACCCCAAAAGGAAACAGGCAAGTCTGCATGACTCATCATCGAACGTACCATGTCTAACAGAGTACGATTTCTCCTCTCAGACACACCATTATGTTGTGGTGTTCTAGGTGGAGTGAGCTGTGATACAATACCACACTCTTTCAGAGGATCACGGAACTCATGACTCAGGTATTCGCCACCTCGATCAGATCGGAGTGCTTTAACCCTTTTACCCAACTGGTTTTCTACTTCATTCTTGAACTCTTTGAACTTTTCAAAGGTCTCGGATTTGCACTTCATAAGATACACATATCCGTATCTACTGAAATCATCAGTGAATGTAACAAAGTAGAAATACCCACCTCTAGCCATGGAACTCATGGGTCCGTATACATCACTATGTACTACACCCAAGAGATCCTCAGCCCTTTCAGTATAACCAGTGAAAGGAGCTTTAGTCATTTTGCCTAACAAACAAGATTCGCATCGCTCAAATGATTCATAATCAAATGAGTCCAAAAGTCCATCTCTATGGAGCTTGGATATGCGCTTCTCGTTGATATGGCCCAAACGACAATGCCAGAGAAACGTAGGGTTCGAGTCATTTGTTCTTAGTCTTTTATTATTTTCTACATTACAGATCAGATGGTCCAAGTTCAAAACATAAAGACCATTAAACAATTGGGCTACAACATAACAAACATCATTCTTAAATATAGAACAACAGTTGTTCTTAATTATAAAAGAAAATCCAATCATGTCCAAACATGAAATAGATATAATGTTTCTAGTTATGGCCGGAACAAAATAACAGTTATCTAGTTCTATTACAAGCCCACTGGGCAAAGAAAGATGGTAAACCCCTACGGCTACAGCAGCAACTCTTGCTCCATTGCCGACGCGGAGGTCCACCTCCCCTTTACTCAGCAATCTTCTCCTTCCCAGTTCCTGCACATTTGTACAAATGTGAGAACCACATCCGGTATCTAATACCCAAGATGAAGGAGCAGAAAGGTTTATCTCTATAACGTGAATATTTGAAGTGGAAGTCATACCTCCCTTCAATTTCTGCAGACCTTCAATGTACGAAGGACAGTTCCTCCTCCAATGACCAGCCTTGCCACAGTGGTGGCATTTCCCTTCCTTCACCGTGCTTTTCTTTTTCATCAGTGCAGAAGACTTGGGCTCAAGATATGACTTAGGTCTCACCTTTGTCTTCTTAGAGCCCTTGGCTTTGCCCTTGCCCTTATGCACCATCAGTATGGGGCTGGCAGACTTGGCCTTCTTCATGTTGATTTCGGCAGTTCTCAACATGCCTAGGAGTTCGGGCAGTGTCTTGTCTATTTCATTCATGTTGTAGTTCAAGACGAACTGCTCATAACTGTCCGGCAACAATTGCAGGATCAGATCTGTGGCCAACTCTTGACCAAGAGGAAAACCCAGCCTTTCAAGGTTCTCTATATACCCAATCATCTTGAGTACGTGAGTCCCTACTGAGTCTCGAACTCCCATCTTGCACTGAAACAACGCTTTTGTGATGTCGAACCTCTTTTGACGAGCCTGCCCTTGAAACATTTTCTTGAGATGCTCGTCAATCTCCTTGCACCCCATGCTCTCATGTTGCTTCTGAAGCTCAGAGTTCATAGTGGCAAGCATAAGGCATTCGACATCTAAAGCATCATCAGTATACTTCTTATAAGTATCCTTCTCAGCACGGGAAGAGTTCCCGGTCGGCACCTCGGGGGCTTCTTCTTCCAAGACATAGAGCTTTCGCTCTTGCCTGAGAACAATTCTCAGGTTCCTATACCAGTCTATGTAATTAGTCCCACTGAGCTTATCCTTCTCAAGGATGGCTCTCAGAGACAAAGTGGAATGTGAAACACTTGCCATGAAATTCTACAAGAATTTATGCAGAATAAAATCAGTACCAAAATTTCAAATACAATTTATTTTAATTTGGACTTCAATTAAAACACTCCCACTATTTTATTCGAAATGATAGCCCTCACTAACAATTCGGAGAGTTCATGCGAGCTACTCTCTTAGTGGACAAGATCCGTATTTCACCAACACAATGAGTCAGCTTTGGCTTTCCTCTCACGATGTCGTTATTTAGGTAGGCAACGCTTGCCAATTGCATCATCATGCAATTCTTGTATGGTTGGTGAATAACTCCTTATTCGCATCCATCATATGGTGCATGCCAACCCTATGCCTCTAGGCACTTAACCTTTGAGGTCACCTAGTTAAGCTGGACCCGATGTCGACAGTGGGATATCACAATTATCCGCTCGCACCCTTACCAAGATAGATTAATGCACCTTGCTTTGGCAAGCTCACACTTCATCGATCGAGGCAGGAAGAGTGTCATCCATCGGAAGGCATCCGAACACTTAATATTTGATGAAGGGATTTTGATTATAGGTTAACAATTAACCATGATCAACATTTGATCAATGTGCACATCTAAAGAAAAGCAATTTTCTAAAACCACATGCATCTCTTATGTGCACAACATGACACCATCAACATTTGATAGAAGGAAGGGATAAATCTGAACATCCGGAAACTTCCAAATCCTCAGATTTACATGCATTGGACAAAGGCAAAGACAACTCAACTTAAAGCAGTAGACAAGCTCATCTCTCTATGTTGGATCCAAATCCAAAACAAACTCGAGGGGTGGTTACTGCTAAGAAGATTACAATTTCTAACAATTAGAAATTTCCACGAAATTCCAGAAGTTCTTGGCGGGGTACCAAGATTAAATCTAGACATTTAGAACACTTCTAAATCCCTAGGTTTACACGCACTGGAATAACAAAACTTCCAATACAACAATCATGGTCGAACCTGGCTCTGATACCACTGTTGGGTTTCTCTATGAGGATGGCACAACGCTTGTGCACGCAGCGAAAGAATAAAAAAACATCAAGAAAACCCAAAAGAGATGGGATCGGGCCATGATAGTTGAATCAAGAAGTTAACAAACAACTAGGCAAAAATTACCTCGGTGGCGTTGAGTCACAACTCAACGGAGATGCTCCAAACTTCGTCTTCTTGCTAGTGGCGAGTTCTACGTGGAATAATGTCCACGTCTCTGCAGAAATCCACACGAGCGGGAGAACGCCGAACTTTCCGTCGTACGGAAAATCGGGAAGGAGAAAGACTACACCTTGCTCTTCCACGGACTGCTAGGTCCGTGCCAGGAAGAACAACACCAGCGACGATCGCCGGAGAGAAGGAGGTCGACAGAGCGAACACGGCGGCGGCGGAACACTTCCGTCGGCGGCGGGATTCGGGATCGGCGGATCGAGCGGAACGGCGGAACGCTTCCGTCGCGGGTTTCTATCAGCCGATCGAGTAATCGAATGATATGATCGTCTATCTTCCCAAAACCCTAAGTATTCTATTTATACCTAAAGTATAAAATAGACTTAGGAGTGTCGCTATCCGTAGACCACCCAAGAATAAGGGTTCCAGAATCGGCGAGAATCACCAGCCGATCGGTGAGAATCGATCGTCGAGAATCACTGAGGATCGGTGAGTATCAGCTAGGATCGGCGAGAATCAGTCAGCGAGAATCGGTCGGCGAGAATCACCAGCAGATTCGGCGACAATCAATCGGCGAGAATGCCCGATGATTCACGTCGAATAGTAGGTTGACGATTCTCGTCGATCGTCGAGAATCACCGACGATACACGTCGAACGGGGTCGACGATTCTCGTCGATCGGCGAGAATCAGAGTACACTACTCGACGATTCTCGTCGATCGGCGAGAATCCGAGCACCAATCCACCAAGGCAACACTTTGCCCAACCTGACTCTCCTTTAAGGCAACACTTTGCCCACAACCCCATTCAGGTCGGTGATTGGTAACCTTTACCAACACAGTCAATCATCCAACTTCTCCACATCTCTTATGTGCGACCCCGCAGGCTCATATCGCGTTGGCAGTAAGATTACATGTTTGACCACTTCCAGATCACAATGGTAACTCCAACACGTTTGTACTTCGCCCTCGGCCACGCAGCGAGCCAGCATCCCCGAGAGGGTCTTCCTGTATAGCTGCCCGTCCTGGAGGAGGTAGTACGCTGACTTATGCCGGAGCTTCTTCTTATCTGCCCCCTCCGGATACTCTCCCGTGGAAAGGAAAGTCATAACTGGGTCCATCCACGAAGGCCGCTGATCTATCTCCATGAGCTCTCCTTCTTTGATGGAGGGGCGGAATAGGTCGGTGATGGTACCCCCCATCCGGGGACCGTGCTTTGCGAGCTGATCGACCTCTCGTTTTCTTCCTGGGGCACATGCTGGATGGAGAAAGTCTGGAACATGCCAATGACCCCCTTTACCTTGGCTAAGTACATCTGTAGGGTTGGATCTCTTGCTTCAAACTCCTCGTTGATCCGGGAAGCTACCACCATGGAGTCGGTAAGACCTTCACGTCCAGCACCCCCAGATCCCGGGCCAGGCGAAGCCCCGCTATCACGGCTTCATACTCGGCTTGATTGTTGGTGATAGGAAAGTACACCACCACCGTCTGCTCAATTCTAGTCCCCTAGGGGCTCTCCAAGATCACCCCCACTCCCAGGGAATGCCTCCCCGAGGCGCCGTCCACCTTTACCTTCCAAGGGGTTGGATGGGTGAGCTCTTCCTCCGCCACCTCAATCACATAATCAGCCAAGAAGTCGGCCATTGCTTGAGCTTTGATCGAGAGGCGCGGAATGAAGGAGACGTCGAACTCACTCAACTCCACCGACCACTTGGCCAGCCTGCCCAAGTGCTCCACCCCCTCAAAGATGTTGCAGAGAGGATGGTCAGTAACCACTCAGATTGAGTGTTCCTAGAAGTAAGTTCACAGCCTCCGGGCTGAGATGATCAGGGCAAAAGCCAGCTTCTCCAAAATCGGGTACCGGAGCTCGGCCTTCCTCAGGACCCGGCTTACGTAATAAATGGGGAGCTGTTTCTTCCCCTCTTCACGAACTAGGACGGAGCTCAAGGCTTCTGCCCCGACCCCGAGATATAAAAATAGGTCCCCCCCCCCTCCTTCGGCCCTTGGAGCAGCGGAGCCTAAGTCAACTGCATCTTGAGGGCCCGGAATGCCTCCTCGCACTCCTGGGTCCATTTGAACCTTTGCACGCCCCTTAGTGTTTTAAAGAAGGGGGAGCACTTCTCCCCTGCCCTGGAGAGGAACCTACTCAACCCTGCCAGCTTCCCTGTCAGTCGCTGGGCCTCCTTAGTATTCCTCGGCGGCCCCAGCTCTAGGATAGCCTTGACCTTATCAGGATTCGGCTCGACCCCTGCAGGGGTGAGGAGGTGCCCCAAGAACTTTCCCCTGCTAGCCCCGAAAACACATTTTAGGGGATTCAACCGCATCTTGTATCTGTGCAGGGTGGAAAAGGTCTCTTCTAGATCTTGGAGGTGAGAGCCCACGTCCTGACTCTTGATCATAAGATCGTCGACGTACACCTCCAAGTTTCTCCCCTTCTGCTCTTTGAAGACTCTGTCCATCATCTTTTGATAGGTTGCCCCTGCATTCTTCAGTCCGAAGGGCATCATCTTATAACATTAGAATCCACCCCCCGTGATGAACGAGACATCCTTGATGTCCGAGGGGTGCATCCTGATTTGATGATAACCTGAAAAAGCATCTAGAAAACTCATTACAGAAAAACCAACGGTTGAGTCAACTAGTGCGTCGATCTGAGGCAAATGATAACAGTCCTTAGGACAAGCTTTATTAAGTAAAGAAAAATCGATACACATTCTCCAACGGCCGTCTCCCTTTTTGACCATGATGACATTGGAGACCCAGCCGGGGTATTGGATCTTGGACACGAAGCCGACCTTGAGGAGTTTCGCCACCTCCTCCCTGATAGGCTCCGCCAGCTTGTCCGCGGTGGACCTCTTCTTTTGCTGAACGAGGCGTGTTCCCGGGTCCAAGTTGAGGCGGTGGCAAGCCACATCCGCGTCAACCCCCGGCATCTCCGCGGCGCTCCATGCGAAGATGTCCATGTTCTTCTGGATGCACTCCAGCATCCTGCCTTAGTCCTCCGGGGTCAGCCCTCCGCTGACGCGGACCCTCTCCACTCTGCCTCCATGGGTGCGGACCTCCATCTCCACCACCTCTTCCGCAGCCTCTAGCCTGGACTGTTCCCCCCATTCCTCAACATCTTTCCCCTCTGGGACGGGGACCTCAACCTCCATCTCCTCCTCCACGACCATCACTTCAGCCAGCTCCTCCTGGTCTCCTCCTGCCGCCTCCCCCTCTGCGCAGTTCCCCATTTCCAGCTCCTCCCTTCTTCCTTCTTGCTCATCTTCCTCCATCCTTCACCCCATCTGCTCGGCTCCCTCCTGCCAAGAGATGGTGTTCACCGTAGTGACATAGCACTCCCGCGCCACCTTTAGGTCCCCCCTGACCCTGACCTGGATCCCCTCAGCGTTGAACTTCAAGCACTGATGGAATGATGAGGGGACGCAGCGGAAGGCGCTGATAAGGGGCCTCCCGAAGATGGCGTTGTAACTGTTGGGGGCGTCTACGATGATGAACCTGCAGTTTCTGGACTGACCCCCAGGGTCACATGGAGGCTGACTCCTCCCTCCACTTCCTTCCTCTCCCCTGAGAACCCAAACAAGGGTCCATCCGAGGCCAGCACCCTTTTCGCCTCCACCTTCATCGCGTCGAACGCCTTTTGAATACGACGTTGACGGAGCTCCCGTTGTCAACAAGGATATGGTACCTAAACACCTAGAGGGGGGGGGGGTGAATAGGTGACCTAATCCTTTTCTAAATTCTTTGTTGGCAGTCAACAGTTTATACCACAGATTTTGAATAAGTAATACAGCACACAGCAATTCAACAGTAAATCACAGCACAGAATACACAAGATTTTATAGTGGTTCCCCAATCTTTGGGTACATCCACTTTCCCCCTTCGCCTATCTAGCAGTGTACTAGATTCGTCGCCAAACTTCTCCACTAACTCAGAACCAAACTAGGTTCCTACCTCAGGCCCAAAGCCTTACACTCAGCCAAAAGGCCTACACTCAGCCACCCAGGCCTACATACTCAGCCAATTAAAGGCCTACACTCAGAGTTCTTCAACTCCTACACTCAGGCACCAAGCCCTACCCTCAGCCTTTATAAAATAGGCTTACAATCACTCAGATCCAATGGATCTTACAAGTTTAAAATAGAAATTACAAATGCTAACTCTACAACTCAGAAAGGATGAGAGGAGTGAGAGTTTCTTGAGGAGTTCTTGGAAGAACTCAGCTTGATCCAAACTGACTTAGCTTTCTTCTGCAAAGCTTCTTGAGTAGAACTGAATTAGTCTGAATCTTCTGCAGTTGATCCTTGATCTCTGCTTCTTGAAATCCAGATGACTCTGAATTGTTCTTCTCAGCCTTAGTTCCAAAGACTGAATCCTTGGTTGGAGCTCTCTCTCTCTCCAACTACTTAGATCTGCAGTTGGACTGCCTGATCTTCTTGTGTTGATCCTCTATGTATCACTTCTTGATTTAATCTGATCAACCACTTCAATTATTCTCACAACAAGTAATGATTGTGAACAACTTAACCACTAACAACTTGACTACTCATTCTGTAAACTGTGGGTGCCTATTTATAGGCTTCCTTCATGGTAACCGGCTGATCCGGTTTATAACAGACTTTTGACTTCTCTGACAGTTGCTGTAGACCGGCTGGATTGGCAGCTGTCATGTCAACCAGTCACTTCTTGAAATTCTCTAACTGTCAGTTAGTGTCGAGACTTTCTGTTCTTAAGTGTCGACACTTATAGACCAAGTGTCGACACATGTTGTGTAAGTGTCGACACAAGTCTACAAGGTGTCGACACAATTCCTTGTATGTCTCGACACAGTTTCTTCTGCATGTGTCGACACTGAAATTGAGTGTCGACACAAGTACTTGTACTTCATCCTTTAACTGTATTCTTCTAAGTGTCGACACATCTCCTTTGTGTCGACACATCTTCATGTGTTGAAACTGTCAAGTGTCGACACTGATTCTTGGTGTTGACACAAGTCTTCATTCTTGATTCTTCAGCTGAGTGTCGACACATTCCTTAGTGTCGACACTTATACTTAGAATATTTTACAACTTTTCTGTTCTTTGCTAAGTGTCGACACAGCTCCTTGTGTCGACACTTTCTTCAAGTGTAGAGTCTTCAACTAAGTGTCGACACATTGTGCTGAGTGTCGACACTTTCTTCAAGTGTTGACTCTTCTGGTTGTGTGTCGACACATTGTGCTGAGTGTCGACACATTCTTCAAATACTGAGTATTTAGCTAAGTGTCGACACATTGTGTTGAGTGTCGACACTTACTTCCAGTGCTGAGTCTTCTGATAGTGTCGACACATTGTGTTGAGTGTCGACACTTGTACTTAGAATCTGTAGACTTTTGCTGAGTGTCGACACTTACTCCAAGTGTCGACACTTTCTGGTGTAGACACAGCTCTTCTGTGTCGACACTTCTGCTAAGTGTCGACACAGCTTTTCTCTGCATCTTCTACACTGAGTGTCGACACAGCTCCAGCCCAGTGTCGACACATTCTGACTGGTGTCGACTCTTCTTCCCAGGTGTCGACACAATGACTCCAAGTGTCGACACTGCATGTCTGGGTGTCGACACAAGCTTTCTCAAGTGTCGACACTTTGCCTCTGGGTGTCGACACATGGACTTAGAAATTTTCAGCTTCAGTCCAGTGTATACCTAACCTGCACAAGTAACTCAAACAAACATCAAATACATTCTGATGTATATCATTGAGTTAGGTGAGGCTTCTTCAAATCAGGTACATTTGACCAATGTACCCAACAATCTCCCCCTATTTGGAGAAGTCATAACCCTTAGTCAATGATATACACCACTCATAATAAGTAAAAATTATAAAATGATGTAAAGCATATAAATGACAACAGGGTAAACTTGAACATGTAATAAAGCACACATGTATACTTATTAAAAACATTGCAGAACAATTAAGAAACACACATATTTCAGAACATTCATACTATATTTAATATACTGTTCCAATAATGTTCCTTATACATTTTCAATGAAGTATTACAATGTTTTTCACTCAACAGATTACAACAAGCATCAAGTTAATTCCTAATCTAGTGCTGATCAGGTTCTTTAATAACAATGCCTTTTCCAGCTTTAACTTGAGCTTTTCACAGCAGCAGCAGCAGCAGGCTCAGCTTCAGCAGTCTTCTTCCCTTTAGAGTCTTCTTCTTCTGTTCTTCAGCCTTGATCTTTTGTCTTTCAAAATAATGATAGGCTTAGGAAAGTACTTGCTAGGCTCCACAGCTGTTGGAGGTAGCTTTCCTAACTTAGCCTTCCTTCTAAATTGGACAATTGCTTCCTGCCTACTCTCATGCTTTCTCCATTCAGCCTCTGAGAACCACTTGTTCCTCTCATGGGCATTGTCCTTGGCAGCTTTCCAGGCTGTGAGAATTATGTTCTAGAAGTAGGGCTCCACTTGTTCAAAATCTGGCTTTTGTTCAGCAAGTTCCCTGAACTTCTTCTTTGACAGCCTAGTTTCTTCTTCCTTGTCCAAAGCCTCTTGCATGCAGCTGTGATAGGTTGAACAACCTTTTCCAGAATAATATTAGGCTTGCCAGCAACTGGACTATACATTGTGCTTATATCTGCATGAATCATTTCAAAGTCTGGAGGTGGATAGATTACATCAGCCACTGCTTGTTGCTCACCTCCAAGATATGCATTTTGAATACCAGATTCAGCCACTTCATTGTCATCACACAGGGGAGGATATCCAAGTGTAGCCCTGATAGAATTTGAAATCCATTTTGCATGCTCAGAACTGGCCTTGACTAACACTCTCTCCCCCTTTATGACTTCTTGGGCCACATGATCTCTCACATCATCTTTCTGGAATCTGATTTGGCTATCCAAATACCTTATGCCTTCTTTAAAGAAAGGTCTAAGCTTTGTAAGCTGTTCTGAAATGACCTTCTGTGAGTCTTTTATTGCAGTCTGTACAGCAGCAATCTCTGCTTGAAATATCTTATCAAAATCAGCTTTGGCAGCAGCAGAGGAAGTTGAAGGTTCATCTGACTTATTCTTGAGTTCAGTGACTATTGCATTGTGAGATGCAGTCAGATTATCATTCATCCTTAACTGATTCTCCAGCACATAGCCTTGCTTGAGTGCTATATCATCCACTTTCTCTTTAATTGTTTCTTGATGTTTAGCCAGATAGACCACAGCATTAGCACCCTTGGTAAAACAGTCAGTCATTTCCCTTTTATTAAGGTTCATTTCAAACCTTATGGACTTGATTTCCTGGCCCAGATCAGATTGTAGTGCCTTATGCCCTTCATCAACATAAGTTTCTAAAGCTTTCCTTTGTTCATCCATCTTGATTTGCATGGCAAGCAGTAGAGCACTGTAATCAGTGGATGGAGCTTGTTGAACTAAGGAATGTTGAGCAACTGTTTGGAGAGCCTTCTTATAGCTCTGGCTCTTCTTTTGAAAACAAAGAACTTCTTTTTCTGAGCTTGCTCAGCTTCATCATCTTCAGAGTCTGATGTACTGGCTATATCCACCCTATCCTTAGGGCTGGATTGTTTTTCAGTATGCACATCTTGTGCCTTCTCAGTATCTAGCCTTATAGGCTCTTCCACAACTTCAATGTTCTCCCCCTCAGCAGCAGCATTCTTTACTGTATCAGCATCATGCTTTTCCATATCAAAATCTTCTTGATCTAAGTTCAAAAAGAGATCTTCCATTGTATATTCTGCTGGAGACTGTGCAGGAGATGTTCTGGTTCTTCAACCACTGTATCAGGTATCACAACAGATGTGTCTGGAAGAACAACATCTGGTTCTTGGTTGCTGGCTGATTTTGCTGATGGACATCAGACAATTCAGAATCTATTACAGAAAAATCTAATGTATTAAGGTCAGAAAGTACCTCTTGGATGATGAGGGTAGCCTGCTCACTATCCAGTGTAGATGGATGTTCTACAGCTGGAGGCTCCCCCTGGATATCAGCTGGCTCCTGAGGAGCAGGTGACTTTTCTGCAGTCACATCTACTGGACTGTCAGGAGTGAAGACCACATGTTCTTCACTGCCTGAGCTGCTTGAGGACTCTTGAGGCACAGCAGCAGTCTTCCTCTTCTTCCTGGGAGGAGAGTCTCTCTTAGAAGCTTGTTTCTCAGGGGTGGTCAATTCCTTTGACACCAGCACCCTTTCCCATCTAGAGAATATCCTGGAGTCCATTCTCCTCATATGATTGATCTTAGATCCTGCAGCAGTGCTCATTACCTCTGGAATTGATCCAGCCAGGTAGAGACTTATTATCCTGCCCAGATTGGGCTTTTTCAGGCTTTCTTTACTTTCTCATAAACCACCATTGACCAATCTGTCTTCAGAGTGAAGATGATTCTGGTCATGATATTAAACATGGAGGCTGACACCCTGTCATGCCCTCCTGGTTTGCTTAGAAGAACCTTGCCTACAACTTCAGACAAGAACTTGCCTTGAATATTCATACCTTTCCTGTGAAAGACTGATCCCACCTTCATCTTTGAATCCAGTCCACACCAAGTAAGAGCTTCCTTGGTCTTAGAAGCAGTTACTTCCTCTTCAACTTGAACTTTAGGTAGCTGAAGTACCTTTCTCAAAGTGACTTGGGTGAAATCTTGACCTTGGTGCCATGCACCCTTGACTTAATCCTGAAACCTGAGTCATCTATAGACGCGCCAGAAAGGAATTCAATGACTTCCTTCTTCCAGATTTTCGTTGGTTCTGAAACCAAGAATTCCAATCCTGAATTGACAATTAGGGTTATCACTGATTTGATTTCTTGGTCGCTGTCGTCAAATGCGCCTCGCACAAGCTCATAGCCTTCGTTTACGTTCTCTTCCAGCTTGGGAGCCATTAGGGTTTTGAGAATTAGTCTTGAGATGAGAGAAATGTCGACACAAGAGTTTAGGTCTCGAAACTTTGAAAGCGTGTCGACAATCAAAGACAGAACCCTATTTATACCTTTCTTGTTTGAAGACGAACAGGCGGGATGAATTTCTAATGATGTGTCGACACTGTCAATAAGTGTCGACACTGACTTATAATGTCTCGACACTCATGTGTCGACACAAATTTAGTCAACAGATTTTATGTGTCGACACTTGGTTAAGTGTCGACACCACTATACTCGACATGTGTCGAGACTTTACTTAGAAAAATTCTGAGTAAAACTTAAGTGTCGACACTTTATTGGATGTGTCGACACCTACTCGACATGTGTCGACACTAACATTCTGAAGTGTCGACACTAACTTCCTAGATGTGTCGACACCATTTTCCTGAAGTGTCGACACTTACTATTCTGTGTCGACATAGACTTGTCTATGTGTCGACACCTTTTTACTTAGCCAATTTTTGTTCTGTATACTTAGTCTAAGTTTATCATACCTAGTTCAATTTTGAACCTATTAAACTTAGCTTCTTCTAAGGGCTTAGTGAACATATCAGCTATCTGATTATCTGTTTTAACATATTCAAGTGCAATATCATTTCTTTCTACATGCTCCCTAAGAAAGTGATATTTAATCTCAATATGTTTAGTTCTACTATGTGATACAGGATTATTAGCTATGGAAATAGCACTAGTAGAATCACAATAAAGTGGAGTTCTACTTACCTGACATCCATAGTCTTCTAGCTGATGTTGAATCCACAGAAGTTGAGCACAGCAACTTCCTGCAGCTACATATTCTGACTCAGCTGTGGAGATGGCCACACTGGTTTGCTTTTTACTACTCCATGAAATGAGTCTTCCACCTAGGAATTGACAGGATCCAGTAGTGCTCTTTCTATCTTCTTTGCATCCTGCAAAGTCTGCATCTGAATAACCTGTTAGATCAAAATCTCCATTCCTAGGGTACCAGAGGCCTAGATAAGGTGTGCCCTTTAGATATCTCAAGATTCTCTTGACTGCAGTCAAGTGAGACTCTTTAGGGCAGGCTTGATACCTGGCACAAACACATGTAGCATACATAATGTCAGGTCTACTTGCAGTCAAGTAAAGTAGGGAGCCAACTATCCCTCTATACAAGGTTTCATCCACAGGTTTCCCTGCATCATCCTTGCTTAGAGACATACTTGACCCCATAGGAGTCTTCATGGTACTGGAGGAATCCATACCATATTTCCTTATGAGTTCTAGGGTGAACTTAGACTGACATATGGATAATCCACTTTCAGTCTGTTTAACTTGGAGACCCAAGAAAAACTTCAGCTCTCCCATACTACTCATTTCAAATTGACTCTGCATAAGCTTTGCAAACTTTTTGCAAAGGCTACTTTCAGTAGACCCAAATATAATGTCATCTACATATATTTGGACAAGTATTACTTTGCCTCTAGATTCCCTAAGGAATAGAGTCTTATCTATTTTCCCCCTTGTGAACTTGTTCTCAATGAGGAAACTAGATAGGGTTTCATACCAAGCTCTAGGAGCTTGCTTTAACCCATACAATGCTTTCCTAAGTCTATAGACATAATGTGGAAGAGTAGGATCAACAAAACCTGAAGGCTGCTCCACATATACTTCTTCTTTTAAATTACCATTAAGGAATGCTGACTTCACATCCATTTGGTATACTTTGAATCCTTGGTAGGTTGCATAGGCCAAGAACATCCTGATGGCTTCCAGTCTGGCTACTGGAGCAAAGGTTTGATCAAAATCAATACCTTCTTCTTGCCTATATCCTTTTGCAACCAATCTTGCCTTATTCTTAATGATGACTCCTTGTTCATCTAACTTGTTTCTGTAGATCCATTTTGTTCCTATCACATTGTGATCTTTAGGCTTAGGAACTAAGTCCCAAACCTTGCACCTCTTGAACTGGTTTAGCTCTTCCTGCATAGCTTCAGTCCACTGTGGATCTTGTATTGCTTCTTCAAATTTCTTTGGTTCTATTTGAGACAGAAAACTTGAATATACTGCAGCATTCTGATTTCTGCTCCTTGTCTGAACACCTTGTCTTGGATCTCCAATGATCAGCTCCACTGGATGATCTCTTAGATGCCTGTTGGCTGGAGGCATCCTTACTTCTGGTTGTACTTCTTCAGCATCTTCATCATGCTGAGTTCCTTGTACTTCTTCAGCTCCTGGTACATGTAGTTCTCCCCCTGGACATAAGCCATCTTCTTCTTCTTGCTGTCTTGCAGCAGGTACATCTTCCATGGTTAGCTTGTCCATCTTCTTAGAAAGACCTGAGGGGCTGCACACACTACTAGACAACTCATTGTTAATTAGTTGTGACTCATCAAAAACTACATGCACAGATTCCTCTACAACTTGTGTAGTCAAGTTGTAGACTCTATAAGACTTACTATTACTGCTGTACCCAACAAACACTCCCTCTTGGGATTTGGCAGCAAACTTAGTTAAGTAAGTCTTCCCATTGTTAAGTATGAAGCATTTACAACCAAAAATCCTGAAATAGGATAGATTTGGTTTCCTGCCTTTCACTACTTCATAAGGGGTCTTGTTTAACCTTTTAGTGATGGTAGCCCTATTTATCACATGGCATGCAGTGTTTACTGCTTCAGCCCAGAAATATTCTGGCAGTGATGAATCACTTAATAGAGTTCTACCAGCCTCTATCAAGGTTCTATTTTTCCTTTCAGCAATGCCATTTTGCTGAGGTGTTCTAGGTGAAGAGAATTCTTGAAATATCCCATAGTCTTCACATAATTTTGTCATGCTTTCAGATTGAAACTCTGTACCATGGTCACTTCTAATTTTGACCACTGTACAGTTCAATTCATTCTGAATTTGCCTAACAAAACTGTGGAAGACACTAGGTGTTTCAGATTTCTGCTTTAAGAAGAACACCCAGGAAAACCTTGAGTAGTCATCAACAACTACAAAGGTGTAGACCTTCCTACCTAAGCTGTGAACTGGCATTGGACCAAATAGATCCATATGCAAGAGGTATAAACACCTCACAGCATCCTTGTTGTCAATGCTTCTAAAGGTGGATTTAGTCTGCTTGCCCTTTTGACAAGCTGAGCAAATGCCATCTTTGACACACTTAACTTGAGGACCATTCCTCACTAACTCTTTACTAAAGAGTTTGCCAATAGTCTTGTAATTAAGATGAGCAAGCCTCTTGTGCCACTTGACACATTGAGAGACTGTCTCATCAGCTACAAGACAAACTGGAGAACTATTGTTCTCAACCATAATGTCTAAACAATAGACATTTCTCTTCCTATAACCTGTCAAAATGATCTTTTGATCACTTGACCTCTTGATATGACAACCATTTTTAACAAATGAGATGTCATACCCTACATCACTTAATTGACTTATACTAATGAGGTTATGTTTCAAACCTTTAACATAAGCCACTTGAGTAATGGTAACAAGGTTAGAAGAAATGTTACCAAACCCTTTGATGATTCCTTTTTCAGAACCACCAAAGGTCACCTTTGGACCATTTTTGATAGGGATGTAGTCCTTCAGTAGTCCCCTAGTTCCAGTCATGTGTCTGGAACATCCACTATCCAAGTACCATGTAGGGGTATGGCCACTTGGATTCTCCTGCAAAACAAATTAATGAACCTTAGAACCCAAAGTAAACTTGGGTCCTTGGTGATTGTTAGTTTGCAATTGACATAGCTACCTGCTGTCTTTCCAACAGGTAACTTGCTACTCAACTTGGCACTGGCATTGTGCCAACAATCCAAAGCAAAGTGGCCAACCTTGCCACAGCACCAACATTCAAATTTGTTGTACCTTTGCTTAGGTTCTGACTTAGCTGTCTTAACTACAGCAGTCTTGTTGAATGTTGGGGCTTTGCCCTTGGACTTGGACTGATCCTGAACAGTCCTAGCTGGATTAACAAAACCCAGTCCAGTCTTTCCTTTATGATGAACAAAATCATCAATCAAGGGTAGCACTGATTTAGGTTTTGAATACCTAGCTGCTAGCTCTTTCTCCTTCTGAAGATTAATCTCCAGTTTCTTAATTTGATCATTCTTAAATGTAATAGTACCCATCTGAATCACAGTAATGTGTTTCAGCCTGGCCACTTCATTCAGTTTTTGATCATAATTCTTCTCATAATCTATTGCAGCTGCCTTGAGATCAGCAATTTCCTTGGCCAAATTTTGGCTAGGGTCTTGCTTTTCTTATAGGCTTGCAATAGTACTTGATATTCATCTAGGAGTTGATGAATATCTCCCTCAGACTCAGATATATTCTCATCACTTGATGAAGAATAATCTGACTCTGAACTAGAACTGGAATCAGAACTTTGAGTTAAACCTTGTACCTGACTGGGTCCTGGCTGCTCCAGGTTTTTGGTACTTTCAGTCAAAGCCATCAGTCCTTGGCTTTGACAGTCTTCTTGCTCATAGATAGATTCCATGATCTGCATAAACTCTTCTTCTTCCTCAGCAAATAGCCCAATATAGGCTTCAGCATCTGTCTCAGTGTCTGAAGAAGACATATCTGAAAGAGTCTTCTCATTCTTTGCAACAAAGGACTTTTCCTTCTTTCCTTTGAAGTGAGTTTTCTTTTTGTCACTGGATTCCTTCCTTCTTTCAGGGCAGTCTGCAATAACATGGCCCTGTCTATTGCAGCAGTAACAAATTATCTTGGATCCAGTTGCCTTACTAGTCTTGGTCCTTTTCTTGTCCTTCTTTGAAGGCTTCTTTTCCTGATACTGACCCTCTTTCCCTTTGGAAGATGAAGGTCTAGACCTCCACTGTTTCTTCTTAAGGAACTTCTGAAAATGTCTGGTGAATGCAGCAAAGTCTTCATCACTTTCACTGCTTGTAGATTTTGTACTTTCTGACTCTTCAGATTCTGATTCAACTACCTCAGGAGGAGGAGTTGATGACTTGTCTTGCTCTTTCTGGGTACATCTGACTTAAAGGCAACAGTCTTTTCTCTGTATTCAGTCCTTGTTGACTTTTCTTCTTCTTTTCTCACTGACAATTGCATCTCATAAGATAACAACTTGCCAAAAAGTGTGGGAGGAGGAATTTCTCCCAACTTTGCCATTTCTCTGATGGCACAGATCTTGGTGTCCCAGTCTTTGGTGAGGGACCTTAAGAATTTATCATTCAACTCATAGTTTGTGAACTCTCTTCCATATGACATGAGTTCATTTACAATTCTATAAAATTTCTTGTAGCATTCAGTGATGCTATCTCCTCTTCCTTGCCTAAAGCTCTCATATTCTTGATTAAGCAAGGACTTCCTATCTTGCCTTACTTCTTCAGAACCTTCCATATAGACAATGAGGGTGTCCCACATTTCTTTTGCAGTTTTACAGTGAATAAGGTTCTGGAAGGTGGCATCATCAATTGCACTAACTATTATATTCTGTGCTCTTTTGTCCATGGTTGCTAGGACAATCTCATCCTTGGTCATTTCAGAGAAATCCTTTGGAGTCCTCTGATTTGCATCCAATACTGAAATCTTCATGGGCACATATGGCCCTTCTTTGACTGTGATGTATATCCTAGGGTCAGAGGCTTCCATAAAAAGCCTAACCCTCTCTTTCCAGATCCCAAATATCTCTTTTCTGCATATAGGTAGTTTCATTGAACCCAACTCCTTATGATTCTCTGAAGAACCCATGTTCTTGATTTTCTTGAAACTGTTTCCTATTTCCTGACTTATACTGAATCTGCCAACTGGATCTCCTCAGACAGTTAGTCCTGATTTTGAGTAACCTGGCTCTGATACCACTTGAAAGATATGGTACCTAAACACCTAGAGGGGGGGGGGGTGAATAGGTGACCTAATCCTTTTCTAAATTCTTTGTTGGCAGTCAACAGTTTATAACACAGATTTCTGAATAAGTAATCACAGCACACAGCAATTCTCAACACAGTACAATCACAGCACAGAATACACAAGATTTTATAGTGGTTCCCCAATCTTTGGGTACATCCACTTTCCCCCCTTCGCCTATCTAGCAGTGTACTAGATTCGGCCAAACTTCTCCACTAACTCAGAACCAAACTAGGTTCCTACCTCAGGCCCAAAGCCTTACACTCAGCCAAAAGGCCTACACTCAGCCACCCAGGCCTACACTCAGCCAATTAAAGGCCTACACTCAGAGTTCTTCAACTCCTACACTCAGGCACCAAGCCCTACCCTCAGCCTTTATAAAATAGGCTTACAATCACTCAGATCCAATGGATCTTACAAGTTTAAAATAGAAATTACAAATGCTAACTCTACAACTCAGAAAGGATGAGAGGAGTTGAGAGTTTCTTGAGGAGTTCTTGGAAGAACTCAGCTTGATCCAAACTGACTTAGCTTTCTTCAAAACTTCTTGAGTAGAACTGAATTAGTCTGAATCTTCTGCAGTTGATCCTTGATCTCTGCTTCTTGAAATCCAGATGACTCTGAATTGTTCTTCTCAGCCTTAGTTCCAAAGACTGTATCCTTGGTTGGAGCTCTCTCTCTCCAACTACTTAGATCTGCAGTTGGACTGCCTGATCTTCTTGTGTTGATCCTCTATGTATCACTTCTTGATTTAATCTGATCAACCACTTCAATTATTCTCACAACAAGTAATGATTGTGAACAACTTAACCACTTAACAACTTGACTACTCATTCTGTAAACTGTGGGTGCCTATTTATAGGCTTCCTTCATGGTAACCGGCTGATCCGGTTTATAACAGACTTTTGACTTCTCTGACAGTTGCTGTAGACCGGCTGGATTGGCAGCTGTCATGTCAACCAGTCACTTCTTGAAATTCTCTAACTGTCAGTTAGTGTCGAGACTTTCTGTTCTTAAGTGTCGACACTTATAGACCAAGTGTCGACACATGTTGTGTAAGTGTCGACACAAGTCTACAAGGTGTCGACACAATTCCTTGTATGTCTCGACACAGTTTCTTCTGCATGTGTCGACACTGAAATTGAGTGTCGACACAAGTACTTGTACTTCATCCTTTAACTGTATTCTTCTAAGTGTCGACACATCTCCTTTGTGTCGACACATCTTCATGTGTTGAAACTGTCAAGTGTCGACACTGATTCTTGGTGTCGACACAAGTCTTCATTCTTGATTCTTCAGCAGAGTGTCGACACATTCCCTTAGTGTCGACACTTATACTTAGAATATTTTACAACTTTTCTGTTCTTTGCTAAGTGTCGACACAGCTCCTTGTGTCGACACTTTCTTCAAGTGTAGAGTCTTCAACTAAGTGTCGACACATTGTGCTGAGTGTCGACACTTTCTTCAAGTGTTGACTCTTCTGGTTGTGTGTCGACACATTGTGCTGAGTGTCGACACATTCTTCAAATACTGAGTATTTAGCTAAGTGTCGACACATTGTGTTGAGTGTCGACACTTACTTCCAGTGCTGAGTCTTCTGCATAGTGTCGACACATTGTGTTGAGTGTCGACACTTGTACTTAGAATCTGTAGACTTTTGCTGAGTGTCGACACTTACTTCAAGTGTCGACACTTTCTGGTGTAGACACAGCTCTTCTGGGTGTCGACACTTCTGCTAAGTGTCGACATATCTTTTCTGCATTCTTCTACACTGAGGGTCGACACAGCTCCAAGTGTCGACACATTCTGACTGGTGTCGACTCTTCTTCCCAGGTGTCGACACAATGACTCCAAGTGTCGACACTGCATGTCTGGGTGTCGACACAAGCTTTCTCAAGTGTCGACACTTTGCCTCTGGGTGTCGACACATGGACTTAGAAATTCTCAGCTTCAGTCCAGTGTATACCTAACCTGCACAAGTAACTCAAACAAACATCAAATACATTCTGATGTATATCATTGAGTTAGGTGAGGCTTCTTCAAATCAGGTACATTTGACCAATGTACCCAACACTCCCGTTGTCAACAAGGATCCGAGAGACGGTGAAATTTTCGATGGCCGCCTTGATGACCAGCACATCGCAGAATGGATCCTCGTGATCTGACATGTCGCTTCTGGTGAAGGTGATCCTTTCTTCTAGGGGTGGGGTTTGGGATGTGGAGGCAACGCTCCGACGGTACATGGTGTGGAGGCTCGCCTTGCGGGAAGCCTCGACCCCCCCCCCCCCCCCCCCCCGTGGATCACTCTGATCCCTCCTCGGGTTCCAACATCCACCCGGTCTTCACAACTGTCCTCCTCCGCCCGAGGCAGGACCTCCTCAATCCTCACTTCTGGCCGCCCCTGCTGCTGCTGCTATTGCTGCTGTTCCCTATTCCCTCTCATCTCAAGGAATTCTGGGCACGTGCCTGTGGCGTGCCACTCCTCCTGATGGAAGTCGTAATAGGGCAACTCCACCCTAACTTCTCTCCTCCTCCTCCTCACTATCCTCCTCCTCGCCCCAAGGCTATGGTCATAGCCTCCTCTTGATTGCGGAGCCAGGGCCTCTGGGCCTGCCTCCAGCCCGGGGGGTGGAATTGATCTTGCCCCCCTTGATAGCGATCCCTTCCGTGGTATCCCTATTGTGGCCCATGCCCTTGCCACTCAGGCCTCCAGCCCAGTCGACGGTCGGGCTCCTGACGCCCCCACCTCGGCTGCTGCTGCCACTAGAGCTATCTCTACTCTCTCTGCCGGGGCTCCCCCCTCCTCTCCTCCTGTCCTCTTCCTCCTCTCGGCTCCTTCTCTTCCTCCGTGGCCCACCTGGCCAGCTTCCGCGCAAACTCCGGGTTTGACGCCTCCCCGTCAACTTCTCTTGCCGCCCTCTCCATCAGCTCCTCGTAGGAGAGGGGGGGGGGAACTCTCTTCAGCTCCATCCTGAAGAACCCATACTGCAGGTCCAGGGTAAAGGTCATCATCAGACTATGACTCGACATCTCCTGGACTTGAGTAACCTCCTCATGGAACCGGTCCATGTAGCTCCCCGGGGTCTCATTTACCCCCTGCTTGATGTGGAACAGGGACTCTGACTCCTTCTTCCTCTTCTTCGAGGTAGTGAACCTCAGCATGAAACCCCGGCGCAGGTCCTCAAAGCAGTAGATGGAGCTGGCCGGTAGCTGATGGAACCACTCCCTTGCCTTCTCCCTGAGGGTGATAGCGAAGAGTCAACATTTGAACCCATCCGACATCTGTCGGATGGAGACTACATCCTCGAACCATTGAACATGCTGGACCGGGTCCCCCTTCCCAGTGTAGTAGGACATCTCGGGTTCCCTGAACCCATCTGGAACTGGGGCTGAAGAGACCAACTCGCTGAAGAGGCTACCTCCCCCTGCTGGGCGGGCCGGCGAATCTCGCGAGCCTAGCTCGCCGAACCGGCCTCATCCTGCCGAGCTAGGGAAGAGCTCGCGCCCGGGGAGCTCGCACCCCCGGCCTTCCTCCACCACTTCTTTCCCGGCTCGCCTGCCGGGGGCGTCCTCGCCCAAAGAGGGGGCGACCGCGATATGGACTGTCGGGGTAGAGCACTCGGTCCGCATGCCGAGTGCGAACTTGACGAGGTTCAACACCTCATTACTGAAATCTTCAAACATCCCCACGTGGCGAGGGGCGGAGGGGGCGGCGAGTCCGGCCTGTCGGATCCCTATCCTCCTGTCATTGGGTTCGCTGAAGCTTTTCTGCGCTGACCACGTTCCACGCTCACCGCACCAAAATGTTGAAACCTATTTCAGGTCTCCTGTGGAGTTCGACCCTTGGGTAAGGGGTGGTCTCGCACCTACTTTACTCCTACAAGCAAAACAACAGGGAAAACAAGGAAAAACCGACCCAAGGGCTCGGCGGGGAGGACCCACCACACACCCGGAAGACCTGAGAATGCTTCCCCTCCTTAGCCACAGGACGAGCTAAGGCTACCCCAGAAAGCACTACTAAATCGGGGAGCAAGAGAATATGAGAGCGTGCCTTCTGAGGTGCCCCCTTGGGTTCTATTTATAGAATTCTGTAGAGGGGCTGCTAATAGCCAACCTTCGTTGTTTTGAACAGCTATGTGCAGTCCAACTTGGTCTGCCAATAGCGTAGCTCCGCTGTTCCGAGAAGCTATTCGCACCCATGGGGAGGGCATCCATATAATTTCTCCTTGGGGCTTCTACTGGGCCCCACCCATGGATTGTGAGGTCAGCTCGCCACTAATCCCTCTCAGCGAGAGGCGGGTGCGACCTGGCTCTAGCGGCTCGCCTACTCTTCCTGGGCGAGCACGAGCCGGGCCACCACGACCCGCCAATCCTCTACCGAGGCGGTCAGGCGGCCAGGTCGCGAATAGGGAACGGGCTGGCGGCCAATTAGAACGGTTCGCAGGTCGCCGGTCGTCGAGCCCATCCATGAATATCAGTTCGACGAATAGCGCCCCCCACTCCGGTCGACAATTCTCTGAGCGAGTGAGAGGGGGGAAGGAGTCGTCTCGCCTGGCTCGCTCACTTGAACTGAGTGGGAGCGGACTAGCCTCTTGCCGCATGCCCGCTTGTTGCATGGGTGCGGGCCGTGGAACTTGGTTCGCTCGCCTTTCCTGGCGGGGCCCGCTCGACGAACACGGTGTTGTACAGCGGGGAAGACGAACGAGTTCTTCATCCGTGGTGCGCTTCCCGCGGATTTTGAGGGAAGAGCGATTATTTCTTGTGGATCCAAAAATCTCGGATCTACGTTTCCAAGAGGGGTAACGAAATGCCTACCCAAGAGATTTTCCATCTTTGATAGTTCTTGTGGTGGATTTTCTAAGCCTTAATTTTCGCGGTATTACTCATAATAGATTTGTGATTTTCGTTTGTTTTCCGATAACTCCCGCGAGGATTGGCGATCCTCACTTTTTCTTTAGTTGGGATAGATCCTACCACTTTCGAATCGTGATTTCTTTAGTGGATATATTTCAGTACAACTCCAAGCTTGTCGGACCAATATCGTTCCTTTTAGCCGGAGAGGATTTTGGCCTATAGCTAATCTCCGATCCACTTGCGGTTCGGCTACTCGTAAGTTAGCGCGAGAGATAAATAAAAATCTATTGTATTTGCTGCGTTTCGTTAGTGTGCGGAAAAGAGGGCGTTGAATGTAGCGAGATTCGTCGATACGCCGTCCGTATAGGATCTTTTAGGACGGGACTACATCAACCGTGGTTTCATGGGTCCTCCATGGGCTGTTGGTGGGCCAGGCGGTGTTGTGCTCCTAGCAGGCTAGGTCGTTACACTCTTTCCTCTATTTCTCTTCCTAACACTGTACATGAGACTCTTCAACACTCGGGGTGGCATGCGACAATTGAGGCTGAGATGTCAGCCCTTTGGGCTAATCACACGTGGGATCTGGTACCTCTTCCTTCCGTCCAATCCTCCGTTAGCTGTAAATGGATCTTTGACATTAAACATTCTCCGGATGGGACAATCGACCGCCTCAAATCCCGTCTTGTGGCTTGTGGGTTCACACAGCAATAGGGCTTGAACTACGAGGAGACCTTCTCCCCTGTCGCCAAAGTAAACTCTGTTCGGGTTCTTATTTCTCTTGTTGTTCACCACAATTGGCCCATACATCAGATAGACATTAAAAATGTCTTTCTTAATGGTGATCTTCATTAGACGGTTTTCATGCACCAACCTCTTGGGTTTAAGACCACGGGGGAGTCTCGGGTGTGTCGTCTGCGTAAAGCTATCTATGGTTTCAAACAGTCTCTCAAGCTTGGATTGAAAATTTTAGCAAGGTTGTTCATGATATTGGCTTTCAGCGGAACTCGACTGACTTCTCACTTTTTACTCGTCATCAATCAACATGGATTGTTATTCTCTTAGTCTACTTGGTGATATTTTGATAACTGGCGATGACTTCACCGGGAACAACGGATCAAACAACACTTAAACTCTGACTTCCAAACAAAAGATCTGGGAAATCTTCAATACTTTCTTAGACTTGAGGTTGCTCGTCGACCTGATGGCCTGGTCCTATCTCAACGGAAATACTGTCTTGACGTTCTTCGGGATGCTGGTTATTCATGATGTAAACACGTGGAAACACCTATGGATGTCAACCACAAGCTAAATGCTCATGGAACGGAATCAGATTCTCTTCTTACAGATCTTGAGTATTATCGGCGTCTTGTAGGAAAACTGATATACCTAACAGTTACAAGGCCTAATATCTCTTTTGTTGTTGGAGTGGTTAGTCACTTTATGCATTCACCAAGAAGCTCTCATCTACAGGCTGTCGAACGCATCCTCAGGTACTTGAAAGCTGCCTCTGGACGAGGGTTGATATACAAGTCATCCTCCTCTTTATCTCTTGTCGCGCACACTGATGCTGATTATGCGGGCTCGCTTGATGATCGACGATCCACCACTGGTTTTTGTACCTACTTTGCAGGAAATCTCATAACATGGTGTAGCAAGAAGCAATCGGTTGTTGCTCGCTCTTCTGCTGAAGTCGAGTATCGTGCAATGGTTGTTGTCATTTCTGAACTTACCTGGTTGGAGAGCCTTCTTTGTGATTTGAGTGTCAAACTCTCCTCACCAGCAACACTATTCTGCGATAGTCAAGCTTCTATACATATTGCAAAGAACCATGTATTCCATGAGCAAACAAAACACATTGTGGTTGATTGTCACTTTGTCCGGGAGAAGGTACAATTGAAGAAACTTAAATTAGAACATGTTCCAGCCTCTGAGCAAGTGGCCGACATCTTTACTAAAGCTCTACCTCGACCATTATATCAGCAGTTCCTATCCAAGTTTGGTGCCTATGATTTGTATGCTCCAACTTGCGGGGGAGTGTTAGAAGATAGTAAAATAATGTGTAAAAGCTCATTGTAATTGTGGCTCATTTATAAGCCCATATGTGTTTTTTTTGCAGTCCCACATTATATTCTTTGGGACTTCTCTCTTTCTCTCTTCCTATATATATGTACTCGTACTTGAAGGTTGATAAAAGAAATACAACCCACAGGTTTCATTGCTCTACTTTTCTACAACACCATTAATGGTCGATCCGGGCATTGGCAGCTACCAGTCAAACATTCTCCCATTTGTGCATACTTATTTTGTTCCAATGTGAAGATACAGAGCATGAGGTTTGAGAAGTGTCTAAAGGAAGAACTCTACATTCAAAAAATCAATTCAACTCCATATACTACACAACAACAACACTCAAGCCTTTATCCCACTATGTGGGGTCAGCTATATGGATCCTTTGTCGCCACTATGTCCTATCTTTTGTCATAATCTCACTAATGCCTAAGTACATCACGTCTTTCCTTATAATTTCATACCAAGTCTTTATTGGTCTACTCCTCCCTCGTCTAACATGTCTAGTGACTAAACTCTCACAATGCCTAACAGGAGCCTCCAATAGTCTCCTTTGTACGTGTCCAAATCATTTTTGTTGAAGCCAAAATTTGACTTCAACGAAAGTTCAAAATCAGAGGCACAACCAACACCTACTTGTCCGAGCACTTGACCTCCGAACTTCACGGTCGCCTTCAACTTTTCTCCTTTAATAATTTCGTCGACTTTCCTCCTCAGCTTCAGCTTTTCTCCTAGCTTTCCCAATGGAGCTCTTTAACTGATGTTGCCGAATCGATCACATAAAATTTGAGCACAAATTCTCATCTCTGGTCTCATTCCAAACCCTCAGGCCTCAACCTCACTCCAATGCTGGGAAGGTTTCAGGCGATGGGCTTCATTATTGCTCTTCTCCTACTGTTCGTCTCTCACTGTACAGGTTTGTTATTCACTGATCATATTTTTTCCACAACCGATAATCATTTTTATCTTCTTCGTTCCCTTCCATCGCATAACACATTTTATGGCTCAGTGTCAAGTTTTCGACCGAAAATTTCTGATCATGATTTTTTTTACACAACTGTTCATATTTCTAAAACCCGGTTATTGGACGAACAATGGCGTCCGTGAAGTTCGGGTATCAAATGTAAATACGATGTTTCGGAACGCTAGTATATTAGCATTTTATTGTTATTCTGTGAATTAAATCCCATACCAGAACAATTGTCATTCACTTTAATTTGCTAAAAATATTTCTGCGTCTAGGTATTCTTGTGGGTTTCTCCCATGAAGCAAGTGAAGCAGAAATGTTAGAAGTTCACTCTTTTCAACGAAGCCTTCTTGGTGAAGAGAAGAACGCAATCTCTTCGAACAAAGTAGATACTTATCCCATCACAGTCCCTTCCACAAGGCCGACTCCAACTCAAACTATAGTCACTGTTCTTCCCACAAATCCCTCAACGATCCCTGTAACTTCGGCACCAATCACGGTCCCGTCGTCGGAGCCTATGCCAACACCCATCACAAATCCTACAAATTCACCATCAACTGTTCCTTCAGTAAATCCGGAGACAAATCCAATTACAAATCCTGCAATCAATCCTATATTCCCGCCTCCATCTGACAGTCCAGTTACATATCCGGGAACAGTTCCGGCATTAGTACCAACTGGTTTGTGGCTAACTTGGTGTGTGGCGAAGCCTGGTGTGCCAGATTCTGTGCTCCAGAATGCTTTAGATTTTGCATGTGGGATGGGAGGGACTGATTGTTCAGCAATTCAAGAGACCGGAAACTGCTATAGTCCAAACACACTACAATCTCATGCATCATATGCTTTCAATAATTATTATCAGAGGAATCCTGTTCAATCTAGCTGCAATTTTGGGGGAGCTGCCATTATTGTCACTGTCAATCCAAGTAATAGGAAAATTTCCAGCAGTTTTAGCTGTTATTATCCTATTTCATATGTTGATTTGTTACTTCTCTAAATCTTTGCAGGCACTTCTACTTGTTTGTATCCATCATCAAGGTAAAAGTAGTATTCATGTTGTACAACCTTGGGCTCGCGGGAGGCGGCTCAAGCAGCAGAGTGGAGAAGCGGGCGAGAGGAATTGAAGAGGCGAGTGAGGACCATGTGGTCCACTCGCAGGAGGCGAGACGGGGCTCGACGCAGTAGGCAAGACGTCCTTTGGGGCGCGGGCTGGCCCTTGAGGGCGAGATGGCTCCAATAAGGCGGGAGGCCAGCGAGACGAGCAGGTGATCTCGTCCCGCCCGCCAGTCATTTCCCCACTCGCCGTATAATAGAAAGGTGTTTTTACCTTCTTACCCCCAAGGAGGGATTTTACTCTTCTATCCCAGGTAATCTTACCCTTTTGCCCTTGGTGGTTTGCGTATAGCCCTTCAGAACAACGGAGTTTGGTTGTTGGCAGACCCAACCCAGGGTATCTTGGTAATTTCAGGTCAGTTCAGTATGGTTATTTGCAGATCAAACTCAGATACCTATAAATAGACCGATAAGGTGTCTTGAACAGGTTGTTGAACCTTTCCATATTCTTCCTCAGAGGCACCTAGCTCAGCATTGGCTAGGGAGGGGGAGAACTTTAGATTCTTCCGGGTAAGAGGTGGGACCTCCGAGCTGAGACCTTCAGTCTGTTTCTGGTCCTGTGACTCACGTTGAGAGGGTGGTTCGTGAAGAGTAAGTGTGTGATGCAGCTTCAGGTCCGAACTCTAGGTGGAATCGGGTGACTGGCTTCAATCCCCGCTCTTTTCGAGGTTGCCCCAAGTTCGGAAAGAAAGTCCAACCGAGGCTCGCGGTGTTGGGATTCATTTATGAGAATCTTTGGCGGGTCCTCCCCCTGGAGCCTATAAATATGAGACCCCATTTCATCATGGAGTTCCCCGCCCCTCTTTTTTTCCCTCTTCTACCGCCAACATGTCTCATAGCCAGAGTTTCCGTGAGCGTCTCGCGATGGTCCGGAAGCAAAACAAAGCCAATATGGCTGCCCTGGTCCCATCTCTGGTCCGCACCCCCGTTTCAACACCTTCATCATCTCGCCTGAAGAAGGCAAAAACCGCCGGCCCTCCATTCTTGGCCGGCGCGACCACTTCGGCACCCTCGGCAGCCGATACACTTCCTCCTGCGTCCTCTGGGGAGAGACAGGTGATTCTTAACTCCTCCTCTCGCCTCTCTTTTTCTTTTATCGTCTCGCTTATTGACCATGCTCTTTCAGGGAAACCTCGCTGATTCCACTCTCTCCATCCGCTATAAATACCCCCCCCCCTCGGTTCCCGATGTTTTACACCTGTACTGTCGCTTCCTGCTGCTTCTGAGATCCGGAGTTCTCGCCTGCTCCTCCTCGCCTACCTCTTCTCGCGTTCCGCTTCCGCCTCACTCTTTTCTACCCCCTTCTGTTTCTGTCGTCTCGTTTGCCATGAGAAAGAAGAAAGCAGAAGAAGTCAAGGGCCGCAGCCGCTGCGGTAGGCGATTCGTTGACCACGACATTCCTCCCGGCAAAATCTTCGAAGAGGATTACAACCGCTTCGCCAGCGAGGTCCTAGCTGAGGGGTATGAGTCTCGCCCGTCAAAGGTCGGCGAGGCGATTAATACCTTCTACCCCGGCGAACTCGCCTTCCCCGTTTCGTACTTCGAGTCGGGGCTAAGACTCCCCCTCTGGCCAGAGGTAAAACAGGTCTTGAAATACTTCGGAGCAGTCCCCGCGCAACTCAACCCGAACGTCATCTCGGTGTTGGTTGCATTCGCCAGCTACATGCGCCGAGAGCGCATCGAGTTTAGTCTCGCCGTCTTCCGCAAGCTATTCGTCTACCAAGCCAAAGATGACGGCGTCTCGTACTTCACCGGTCAGGGCCTGAAGGTGTGCGAGGCGCCCAATAAAAATCACCAGTGGCTCACTCGCTTCGTCTTCGTCCGCGGGAACCTGGGAGGCGTTCCACTCGCCCCAGTGTCGCCTGCCGAGGTATACTACGAGACCCCCAAGGTCGGGGGTGCGGAAAAAGCCCTCTGTGACTTCTTTGCAGGGAAGAATTTTGAAGTTAACTTCCTGAGGCGGGGTTCCTGAGGCGGGGTCTCGACTCGCTCCTTCCCGTTTTTTCCAGTGAAGGTACACTCGCACCCTCTTAGTATTATGCTTATCGTCTTCCTGTTTCATTCTGACCATTTTCTTGCTCAGGAGAGAGGACTATCCCCGTCTATTCCCCTTACCTGAGCAACAAGGGTCTCACCCTTGCCAGCATGGTGGCAGAGGCGGCAAAGGAAACGCTGACCCCCGCCCCAAAGAAAAGAGCTGGGGACGATGTTGTCGCTCCTCGGCACAGTCCCAAAAAAGATGAAGAAGGTGATGTCGCAGCCAAAAGGGAGAAAAGGAACTGCTCTCAAGGAAAGAAAAGAGATGTCGGGGTCCCTGACCCCCATTTATGTGGAAGGATCCCCATCACCTCGCCATCAAGCCGTCTCGCCTGCTCGTGAGACGGCCCCGCCCGACCGAACCGCCACCACCTCTGCCCAATCTGTCGAGCTTCCCCCTTGCGAAGCTGGCTCTTCCAGCCGCCCAGCCCCCTCCTCGCATCAGAATTATAATATGGGGCCCGTGGTGAACGACGCCGCCAGCGAGCCGGTTCTTTTGTGGGAGGATGACTCCAACCGCGTGTCGGTGTCCACTCTCCTTCCCTCCTGGAAGGAGCATGACCCACCCACTAGTCATGCCTTCTCCCTCGGGTATGAGCTCTATGGTGGCCTTGGGACTGAGCCCTTCGACAACGAGCAGTCGCGAGACCTCGTCTTGAAGACCGCTCACACCCAATTTCGCTCCATGGAGCTCTCGCACAGAATCTCGCGTCGCCTTGTCTTCAATAATAAGAAGTGGAAGGAGGCCGAGACCAGCCTTGCCGCAGAACGCGAGATGTCGAATGACCTCGAAAAGAGGCTGACAGTCGCTGACAACCTTCTCGCCCGAAGCCAGGGCGGCGTGGTGAGCTTTTTAATTGTAATTCGCCAGTTTCACTTGCTAGCTTTACCTGCATGAACTTTTGTTGACTAATAGCCTTCTCGCAGGATGCCAAGATGGCCGATCGAATGCGTTCGCGCATGGCGGCCCTGGAGGAGGAGAACAGGAGATTAAAGGCTGAGAACGCCCGCCTTCTGGACAGCACCCTGCTTCACTCTCACCCAGATCCGCTCCAAGCTCCCCCGCCCACTCATTACTCTCTGGACGAGGTCGACGTCATTTTCCGAAACGCTAACATCAAGAAAGCCGAGCTCGTCTTAAAGATGATGAAGGAGCTGGGGGTTGTCAGAGATGATGCCGAGACAGTCACAGTCCGCGACCTGGTCCCCCAGCTATACGGCGAGACGGATGATAGCTTTACGTCCAGTGACGAGGAGTGAAGGCGCGTCAATGTGTCCTGGGACTTCTCCCCCCTCCTTTTGCTTCTTTTACTTGTATTTATTTTGGAAACATCGAAATGCTCGTTCATGAGAGTGTCTCCCCTTTTTTTGTAATGGGCCTAGAAATTTCTGTCACTTTATTCATTGTGGATAACCCCCTGCTCTGTTTCTTTCATTTCATTTCACTTTATCTACTGCCAACTCGTTCGAAAATTAGTTTAGGGCACAAGTCCTTATACTTCTCCTCGCCCTTGCCGTGTGCGAGACAGTTTAGCCTTTTACTCTCATCTCGCCGCGAGACGAACCCTGCGAGGGTAGACCCTGGAGACCAAACTGCTCCTTACGATAAGTCCCCCTTTTTATGCAAGACCTGTGCCTTTGACAGTGAATACCCGCTCGCTATGGGCGAGACCCCTTCGTCGAGCGCCAGTCTGAAATGCTCATCCTCACTTGTATTGCCCCCAACCCCTTCTTCTCATAGAGATCTTCCATCAATTTCCTGATAAGTATAGGTACTGACGGAGCCGACCCTCTCCAACCCGCGGCCGTTGATGTTGAAGCGCTTACGGATGACACGCCGCCATTACAAAGCAAAGATCTGCGGCGAAATAAAGGCGTGGGAGCGCGGCGCCGCACCCCTTCCCGCTACCATCTTCGCTCGCGAGATATCATCATTAAATGACGTTGTTGTCATTAAAACTGCCGGGCTGCGGATAACAAGTTTATGCTATGTTTTTGTTATTTGGTGGCCTGCATTTAGCCTCCAAAATGCTTTTAATTTCTGCATTATTTTTATGTAAACTTTTATTTAGAGTGGGCCATATATATAAGGCATCCACTCCCTTGTTTTGGCATGATGATTATAACCTAAAAAAAAAAAGATTTCAGCCTTGAGAGCTCCCCCCTCATTTCCGCCGCCCCCCTTTGCCCGCCCCTTGAGGATTTCGGCCAAGTGCAGGCCGCCTCTCCCTCTTCCGGCGTGGGAGCTTCGCGGTGTGACTCCGTTGAAGGTGGACGTGCAAGCTCCATCCGGTGTGACTCCGGCGGATCCGTGGTTGAGCGATTCTCCACGTGCAACTATCTACGAGTTGGGGTAACGATTCCTCTTCTCTATCTTGTGTGCTTCTTCTACATCCTCCGCATATTTCTTGTGAGAAAGTGTTGGTGTGAGATCTGAAATTTTATTCATCGAAGTACTTCCACTTGATTTTCGCATTCGATTTTCCGAGTTTCTCGCAACCGAAGAAGGGTGGTGACCTTTGGTTTTCTTTAGTCGGGGGAGATCAACCACTTTCCGGATCATTTTCTTTGGTGGATCTCCTTGGTGCGACTTCACTCGACCGAGCCGTGTGGGTTCATTTCGCCGGAAAGGATAGTGGCCTCTAGTCACTATTTGATCCTAAGAGGGTTCGCGATCCTCACGTCGTTGTGTGACGATAAACGTTAAATTAAACTGTGGCTGCGCTCGCGTGTGGTGTTTCCAAATTAGATCGTGTGGGGGTAGATTTAGTCGCTAGAAAGTGCCGGATATTGCGCCCCGCTAGCCTACATCAATTTGGTATCAGAGCCAGGTTCGTGCCGGTTCCTAAATCGGCACAATCCTTCTCTGTTTGGTAGGCTTAGTTCTCATTTCAGCAAAGTCTCTTTTGTGGTGTGCCAACAGCGGGTTAAAATCAGAATTTTTCTTCAAAATCCAAAAAAAATTTTTTTTGTAGTCTCTCTTCACCTTAGGTAGAAATAAATTTACAAAAAAGTTTCAGTTTCGTCCATCGGTTAGGCGGTAAGAAATTATTTCACATAAAATTGTACGGTGTTTAGGACAATTTAGAGTTAACAAAAAAAAGAGACAAAAAAAAATCTGCATGCGCACAAGGCACGGCACCGAGTACGCTCCCTCTTCTTCCAGTATGGCGGACGAGCGACATGGGGGTCAAGATCCGACTCCCGTCGAGGTTCTTCGACAAGAGTTTAATGCGCATATCGTGAATCAAGAGCGTCGCATGGATGAGTTAAGGGACATGATCGCTCAACTTACGACTACTAGAGCGACTCCACCCGCCCCTCCTAACCCTCTACCAATTAACCCTCACCCCCCGCACCACCAACAGCCCCGTTATCCTCCTCGATTTGACGAGGACTACGATGACCTTGCACCACGTGGTCCCCCCTATTATAATCGAGCTCCACAAGAATTCAATATCACGCAAGCCATCCGTATAGAAGCCCCTACTTACGACGGCATGGGGCAGCCCCAAATCTTTCTGAATTGGCTAATGGATATCGAGTGCTACTTCGAGTGGCATCACTTAACCGATAGGCAAAAGGTCCAAGTCGCTAGGCTGAAACTTCTAGACCGGGCCAAGGTATATTGGCTCAACGAGGAGAGACGCATGGGAGCGCTAGATGGTATGCCGCCAATTGGTTGGCAGGTTATGAAAGCTATGTTGTCGGATCAATACGTCCCCACGTATTACCGCACACAACTGTTTGACGACTTAGCCTCTCTTAAGCAAGGGAACCAGTCGGTGTCTGATTACATGGGTACGCTTAAGGATCTGTTAGTACGTTGCGATGTTAAGGAGATGCCCGAAGTGACTCTCTCGAGATTTCGGAAGGGGCTGGATCCGGATATTCAGCGCAAGCTTTTGCGATATGGGCATACGGATATAAACACCACGTACAACGCGGCCTTGGACATTGAGAAAAATATAACTCTCAAGTCTAAAGCAAAGTATTTCCAAAAAGGGAAGTCCACGTATAAAGACAAAGGCAAGTTTAAGGCTACCGACACAAGTTCGATAGTCATCACCGCTAGGAATTCTAAGAACCCAACCGGGGAGCGAGTGCCAATTGGGAGAGTTAATAAAACAAATGCCACTTGCTACGCTTGTGGAGTACAAGGGCATTATGCGAGCGAATGCCCCACCAAGCCTAAGGCCTTAGCTTTATTGGAGGCTCCTAACGACCCGGCCAAAATAATTTATGAAGCTGACGAGGGGTCCGATGTTGAGGGAGTCCCGAGTGATTTGGAGGATGAACATACCCTCATGGTTATGCGTTGTATCCTGACGGTTCCCCGGACGCCAAACGATTGGAATAGGACGACCCTCTTTTTGATGATATTTAAGAGCGGAGAGAAGTTGTGTAAGCTTATCATCGATAGTGGGAGTTGTATGAACGTCGTTTCGGAGAGCGCGGTTGCTAGGATGTCTTTAGTTGCCGAACCCCACCCCCAACCTTATCATGTAGCTTGGGTAAAAAAGACCTCTCTTCCTGTCACGAAGCGTTGTCTAGTTCCCCTTAACGTCAAATCTTATTCCGAGCAAGTGTGGTGTGATGTCATCCCCATGGATGCATGTCACGTCCTTCTTGGCCGGCCTTGGCTATATGATCACGACGTGACTCACTTCGGTAGGGCTAATACTTATGAGTTTAAGTTTAAGGGGAAAATTATTACCTTAAAACCAACGCCACCGAAGGACCCGACTATTCCGTCCAAGGATACCCTCGTACCCGTGGAGAAGAAAGCCTTGCACTTAATAGGACGAAAGGAGTTCACCCGCGTCCCATTTCTAGATGGCGTGATCTATGCGCTTGTGCTCTTGAGTAGTAAGGAGGATGGTGATAAATTAGATGAGCTTCCGGAAGATTTAAAACACTTGTTGGAGGAATATAAAGATGTGTATCCGGCCGAGTTACCCCCCATCTTGCCGCCTCTACGCGACATCCAACACGCCATAGATCTCGTCCCAGGTTCCTCACTCCCGAATCAGCCCCATTATAGGCTCCACCCGGCAGCGCATCGGGAGCTTCAAACTCAAATATCGGAACTCTTAACTAAAGGGTTCATCCGCCATAGCCTGAGCCCATGTGCCGTGCCGGCCCTGTTAGCCCCCAAAAAGGACGGTACTTGGAGGATGTGTGTCGATAGTAGGGCGATTAATAAGATCACTATTAAATATAGGTTCCCTATTCCCCGATTGGATGATCTCTTGGATATGCTTGCCGGAGCCACGATCTTTTCCAAGCTGGACCTCAAAAGTGGCTACCATCAAATTAGAATTCGAGAGGGGGATGAATGGAAAACGGCGTTCAAGACTAAGGATGGTTTATATGAGTGGCTTGTCATGCCCTTCGGACTTTCTAATGCCCCAAGCACATTTTCTCGGATGATGACTCAAATATTCCAACCCTCATGGGAAAATTCGTCGTAGTGTATTTTGACGACATCTTGGTGTTTAGCTTAACGCCCACTGAACATACCAATCACTTGAGGGCAGTCTTAACTACTTTGAGGAAGGAGAAACTATTCTTAAATCTGAAGAAATGCACATTCCTTGTCCGTGAGGTTGAGTTCTTAGGATATCTTGTGGGAGCGGACGGCATTAGAGTAGACCCAAAAAAGGTGCAAGTTATTAACGAGTGGCCGGAGCCCAAGTCCATCCGTGACGTTAGAAGTTTCCATGGACTCGCTACTTTTATCGGCGTTTTATTAAAAATTTTAGTAGCATCATGGCTCCTTTGACGGAGTGCATGAAGAAGGGGGATTTCCAATGGACTAAGTCCGCCACTCATGCCTTCCAAACGATCAAAACTCTTATGACGGAAGCGCCCCTCCTACGCTTACCGGATTTCTCTAAGGTGTTTGAATTAGCATGCGATGCGTCCGGGGTTGGGATTGGAGGAGTATTAAGCCAAGAGGGTCACCCCATTTGCTATTTTAGTGAGAAGTTGTCCGGGGCTAAATTAAACTACTCCAATTACGATCGGGAATTTTATGCGGTGGTCCGAAGTTTACACTATTGGAGGCACTATCTCCTTTCCAAGGAATTCGTGCTACTTTCGGATCATGAAGCTTTGCGTTTTATTAACTCCCAACATAAAATCAGCCCCCGACATGCTAAGTGGGTGTCGTTCCTCCAAGAGTACACGTTCACTCTTAAGCATCTTAAGGGGTCCAACAACCGTGTGGCCGACGCCCTTAGCCGACTCTCGTTACTATTGTCCACCATGCACGTTAAGGTGATTGGTTTTGAACGCATTAAGGACGAGTACGCGACATGTCCGGACTTTAAGGACATCTATTTTGCCACCCAAGAGGAGTCCCCCTCCACTATTTCGGCATTCTACATCCGGGATGGTTACTTATTTAAGCACACGAAGTTGTGCATCCCGCAAACTTCCCTCCGCCATCATATCATTTGGGAACTTCATGGTGGGGGCCTTGGTGGCCATTTTGGCCGGGATAAGACGCTAGCTTTGGTGGAGGAAAAATTTTATTGGCCGGGTTTGAAGTCTCTCGTTGGTAAAATCGTTAGTAGTTGTCGTACTTGTCAACTAGCTAAGGGTAGTAAAACAAACGCCGGTCTCTACACCCCTCTACCCATCCCTTCTATCCCTTGGGAGGATGTGAGTATGGACTTCATCTTAGGCCTCCCGCCCACCTTCCGCCGACATGACTCTATTTTGGTAGTTGTAGACCGCTTTTCAAAGATGGCGTACTTTATTCCGTGTAGCAAAACTAGTGACGCCTCGCACATGGCTAAAATTTATTTTAAGGAAGTTGTCGGGCACCGCGGCGTTCCGAAAACTATCGTTAGTGACCGGGACGTCAAATTTACTAGTTACTTTTGGAAGACGCTTTGGAAACTTATGGGAACCAAACTGTTGTTTTCGTCCGCCTACCATCCGCAATCGGATGGCCAAACGGAAGTCGTAAATCGAAGCGTGGGCAATCTTTTACGTTGTCTTGTTGGGGAGCACAAAGGCACTTGGGATCTCATTCTCCCGCACGCACAACTCGCGTACAACAATTCTAAGAATAGGTCTACCGGGTTGTCGCCAAATGAGATTGTGCACGGTTATAAGGCGCCCGTGCCACTTGACTTGATTCCCCTCCCGCCCACTTATAAATCAAGTCACTTCGCACAGGAATTTGCCCAACACCTTCAAAATTTGCATAAACACATACAAGAAGTGTTAGCCACGCAATATACGTCCGATCAGTTACACGCGAATTTGCACCGCCGAGCCGTCCATTTTAATGTTGATGATTTGGTTTTGGTTCGTCTCATTCCCGAGCGGATGCCTTCGGGTACCGTCAAAAAGTTGGCCAATCGGCGAGCCGGCCCCTTTCGAGTTGCGAAGAAATTAGGCGACAATGCGTATCTTTTGGATTTACCATCCGATTGGGGTATATCCCCTATTTTTAATGTTTCCGATTTAACACCTTATACTTCTCCGCCACTTGAAATATGCAACTCCCCTTTCTCTTCTTCCTCTCGCTCTTCTCTTGGGTTTGGGGGGAAAGGTCTCATGAATCGCCTCTTCCTTCGGATTCCGTTGGAGGTACGTTGGTGGATGCTTTTGCTTCAGTCTTACCTTTTTCGACTAATGCTTTTCCTAGTTTTCCCAAGACATCTTTCTTACCAGACAGGATCCTTGCCGATGAAGTTCTCCCGTCTCCACTTGGTACCACTCGCCGCTATTTGGTTCACTGGCGTGATCGCCCATCCTCCGATGATTCATGGGTTCCCGAAGTTGATGTGGCTCGCCTGGATGATGCTCTCCTCCGCCGCTACAAAGACGCCAACTCCTCGGTGATGAGTCCTTTTGAGACGGGGAAGATTGACGGAGCCGACCCTCTCCAACCCGCGGCCGTTGATGTTGAAGCGCTTACGGATGACACGCCGCCATTACAAAGCAAAGATCTGCGGCGAAATAAAGGCGTGGGAGCGCGGCGCCGCACCCCTTCCCGCTACCATCTTCGCTCGCGAGATATCATCATTAAATGACGTTGTCATTAAAACTGCCGGGCTGCGGATAACAAGTTTATGCTATGTTTTTGTTATTTGGTGGCCTGCATTTAGCCTCCAAAATGCTTTTAATTTCTGCATTATTTTTATGTAAACTTTTATTTAGAGTGGGCCATATATATAAGGCATCCACTCCCTTGTTTTGGCATGATGATTATAACCTAAAAAAAAAAGATTTCAGCCTTGAGAGCTCCCCCCTCATTTCCGCCGCCCCCCTTTGCCCGCCCCTTGAGGGTTTCGGCCAAGTGCAGGCCGCCTCTCCCTCTTCCGGCGTGGGAGCTTCGCGGTGTGACTCCGTTGAAGGTGGACGTGCAAGCTCCATCCGGTGTGACTCCGGCGGATCCGTGGTTGAGCGATTCTCCACGTGCAACTATCTACGAGTTGGGGTAACGATTCCTCTTCTCTATCTTTTGTGCTTCTTCTACATCCTCCGCATATTTCTTGTGAGAAAGTGTTGGTGTGAGATCTGAAATTTTATTCATCGAAGTACTTCCACTTGATTTTCGCATTCGATTTTCCGAGTTTCTCGCAACCGAAGAAGGGTGGTGACCTTTGGTTTTCTTTAGTCGGGGGAGATCAACCACGTTCCGGATCATTTTCTTTGGTGGATCTCCTTGGTGCGACTTCACTCGACCGAGCCGTGTGGGTTCATTTCGCCGGAAAGGATAGTGGCCTCTAGTCACTATTTGATCCTAAGAGGGTTCGCGATCCTCACGTCGTTGTGTGACGATAAACGTTAAATTAAACTGTGGCTGCGCTCGCGTGTGGTGTTTCCAAATTAGATCGTGTGGGGGTAGATTTAGTCGCTAGAAAGTGCCGGATATTGCGCCCCGCTAGCCTACATCAGGTACCCTTCTTTGAGAGCTCTTACCACTTGACTTGCCTCCGAGTGAGCCTACAGTCCTGCCAGCTAGATGAAAGTCTGGTCAGCGGGTCTGCTCAGAGCCTCCACTCCAAATCATCTCCAACCACCGAGTGAGCCTACAGTCCTGCCAGCTAGATGAGAGCCTGGTCAGCGGGTATGCTCGGGGTCTCCACTCCAAACCATCTCCAACCACCGAGTGAGCCTACAGTCCTGCCAGCTAGATGAGAGCCTGGTCAGCGGGTCTGCTCAGCGTCTCCCCTCCAAACCATCTCCAACCACCGAGTGAGCCTACAGTCCTGCTAGCTAGATGAGAGCCTGGTCAGCGGGTCTGCTCGGGGTCTCCACTCCAAACCATCTCCAACCACCGAGTGAGCCTACAGTCCTGCCAGCTAGATGAGAGCCTGGTCAGCGGGTCTGCTCGGGGTCTCCCCTCCAAATCATCTCCAACCACCGAGTGAGCCTACAATCCTGTCAGCTAGATGAGAGCCTGGTCAGCGGGTCTGCTCGGGGTCTCCACTCCAAACCATCTCCAACCACCGAATGAGCCTACAGTCCCGCCAGCTAGACGAGAGCCTGGTCAGCGGGTCTGCTCGGCGTCTCCACTCCAAACCATCTCCAACCACCGAGTGAGCCTACAGTCCTGCCATCTAGATGAGAGTCTGGTCAGCGGGTCTGCTCGGGGTCTCCTCTCCAAACCATCTTCAACCACCGAGTGAGCCTACAGTCCTGCCAGCTAGACGAGACTCTGGTCAGCGGGTCTGCTCGGGGTCTCCCCTCCAAACCATCTCCAACCACCTAGTGAGCCTACAGTCCTGCCAGCTAGATGAGAGTCTGGTCAGCGGGTCTGCTCGGGGTCTCCACTCCAAACCATCTCAAACCACCGAGTGAGCCTACTGTCCTGCCAGCTAGGTGAGAGCCTGGTCAGCGGGTCTGCTCGGGGTCTCCTCTCCAAATCATCTCCAACCACCGAGTGAGCCTACAACCCTGCCAGCTAGGTGAGAGCCTGGTCAGCGGGCCTGCTCGGGGTCTCCATGCACCCACTCCACTCTTAATGCCATGAAAAAGGACACCTGTGGTTTCATCATATCAGAAGGACATATAAAGATTGCAAGCATTGAAAAAATTAAAAATGCAATGAGTAAAGAGTGTTATGGATAAAATATCTTTAAATCATCGTTGCTTCGGGCACGATCGAGGGGTACCCCGTCCACATCCTGGAGGTAGTACCCTCCCGACTTCAAGACCTCTTTCACTACAAAGGGACCTTCCCAGTTGGGATTGAGCTTTCCTACTGATGCTCCTCTGTCTGCTGCGTCCACCTTCTTGAGGACCAAGTCACCCTTCTGGAACTGCTTGATCCTTATATGCATATCAAAGTACTTCGCCATCCGGCGCTTGACCTCCTCCTGCCGGATCAGCGCCAAGTCCCGGAATTCTTCCACGAGATCAAGTGAGAGTTTTGCTCTTCCTCGTTCTCTGTCATCCATCCTTCATCTCCCTTCTTTGCAACGACTGCTCTTGGCGAAATGACGTCGAATTCTATGGGTATGATGACCTCCGAGCCATGGGAAAGTTTAAACGAAGTCTCTCCCGTAGCGGTGTTTGGTGTGGTCCTCAAGGCCCAGAGGACTGAGGGGAGCTGTTCCATCCAACTTTCTCTTAAGTTCTGCACTTTCTTCTTTAAAAGATTAACGATGATCTTGTTTGCTGCTTCTACCTGCCCATTGCTCTGTGGATGATGAACAGAGGCAAAGCGGAGGTCTATGCCCAGCCGGATGCAGAAATCGACGAATTCCCTGCTAGTGAATTGTGGTCCGTTATCAGTTACAATGGCCAGCGGTAGCCCATGCCTGCAGATGATCTCTCCCCTTACGAAATTTTTGACCACCTGCGATGTCACCTTGGCCAACTCCTTCACCTCCAGTCATTTCAAAAAATAATCCACCATAACCAGCAGAAACTTCCTCTGGCCACTAGCCTGGGGAAAAGGACCCACCAGGTCTAGCCCCCATATCGCGAAGGGCCAGGCAGTCGTGATTGTTCGTAGCCTCTGGGCGGGAAGGAGTTGGAGGGGGGCGAACTCCTGATACTTTTGACATCTTTTTGCGAATTCTTCTGCATCTTTCCTGAGGGTTGACCAGAAGTATCCCTACCTCAACACTCTCCCCTCTAAAGTCCGACTCCCTGAGTGACTCTCACATTCCAGTTCTAGGATTGTCTTTACCTTATCGGGATTGGGTTCTACTCTGGATGGGGTAAGGAGATGCCTTAGAAACTTTCCCCTATTGGCTCCAAAGACACATTTCAGGGGGTTGAGTCTCATTTTATATTTTCTTAAGGTTCCAAAGGTTTCCTCAAGATCCAAGACATGAGATCTGAGATCCCGGCTTTTAATCATCAGGTCATCCACATAAACTTCGAGGTTCCGTCCTTTCTGCTCTCAGAAGATCTGATCCATCATTCTTTGATAGGTCGCTCCCGCATTTTTCAACCCAAAGGGCATCATGTTAAAACAGAAGCATCCATCCTCCGTGACGAAGGTGACGTCCTTGACGTCCGGAGGGTGCATGCGTATTTGGTGGTATCCTGAAAACGCATCTAGAAAACTCATTAGTGAGAAACCGACGGCTGAGTCAACCAGCGCGTCGATTCGAGGCAGATGGTGACAATCCTTAGGACATGCTTTATTCAAAAGAGAGAAATCTACACACATTCTCCACTTACCCTCTCCCTTTTTTACCATTACAACATTGCTTACCCACCCCAGATACTTACATGCAGACACAAACCCTGCCTTAAGCAGCTTTTCTACTTCCTCTCTGATGGGTCCGACCATCTTAGTGGCGATGACCCTCTTCTTCTGTTGCACAGGACGAGTGTTGGGGTTGAGGTTGAGACGGTGGCAGGCCACGTCTGCGTCGACCCCTGACATGTCAGCCGCGTTCCAGGCGAAGACGTCAATATTCCTATGTACGCATGCCTTGATCTCCTCCTGGTCTTCTGGACTGAGCTCGCCGCTGACCTTTATCTTCTCTTTTCTTCCTTCTTTAGTGAGGATCTCCATCTCTAGTACCTCCACGGATGCCTTCAGCCTTGACGGCTCATCCTCTTTCTCCTGCTCTCCCAGCATATCCTGTTCTCTGGCTTCCTGGTTCGTTGCCTCGTGCTCCTTAACAGTCACCACCATTTCTTCCCAAGGCTTCTCCATCTCCAGCTCGCTAGTGCTCCCTCCTTCCAGTAGTGAAACTCTTCTTTTTTCCAACCGGGCTTCCCCCCCGGGTGACCCTCCTGCTTCCTCCATCTTTCTCTTTTCTTTCCTCCTCCCTCCACCTTCCTTCGACTCCTTTTCCTCTTCCACCTCCATCTCTCCATCTTTCTCTTTCGTCGTTTCCGGCTCCACCGCAATGCCTCCTACCATCTCCACTTCTCTTTCTCCTCCGTCCTCCTTTTCTTCTTTCTCCTCTTCCATCCCCATCTCTCCACCCTTCTCTCCCGCCGTTTCCGGCTCCACCGCAATGCCTCCTACAATCTCCACTTCTCTTTCTCCTCCGTCCTCCCTTTCTTCTTTCTCCCCTGCTTCGCCACCGAACTCCTGCTGCCATCGTTCCATCCTCTTCCCCATCTCCTCGGCCTCTCCCTGCCATGAGATGGTGTTTACCGCCGTCACGTAGCATTCCCTGGCCGCCTTTGAGTCTCCCCGTACTCTGATTTGGGTACCTCCGACATTGAGCTTCAGGCACTGGTGGAAAGAGGACGGAACACATCTAAAATCACTGATCAAGGGGCGCCCAAAAATGGCGTTGTAACTGCTGGGGGCATCCACTATGACAAAACGACAGTTCCTGGATAGCCCCCCCCAGGGTTACCTGGAGTCTCACTTCCCCCTCGACTTTCTTCCTCTCTCCTGAGAATCCGAACAATGATCCATTCGCTGCCAGCACCCTTCGGTCCTCCACCCTCATCTCGTTAAACACCTTTTTGAAGATAACATTTACTGAGCTTCCATTGTCGACCAGGATCCGCGATACCGTGAAGTTTTCAATGACAGTGCAGATCACCAGTGCGTCACAGAAGGGGTCTTCATGGACCGGCATGTCTTTTCGAGAAAAGGTGATCTTCTCATCCGGGGGAGGGGCTTGTGACGTCGTAGCTACGCTCCGACGGTACATGATATGAAGGCTCGCCTTTCGGGCAGCCTTGATCCCCACCCCCCATGGATTACTCTGATCCCTCCTCGGTCCCCTACATCCGCTCGATCCACACACCGGTCTTCCTCTCCTGTCCCGGTCACCTCCACTCTCTGCACCGACCTCTGTTGCTCTCCTGCTCCCCTAGCTCTTCTCATTTCCAAGAATTCCGGGCAGGTAGCTGTTGCGTGACCCTCCTCCTCGTGGAAGTCACAGTATGGCAACGCTACCTCCTCCCCTCGTCTCCCCTCCTGAGGGTTTCTCCTCCTTCCAGCTCCTGCTCCTGCTCTTCCTCTCTCTCGGCCTCTACCTCTCCCTTGGCCGATGGCCATAGCTTGCTCCGGCGGGGGTAGTTCCTTCCCCCCTGAGGAAATCCTCTCCCTTGCCCTTGGGCATGGCCTCCCTGCTGCCTTCATCCCAACTCCTGGTACGCCGGTGCCCTCGACTCTTCTCTTCTCCTCCCTTCTTGCTGTCTCCCTCCTCCTGGTTCTCTTGATTCAACCTCCGTCAGCCATGCTATCTTTTTTGCAAAAACTGGATTCGCCGCCACCATTGCTATTTCTTTCGCAGCCTTCTCCATCAACCCTTCAAATGACAGTGGTGCCTTCCGAGTGAGGCTCATCTTGAAGAAGCCCTCCCGTAGTCCCACGATAAAGGCCATCTGGAGGGCGAATTCAGGCATCTCCTGAATATCCAAGATCTCCTCCTGGAATCTGTCTACATATTGAGCTAGGGACTCGTCCGCCCTCTGCTTAATCAGAAAAATCGACTCCAAGTTCTTCTTCTTCTTCTTCTTCTTCTTTGAAGTTGAGAAACGCAGCTGAAAGCTCCTGCTCAGGTCTTCGAAGCTGTATATCGAGCCTGTCGGGAGCTGATGAAACCAGTCCCTAGCCTTGTCCTTCAGAGTGATGGCAAAAAGACGGCACTTGAACGCGTCCGTCATCGGCCTGATCGAAACCGCGTCCTCGAACCATTGCAGGTGTTGGAGGGGATCATCTTTCCCCACATAATAGTTCATCTCGGGCTCCCTGAACCCTTCCGGGACGGGAGCTGACAGGATCAACTCGCAGAACGGCGACCCTCTCGCCCCTGGTCTCGCCGCCCCCACTCGCGCGACAATGTCCCCTGACGAGACGGCGCTAGCAGGGCTCGGGAACAACTCCCTTCCCGTCATGTCTTGCTCGCCTCCTTCCACCATCACTTCCTTCCCCGGTCGCCTCCCTGGGGCATCTTCTCCCACTCTTGCCGAGATGAGCTCTTCCTGCGGCGCGAGAGCAGGCACCTGAGGTAGTGGGGTCGAGCAATCACCCTGTTGCGAGATCCCCTGTAGCATGTTCATAATGCCTTTGATTGACGCCATGAACTCCTCCCTTCCAACGAATCCTCCCAGGTTATCTGACCCATCGCCGTCTCCTTCTCCATGACCTCCTGTCATGAGGTAGCTCGAGATTCTTCCGTGTGGGCTGCGGTCCACGCTCACAACACCAAAAATGTTGGAACCAGTCACCTGGTTCCACCTAGAGTTCGAAACTGAAGCTGCAGCACACACTTACTCTTCTCGAACCACCCTCTCAACGTGAGTCACAAGACCAGAAACAGACCGAAGGTCTCAGCTCGGAGGTCCCACCTCTTACCCGGAAGAATCTGAAGTTCTCCCCCTCCCTAGCCAATGCCGACCTAGTGCCTCTGAGGAAGAATATGAAAAGGTTCAACAACCTGTTCAAGACACCTTATCAGTCTATTTATAGGCCTCTGAGTTTGATCTGCAAATAACCATACTACCAAGATACCCTGTATTGGGTCTGCCAACAGCCAAACTCCGCTGTTCTGAAGTGCTATACGCAGACCACCAAGGGAAAATGGTAAGATTACTTGGGGTAGAAGAGTAAAATCCCCCTTGGGGGTAAGAAGGTAAAAACACCTTTCTATTATATGGCGAGTGGGGAAATGACTGGCGGGCGGGACGAGCTCACCTGCTCGTCTCGCTGGCCTCCCGCCTTATGGGAGCCATCTCGCCCTCAAGGGCCAGCCCGCGCCCCAAAGGACGTCTCGCCTACTGCGCCGAGCCCCGTCTCGCCTCCTGCGAGTGGACCACATGGTCCCACTCGCCTCTTCAATTCCTCTCGCCCGCTTCTCCGCTCTGCTGCTTGAGCCGCCTCCCGCGAGCCCAAGGTTGTACACATGTAATCATTATCTCCTATTTAAAAAAATATGATGCTTCTTGTGTTTCAAAATAATAAACCTGCTATTAATTTTCCTTCTACTTGTTGTTTTCTCGATTTTCTAATGCCTATATCATATTCTAATTTCCAAACCACCAGCTTTCCTTTGGTCTATCAAATTCTTGTATCTCAGTCTAAAGCTATTTCATAATTACAGCAATTCAGAATGCAATAGGAAAGAACAATTTATATCCTCTAATGTATTGTTTACTTGATACTTGTAGCAACTAATGAGTTGATCACATTCATCTCCCTTGGAAATTTATATATCATGTGCATGGAACATACCATTATGTGAAATATGCATAGTGGTCTTATTGTCTTACCAAAAATGAATATGAGTTGTGGTTGTTGTGGCCAAAAGTTCCTCATTGCCACACCCAAAGAAAATGAGAGAGAGAGAGAGAGAAAATACTGTGGGTGGAGGAATACTTTGAATTACAACCGTTAGGATGAGAAAAAGGTATGCCAAGGATGGCGAGGCCAGATATCACATAATACTAATCTTTAGTTGTGCGTGATTTTATTAATTGAATTTGTAGTTACATTATGGATCTCCGGAAATGCCACAGTAAAGGTAGAGTTTGCAGATACTATAGAGGACATAAATCGAGCTCACCAAAATCGGCGGGCAGCTTGGCGGGATTTCTTTGTATCTGTTACAATACTGTTCACTCCTATTTATAGTAGTGGAGTACTTCCCATGCGGGCGGATTCAAGAGAAAAAACTGTCCGGGTACAGGAAAAATGAGTTGACGATGAAAAAAGGGTTAAGTAAGATAAAAGCAATTACAATGAAAAAAGTGGTTCGACAAACATGATAATGGTGCTCACGTGAGCTGTGGATAAAGACCAAGTGTGTGAGAACTCGCCAGGGGAGTCCCTGCATGTTGAAGTGTACAACCCCGTACCCGGCCGAGTGGGATCCTCCCCAGGGAGCGGGCTCGGGACGTACTGCGAGCGACGATTTGGTGCAGCCCTGTTCGAGGACGTGCGGGCTCTCGTGCGCGCGTGTGGAGTTTTTAAGTTTTGAGTTATAAAAATATATATATTTACTATGTATATATATTTCTATTTATAATATATATTTATTATATATATATATGTTTATATATATATTTATTATATATATATATGTTTATATATATATTTATTATAGATATATATGTGGATATATATACGTTTAGATAGATAGATGTGAGGAGGGGGGATGAAAAGGGGGGCAGGGCATCGGGCAAAAGCAGAAAAAGAAAACAGGAGCCAGCCGCAGGTTTGCCCTCTCCCCGATCTCCTCGATTCCCCTCTCTTTCTCGGTGAAGCAGCAAGGGAAGAAGAACCGGCCGCCTGCAGGTGGGGCTCGGCCGCCTGGAGAAAAAGCCGGCCGCCGGGGGCAAGGCACGACCGCCGGATGCCCGGGCACGGCCTGGAGCTAGGGCACGGCCTGGAGCAGGGCTCGGCCGGGAAGGGAGCCCGACCACCACCACGGCCGCTTGGAGCAAGGCTTTGATCGTCCATATACGGCTAGGCTCGGCCAGGAAAATGAAGATCGGGAGTCATTGTTCTCCTCCCTGCGAGGGCTCGGCCACCACCGGAAAAACGGAGCAAGAGGACGTATTTTTCCATCTCCTCCAGCAAGGGCTCGGCCAAGGAAATAGGGACCGAGTTTCTCCAGCAACGTTCGGCCACGAGAAGATTGTGATGAGGGTTAGGGCCGGCACCGCCATCAGAAAAATCAGCTAGTAGCCCTTCACCGGGCATCGAGCCTCGTGCAAGATACGCGGCCGCGACTCCGCCAATATCCGCGCCAAGGGTAACGAAATTTCTCCCTCGGGCATGTGAAGCCCTAAATTTACATATTTGCATGGAGGCCCCTCTTCACCAATGGGTGGAGGAAGGGTGCTCTCCGACGGGTTGACGTGTACGTCCCCGCAGTTTATTTCATTTAGTGCCCGGAAGCGTGAGTACGGGTTTAGGCATGCTGTGTGAAGCCCATCCGGACGTATGAGCCGGATTGGCGATGTTCTGGGGTTCCCGGAGAAGACTCCGAGGAAGTTGTGCATTCTTTATGTAGCGGAAAGCAGCGGGCTTAAGCCCAAGTTTGTGTCGGCCCTAGAGGACCTTTTTTGTTTATGTTGCCGGCCTGCGTGCCGAGGTATGGAACGTACGTTCCTGTAATTTGAGATGCCCGCGATGTTTTTGCTAGTCCTTGAAGGCTTGTGTTAAGTTGGCGGCGATCCAAAAGGGGCTGCGGAAATAGAACTGCTAGGCGAGGTTGTGCTATTAGGAGGACAGTTAAAGAGCGTTTTGCACAAACCCGAGGTGTCATCCTTGGTTAAGAGGGAGTGAATTTTGAGAGCCTCCCTAGAGGTTTTGGTCGGCCAAGAGAGCCTTCCAAAGGTGCCCAATCAGCTCAGCATTTGGCTTAGGAGGGGAAGAGCTCGTTAGTCTTCCGGGTGTGTGGTGGGACCTCCACGCTGAGACCTTGGGCCTGTCCCTCACGTTCCTAGTCTAGAGTCTCGATAGTTCACTCGAGTGTAGTAGGTGCGCGGTCACCCCTCTTTTGAGACCTCGAACTCCACAGAGACCGGTTTCCTGTTTCAACATTTATGGTGCGGTGAGCGTGGAGGTGACCAGCACAGAAAAACTCAGTCGAACGTCATGGCTATAGAAGAGGAACCAAGTGACGGCCAAGGTCATGTGATGAAAGAAGTCCCCTCCCACTCCTCTTTTGTCGCTCCTAACCATCTTGACTTTTCATCTCGAATGTTTCTCAAATGACAAAGTATAAACTCTCACAGTTGAGAAGTAGCTCTTAAAATAATTTCCCACTAGCTAAAATTTTGAGGTTGGAAAGTGCACAGTCGAAAGGTTGAAGTGTTAGTACTAGCATACTGGGTTCAGACTTATGCGAGTCATCTAAGTTTCAGAAAACGTATATTAACAATTATTCTCAAATGTGTGTCTTATAATGAGAGAGGTGGGAGTAAAAAGAACACTAAAACCAAAGAGTACCACTGCAGCCACGGACCATAACTAATTCATCTGTGCTAGGGGGTTTGCTTGCGAAACTGTAGAACGAAATCCGGAGAACGAAGATGGACCAGGATTAAACTTGTAGCCCTTAATTTAGATGAATGAGCAGCACCACCAGATACATCATGACTTTTCAGCGTAATAACATCCTGACTGTATTTAGCTAAAAGTCCAGCATAGCATAACCCACCAATACCACTACCAATCATCACCACACTCGCTCATAACTCCCCTGAACATTTGTCATGGTTAAGCAAAGAGATGTTTGCTATAAGTGAAATAGAAGCATAATTTCGGTTTTTAGATTTATACAGGAAAAATTAGCAGGTAACTAATTACTAAAGGCTCAATCGTTTACCCTCCCATGACAAGCATATTTATGAAAGGAAGCGAAGAATACTTACCGTATTACCACGTAACACAGTACAGGTAAAGTGATGTGTATAACGAACCAAGCGAAGATTATTTACCGTGTTTCTCTTAGTTGAAATCCTACTTGAGGTTGGTTGATTATTTATAAATCTCTAATTGCAAGTATAGACATGAGAGCCCAATACATCAATGATGTTATAAGATTTTATTCTATCAAAAAAATACCAAAGGGGATAAGATATGAGAACTGAGATTTTGAATTATGATTTAGAATAGTAAAACAAGAATGATACATGTAGATCACATAAGATGTTCTATCATGGAGATCAAAACGTGCTTTAGGGAAGCTTGTAGTAGATGCGCTCCTAATGTTTCTTGGAACGAGCAGGCAAAGTGGTGTGGATCAGTTCTCGCTAACAAGAATAGCAAATGATATCACACAATGTATTTGATTCCATATCAAATTCTCTTCCCTGGCTATCCTTTATAGCTGGTTGCACATGGATCTGTGTCAAATTGATATAGAGAAGCTGCTCAAATTGATTGTGGTAGATTTTTATCACCAACTATTTAAATTGCTCAAGCTACTAGCTTTGGATGGCATTCTTGGTGACATGAATGTTGTGGACTATATTACTGGATTCATTTTTGCTAATAGATTTTGCTGAGATCAGCTATGATCGAGGCTGGAATATTAGTTGCGATGACTATACTCCATTATCATTTCTATTTTTTCCTTTTTTGCATTTGCTGGAGTTGGAATTTAGTTTGTTGCTCATGGGCTGTATTTTCGTGACCTCTTTGATTCAGCACTGCATGAAGAATTTTGGTGCAAATATTCAAGTTTGTCGGTAATAATTGAGCCGTATTTAACAGAAGAAAATATGGATGAAGAGAGATCCGTGAAGCCATGTTGACAAGAAGGTGCTACTTTTTTGATCATGTAGTGCCTTGTCGACGGGACCCTGGATCGAGAACACTAGAACATGTTTCAAGTTGTTGATCGCCAGTATAAGCAAATACCCTGAAGCATCTTGTTACTGATCTGTACTGTTGAACTCCCTGATCCTTACCATTTAGGTTAAGATGACACTTGCGGACTTCTGATCAAACCTGCAGACGAACAAGAAATATTTTTTATCAATCAAAGCTAGTTGTGGCTTATTATCCATTTGTTTAGGTCGTTATGCGTTTAATTCCTTTTTACTTGCGTATTTGATTTGTAGTTTGATCTCAAATTTGAATTTTATGAGCACAAATCCTACCTTTTTTGAGAAGAAACTATTCGACCATGGCGAGGGATCATTCTAGGAATAACTTATATTAAAGGGAGCTAAATGGTAAGTCTTGGTAAGTCTGAACGATTTACCCATATATATAATATATAATACGTATAAGTGATTTATGCAATATAATTCAATATTATCATTTTACGTGAGGTGAATCATCTTTCTTTTAGGGGCATCTCAACAATGGAGTACGTAGGAAAATTTAAAACAATTAGTAGCTGTGGCCCACTTCAATCTGCACTTATTTGATTTCCATAATGATGTCGCATACCCAAAAGTATCTGAAAAAGTTGAGATATAATGCATAACAATCTGAAGTGTCAATATCTTGCATACCAATCTGAACTGTCATGTGGAGTTTCCTTTTGAAATTATTATAATGATGCAGAATTCCTTTGGCATTGTGTAAAAGAACCTGAAGTTTTTATGGGTAAATATTGGATTAGGTTTTTAGGGAAAATTCGAGTAGTCTTGTCTCAAACATGCCTGCCATCTTCTGGAGCCAAAAGGCAAGAGAATGGTAGTATATGGAATTGTGCAAATCTTGTTTAGTATCAGGTATCATGATAAGAGAATATACATTTAAAATTTCGTAAAATGCCTCTCGAGTGATTTTTATTGCTATGCCCACCCATTCTGTATTTTTAAAGTCCTTTAATGAACATGTATGTTGAGGATAAGATACTACATTCTATTTCTGCACATTTCATTTCAGCTGTGTTTCACTGTTTGATTTGATCATGTGAATATTTTGTTTATAATCTTTCTTTGAGATAAAACCTACTAGAATCTTTTTACAGTCTAGAGGTTAGATGGGAGCAAGTTATTTGTCTGACGCGCTATAAATTTTAGAAGAGCACATGATTATTTCACTATTTTTTATTGATTGCTATTTGATGGGAATCACATCACACATGAGTCTACATTATGATCAAAGCTATTCATTTTTTGCGGATTCACGATCTATGAATTTTACTTATTATCATTATTATTTTTTATCATGCTTTGGAGGCCGTTGTTATTGGAAAATCATGACCAACCTTGACAACTTCTTAGTTTGCAAATATGGATTGAAGGTTAATTTGAGATCCGTTGAAAGTTTTGTTGAAAAAAATTCTCCTTTTGGTCACCTGGTGCTAAAGAAGGATTGACGGAATCTAAGTTCGACGCTTGGAATGCTCCCATCTAGCTGGCAGGGCTGTAGGATCACTCGGTGGCGGGAGGTATTTTGGAGAGGAGACCCCGAGCAGACCCGCTGACCAGGCTCCCATCTAGCTGGCAGGGCTGTAGGCTCACTCGGTGGTTGGTGGTGTTTTGAAGAGGAGACCCCGAGCAGACCCGCTGACCAGGCTCCCATCTAGCTGGCAGGGCTGTAGGATCACTCGGTGGTTGGAGGTGTTTTGGAGAGGAGACCCCGAGCAGACCCGCTGACCAGGCTCCATCTAGCTGGCAGGGCTGTAGGCTCACTCGGTGGTTGGTGGTGTTTTGAAGAGGAGACCCCGAGCAGACCCGCTGACCAGGCTCCCATCTAGCTGGCAGGGCTGTAGGACCACTCGGTGGTTGGAGGTGTTTTGGAGAGGAGACCCCGAGCAGACCCGCTGACCAGGCTCCCATCTAGCTGGCAGGGCTGTAGGATCACTCGGTGGTTGGAGGTGTTTTGGAGAGGAGACCCCGAGCAGACCCGCTGACCAGGCTCCCATCTAGCTGGCAGGGCTGTAGGCTCACTCGGTGGTTGGAGGTGTTTTGGAGAGGAGACCCCGAGCAGACCCGCTGACCAGGCTCCCATCTAGCTGGCAGGGCTGTAGGCTCACTCGGTGGTTGGAGGTGTTTTGGAGAGGAGACCCCGTGCAGACCCGCTGACCAGGCTCCCATCTAGCTGGCAGGGCTGTAGGCTCACTCGGTGGTTGGTGGTGTTTTGAAGATGAGACCCCGAGCAGACCCGCTGACCAGGCTCCCATCTAGCTGGCAGGGCTGTAGGATCACTCGGTGGTTGGAGGTGTTTTGGAGAGGAGACCCCGAGCAGACCCGCTGACCAGGCTTCCATCTAGCTGGCAGGGCTGTAGGCTCACTCGGTGGCTGGAGGTGTTTTGGAGAGGAGACCCCGAGCAGACCCGCTGACCAGGCTCCCATCTAGCTGGCAGGGCTGTAGGCTCACTCGGTGGTTGGAGGTTATTTGGAGAGGAGACCCCGAGAAGGCCCGCTGACCAGGCTCTCATCAAGCTGGCAGGGCTGTAGGCTCGCTCGGTGGTTGGAGGTTGTTTGGAGACTTTTGCACTACCCCGAGCCTGGCTCGGCCCCAGGTAGACCCGCTGCGCAGACTCCCATCCAGCTGGCAGGTCCGTAGGCTCGCCTGTGGGGGTAAGGGACCCCGAGTGCTGCTCGGCCCCGGGTAGACTCGCTGCTCAGGCTCTCATTAGCTGGGCAGGGCGGTAGACACACCTGGGGGGAAAGGACTTGGACTTGGAAAAGGTCTTGGAAAGAGTTTGATCTCATAGAAAAGCAAGAAAGTGTGCAATGCTTCTTCAAAAGGAGAAGAATCATAGTTTAAACCATAGTTTGATCAATAGTTTCTTTTTGATGAACTGAGTAGACTGATATTAATACATCACTTGTTTCATGTCTTATGAAAATAGTTAAATTATTTGCAAAGTCTGCCAGATCAAAAACATCATCCTCTTTCGCGACATGAAAAATAACATTACCGATCTTATTTCTTTTAATGTTGACCTTGCTGATACATAAAATGTTTGGGAGGTAGCAAAATCATTGTATTTATAAGAGGTATGCCCATCTGAAATATGCATCTCAAAACATGTACTGCCATTGACTTCCGCATCAATTGGTAATTTGGTTGGATTTTTAAATAGATTGGTTTTTATCGCATGTCCATGATAGTGAGTTGATTCTTATTTAAGCCCTGGCCTGGAATTCTCTCAAACTTTTTTTGAGTCGGAACCCACTCGCCGAGTACTTGGGGTTGGGCATTTCTTTTCGAGCTTGGACAACCTCGAAAAGAGCGGGGATTGTGTACAACCCCGTACCCGGCCGAGTGGATCCTCCCCAGGGAGCGGGCTCGGGACGTACTGCGAGCGACGATTTGGTGCAGCCCTGTTCGAGGACGTGCGGGCTCTCGTGCGCACGTGTGGAGTTTTTAAGTTTCGAGTTATAAAAATATATATATTTACTATGTATATATATTTCTATTTATAATATATATTTATTATATATATATATGTTTATATATATATTTATTATATATATATATATGTTTATATATATATTTATTATAGATATATATGTGGATATATATACGTTTAGATAGATAGATGTGAGGAGGGGGATGAAAAGGGGGGCAGGGCATCGGGCAAAAGCAGAAAAAGAAAATAGGAGCCAGCCGCAGGTTTGCCCTCTCCCCGATCTCCTCGATTCCCCTCTCTTTCTCGGTGAAGCAGCAAGGGAAGAAGAACCGGCCGCCTGGAGAAAAAGCCGGCCGCCGGGGGCAAGGCACGACCGCCGGATGCCCGGGCACGGCCTGGAGCTAGGGCACGGCCTGGAGCAGGGCTCGGCCGGGAAGGGAGCCCGACCACCACCACGGCCGCTTGGAGCAAGTCTTTGATCGTCCATATACGGCTAGGCTCGGCCAGGAAAATGAAGATCGGGAGTCATTGTTCTCCTCCCTGCGAGGGCTCGGCCACCACCGGAAAAACGGAGCAAGAGGACGTATTTTTCCATCTCCTCCAGCAAGGGCTCGACCAAGGAAATAGGGACCGGGTTTCTCCAGCAACGTTCGGCCACGAGAAGATTGTGATGAGGGTTAGGGCCGGCACCGCCATCAGAAAAATCAGCTAGGAGCCCTTCACCGGGCATCGAGCCTCGTGCAAGATACGCGGCCGCGACTCCGCCAATATCCGCGCCAAGGGTAACGAAATTTCTCCCTCGGGCATGTGAAGCCCTAAATTTACATATTTGCATGGAGGCCCCTCTTCACCAATGGGTGGAGGAAGGGTGCTCTCCGACGGGTTGACGTGTACGTCCCCGCAGTTTATTTCATTTAGTGCCCGGAAGCGTGAGTACGGGTTTAGGCATGCTGTGTGAAGCCCATCCGGACGTATGAGCCGGATTGGCGATGTTCTGGGGTTCCCGGAGAAGACTCCGAGGAAGTTGTGCATTCTTTATGTAGCGGAAAGCAGCGGGCTTAAGCCCAAGTTTGTGTCGGCCCTAGAGGACCTTTTTTGTTTATGTTGCCGGCCTGCGTGCCGAGGTATGGAACGTACGTTCCTGTAATTTGAGATGCCCGCGATGTTTTTGCTAGTCCTTGAAGGCTTGTGTTAAGTTGGCGGCGATCCAAAAGGGGCTGCGGAAATAGAACTGCTAGGCGAGGTTGTGCTATTAGGAGGACAGTTAAAGAGCGTTTTGCACAAACCCGAGGTGTCATCCTTGGTTAAGAGGGAGTGAATTTTGAGAGCCTCCCTAGAGGTTTTGGTCGGCCAAGAGAGCCTTCCAAAGGTGCCCAATCAGCTCAGCATTTGGCTTAGGAGGGGAAGAGCTCGTTAGTCTTCCGGGTGTGTGGTGGGACCTCCACGCTGAGACCTTGGGCCTGTCCCTCACGTTCCTAGTCTAGAGTCTCGATAGTTCACTCGAGTGTAGTAGGTGCGCGGTCACCCCTCTTTTGGGACCTCGAACTCCACAGAGACCGGTTTCCGGTTTCAACATGAAGAATGATTTGTATGTTGATTTCAACTTGTAGGAGGTGGTCACCAAATTCCAGGTGAACAAAATTCCCACATATTTCTAAGTTTGCGAGAACTTCTGAAACATTTAGTCTACCCGCGAATGTTGTTACCTGCTTTTAATGCTGCTTTTTTATAAATAGTGATACGATCACGGATAAATTTTAGGAGGAATTCGACAAGGGGAAGGGCCGGCGGGTGTGAGCGAGAATGAAGGAGGACGAGAAGAGACGAAATTAGGGAGCAACCCTAGAAACTCTCATACATTCCAAGATAAAGATTACAAGGTCCGCCGATGCTCTTATAGTGGCGAGGAGCGAATATAAAAGGAAATACTGAAATTAGGAAATATTGGAAATTAGGGAATACTGAAATTAGTAAATAATAAAAATACTAAAAATGCGTTAACAAACACAACAACCTATTTATTATTAAATATTCTCCGTGGTCTCGGTGGGCCCTTGCGATATACGCGCTCGACGCGTGTAGACTTGTTATGGTGGCTCGTCGTCGTGTAGTTTCGTAACATTTGGATCCATAACACTCCATCCTTCTTTCAAAACGAGCTTGCCCTCAAGCTCGTGTACCATGCGGGTGGCCGGATCATCTAGTAACTTGACCTCCCGCCAGAACAAGGCCAGGTAGCACGTAGTAGTGGCAGCAGTGTTGGTGCGTGGCGGCTGCGCCATCGGATGGACATGCGGCGGCGCCATCGGATGGACATGCGGCGGAAGTAATGACTTCCGCAAGGTCGGTGGGGCGGTGATGAGTAGCCTCCACAAGGATGTCAGAGACGCGACGGCCGACTGCAGGATTGTTTTTGTTGGGGGCAGCGAGCGCAGGGAGGCAGAAGAGACGGCGATGCGGACGGTGGAAGTGGCAGGGCAGGGGCAGACAGAGCGAGAGCCGGGAGAGGAGACAGTGAGATGATCGGACGGGGTGGCAAGACTGGAGCCGGCGCAGTAAGAGTCGGTAGAGGGGGCGACGAGTTTACCGGACGAGGCGGCAGAAGAGGCAGTGATGCAGCCTGTGGAAGCGGCGGAGGTACGACCACCGTAGAGAGAAGTGGTGCATTAGCGACCGTGGAGAGAGGTGACATGTCCAGAAAACTTTCGCATGGTGCAGGAGGCAGCCATGGTAGAGACGGCTTAGGGCAGGGAACGGCGTAGGGGTTGCAAAAGCCCGTCCGTGGTACACGAGAAGACGATCGACTTTGGCGTGGAGGGAGGAGCATGTGGCCAGGATTTGTGCAGCTAGGTCAGATAAATCTAGCCGAGGGTTGGTGGTCGGCGACAGCAAGAACAACGGCTCGAGAGCGGCGGATTGGGCGGCGGCCATGGTGCCCAAGATGTAGGCTGGATGTGATGTCGGCGATGTTCGTGGCGGCACAATGGTCGGCATAGCGGAACAGAGGCCCGAGGCGGTAGCCTTCCTACAGCAGAAACGAAAGGTGAAGCAGATCCGGCTGACAAAAGCCCTGCGACACGGGCAAAAGACGGTCGATACCTGAAGCGGAGCGGGGCCAGGCGTCGAGAAGAGAACGATGCAGAACAGAGGCCTGGGCGGCGGAAGATCCAGAGGGCTGCAGCAGTGGGGTTGGGGAGCGGCTAGATCAGCCGGTTGTTGGAGGAGGCTTTCTGGCATATCGGGGCGGATGGAGTGCGGAAAGGACGCCGGAGGCCGATCCGGTTGCTGGAGGAGGTGGAGCGGGCCGATCTGGTTGCTGGAGGGTCGATCCGGTTGCTGGAGGGCCGATCTGGTTGCTGGAGGGCAGGACATGACGGATCAGCGCTGACGGCGTGATGCCGGAGGCAGATCGGGGTCGGGATGTCGGACAAGGGTGAATTGCGCGTCGGCTGGGTCGCTCGTCGTGCAGAGCGACGACAATGATCGTGTCGCTCGACTCTCCTATGACGATGCGGGATCTGGTGCTGTGTCGCGGAAACATGGCTGTGTCGCGATGACGCGGGTCGGCGAGGATCAGGTGCTGTGCGGGTCAGTGGACCAGGGAGATAGATTTCTGAATTCTTTAGGCAAAGTCGAGCACCGACGGCGAAAGTGGGCAGTGTGGCAGGTCGGACCAATTGATACGATCACGGATAAATTCCAGGAGGAATCCGATAAGGGGAAGGGCCGACGGGGGTGAGCGAGAATGATGGAGGATGAGAAGCGACAAAATTAGGGAGGTACTCTAAAAACATTCATACATTCCAAGATAAAAATTACAAGGTCCGTTGACCTTCTTATAGTGGCGAGAAACGAATATAAAAAAAATACTGAAATTAAAAAATACTGGAAATTAGGAAATACGGAAATTAAGAAATACTAGAAATACTAAAAATGCGTCAACAAACATAGCAACCTATTTATTATTAAATATTCTCCGCGGTGTCGGTGGGCCCTTGCGATATACGCGCCCGACGCCTGTAGACTTGTCATGGTGGCTCGTCGTCATGTAGTTCCGTAACATTTGGACCCGTAACATCGGCGGGTCCTTGCGATATACGCGCCCAGCGCGTGTATACTTGTCATGGTGGCTCATTGTCGTGTAGTTTCGTAACATTTGGACCCATAACAAATAGCCTTGTGGGTTTGGAGGTCATAACTGCTTCTCAAAACGGATTCGTATTCACCGATTGTTGTTGTTTCCCTTTGCAGACGATTGGAGACCTCGGAGACTGAAGCTCTTCTCTCCATAATCAAACAACATGCACAAAGTAGATCTTTCCCAAGAAAGAAAATAAAGAATAAGATGTGCCGATTTTATTGCAGTTCCAGCGATGATTACCCCAATAATTTTTTAGTATGTGAACATATTGGATACTCCAAGTACGACCAGCCAGGCCTGAAGGCTATTAATTTGGGCGAAGGTTATAACCCTGATAGGTCAAATATTACTTTTTTTTATAAATTTTTAGACCTCGATCAGACTGAAGGGAAATTTTTCTGACTTGATTAGTACTGATTAAAGTCCTCTTACAACTTCGGAGGCAAAATCTTTCCATGAAGTTTTTAGTCCTCTTACAACCTGAATAGTAAGGATGAAGTGCTCAGTAGAGAAACAAGAATGTTATGTGAAAAAGGTGGTTTCTATATCTACAACTTTCAAACCTTCTTCTTCTGATAAGAAGAGAAAGAATCCAGCTTCCAAGGTTTCCCTTCTGGGAGCGAAGATGCCTAAGGTTAGTGAGATCGATGAGGAGGAGCTTGAGTGGCCTCGTATTGCTAAGGAAGAGATGGTCCAGCAACAACGATTATCGACGGTGACAGCACGCGTAAAAGCTTCTAAAGAAACTAAGTAGTTACAAATTCTAAAATAGTTGGAGGAAGCAGAGGGTAGCAAAGGCCGTGGAGGAGCACTGACATCTTGTAGTTGTGCAGGAGAAGTGGGCCATCGAAGAGCGGTTGCGAGCCAAAAGAGAAAAGCAGAGGAGCAAATCTGACGGCGAGACTTCAAAGTGAAAACCAAATCTTAGGTGAAGACCAATGTTGAGGCAAGGGTCAAGGATAAGACGAAAGCCAGGGTTGGTGCTTTGGAGAAAGAAAAAGCTGATGTTGAGGCGAAATCCAAGGCTGGCACTGAGGAGAAAAAAAAAGATGACGATGAGGCGAAAGACAAGACAACAATTTTAGATCGTTCGCAACTTTAGGAGGAAGACCGCATGTAGAAGATCGAGGCCAAGGCAAATGCTGGTGCTGTGGAAAAGCCTGGTCACTGTGGTGTTACGCTATGTTGCAGGATGGAGACCGGGCGGTCTGTTGCTGTTCGGAGACCGGGCGGTCTGGCGGTTTCTCCTAGCCGGTCTGTGTGCTGGGCTGTTACAGTCTGGTGTCCCAGCGGTCAGGCGGTTTGTCTCAGACGACTTGGAGACCGGGCGGTCTAGCGGTCTCCTGTGGCGGCTTGTTCTCTCATCCTGGTTGTTGTCGGGCGGTTAGCCGGTTTGTCTAACCGCACGGCCTGTCCGGTTTGTCTTTTGTAAAGCCGCATATACTTGTAAATTTTTAGTCACACATTGTTTATTTGTAATCTCTCTCATCTCCCCCATTCTATAAAAGAGAGGCTATACCATTGTAATTGATATCTTTTTCAGATAATAAAATTTCTGTTAAACCACTTTCGGTTTGTTTTTGTTCGTTTCTAACATGATATCAGAGGGAACGATCTTTTCCTCCTGATTCATCTTCTTCTTCTGTTTGCGCGGGCTACCTTCTAGCCGCTCGACTTCTTTCCCTCAGCTTGGTTCTACGGCTTGTTTCTGCTTTCCGCGACCTGTCTTCGCGGCTTGCCTTCCTCTTCTAACCGCTGCCCTGTTCGCGCGGCTTGTTTTTCCATGCCTCTCTTCTCTCGCTGCTCCTCTTTGTTGCCGCGACCTGTTTCCTTCTAGCCGCTCCTGCTTCCTAGTCGTTGCGGCCTCCCTTTTGCCGTCCGACTTGTTTTCTCCTGCCTGCGGCCTTCCTCGCCGCGCGGCCTGATTCTGTTTGCTCGGCTTGCGACTTGTTGTTGTCGTCGCTTCCTGTTCTCTCGTCGTCTCTCTTCAATGGATTCCACCTCCAAGCTGTCCGCCTTGGTGGTCACCTCTTCTGGTAGTGCCCACGCTGTTACTCGTGGACGATGGTTGATCGACTCTGGTGCTACAAATCATATGACAGACAATCCTCAATTTTTCTCCTCTCTAGAAACCCATGATCGGTTGCCCCCGGTCATAGTTGCTGATGGCTCTCCCTCCCCGGTCAATGGGGCGGGCATGGTTCAAGTCACGCCTTCTCTTTGCCTGGCAGATACCCTCTATGTGCCCAAGTTTTCTTGCAATTTATTATCGGTTACTTCTTTATGCAAACAACTACAGTGCTCCGTCACATTCACTCCTACTTCTTGTTCTTTTCAGGATCCGGACTCCCAACGGACGATTGCTACTGGGACTGAGAGCGGCGGCCTCTACTTCCTCGACAACGTCTCTGCTCTATCCGCCTTCTCCTCCTCCTCTACAGATCTTCTCCAATGGCATCTTCGCCTTGGTCATGCTCCTCCCCGGCTCCTTCGCCAACTTCTGCCCCACCTCCCTCCGCATCATCCTCCTCTTAATTGTGATGCCTGTCAACTTGGCAAGCATCACCGCTCCTCCTTTCCTCCAAAGCAAGATCGTGGTTCTACCCGTCCGTTTGATCTTGTTCACTCCGACATCTGGGGTCCTGCTCCTACCCTTACCATTGGTCGGGGTAGTTCCTATTTTGTTACTTTCATTGATGATCTCTCACCCCAACCCCCCCATTCTCTCTGCTCCTCCTACTGTTCCGCCACCTCCACCATCTCCACCATCTCCACTCTCTCTACCCTCTACCGCCTCTTCTCCACCATCTCTCTCCTCTTCGCCGATGTCGCACTCTCCTCCCGGACCAGCTCTCTCCGCCACGGATGCTCCGGTTGCTGAGGAACATGCCGACCTGGATCTACCCATAGCTCTTCGCAAAGGGGTGCGGACGTGTACCCAGCACCCGCTGGCTGCTGTTGTTTCCTATAATCGTCTGACTCCTTTTCGCAGGGCATTTGCTTTGGCTATCTCTGAGACCGCCACTCCCCGCACCTACCAGGAGGCTCTCACTATTCCTCATTGGAAGACTGCTATGGATGAGGAAATTGCTACCCTCACTGAACGGGGGACCTGAACCCTGGTTCCCCCACCTTTGGGCACGGATGTTGTTGGCTGCCGTTGGGTCTTTGTTGTGAAATTCTGTCCCGATGGTAGCGTGGATCGCTATAAGGCCCGCCTGGTGGCCAAAGGTTTCACTCAGACATATGGTGTTGATTACTTCGATACTTTCTCTCCTGTGGCTCGTCTCAGCACCATTCGGGTTCTTCTCTCTGTCGCTGTCAACAGGGATTGGCCCATTTCGCAGCTGGATGTTAAGAATGCTTTCCTCTACGGTGATCTGCAGGAAGATGTTTACATGGAGCAACCTCCTGGGTATGTTGCTCAGGAGGAGACAAGAGTATGCCGGCTAAAAAAGGTTATCTATGGCCTCAAGCAGAGTCCTCGTGCCTGGTTTGACAAGTTCAGTGGCATTGTTGCGGCCATTGGTTTTACGAGAAGCTCAGCAGATCACTCCTTGTTTGTTCGGAAAACCGCCTCTGGTCTGGTTGTTCTTGCGGTTTATGTTGATGACATTTTTCTTACTGGCGATGATCAGGATGGGGTATTGATGACAAAGAAACAACTTCGTCAACACCTGGTCACAAAGGATATGGGGTCCCCGAAATACTTTCTGGGGATTGAAATCTCTAGGAAGCCCAACTCCATGGTCCTTTTCCAACGGAAGTATGCTTTTGATCTTTTAAAGGAGGCAGGATTGACTGGTGCTAAACCTGCCCGTTGTCCTATGGCTGCTGGAGAAGACAAAACTTGGACATATGACTCGCCTTTTCTATCCGATCTTACGAGATACCGACGTCTGGTGGGCAAGCTCATTTATCTCACGGTAACCAGACCCGACATCGCTTATGCTGTTGGCAAGGTGATCCAGTTCATGCAAGCTCCTAGGGAGTGTCATCTACAATCTGCCCTGAGGATATTAGAGTATATTAAAGCAGCACCAGGGAAAGGACTCCTCTTTCAGAAGAATGGTCACCTAAGGGTTGAAGCGTACTCTGATTCAAGTTATGCTGATGACAAATGGGACCGCAAATCGACATCAGGTTTCTGCACGTTTGTTGGAGGCAATCTTGTGAGTTGGAAGAGCAAGAAACAGTCTGTGGTCTCCAGGTCTAGTGCAGAGGCGAAATATCGCAGTATGACATCGACTACATGTGAGTTGAAATGGTTGCGGGCTCTCATGCTTGACTTAGGAGAGGTTTACAACTATTCTCTTCCTATGTTCTGTGACAACAAGGCCGCGATATACATTTCCAAAAATCCGGTCTTCCATGAGAGAACAAAACACATAGAAGTCGACTGTCATTTTATTTGGGAAGAGATATTGAAGAAGCAGAATTGCACTCCGTTTGTTACTTCCGACAACGAGTTGGCAGACGTCTTCACCAAGCCGGTGTCCGCTTCCTTTTTCCACATCTGTGACAAGCTGGACATGATTGATATCTATGCTCCAGCTTGAGGGGGAGTGTTGCAGGATGGAGACCGGGCGGTCTGTTGCTGTTTGGAGACCGTGCGGTCTGGCGGTTTCTCCTAGCTGGTCTGTGTGCTGGGTTGTTACAGTCTGGTGTCCCAGCGGTCAGACGGCTTGTCTCAGACGACTTGGAGACCGGGCGGTCTAGCGGTCTCCTGTGGCGGCTTGTTCTCTCATCCTGGTTGTGGTCGGGCGGTTAGCCGGTTTGTCTAACCGCACGACCTGTCCGGTTTGTCTTTTGTAAAACCGCATATACTTGTAAATTTTTAGTCCCACATTGCTTATTTGTAATCTCTCTCATCTCCTCCATTCTATAAAAGAGAGGCTATACCATTGTAATTGATACCTTTTTCAGATAATAAAATTTCTGTTAAAGCACTTCCGGTTTGTTTTTGTTCGTTTCTAACACGCTAATGACAATAATTTTGTGGTGGTTCAAGCAGGATTCGACGATATCTCCTGCTTCAGTGATCCTTAAACACATGACGCTCATATATATATATATGTACATATATATGTATACATCTATACATATATGTATACATATATACATATATGTATAGATGTATACATATATATGTACATATATATATACATATATATATATATATACAGGAAAAATGTCAGTATTGGAATCTCGACTCAATTAATCATTGTATTGAACTTATGGTTGCAAAGGAATTTAACAAAAAAGAAATTGTTTAAGAATAGAACCGTTTCAAGTCATCACCGCTCCAGGTGTGAGAGATGTCTTCTCCGTCATAAGTTTGAAAACGATATGCTCCGTTCTTCAGCACTTCTTTGATGATAAATGATTCTACCCAGTTTGGGTTGAGCTTCCCAACTGATCCAGCCCTAGCTGCTGCGTTGTCCTTCAAGACCAGGCGTCCGACCAAGAAGTCTTTGATTCTTATGTTCTTATCAAAGTATTTTGTCATTCTATTTTTAACCTCCTCCTGTCGGACAGTATCCTCATCCCGGAGTTCCTCGATTAAGTCTAGACTGCACTTCAACTCTTCATCATTTTGATCTATCCAATCTTCTTCTCCCTGCTTGGCAAGCATGACTCTCTGGCCATGTACCTCAAATTCCACCGAAATAAGAGCTTCCAAATTGTGGGAAAGCTTGAAAGGCGTCTCTCCGATAGCTGAAGAAGGTGTAGTCCTGAGGTTCCAAAGAACCGAAGGAAGCTTCTCTGCCCAATTTCCTTTGAAGTTTTGCACTTTCATGTTCAAGAGGTTCATAATCAACTTGTTTGTGGTTTCGACTTGTCCATTACTCCTGGGATGATGCACCAATGAGAATCACAGTTCTATCCCGATTTGATTGCAAAAGTCGATCATTGTTGGATTGTTGAACTGAGGTCCATTGTTGGTAATAATTTCCATGTGAATACCATACCGACAGATAATCTCTCCCCAAATGAAATTCCTAATGACTTGAGTGGTAGTCTTGGCCAACGCCTTATCCTCAATCCACTTGCTGAAGTAGTCAATCATAACTATAATGAAACGACACTGCCCAATAGCCATTGGGAAAGGGGTGAGAAGATCCATCCCTCAAATTGCGAAGGGCTACGACATTGCTATGGACTCGAGCTGCTGAGCTGGTTGAAGCTGAAGAGAAGCAATTTTCTGGCACTGAACACATTTCTTAGTATAAGCTTCCACAATTTTCCACATTTAAGGCCAGAAATGGCCTTGCTTGAGAATTCTCTTTCCAGGATTCTCGTTCCTGAGTGACTGTCGCATTCACTGGAGTGAACTTCTTAAAGCACCACAGGAATTTCCTCTTCTGAAACACACCTGGCTAGAGGTGATAAGAAAGTCTTCCTGTAGAGGATTCCAGATAACAAATAATAGTGAGCTGTTTTGATCTGGACTCTCTTCTTATCCTTTACGGATGGATGTTATTTTTCCTTCAAGAGGTAAATAATAAAAGGATCTATCCATGACGGATCCTGATCGATCTGCATCAACTCCCCTTCCTCTATTGAAGGACATGAAAGTTCTGTCGTTGTCCACGTGTAAGAAGACCAAACTTGGCCAGTTCATATTTTCTGGTCTTGGGATGCACTGAATAGTAAAGCTTTTGAACCTCCTAATTTCTGCTTTTACAAGTACTAAATACTTTCGCAAGATAGGGACCCAAGTCTCGAAATTGCCCAAGTCATCACCAAAGAATCTGTTTTTACATGTACATACTCAATCCCGAGTTCTTTTGCAAACCTTAAATCTGGCAGGAGTGCCTCATACTCTGCCTGGTTATTAGTAATCAGGAAGTAGAACTTCATCGCCTGCTCTAGACGTACTCCATTTGGGTTAATAAGAACGACTCCTGCACCTGAGGAGTCTTTCCCAGAGGCACCATTGATATATATAGTCCAAGCCAGAGGAGGTTTTACTTCTGGGATTGGACAAGCTTCGACTGTGTCAACCAGAAAATCCGCTAGGACCTGCTCCTTGATTGCCGTCCTTGGAACATAGGAAATGTCAAATTCGTGGAGCTCAATAGCCCACTTAGCTAGTTTGCCTGAAAACTCGGGCTTCTCTAGCATACCTTTCAAAGGTAAATATGTCACCACCTGAATAGAGTGAGCTTGGAAGTATAACCTGAGCCTTCAGTCTGAGATGACTAGAGCTAAGTCCAACTTTTCTAGGATTGAGTATCTTGACTCGACACCCTTCAAGATATAGCTAACATAGTAGACTTGAAACTGCTTCTTTTTCTATTCTCTGACAAGCACTGAATTGACGGCTTCTGAATCCATGCTGAGATAGACAAAGAGGACTTCTCCCTCAAGTGGACTTTGGAGCAAGAGAGTCGATGTTAGGTGTTTCTTGAGCTGCTCAAAGGTTATGTCGCACTCCTTAGTCCAATCAAACTGAGAGGCTCCCCGAAGTGTCTTGAAGAAAGGAGCACTCTTATCTCCTACCCTTGAGATAAATCTGCTAAGGCCTGCTAGCTTTCCTCCCATGACTTCTCTTTGATTGCGAAGAGGCGCCATATTAAGAATGACTTTAACCTTATTTGGATTAGGAGCAAGACCTTCAGGCATAAGGAGATGATCAAGAAATTTCCCTTTATTGTCCCCGAAGACACACTTGAGAGGAGTTAACCTCATCTTATACCTCCGCAGAGTAGTGAACGTTTATACGAGGTCCTCCAGGTGCGACAAATTGGACTTACTCTTAACGAGAAGATCATCAACATATACTTCAAGATTCTTTCCATTTTGCTGCTTAAAGACAAAGTCCATAATGCGTTGATAGGTCGCACCCGCATTTTTAACCCCAAAAGACATTATGAGATAACAGTAGCAACCGACATTCGTAATGAACGATGTGTGGGGCACTTCAGACTTACGCATCCTAATCTGGTGATAACCAGAGAATGCATTTAAAAAGCTCATACACGAATACCCAACCACAGAATCTACTAAAAAATCTATCCAATGCAAGGGATAATAATTTGTAGGGCATGTTTTATTGAGCTTGGTAAAATCAACACATATTCTCCACTTTCCTCCAGTCTTTTTAACCATTACAACCTTAAAAACCCATTCAGGGTATTGAATTTCACGAGTAAACTTAGGCTTTGAGAAGTTTGGACACCTCCTCCCTGATTGGCTGGGCTAGATTCATCACCACCAGCCTCTTCTTTTACTTGATCGGATTAAAATTTGGATCGATGTTCAGGTGGTGGCGGGCGACGTCCGAATCCACTCCTGGCATGTCCTCTGCTGACTATGCGAAGACATCCAGGTTCTTCAAGAGGTAGGAGATCAACTGAACCTTCTCCTCCTCTGGCAGCTCGGAGTTGATGGGAGCTTCTTCTCTCCGTCTTTAGCAATCAACACTTCTTGAGTCACCTGGGCAGGTTCCAGGTGAGATCCTTTCCGAACATCCTCTTCTACAGGCTCTTCAAAAACTTCTTGATGATTGAAGATTTCTAGGATGGCTGAGCCAGGAGAACTTCTGGGGGAAGCACTTGCTCAGTTAAATTGATCGTCCTAACATAACATTTCCGGGCTAGCTTTGGATCTCTCCTAACCCGGTATTGCTTCCCCTGAAGAACAAACTTGATGGCTAAATGGAAGGTGGAGACCACCGTCAGATTGTCACAACTCCGCATTTTCTTAGCACAAAATAATATATCAGAGTAAGAGAAAACACGTGCCGTGATGTCACGTCGTGTAGGGGACAACTGCAGACGCTTATGCAAGAACATACTCCTAATACTTTTTATGAAATCCTCAAGTTTGTTATGATATAAATATAGTTTGAGTTTAAGTTTGATGGCCGTGTCACTCAGCTCAGTGGATCAACTAGTCCACGGGTAAAAATATACATATACGCAGCGAAAAATATTTTATTTAGTTCATTTATTATCTTATATGAGCATGAAGGTCCATTAGAACAATTCATGATATACACACCTCTAGATTTAAAATAAGTACTAAAAGAGCTTTTACGTTCGTTAAAATAGAGTGACATTTGATTTAAAAGGATGTTATGAGCATGAGATAATAACATTGATTCTTTTATACTTTGAAAGTAACTAACAAGCAAGCTAACATAAATCCTTCCCAGAGAGCAAGTAGGTACAACAAAACAGAAACAAATAGTCTAACGCCTACAATAATTCACTGTGCACGTCAACAATCTAACACGAACCCACATAACAAAAGTGTGTTTGAACCAAAGTAAGAACTACAAAACTAACTCACGGAGGTGAGGGAAGAACCATTACTACTGCCGAATGCCTGAGACCACTGACTCTAGATGCCCACACCGCTACTATTCCGAGCCTGAGGCATTCAAAAGAAAAGAAGACATCTGCAAAAATGTACAAGTGACAACTAAGGTTAAAATTAAGTAATTAGACAAGTTAAGAGGGTTACCAACCCAAACAGACTAGCTGTCAAACCACAAGATCCAAATCCTAAAATAGTAAGCAATGCAGAATTCAAAGAAGTTTAAGGCTCTGTTCGGTTGGGCTGGGCTGTTGCTGATGGTAAGCTGCTGATGAAAAGCTACTGATAGAAAAAATGTTGATTCTGGAAAATGAAGTTTTGTTAAAAAACTCTTTGGGTGAAATGGAGTTTGCAAAACGGAGTTTTTAAAAAGTTGTTTGAAAACAAAACGAAGTTTTGAGTTAATTTTTTTTCCACATTTTTTTAAACAATTAAAAACAGGAAATGAATCCTGCAGCGTGAAGAAGATGAAAAAGTTGCTCGGCTAGGTCACAACTTGGAAGATTGAGGTGCTCCAGGTAAACCCTCGAAGCTGTAATCAGGATAGATAAAATGGAGAGATCTGAATCGGCGACGACGACGCCAATCTGCGGGAGACGGAGATCGGGAGAGGCGAGAGATGCATGTCGTCATCAAAAGGCGAGATGTGCAGGATGTCGTCGAGAGGCGAGAGGTGCAGGTTGTCGTTGAGCGGTGAGAGGTTCAAGCCATTGTTGATCGTCCAGGTTGTCGTCGACGTGGGAGGGAGAGGAGGCGTTTCACTGTTGCGTCTATCGGGGAGATCGGGAGGAAAGAAGTTGTGGCTGGACTGGAGGAAAAAGTTGCGGCTGAAAATTAGGGCAAAACAGCTGAATTTAAGAAACACCGTTTTGCAAATAGTCATTCCAAACACAGCTTATACGTAAACCTCCGTTTTGGCGCTGCCGCACCGCAGGCCATAAGCCGAACCAAACGCCACCTAAATATGCAAAGTTGCACAAAGTGCGTTTTAGAGCTACGCTTCATTAACATCGGCAGGAGTATGCATGTAAACATATGTATATCTATACCATATTATAAAGAAATACTGAGGTCTACAAATAGCCTGAGTTCGAAATTAGGGGAAAAAACAATGGTCGTCTGATCTCTTCCACTATATCAGCAGCCTTCTGATCAAACCAACCCTCTCTCTCTACATTTTACTAGGGTTCCTAAACCTCTTACTAGGGTCCTAAACCTATGTGAAATTACGATTGTACCTCTATAAGGCATAAAGCTTTAAAAAAACCATGCAATCAGGTCTGCCAGGTCGCCAGCACACGCATTCAGCCAGCCAAGCAGCAAATTGGCTAGCAAGCCCGCAAGCCTACCAGCACACCTTATTTCAAACACTAATTGTGGAAATATCAATATATATCCGAAATTTCTACTTGAACGGACGGTGTGGGACTAAAAAGAAGGTTTGACGACGGCAAACATACGGTGCGGGCGTACATGCAAGACTTTTTAGGGGTCACGATGGTCTCAAAACAAAAAGTGATCAACATGAAAGTTGTAGACCTCGGCGAGACGAACAACTTTCATGTTGATCACTTTTTGATTTGGAGCCGTCTTGGCTTCCGATTTGGGCCTCGAAATCGGGGGCGGCGAGAATGCTACAGTAAAGCCTCTCGCCGCCCCCGATTTCGAGGCCTAAATCGGAAGCCAAGACAGCTCCAAATCAAAAAGTGATCAACATCAAAGTTGTTCGTCTCGCCGAGATCTACAACTCTCATGTTGATCACTTTTCGTTTTGAGACCATCTTGAACTCCAAAAAGGCTGGGCCGGGCGGACTGGGGCAGGCTTCAAGCGGGTGGGCGGGCGAAGCCCGTCGTTGCCGGCCGGGTACTGTGGCGCGTGGCCATCGGGCCGGAGGCCCGTGCCTGTCACTCGTATATAAGAAAAGACTGATCAGTTTTAAAGCGTGAATCATTAACAACGGTAAAAGAAACACGGTACTGAGGCGGTGACCACTTGTCCAACACGAACTATCAGACCAAACATCTCAAAAGGTACTGTGGCGGTGGCCATCTATCCAACACAAACCAACAGTGCATAAGAAGAAAAGAAAACCCACCAGGTGTAATTATTCACAAACTGACACTGAGGTGGTGGTCCTTTATCCACTGTCAATCAAAAACCATAATTAAACATACAAATATACTAATAAACAAAAAGAAACTCCAGACTTAGCATCGGATTTCCACAACAACGCAAGAGGAAGAAAACCAAAAACTTCATAAGGTATACTCGACGAATCACCGTTCACTCGACGAATTGGAAGGTCACTCGGCGAAAAGGTTCCAAGTCCCCACAGATTCATCGACAATACTCAACTAATTGGAAGGTTACTCGACGAATTTAACTCGACGAATTTAACTAAAACCTAATGATACTCAACGAATCAACCTGACCTCATATCGATACTCGACGAATTTGACTCAACGGATTGAAGTTAGACTCCACGAACCGGCTCGACGAATTGAAGTTACTCGACAAATTTAACTTGACGAATTAGATCTGACTCGACGGATGCAAAGACACTCGACGAATTGGACTTGACGAATAAGGTTAGTCCTGACGAATTAGGTTAGACTCGACGAATTACTCTTGGGTTCACGGAAACATTCAACGAATTTAACTTGAGTTCACGAAAGTATCCGACGAATATGACTTGATTACTAGACTAACAGTTAACTACAAGGAAGTTTTAAACGACTTTGACTCTAACAGAAGGCATTCAGCGAATTCGTTGGATACACCCAGCGAATTACACTCGCAATCCCTACGAATTCCGTTCGACTCAATCAAAAATTTTCAGAATTAAAGACGACAGTTTCAAGAGACCTACTAAGAAATAATGATAAGAAGGAACTAATGGCAAGAAGGGTGTAAGGGTGACAAACCACCACTTTCCTCAAATCTTCAGAAAACCGGTCTCTCAAGCGCTCCGATTCAAGAATCGGCCACAAGAACCCCTCGTCTACAATCTCTGAAATTTTTCGGACAAAAACGAGGGTTAGGCTAAGAATCCTAACTCAAACAATTCACGAAATCCAAAATACTTACCGTACCCTCAAAGAGCTCGGTGAGGGCTTTCCGGATCTATGCTCCGCTAAAGATTTCGTCCACCGGAGCTCCCGAAATGGCGGCCGGAAGGTCCACGATGACCGCCGTCGTTCTCTTCTCTCCGCTCTCCGGACCGACGTTTTGGGGAGGATGATGAATAAGGTTTTTGAGTTATGAATGTACTTATATATATTATTATAATATTATTATATTAATATCATAACTAAGAAAAAACCCAAACGACGAGACTGACCAAATCACCTCGGTTTTCAATGAAAATCACAACAATCCTTATAAAATTCACCGAGACTCCAATTAAGACCGGATCGCAACGAAACTTCACAAGCACGCTTAAAATTAATCACTTCAATTTTCCCAAGTCCAAAAACTCTAATTCCAATGAGTCTAAAAACTAACCAACTCGCCCCAACGAGCAAAATCACGCACTAACATCGGCACGCCGCTGACTATGCGTCAACGTAATGCCCTATGTCATTATTACGCCACTAAGGAGATCAAAATAATAACTGAAAATTCAGGGGCGTTACAGTCACTCCCACTAAAAAGAAGTTTCGTCCCGAAACTTGATACGTAAATCAAATCCGAAACAAAAAAGAAATAACCAAAGGTTACCAGATAGAAACACTTACCAAAGGAAACTAGGAGAAAAGGTGAGGATGAGACTCTCTCATAGTTGACTTCAACTCTCAAGTCGCGCTCTCGACGTCTTGGTTTCGCCAAAGAACCTTGACCATGAGAATCGTCTTGCTCCGCAACACCTGATTCTGAGTCTCCAGAATACGAACAGGCTCTTCGACATAGGAAAGATTAAGCTGCAACTGGGCACCGAGTCAAGAACACGACGATCACTAAAAACACACTTTCGCAACTGGCTCACACGAAACACTTCGTGAACACCAGAGAAAGTAGCGGGCAAATCCAACCTATAAGCTGACACTCTGATGCGCTCAACAACCTGAAAAGATCACACATACCTGAGATCCAACTTGTGGTTCCTTCCAAATCTCCTAACACCAGACATTAAAGAATCTTCAGAAAAATCATGTCCCCAACTGCGAATTCCAGATCAACCCTTCATCGATTTGCATACTTTTCATAACGTTCCTGAGCCACACAAAACTTTTCAAGAATATGCATCACAGAGATACTCATTTGCTCTAAGTCTTTCGGACCCAACAACGGTCCCTCACCAATCTTAGCCCAAAACAAGGGCGTTCGACAAAGCCTCTAATGGGGCCATCTGCAAACTTTCATGATTACTGTTATTATAAGCAAACTCCATCAGTCCAAGACGCTCGTTTTAGGATCCACCATGGTCCAGGATATAATATCTAATAATATCTTCCAAAATCTGATTAACTCTCTCCGTCTGACCATTGGTCTGCGGATGATAAGCGGTTGAATACCTGAGGTCAGTGCCCAATCCTTCTTGCAGACTTTACCAGAAACGCGACATAAACCTGGAGTCTCGATCCGACACAATACTTACCGGCACTCCATGCAGTCTGATGACTTCATCCAAATACAATTTCACTATCTTTTTCATGGAAAAGCCAATCTTAAAAGACACAAAGTGAGCACACGTCGTCAATTTATCAACTATGACCCACACAGAATCATGTCCTCGGGGAGATCTCGGCAAACCGGTAATAAAGTACATAAAAATGCTTTCTCACTTTCAACTTGGAATATCCAAAGACGTCGGCTTGCCACCAGGCCTTCTATGATCCGTCTTAACGCGCTTGCAGGTGAAGCACTCAGACACGAACTTAGCTATATCGTTCTTCATCCTATACCACCAAATGATCTGTTTCAGATCTCTATACATCTTTGTAGAGCCAGGGTGATAGACAACACTAGAACCATACGCTTCACTACATATCTTTGTTCGGATATCCCCAACATCGGGAATACAATATCTGCAACTGTACTTCAAGGTACCTACATCATCAATCGAAAAGTCCGGTAATTCCACATTCTCAGTTCTACCCCGGATATGCTGCAAATCGGGATCGTCCTTCTGATGTAGCCTTGTAAGCGTAATCCATGAAGGCTTTGCCACTTCCAAACTACTTGGCGAGTCACTACTCCCAATAGTTATGTTCATTAATAAAACTCCTCCAACAAGGATTGCACAGAAAGGTTAAAGATTTGTGCGGTCTTCCTACTCAAGGAGTCAGCTACCACGTTAGCTTTGCCCGGATGATAAAGGATATCGACCTCATAATCTGCAACATACTCGAACCATCTACGGTAACGCAAATTCAGCTCCTTCAACGTGAAAACGTACTTCAAGCTCTTATGGTACGTATAAATCTTGCACAACGCGGCATACAAAAAATTTTTCCAAATCCTCAGGGCATAAATCACTGCCGCAAACTCCAAATTATGCGTAGAATAATTCTTTTCGTGAACCTTCAATTGTCTCGGCCCATACGCAATCATTTTTCCCTCTTGTATCAAGACACATCCAAGCCCAACGTGTGATGCATCCACATAAACAGTATACTACACTCCTTCGGTAGGTAAGGTCAACACTGGATCAGTGGACAATCTCTTTTTCAATTCCTGAAAGGCTCCTTGGCACTCATCGCCCCACACAAACGCTGCGTTCTTCTGCGTAAGCTTCGTCAGAGGTGCAGACAAAATAGAGAATCCTTCTACAAACCTTCTATAATAGTCTGTCAATCCTATAAAGCTTCTTGATGTAGGGTAGGCTAGTGGTGCTCGGAAACTATGACTCTAGGTGTGGGTGCAGGGGGTGACACACTATTACAACCCTAAATGCAATGCAACCGTTGATGACGGCGACGATTAAATTAAGCAATGAAATTAATAGCACCACACAAATAATTGAATTAGAAAACAAACAATTAATTTCAGTGTTGATGCGCGGAAACGGAGAGGAGAGGTTGTCGCGGGCACCGGCAACTAACGAGTGTGTTCGGTCTCACATGCTAAGATAAGGTGGAGGTTGATTGAGGAATAAGGTTGCAGGGATAACAGAGAGGTAAAGCATCTGAGTGCTCGAGAGTGGAGCAAGCGCTTGTTCAAGGGTTGCGGGGATAGAGGAGAGGAGGATGTTGATCCGAGTGCGAAGATGGTCGAGAGGTTGATCAGGAACTGTCGAGCAGGCGGTTACTTTGATGGTTGTGTTTGCAGGTTGATGCCGAGAGAGGTGAGTTGAGAAGAAGAGGGGGCCACTAGCAGCGACAATAGCAGACTTCGCCCTCCGCGGCTTAAATGCCACTCTTGCGACGGGCTTTCCTTTGATTAATATTCAGTTGTTACAGCTTGAGTTGCACCTTTACATGAAAATCAAATAAAGGGTACATAGGGGGAAGCTGGCGGCTAAGGAAAGAAGATGCCAGAGGAGGCCACGCGGACTGAGAAGAGAGGTCGGCAGACCGCGTGGTTAACTGATCCCGCAGCTCGCTGGAGGAAGCCGAGCGGACTGCGCGATCAGGCAGAGAGGACAGGTGAGGTCGCACGGACTGGAAGGTGGAGTCCGCAAGATCTGATGCTTGACCTTGCCGTCGGTTGCCCTCGTGCGTGAGTGTCGCTGTCCTCCAAAATGAGAGGTATGAGAGGCTATTTATAGGCCCGAGGAGGTAACGACTTTTGGTAACGTCACCCCCGATGAGTTGGTGATTTGCGCGAGTAGAACTTGGAGTCCGCGGAGCCCACGCCAGGCCGTGCGGTTAGGAACTTGTCTTCTGGAGCTTTCTGCTTTTGGCGGACTGGAACGAGTCCGCCTCTTCTGTGCTGAGCGAGCCCGCGCCAAGGTATGCGGGCTGAGGAGTAGTCCGCCGCTTACCGGGAAGAGGCGGGTAGCCGGGTACTGGAAAGCTAATTGGCGGACTGTGCAGTGAGTCTGCCTCTGCTACAGGGAAGCGTGTTGGTGGTAAGCTGGAGGGCTCAGTGGCGGACTGGGAGAGTCCGCCCAGCCCGCGACGGACGAGACGAGTCCCCCTCTGCTGGAGGCTTGTCGCTGGGTCAGAGGTTGGCGACCTGAATAGAGCAGGTCACCTTCCTACTGAAGAAGTCCGTCTACTGCAGGCGGACTGAAGGGTTGAGCGGCATAACGAGTCCGCCTAGACTGCGGCGGACGGGATGGATCCGCTGAATGTTGTGGTTTGGCGAAGAGATGGAGCAAGTCCACTCTCCCTGGGTGGACTGAGATCGAGTCCGCGAACTGCAAGCGGATGACTGGGCGACATGGCGGACTGAAGGATCAGGCCACCACCTTTGCTGAAGTCCGCTTCCTGTTGGACAGGCTTGTCGCCCCTGCAGGGCGGGCTGGAGGTGGTCGCCCTTTGCTGGCGACCTGGGGCAGGTCGCCTACTGCCGGGCGGACTGAGATGGAGTAGGTCGCACCCGCTGATGGACGACCTGGAGAGTTGTCGCCTGCCTGGCGACCTGAAGCTTGTTGCTTATTGTTGGGCGACCTAGAGGCAGGTCGCCTGGAGATGTGGCAGTCTGTTCGGATGGCGATTGGAGTCCTCCACAGTTGGGTATTCCACCTGTTGGGATGGAGAGAACTATAGGGTGGTTAGCTGCTCAAACCGTGCAGCCTGCAGGGGCGGACTGAGGAAGCAGTCCGCAGCCCCTGCAGAACGAGCGGCTGCGGCGCGACCTGGGCGGTGGCCTGGGGGTGGAGGATCCAGGCCGTCGGCCTGTAAGGAAGGGGAGGGGGCTGCGGAACAGGAGATGGAAGGGTGGCTGGGAGGCGGTATTGCAGCAGCAGGCCGGTGGTTTTTGAGAGGGATGTGGTTGTTTCTGGTGGCTGGAAGGAGGGATTAAAACTTTAGAAATGAATAGTTGATTCCATTAATCAACAGTGCATTGAAATAAGGTATTCCTAGACAGAACTTCAGCCGGATGTTGGGAGGAAAGGGGCGGTGGTGGGGGGTATTCAAGGTGGGAAAAAGGGCCTATGGATGGGTAGTACCTTGAGGAGGAGTTTGGCGGCCTAGGAGTCGTCACCTAGGGTTCCACGTCATCGGCACCGGGGAGGGATTGCTGGAATCCGGGACTGCTTCTTCTCCAAATTCAACAATGACCCATTTCAACCCTCATAACTCCTATTTATAAGAAAAGACAAGCAAGGGTTTCCATATCAACAGCTATGAGTGGCCGGTGGGTTCGCCCTTAAAATACATCAAAAAATAAACTGAAAAAATAAAGTAATATAGTTTTTTGACTCGCGTCGACATCCCGGACGCAACCGCGGAGTCCGATCGGCGATCCGATCAAGTCCTCCTGCGCGAATACATGTACGTGGGTCCCGCCTTGCGGCGAACCCCTCTAGGTGCATATGATGGTTCCTCATCAACTTCCCCCGACTAAAAAGCCTTCATCTTCGATGAATGGAGATGATCGTACTGAGATCGAAGTCCGGGGGCGAGCCGATCGAGCTCTGCTGGTAGTTTCCAAGTGTCGTCAGTGTCTGGGCGGCCCCGCCAATGTACCAGGTAGCAGCAACACGGTCCGTCCGAGGTGGGAACAAACTGGTGGGATCTGATCTCCGTGATACTCTCATCTCTCGCCTCACGGAAGGTGGATCCCGGTGCGATCGGGGGTGCCTGCGGTGGAACCAAAGTGGACGAATTCCCGGGTGGGTGGGTGACAACAGTGAGTGAACTAGGATGACCATCAGATGGTGGTAATGTGTGAGAGTGATATGGTAGCGACAATGGGGGTGGCTGGGCGTCTCCACTGCTCGGGTCCACATACTCATGAGGTTCATAGTATGGAGTCAGATTTTTAACATTGAACACAGGGTGAATTCCCATACTGGCCGGGATGTCAAATCGGTAGGCGTTGGTTCCAATACGACTAATAATGGAGTACAGACCCATTCGCCTCACGCTTAACTTCTTGGCAGGCCCCGAAGGGAGCCTCTCAGGACGGACTCAGACCATTACCTTCTCGCTTACATTAAATATTTGCTCTCTCCTTTGCTTATCTGCATGGACTTTGTAATTCTCATTGCTTGTGATTATTCGTCGGCGGACCGACTCATGCAAATGTTGTGCAAATGACTCCGCTGACTCGCTCGGGCGGGACTCTAAAGGGCTCGGGACAAAGTCTATAGGTTTCCTAGGGTCATATCCTGATACTACATGAAATGGACTCAACCCGATGGACCTATTGACTGAGCTATTGTAGGCAAACTCTGCTATCGGTAAATCTAGGTCCCAACTGCCGACATACTCTCCTACTAGACACTGCAACAGATTCCCTAAACTCTGATTCACTACCTAGGTCTGTTCGTCCTTCTGTGGGTGATATGCCGAGGAAAACCTAAGGAGAGTGTCTGTCTTGTACCACAGGGTTTTCTCGAAGTAGCTCATGAACCTCACATCGTGGTCCGACATGATCGACTTGGGCAGGCCATGCAGTCGAAAGACGTCCCTCATGAATATGGATGCAACGTGAGTCGCATCTGCCGTCTTGCGGCAAGCAATGAAGTGTGCCATCTTCAAAAACCGATCAACCACCACGAAGATGGAATCGTGTTTCCGTAAGGTGGGGGGAAGTCCGAGAATAAAGTCCATCCTAATGTACTCCCAAGGGCGGTATGGTACGGGTGAAAGCGTATAAAGACCGATGTTCTTCTTATTACCCTTTGCCGTCTGACAAATACGGCAGTGGCGCACAACGCGAGCTACATCCTTCTTAAGGTCGGGCCAGTAGAGACGGTCCTCGACAATGGCTGTGGATTTATCTCGCCCGAAGTGGCCCGCAGCTCCGCCCGCATGCAACTCCCAAATCAGATAATCTCGGTAAGACGTCTGGGGAATGCATAGGCGGGAACCCCGGTACAGATATCCCTCATATATCTGATATCCCTCAATAGTGTCGGGTGGGTCTCGGGATAGGGCGGTGTAAATCTCGCCAAAATCAGGGCACGTCGGGTACTCGAGCATCAACCTCTCAAGTCCCTCGACACTCGCAATCATGGTTTGCAACAGGGATACGCGGCGACTCAACTCATCAGCCGACTGGTTCTCAACACCAGCGCGGTGCTTGTGAACATAATGAAAATCCTGCAGATATTCCACCCACTTCGCATGCCGTTGGCCCAGCTTGCGTTGCGAGTCAAGGTAACGTAGAGTCTGATGGTCGGAGTACAACAAAAACTCCCGGGGAAGGAGATAGTGCCTCAAGTAGCGCAGAGACTGGACTATAGCGTAAAATTCTCGATCGTAATTCGAGTACTATTGCTTAGCTTCATTCAGCTTCTCACTAAAGTAAGAAACTAGGTGTCACTCTTGACTCAATACGCCACCTATACCAACTCCTGACGCGTCACATGCGACCTCAAAGGCACGGCTAAAATCCGGTAAACTTAGGACAGGGGCCGTCGTCATTCTCTCCTTAATTTCTTCGAAGGCTCTAGTGGTTGCGGGGGTCCACTGAAACTCTCCCTTCTTGAGGCAGCTCGTGAAGGGGGGCCATGATCGTACTGAACCCCCACCCCTAGACAAACCTCCTATAAAAGGTGGCAAACCTATGAAATCTACGAGCCTCGTAGATATTTTTAGGCACAGACCAATCCGAATGGACTTGACCTTCTCGGGGTTTACGAAGACTCCAGTATAGGATATAATAAAACCCAGAAAGTAGACACACTCGGAGAGGAACGCACACTTATTCAGATTCACATACGGTTTCTCTTGGCGAAGGGTGTCAAAGAGAAGTCTCAGATGATCAAGGTGAGCAGCCTGAGTCTGGCTATAGACTAGTATATTATCAAAGTATACCACCAGAAACTTGCCCATATAGGGCCGCAACACATGTGTTATAACATGCATAAACTTGCTCGGGGTGTTAGATAGCCCAAATGGCATGCCTAGCCACTCGTACAGACCGTCCTTGGTCTTGAATGCGGTCTTCCCCTCGTTTCGCTCAAGAACACGTATCTGATGGTATCCACTATGGAGGTCGATCTTGGAGAAGATCTGGGCGACGGACAGTATCCAGAAGGTCATCGAGTCGTGGAATGGGGTAACGATACTTGACCGTGATTTTATTAATTGCGCGGCTATCGATGCACATACGTCAACTACCATCCTTTTTAGGGGTAAGAAGGGCGAGGACCGCGCAAGGACTCATACTCTCACGAATGAACTGCTTCCGTAGAAGCTCGTCAACCTGTCGTTTGAGCTCAACGTGCTCATCCGGGTGCATACGGTAATGGGGTAGGTTCGGGAGGGAGGCTCCCGGGGACTAAATCAATGACATGCTGAATGTCCCGTGGGGAAGACAGCTCATCGGGGAGCTCGTCCGGCATGATGTTCGCAAACTCGCCTAAAAGGGGACGCACCGCGGGTGAGTGGTCAACAGAGGTGTCCTCAATAACCTGAGTAGTGACAACCACATAAATGACGTCTAACTCAACGCTATCTCGCAGAAACTCGCCCCACCTCAAAATATGCAGTGGCCGCGAGGCGCTCTTGCTCACAGATGGCTCTATCACACCCTTGGATCGATCTCGGGGCTGTGTGGGTGTCAACGTAATCTTCCGCCCCTTATCATAAAAGACACACGTGTTTGAGCGGCCAAAGCACGTGACATCACGATCAATTAGGCAGGGGCGGCCAAGCAACACATGAGCGACGTCCATGGGAATAACATCGCACCAGAACTTATCCTGAAAGGATCCAATAGTTATCGGGATCAGGCAACGCTGTGTGACCTGAATCGCCGTCTTGTCTACCCAGACGACACGATAGGGGTGGGGGTGAGGCTCTGCCTTCACCTGAATACGGTCAAGCCCTTCTGGGCCACGATGTTCACACAACTCCCGCTATCGATAGCTAGCTTGCAGGGACCACCTGCACTAGGAAAGTACGTGTAAAAGATGGTGGTGCGTCGCCAATCCTCATCAACACGTGGGGTGTGTAGGAGGCGTCTAATCACTCCCACCTCTAACGATTGCTCGACGTCATTCTCCAAACCTTCCTCGACTGTGGCCTTAACTTCCTCTGGGGCCTCCTCTTCGTCCTCTAAACCCTGCTCCCCCTCCTCAACTAGCAGGCTCAGCGTGGGGCACTGCGCCTCCACGTATCCTCTGTCAGAACATCTAAAGCATACAATTCCCCCAGATCGCTGGCCATCAGTGGTTGTGGCCTTGCCCTTCGCATCCGCGGGGATACGTGAGGGTGCAGCCGGGGTGGTCTGGGGCGGAGCGGGTTTCCTAAAAGTCAAGGAATCTGTCCGCGAAGTGAACTGCCTCATGCTAGACGATCGGAGGTACTTCTCGTACTCGAGGGAGAGCTGAAATATCTGATCAACAGTCTCCAAGCGGTGGAGAATCAACTCTCTCCGAATATCGGAACGAAGGCCCGCCTTGAAACGGGAGCCAGTGGCAATAGGTTCATCTGAAATGTCACTCATGACGATCAGCTCATCGAAGCGAGCCATATACTCAGCGACGGTAAGTGTCCCATGCTGTAAATTCTGCAGCCGCTCAAATAGTTGATCACGGTATGACGCGGGGAGGTACTCTTTCAGTCTCTCCTTCATCTCATCCCATCTGGCGATGGGGTAGTAACCATCCCGCTCTAAGTCTCTCTCAACACTGATCCAGAATAGCTTAGCTTGCCCGATCAACTTCATCTTTGCAAAGCCAATTGTCGATAGCCTCGACTTTCGGAGCAGCTTCTACTGCTTCAGCATAAGTCTCTGATCTGTACGGGTTAGCCAATTGCTGGATGTCGCTACGAAGTCCTCCCAGAAATCGCTTCACTCTACCAGCCTCAGAGGCTACCAAGTCTGGAGCAAACCTGCTCAACTTGCTAAATTCTATCTCGTACTCATTAACCGTGAGTTGTCTTTGCTTCAGGTGCAAAAAGTTGTTCATTAGACGGTCTTGCTTGACCGATGACAAAAACTTCTTGAGCAACATCTGTTTGAAAGATTCCCACAAAATCCCTTTGAGATGCTCTCTTTCTCTCGGATCCACCAGCTCTTAGCAAGACCCTTTAGCTGGTAAGCGACGACCATCACCTTCTGGTCTGCAGAAATTCCCGAATACGAAAACATCTCTTCGATAGCAATGATCAAATCATCTAAAACCATGAAATCGGCTCTCCCGTCGTAGGTAGGAGATCCTGATCGCTGGAAGTGCGAAATGAAATTCATCTTTGGTGACAACAGAACCGAAGGCACCAAAGGAGCAGAAGGAACAAGTACAGTATGACCCACTGCAGGGTCCTACACCCCAGGCTGCTGCCCTAAGGCGGCAGTCAACAACGCCTGAATTTGCGATTGCATTGCAACCATTTGCCTTGACAGAGCCTTATTGCTCTGCCATATCCCTTCAATCACGACCTCACTTTGCACACCTGACGACTCACCCTCATATTGGAGAGTCAAACTCGTCGCAATACGCTTTGACGACATTCATAATAATACAACGAACAACTCATCAAAACCTAGCTTAACGCTAGAACTACTCAACTTAGTTCAGACCATACATGTACAGATACTTGCTTTTGCTGCTACCTTTCTCTGGGGTTTTCATAAATGATATTAGGCTTTAACTTAGGATGATACACTATCATCCTACTGACTCATGTATATATAATGTGAATGCATAAATTCTTATTATTTTGTTTTAAAACCATGTGTGTATGTGTGTCATCATGTAAATTTTAACTTGACATGTGTGCTCATGCTATGTTATGTTATGCATGCAGTGTTATGCATTCTAATAGAGACCTTAATGCATATTATGAACATCGTACACACGAAATATTATGCATTCCATACTACATAATATCGCATGTAACGAAAAATAAAATATAATGGATATCCATGTGATGATTGTTATGCATCCCATAATATATAACAGTCACAAGTTGCTTCCTATGATGATCTATATACAAACACATTATGCATCTCATACTACATAATATGTCTCGTATACTTCTTGTCGTGCTTATGGGTGTAGTGTTTATGCTTCAATCAAGATGTACTGATGACACATTAGTGTGAGCATGCAATAAAACAAGACAACTAAAACTTTACCAGAGATAGCCGTTCGACCAACTTGTTAAACAAACCTCCCTTTGATATCAACTGTCACAATCCGCATTTTCTCAGCACAAAATAATATATCAGAGTTAGATAAGATACGCGTCGTGATGTCACGTCGTGCATAGGACAACTGCAGATGCTCAGACAAGAACCTACTTCTAATACTTTTCATGAAATTCTCAAGTTTGTTATGATGAAAATATAGTTTGAGTTTAAGTTTTGATGGCCGTGCCCCTCGGCTCAGTGAATCAACTAGTTCACGGGTAAAAATATACATATACACAGCGGAAAATACTTTATTTAGTTCATTTATTTTCCTATATGAGCATGAAGGTCCATTAGAGTAATTCATGATATGCACACCTCTAAATTTAAAATAAGTACTAAAAGAGGTTTTACGTTTGGTAAAATAGAGCGACATTTAATTTAAAGGGATGTTATGAGCATGAGATAATAATATTGATCCTTTTATACTTTGAAAGTAACTAACATGCAACCTATCATAAATCCTTCCCGGAGAGCAAGTACAACAAAACAGCAAGAAAATGACATGTCAGCTAGCAAATAGTCTAACATCTACAATAATTCACTGTGAGTGTCAACAAGCTGACACGAACCCACAGAATAAAAGTTTGTCTGAACTAAAGTAAGAACTACAAAACTACCTCACGGAGGTAAGAGAAGAACCACTACTACTGCCGAACGCCTGAGGCCACCGATTCTAGCTGTCCAGACCGCTACTACTCCAAGCCCGAAACATTCAAAAGAAAAGAACGGCTCAGCAAAAATGTACAAGTGGCAACGAAGATTAAAATTGAGTAATTAGACAAGTTACGAGAGTTACCAAACCAAACAGACTAGCTGTCAAACCACATCATCCAAATCATAAAACAGTAAGCAATAAAGAATTCAAAGAAGTTTAAATATGCAAAGTTGTACCAAGTGTGTTTTAGAGCTACGCTTGTTGGGTCCATTGATTCCAATGTCCTTGATTTGAAGAAGGCCTATAAAACCATGACATACACTTGTGTGTAACTAATGATTGCAATAAGTTCTATGTATACAGGTGATTACTAGTTACAATGATAAGACGGGTCAGGTGGAGACAAGGAAGATTGCAGGAAAGACAAAAATTTGTCTAAGTCCACAGGAGATGAGTGAAGACAGTTCACTAAACGGCAGAAAGCCAAAAACGTTGAGTAAAGCATGAACAGTCAAAGCTTAACTATTTCCAAGGCAGAATTTTTGTTAAATCCAAAAACATTGGGTGAAGGCAGTTCACTCAACGCCAGATGACAAGAAGCGTTGAGTCAAGCTCAAGCAGTCAAAGCATCTGAGAATCAGAGCAGGATTCTGGCTATGTCCAGAAGCGTTGAGTGAAGGCAGTTCACTCAACGCCTAAAGAAGAAAACGTCGACAGAACAAAGTGATGTCAAAGCTTCAGATGTTGAAGACAAAAATTCTGTCTAATTCCAAATGCGTTGAGTGAAGGCTGTTCACTCAACGTCAGCTCAACAAAAATTCTACTAAGTACAAAAATGTTGAGTGAAGGCTGTTCACTTAACGCCTCATCAAGATGGAGAGCTAAGACAGAAAACGTTGAGTGCATAAGTATCACTCAACGCCTTCATACAAAAGAAAAACTGCTAAATCCAAATACGTTGAGTGATGAAGATTCACTTTATGCCTAATTAGTTAAGACAACAAATTTCTATATTCGTCGAGTAAAGACTGATCACTTGACGCCTAGTGTTGCAGGATAATTGGCTAAGTGTTCTGGTGCTGAGTGAAGACTGTTCACTCGACGCCTATGATGAATTGTCTGAAATCGACTAAGTCCACAGGTGCTGATGTTAGAAGAAATTCAAAATGTTGCAGAAAGTATACAGTACACGACAAACGACGCCGCATGCCTCTAGTACTGCATTTAATGCAAAAGCAAGTTTGCAGCTACCAAATCCAAGTGGGCCCAAGGCTCAAAGAGCCGTTGGTCGGTGGGATAGAAAAAGGGATCAGATCGCTGAGAAGAAATTAACTTTTTGGGAAGTGCTGAACTTCATCTTCTTCCTCTCGATGTTGTTGCAGAGACGAGAAATTGTTCAAACTATTGATCTGAAAGTTCTAGTAAGTTAGTTGTTGTCTTTCTCATCCTAAACAACAAGATCATAGAGACATCTCTGAGAAAGAAGAAGCAGTAAAGGCAAGACCTAGTCGTAGCTACTTCACAAGCTTAAGCTGAACATTCCTGAAGAACACTTTTTGGAGCTGTGAAGAAGACTGGACTGAGTTATCTCAGCATAGAAGGAGGAAGACACAGAGAATATTTCTCTGTTGTCTAAACATCATCAACGAATCATTACTCTCTCTGTAAGATCATTTGATCTGAGTGTAAGTCTAATATATATAAAGGCTGTGAAAGATAATCCTATGGGTAGATAATCACCTAGAGGGGGGTGAATATGTGACTTTTTTAGTTACTTTATCAGATCTTTATCACTTAACAATTTTGCAGTTACAAAGACTTAGATCACAGCACAAGCAAAATTAATCCACAGCACACACATAATTTATAGTGGTTCCCCTATCTAGGGTACATCCACTTTCCCCCTTCTTCCTCACTAGCAATGTGCTAGATAAGGTTATAGCTCCTCTTTAACTCAGATCCAAAGATCTTACATGCTCAATTTCTGTTAAGAAACCTACACTCAGACCAACGGGTCCTACCTCAGAGATTCTCCCAATCTCCTACCTCAGGTCCCTCAAGAATCCTACCTCAGCCTTTATAAAATAGGCCTACAACTTAGTGATTTACTCAAACCACCTACCTTAGGTCCCTCAAGAACCCTACCTCAGCCATTATAAATAGGCGTACAACTCAGAGATTCACTCAAACCACCTACCTCAGGTCCCTCAAGAACCCTTCCTCAGCATTTATAAAATAGACCTACAACTCAGAGATGAGATCTCCTACCCACTCAGATCTCCACTCAGATCTCAAGGAGATCTTACAAAATTTAGAGATAAAAATGAAAAATAACTTCACAGAAAACAGAAAAATCTGTAATCTGATATATCTGTTAGCACAGATTCTTCAAATCAGCAGCAATGAATGTCTTCTTGATAAATTGACTGGCTGAAAAGTTGCTTTTCTGGATCTACTATCTTCTTGATGTTGATCAGCTTGATAACCTTGAAGAAATTGTAGATCAGATCCACCTTGATCTTCAGATCGACTTATATAAAGAATCTGAAGATTTTCTTGAAGACCTTCGTATTATTTTTCTCGGGATTTGAATAAGAATAAGAATTTTCTGTTTTCTTGATCAATTCTCTACTCTTCTGTTGGTGTAGACTACCCCTCTATTTATATCCTTCATGGATGAGTAGTTACTGAATGATGACATCAACATCTAACATCATACTTCAAATCCACTCTTAGACTGTTTCTGTTGAAATATCTTATTCCTATACCTGATGTGACAGTTCTGACCCATCTTGGCACTTCTATGTTGACTCTGCACATTTTCTAAAACATAAGTGTCGAGATGTCTAAATTGTCTCGACACTTGTGTCGAGACAACTTAGCATTCTTGACACAATTCTACTTGAAAGAATTTTCATCTGAAACTTGAGAATGTCGAGAAAGTTGACTTGTCTCGACACAAGCGTTGTCTGTGTCGACATATTTTAATTCAGCCTTGTGTCGAGACTGTTGGAATGTCTCGACACAACTGTCTGCCTGATGTAGGAAAGTGTATGCTTTAATTCTTCTTTGTGTCGAGACAGTTGATTTGTCTCGTCATAATTTTACTTAGTAAAATTTCTTGTATTCTTTGTGTCGAGACAGTTGTATTGTCTCGACACAACTGCTTCAATCTTTATAGTTTCAAGTAATCTGACTTAGTCTTCAAGGTGTCGAGACAATTGCTTGTCTCGACACAGCTGTCTCTGTGTCGAGATAACTGACTTGTCTCGACACAGCTGTCTTGAATCTTCTACTTGTCGAGTTAACTGTTTTGTCTCGACACAGCTTCTGCAAAGGTGTCGACACAGTTGAAGTGTGTCGACACTTTTGTACTTAGCTATTTTTCTGTACTGCAAGTTGCTGAATGTAGACTGTGTTGACTTCACTCAGCACTTTGCTGACTCCACTCAACGCTTTTCGTACTTAGACAATTTTCCTTCAAAATCTAGTCAGCCTCTTGTGTCCACCTGTCCAATCAATATGAAATAGACAACCTGCAAACATAAACTTAAATATACATCAAATACAAATATGTGTATATCATTGAGTTGAAAGACCTTATTCAAATCAAGTACATTGTATCCAATGTACCCAACAATCTCCCCCTATTTGGAGATTTCATAATCTCAATTAAATAATATACAACATGCTACCGAAACATAATAATTAAAATATATGGGAAAAGTATGCTTGAGCTAAACATAGATGTACACAACAATAGTAACACATATATCACTAAGTGCAACCAAATCTTTCATTTAAGTTTATTCAAGGATTACATTAGTTTGATTTGTTACACTGTTCTAGAAGTAAAGTTACAAACTGCCTAGAAAACAAACTCTAAGAGTCCTCTGGTTCTTTGATGACTATGCTTTTTTTAGATTGTATATTTGCTTTTACTTCAGGCATCTTGTCATCTGCTACATTTTTGCCTTTGCCAATCTTAGATTTGAATATCTGTTCAGCCTTTGGCCTTTGTCTTTCAAAGTAGTGATAAGGCTTTGATAAATATTTGTTGGGCTCAACTGAATTAGCCGGAATTTTCCCTGCCTTCAGATCATGTCTAAACCTTTGGATTACTTCCTGTTGTTTTAAATGCTTAGTCCATTCTTGCTCTTGGTACCATTTACCTCTATCAGTAGTATTAGCATTAACTGTTTTGCATGCAGTGAGGATAATTGATCTGGAGGTTGAGCTCCATTGTTCAAAATCAAGCCTAGTTTCAACTTGTTCCCTAAACCTTTTCTTTGACAGCTGAGTTTTTTTTTTCTTTAAGCATAACAGATGCAGACATCTCCATCTTTTTACATATAACATTTTGCACTGGTGGTGGAGGACTGTACATGTTTTGAACAACAGTTTGAATGTCCTCAAAATGAAGTTATGCAGAAGGATTGTACATAGTTTGCTCAGCAGCATGAGTAGATTCAAATTGGGTTGGTTGATAACCAGACTCAGCAGTTTGGTCACCATCATACCATAGGGGAGGATGACCTAAAGTGTCTCTGATATTGTTTGATATCCAGGTAGCATGTTCAGAACTGGCTCTTATCATTACCCTCTCCCCCTTTATAACTTCTCTTTTCATATAATCTCTTAAATCATTCTTGTGAAATCTCACTTGTTCATCTACATAATTGATTCTTGAGGTCACAGTGTTCTTCACTTTCAGCAAATTATTATCCAAACTTTTGTCAGAAGCCTTTATATCTTTAAGAAATGATGTTGAAAGGGTTGTCAGCTGAGTTTCCATGTCTTTTGTAGCAGCAACTATTTTGTTTTCTAAATCAATAGTCTGCTCAGTCAGCTTGACCAATGTTTTTGTATGCATGACTGTCATGTTTTCATCTAAGATTCTTTGATTCTCAAGGACATAGCCTTGTTTGACAATCATTTCATCTTTAGTTTGTTTTGCTTCTTGTTGCTGTTTTGCAATATAAACAACATTTGCTCCCTTCTGGAAGAAAGCAGTCATATCTATTTTTAGAAAATGTACTTCAAATCTTATGGACTTAATGTCCTAGTTGAAATTGCAAGTCTTTGTTCCTTTCATCAACATATTTCTCAAGTTGAGTTCTCTGCTGGTCTAACATAATCTGCAGTTGAACTAGCAGTGAGCTTGAATCCACTAGAAGAGCAGATGCTGGACCCGATTGGATAATCTTCTTATAACTTTCACTTTTCTGTTTTAGTTCAGATAGTTTTCTTTTCTTCATTAGAGTGGCTTCCTCTTCCTCAGAGTCAGAAGTACTTACCACATCAACAGACTTATGCAGTTCACCACCTTCATCTCTTGGGGCTAGATCTGGCAACTCCCCCTCAATTATTGCACCTTCTTCATTAATATTGATATTTTCTAAGTTAGCATCAGGAACTTGGTTTTGTGGAGTTTCAGCTATCTCCCCCTGTATGTTAGTTTCCTTAAACAAAAGATTTTCTTCCACTGCCTCCTTAGAGACAGGATCTTCATATTCTTTCTCAGAAGTCTGCACATCTTGTGCAAGAGTCTCAGCTTCTCGGCCAACTGTATTCTAAAGTATTTCTTCTTCAGTCTCTTTGAGGAATTCATCCTCCATCTCTCTCTCAGGCATTTCCTTTTCAGGAACCTTTGACTGTTACAGCTCTTGTACTACTTCCATAATTATGTTATCCACTGTATTCATGTTAGTTTCAAACAGATCATTGAGGTTCTCCTCCTCTATTTGATCTTTCTCTGGAATATTCTTCCCCTGCACCTGATCACTAATTCTAGGTGAGGTCCTTGGAGAATTCTCATATATTGTATTATCTTGTTTCTCTCCAGATTTACTGGAAGAAACTTCATCCACAACTACAGTTTTCTTGCTCTTCTCCTTCTTCTTCTCAGGTTCTGGGATTTCCTTAGTCAAAACTTTGTCCCATCTAGATAGAATCCTCATATCCATCCTTCTTATGTGGTTGTTTTTTGATCCAAGCTTTAGATTTAGATTATCTGGTATGACCTGAACTAGGTATAGACTTAGAATTCTGGCAATGTTAGGCTTCTTGATACTCTCTGCTGTCTTATCAAAAACCATTTTACTCCAGTCAGTCTTGAGTTTGAATATTATTCTTGTCATAAGCTCAAACATCTGAGCAGATATCCTGTCATGTGCTCCTGTTTTACACAACAACACCTTTCTAATAATTTCTGACAGGAATTTTCCGTGAAAATTCATACCCTTCTTATTCAGGGTCCCTCCAACCTTTGTGATTGAAGTCAATCCAACCACACCAATCCTTCAGTAGTCTTTGTGGTGTCTACTTCATCTTCCTGCTCTATTCTTGATATTCGTAAAACCTTTGCCAATCTCCTGCTTGTGATTTTAACCTTGGCCCCATCTACTGTAGACTTCATCTTTGTTGAACAGGAATCCAGTGTTGCATTAGAGAAGAATTCTAATACTTCTCTCTTCCAGAGGGTTGTTGGTTCAGAAAGCAGATAATCTAGTCCTGCTTCTTTGATTAAGTTAATGACGTTCTTGATTTCTTCTTGTACAGTGATGAATCCTTAGCGCACGAGTTCATAACCTTCATTGATGTTGTCGTCTATCTTAGGAGCCGTTGGAATTGAGAGAAATTAAGGAAGAAGATGTGTCGACTAAAGGAGTTCTAGTTCTCGACACTCAAGGATCAATCTCTCAGGAATTTAGGTAAGCGTAGACGACACCTTCTTTTTTGCCTTATATATATAGTAGATGTCGCAGAAGTTGAAAAGGCGCACTGCTAAATCTGTTCCAAGTTTTAGGAAATGACCTAGTGTCGACACCAGTCTTGAGTGTCGACACAAGTTTGTCGAGATGTCTCGACATAATACATATCAAGTCTGTCGAGATGTGTCGACACAAGTCGACACAGGTTTTATGTCTCTCTACACATTTACCTTAGGGTCTTGACACATGTATGTCTCAACACCTACTTTAGTGTCTTGACACTTAAAATTATCGTGTGTCGACACACTTCCATATGTCTTGACACATTACTATCTATAGTGTCGACACACTTTCTGGTGTCTCGACACAGACTAATCAAAATTTTGATTTTCTTAAGTGTAGATTCTTGACACTTATGAAGTTTATCCTTGAAATCTAAATAAATAGGCTTAATAACTGACCAATCAGTTTTATACTTAAGTTATAATAGTTTTACTCTAAATTCAACATTTCAAGTTCAAATTTGAGGAAATTAAATTTTTCTTCTTCTAGTGGCTTAGTAAAAATATCAGCAATTTATTTACTTGTTGGAACATATTCTAAGCTAATATCTTCATTTTTTTACATGTTCTCTAATGAAATGATATCTAATTTCAATGTGTTTTGTTCTACTATGTGACACAAGATTGTTTGCATTAAAAATAACACTAGTAGAATCACAGAATAAAAGAATTTTACTTTGCTGTAAGTTGTAATCTTGTAACTGATGCTTAATCCAAAGCAATTGTGCACAACAACCACCAGCTGAAATGTACTCAGATTCAGCTGTGGATATTGCTATACATGTTTGTTTTTTGCTACTCCATAACACCAGCCTCCTTCCAAGAAATTGACAAGAGCCTGATGTGTTTTTCCTTTCTTCTTTACATCCTGCATAATCTGCATCTGAAAAGTCCGTCAGTTCAAAATCACTATTCCTGGGATACCATAGGCCAAGATTTTGTGTGCCCTTTAGATATCTCAATATTCTTTTAACTGCAGTATAATGAGATTCCTTAGGACATTCTTGATACCTGGCACAGACATATATGACATACATTATGTCTGGTCTACTGGCTGTTAAATAGAGCAGTGATCCAACTATGCCCCTATACAAAGTGATATCAACTGCCTTCCCAACACCATCCTTGTCTAAAGACATACTGGACTCCATGTGAGTTCTCATTGAAGTGGTTGTTTTCGTGTCATACTTCTTGATTAACTCATTGGTGAACTTAGACTGACTAATGAAAAGTACATCTAAAGTTTGCTTAACTTGGAGACCCAAGAAAAACCTGAGTTCACCTATACTACTCATTTCAAACTTTCCTTGCATTAATTTGACAAACTTAGTACAAAGTGACACATCAGTAGATCCAAATATAGTGTAATCAACATATATTTGTACCAAGATGGTCTTGCATTTGACTTCTCTTAGGAATAGTGTTTTGACTATTTTCCCTTTTGAGAATTTATTTTCCAGCAGAAACTTAGACAAAGTCTCATACCAAACCCTTGGAGCTTGTTTTAAACCATAGAGAACTCTTAATAGCAAATACACATGGGTAGGTTTAGTAGAATCAATAAAACCTGAGCGTTGCTTTACATAAAATCTTTCTTTAAGATTACCATTTAGAAAGGTTGACTTTACATTCATTTAATAAACTTTGAATTCTTTGTAGGCTGCATATGCTAAGAAGTGTCTTATATCCTCTAATCTAGTCACTGGTGCAAAGGTTTGATCAGAGTCTATTCCCTCTTCTTGTCTATATCCCTTTGCAACTGATCTAGCTTTATTTCTGACTATAATCTCATTCTCATCCAGTTTGTTTCTATATATCCATTTGGTTCCTATGATGTTGCAGTTATCTGGTTTAGGAACCAGCTTCCAGACATTGCATCTCTTGAACTGTTTTAATTCTTGCTGCATTGCACTTATCTAAAATGGATCCACATTAGCTTATTCAAATTTCTTTGGCTCTATTTGAGACAGGAAAGTTGAGATTTCTTTTTCTCTGTTTGAGACAGGAAAGTTGAGTACATCACAGTGTTGTGATGTTTGCTTCTTGTGATCACACCCTGTGCAGCATCTCCTATGATCAATTCTTTTGGATGATCCCTTAGATGCCTGATAACAACAGGTAATGTGACTTTTTCTCCTTGATCACCTGCATCATGCTGAGTTTCTTCTCCGTGTTGTTCCTGTGCAAGCACTTCTTCAACTATGTTGACTCCATATTGCATATTCTGGCTTGCTGGAACAATATCATCTATAGTCAACTTCTTTAGCTTCAAGTTTTCACCTGTTGTGCTTGATGAACCTGACTTATCATTGTAAAACATAGAACTTTCATCAAATACAACATGAACAGACTCCTCCATAATTTGATCCCTCAAGTTGTAGACCATATAGGCCTTACTGTGGTTACTATAAACAACAAATATGTCATCATAGGACTTCTCAACAAACTTGGTTATATATGTTTTCTCATTGTTTAGGACATAATATCTACATTCAAAGATTCTGAAATAGGCCAAGTTTGGTTTTCTGTCCTTCATCAGTTCATAAGAAGTTTTATTCAACTTTTTATTGATTGAAGATCTATTAATAACATGACATGCAGTGTTTATAGCTTCAGCCCAGAAGTATTCTGGAAGTGAAGAATCACATATCATGGTTCTTCCAGCTTCAATGAGAGTCTTATTCTTTCTCTCAGCAATCTCATTCTGCTGGTGTGGTTTTGGTGAGGAAAACTCTTGCTGAATCCCCAATTCTTCACAAAATTGTCATATAATCAGATTGAAACTCAGTTCCATGATCACTTCTAATTTTGACCACAAAGCTGTTTATTTCATTCTCAATTTGTTTGACAAAAGTCTTGAAGATATCAGAGGTTTCAGACTTTTCTTTAAAAAGAAAACTCAAGTGAATCTGGAATAGTCATCAACTATTACAAAAGTGTAAATTCTTTTTCCTAAATTATGAACTGACATAGGATCAAACAAGTTCATATGCAAGAGGTATAAACAGCTCACTGAATCCTTGCATTCAATACTTTTGAATGTAGCTTTGATTTACTTGCCTTTTTGATATGCTGAATATATGTTCTCCTTTGAGCATTTAATGTTAGGACCATTCCTAACAAGCTCTTTACTGATAAGTTTGTCTATGACCTTGTGGTTCAAATGAGCTACCATCTTGTGTCATTTGACACAGTGTGAGGCTTTCTCATTTGCAACTAGATATAAAGGTGAGTCTAACTTTAAACAAAGAAAATTCAAACAATACACATTCTCACATCTAGTGTCTGTCAAGATGAGCTCTTGGTCACTTGACTTCTTTATTTGTCACTCATCTTTGTGGAAAGAAATGTCACAGCCAAGATCACAAAGTTGACTGATGCTTATAAAGTTGTGTTACAACCCTTCCACATAAGCTATTTTAGTGAGAGTGACTAAGTCATTTATGATCTTACCATAACCTTTGGTTATTCCTTTGTCAGCTCCACCAAAGATCACTTTTAGTTCATTCTCCATGAGGATAAATTCTCTTAAATTGCCTCTTGTTCCAGTCACATGTCTGGAACACCCACTATCCAAGTACCAGATTGGTCTATCTCTGGTGCTTGGACATTCTTGCAAAATAAGAATTTATTTTTCCTTAGAATCTCAATTTGTTTTGGGTCTTAGGTTCTTGTTAGCTGTAGCTCTATTTAAACCACCAGTGAGCTTCTTAACTGGATATCTTTTCTGAATATGAGACACTGAGTAATCGAACCAACAGTCCAAGGCAAAATGTCATATCTTTCCACAACACCAACATTCATACTCATTGTTCCTCCTTTTTGGAGAAACAAAAGGAACTTTGTGCTGACATTCCTTAGGACAGGAATTGGCATACTTGACAGTTGTACTTTGACTGGGAGCAAACAAGTTATTTTGTCTCTCAGTAACAACTATCCTCCTTGGAGCAAGCACATTAGAAATAACTTTACTATTCACATATGAACTTGATCCAACTAGTTCAGACTTCAGGATTTCTTTTCCCTTAGCCTGAATCACAGGCTGTGGAATGACTGGACCCTTTTGTCCTGCCAGTTTTTTGTCTCTCTTTCTCTTGGGTTTAACATACCCAAGACCACTTCCAGGTCTTCCTGAGAAGGTATCTATAATGGACAAAACAGTCTTAGGTTTAGAAAATTGATGTACTAAACTTTTCTTATTCAGGAGTTTGAGTTCCAACTCCTGAATAATTGCATCCTTCTGCTTCAGCAATAAGGTTTGATCATCAATGATCTTAGTCAGCATTGCCAACTTAGAACTTTGAAGATCAATTTTCTGTGTATTTATCTTATGATGATACTCAAAACCTTTTAGTGATGCTATTTCTTCAGCTTGTTCTTTGACAAGCTTCTTAATATTTACTAGGGCTTCCAACAACTTTTCAAATTTGACTGTGAGCTGCTGTAGTTCAGTCACAGAGTCAGTCTTATGTGAGTCAACCTTTGAGTCACATGAGTCTAGCTCATCCTCAGTCTCATAAACAGAAGTTTTAGAACATGTTGAATTGTCATAGATTACCTGAGTATCATGACAGTCAAGAACTTCTGTATCTGGATCATCAGATAGTGTCATTAAATTGATCTCCATATCTTCTTCAGAATCACCATTGTGTGATGAAGTTGTGGAGCTTTTCCCTTTGTATATAACATTTTTGACAAATTTTTCTTCATAGGAGAACAGTCCAGCAAGTTCTTCTGATTAAGTTGAATCAGTATCACTATCAGATAATGTCTTTGATTTCTTTGTCATCAGACTCTTCTCTGATTTCTTTTTTGATAGACCTTCTTTTCTTTTGAATTTTTGTTCTCCTTCCTTTTAACTGGACAGTCAGCTATGACATGCCCAGACCTGTTATAACAAAAATAAATAATGTCAGTCTTAGATTGTTTATTCTGATGAGAATCATACCTGACCACAGATCTGTCTCTGTGATTGTCTTTCCTTTTACTAGAGCTTGATTCAGAAAGTTTTTTTTTATTCCACTGCTTCCTTATTCTCAACATTTTCTTGAATTGCCTTGTAAACAGTGTCAATTCATCATCTGATTATTCTTCTGACGAAGAATAAACTCCCGTGCTATCTGTATCTTCATCCATTCTAGGTGATGACGAGATTTTTCTTCTAGCTTTCTTAGATGTATTTGCTTTGAAGACCACAAATTTTGTCTGAGTTGAACTTCTGACAGATTCTGCTTCAGCTTTTTTGGAGTTTAGCTGAAGCTCATGTGACATAAGTTTCTCATACAAGTCTCGGGGTAACATATTTCTTAGATTCCCCATTTATCTTACAACACAAATCTTGATGTCCCATTCTTTATTTAGGGATCTCAAAAACTTGTCATTCAGTTCATAATTTGAGAAAATTTTGTCATAGTTTCTTAAGTCATTTACTATTTTAAAGAACTTTTCGTAGCATTGTTCTATAGAATCAGTCTTTCCTTATCTGAAGATCTCATACTGCTGGTTGAGGATAGATTTTTTGTCATCTCTTACTTCTTCTGTGCCTTCCATGTATACTTTGAGTGTATCTCACATCTCCTTGGATGTATTACAGTGCACAAGATTCTGAAAGGTTGAATTGTCTATTACACTGACTATTATATTCTGTGCCCTCTTGTCCATGGTGGCAAGTGCCACCTCATCATTTGTCATTTCTGACAGTTTCTTGGGGGTTTGAACATTTGCATCTAGGACTGATGTCTTCATTGGTACATATGGTCCTTCTTGTACAGTGACAAAGATTCTTGGATTTGAGTCTTCCATGAACAATCTTACTCTCTGTTTACATATAGCAAAGTTGTCCTTAGTACAAATAAACAGTTTCATATAACTGAGTTCTCTGTGAGATTCAGAAGTCATAAATCTGTAATTTTTTTTTGTAATACCCTTTGGATCTTTTTCAGACTGTTAAGTCTTTCTTGAACAACCTCTCGCTGATACCACTTGAAAGATAATTTTATGGGTAGATAATCACCTAGAGGGGGGTGAATAAGTGACTTTTTAAGTTACTTTATCAGATCTTTATCACTTAACAATTTTGCAGTTACAAAGACTTAGATCACTGCACAAGCAAAATTAATCCATAACACACAACACACACAGAATTTATAGTGGTTCTCCTATCTAGGGTACATCCACTTTTCCCCTTCTTTCTCACTAGCAATGTGCTAGATAAGGTTATAACTCCTCTTTCACTCAAATCCAAAGATCTTACAGGCTCAGTTTCTGTTAAGAAACCTACACTCAAACCAACATGTCCTACCTCAGAGATTCTCCTAATCTCCTACCTCAGGTCCTTCTAGAACCCTACCTCAGCCTTTATAAAATAGGCCTACAACTCAGTGATTCACTCAAACCGCCTACCTCAGGTCCCTCAAGAACACTACCTCAGTCTTTATAAAATAGGCGTACAACTCAGAGATTCACTCAAACCGCCTACCTCAGGTCCCTCAAGAATCCTATCTCAGCATTTATAAAATAGGCCTGCAACTCAGAGATAAAATATCCTACTCAAATCTCAAGGAGATCTTACAAAATTTAGAGGTAAAAATGAAAAATAACTTTACAAAAACAGAAAATCTATAATCTGATATATCTGTTAGCACAGATTCTTCAAATCAGCAGCAATGAATGTCTTCTTGATAAATTGGCTGGCTGAAAAGTTGCTTTTCTGGATCTGCTATCTTCTTGATGTTGATCAGCTTGATAACCTTGAAGAAATTGTAGATCAGATCTACCTTGATCTTCAGATCGACTTATATAAAAGATCTGGAGATTTTCTTGAAGACATTCGTGTACTTCTTCCTCCTCGAGATTGGAATAAGAATGAGAATTTTCTGTTTTCTTGATCGATTCTCTCCTCTTCTGGTGGTGTAAACTACAGCTCTATTTATAGCCTTCATGGATGGGTAGTTACTGAATGATGATATCAACATCTGACATCATACTTCAAATCCTCCCTTATACTGTTTCTGTTGAAATATCATATTCTTGCACCTGATGTGACAGTTCTGACCCATCGTGGCACTTCTGTGTTGACTCTGCACATTTTCTGAAACATAAGTGTCGAGATGTTCAAATTGTCTCGACACTTGTGTCGAGACAACTTAGCAGTCTCGACACAATTCTACTTGAAAGAATTTTCATTTGAAACCTGAGAGTGTCGAGACAGTTGACTTGTCTCGACACAAGCGTTGTCTGTGTCTACATCTTTTAATCCAGCCTTGTGTCGAGACTATTGGATTGTCTCGACACAACTGTCTGCCTGATGTAGGAAAGTGTATACTTTAATTCTTCTTTGTGTCGAGACAGTTGATCTGTCTCGACACAATTTTACTTGGTAAAATTTCTTGTCTTCTTTGTGTCGAGACAGTTGTATTGTCTCGGCACAACTGCTTCAATCAAGTAATCTGACTTAGTCTTCGAGGTGTCGAGATAACTGGCTTGTCTCGACACAGCTGTCTCTGTGTCGAGATAACTGACTTGTCTCAACACAGCTGTCTTGAATCTTCTACGTGTCGAGTTAACTATTTTGTCTCGACACATCTTTTGCAAAGGTGTCGACACAGTTGAAGTGTCGACACTTTTGTACTTAGCCATTTTTCTGTACTGCAAGTTGCTGAATGTAGACTGTGCTGACTTCACTCAGCACTTTGTTGACTCTACTTGACGCTTTTGGTACTAGACAATTTTCCTTCAAAATCTAGTCAGCCTCTTGTGTCCACCTGTCCAATCAATATGAAATAGACAACCTGCAAACATAGACTTAAATATACATCAAATACAAATATGTGTATATCATTGAGTTGAAATGTCTTCTTCAAATCAACTACATTGTATCCAATGTACCCAACAGGCTGAGTGTAGGATCTTCTGTAGATCGGAGGTAGGATTCAAGTGGTGAATCTGAGGTAGGATCTAGGGTTGGATCTGAGTGGTAGGGCTATCCTCCTAGCCTGAGTTGTGGGAGTTAGAGATAAGTCTGAGGTAGGTAGTCTGTGGATCACTGAGCTGTAGGAGGTTTGCTGGCTCTAAGTGGTAGGGCTTTGTGCCTGAGGTAGGTCTTGGAGGAGACTAAGAGATCCTGAGGGATTTGAGTTGTAAGCTCTTAAGAGCCGAGCTTGGAGAAGTGACCTTCTCTAACAAGCTGTTAGAAAGGTGGGAGGGACAGTGGATGTACCCATAATCTGGGGAATCACTATAAATCTCTTGTGTGCTTGTTGTCTGATCTTGAAAGCTAACTTAATCTAACTCACAACACACCAAGTAAGGAGAAAGTTTAAAAAGACCTATAACCTATTCACCCCCCTCTAGGTGCTAGTTACTCTTGAAACTAAAGATTTTCAAGTGGTATCAGAGGGAGATTACCCAAAAAGGACTAAACAGTCTGAGTTGATCTCCAAGAGTAGCACAAGTATATCCTTATGAGTTCAGGAGAGAACCATAAGGAGCTGGGTTCCATGAAGCTTCCAATCTGCAGAAAAGAAATCTTTGGGATCTGGAAGGAGAGGGTCAGGTTGTTTATGGAGGTATCTGACCCAAGAATCTTTATAACTGTTCAAGAGGGACCCTTCACCCCAATGAATATCTCAACTCTGGATGCAACAGTGCAGACACCTAAAAAGTATTCTGAAATGACCAAGGATGAGGTCATTCTAGCTACAATGGACAAGAGGGCACATGACATAATAGTGAGTGTCATAGATGATTCTACTTTCCAGAACTTTGTCCACTGCAGAACATCCATGGAGATGTGGGATACATTGGTGATCTACATGGAAGACACTGAAGAAGTCAGAGATGACAGGAAATCCCTGCTCAACCAAGAGTATGAAGCCTTCAGATAGATTACTATGAGAAATTCTTCAGGATTGTGAATGAGTTGACGACCTATGGGAGAGTCTTTAGACATTATGAGCTCAATGACAAGTTCCTCAGATCTCTAACTAGAGACTGAGACACAAAGATCTATGCCATCAAAGAGGTGGCAAAACTTGTTGATACTCCCCCTCACACACTATTTGGGAAGATGCTCTCCTATGAGATGCAGCTGTCTGCCAGGAAGGAGGAGGAGACTAACAACAGATCCTAGGCCAAGGAAAAGTTTGTGACCTTCAAAGCAGAGAACTCTAAGAAGAGCAAGGAGAGGATATCCTCTCCCCTAAGGAGGCCTGCTGAATTGGACAACACAGAGCCAAGCACATCATACAACATGTCTGATGGAGAATTTGCTGCCTTCTCTAGGCAATTTCAGAAGATGATGAAAAGGAAGCACTGGAGGAGTAGACCTTCCTCCTCCTCTCATCACAAAATGGACCATTATAAGGCTGAGAAGAAAAACTCCATGAGAGATAGGTATGAATCTAAACCTAGTAAACATGTTTCCTCTAAAATTGTTTGCTATTGCTGCAGCAAGTCAGGACATGTCATAGTTGATTGTCCTGTAAAGAGAAAGGAGACTGTTGAGAAGAAGCACCACCATCTCAAGGGAAAGAAGGAAAAGAACTTCATTGCCAAGATTGAAAAGAGTCGGAGTCAAAGTGACTCATCTTCTTCAGATTCTGAAGAAGAAGAAACCTATATTGAGCTATTTGTTGTTGTTGCTGATGAAGAAGAAGACTATCCTACAACAAGGATAGACATCAGGGCCCCTCTCTCACATTCAGATAGCGACACTGAGGAAGATGAAGAGATCATCAACAGTTATGGACTAATGACCTTATCATACGAAGAATCTAGCCATGATCAGCCTGGTCCAGATAAGTCCAAGTGCTCATACCCCTATATGGTACTTGGACAGTGGATGTTTCAGGCCCTCATCATTGACATTTACGCACTCACTCTCGAAATTAACGTTTCCAAGGTTCCCAACGTCATTTACTTCTTCGCATTCCCAGAAAACTTCTGCCACTTCCTTGTCCTTGGAAGTTGACGGCTTAGCAGGATCGTTCTTCAGGACTAGGTCCGATAACTTGCCTTCTTTCAATAGCTTCTCCACCAGCATGCAGAGTGCTCTACAATTCTCAGTTAAGTGCCCCTCTCTCTATGGTGCTCACAGTAAAGCGAGAGGTTTTGGGACTTAACTTCTGCCTTCAAAGGAGTAGGCCTCTTATAGTCAGGCCGCTTCTGGAGGATTTGAACCACTTCATCCATGGAGACATTAAGAGGAGTGAAAGACTCCCGCGAATCATGGTACTGCGGAAGAGGATGAACAGCTAGAGGTGGAAGCGGTGGATACTGCGGCTGATATACAACCATCACTGGCAGTATGAGAGAAGATGGAGCGGATCGGGTGGCCAGCAACAATTTCATTTGCCAAAATTGTTGATGGCCGATATGGGTGACGATGGCGAAAGTTCCTTCCTCTCTGAGCGAGAGGTTGAAACTTAGGGTGAGGAGGTCTTGCTGACTGCTGAGAGGTTGAACAGCTAGCCACATCTCTTTGGCCTGCTTTAGCAGTCAAATTAGAGACATAGGAAGGATTGTCTCTCTCCCATTGGATATACATCTTAGCGAGGCTAATCATTTCTTGATAAGTTCTTGACTCTCTAACATTTGCCTTGAACTTTAAAGGTCCCTCGTGGAGACCGTTGATCAGAGCCACTTTGTGTAGCTCATGACCAACTTTCATTACTTCCATTATTTCCTTTTGGAAGCGATCCACAAAATGAGCTCATGACTCATTTTCTCGCTCTTTGATCTCAAAAAGCAATGCAGGACCACTTTTCCTCTTCTTGGAGGTAGAAAACCTCAAAAGAAGCTCCTTTCGAAGCTCAACAAAACAAGAGATGGACTGGGGATAGAGTCCATAAAATCACTGTCGTGCTTGTCCATCGAAGGAGGTCACGAGCAACTTTCACCTTGTCGCGTCTTAGAGAGTTCTCAGTGCGAAAGTTGACTCGAATGCTTGTAAATGAGACACAGGATCAGTCTCCCCGGTATACAACGGTAGACGAGGCTCCCTAAAGTTACTGGGGGCAGGCTCCCAACAAACTCTATCAGTAAAGGGAGACAGCTCCTCATCCTAAGCTAGAGGAGGAGACGGAGGGTGCACAACAACCGGAGTAGGAGGATAGGCTTCATGTTCTTCCTTGAAGTTCAACACTCTGGATGGACTTCCTAGGGCTGCATCCTGGAAGAAATCCCTACGAGCAACAAACTCTTCCTCTTGAAGCCGCAAAGGAGTTGGGGTCATAGTTGGCGGATAAGGTGGTGGAGGAGGAACCCCCACAGGAGCTGGGGCTGGTGTTGTGAGAACGACAGGCTTAGGAGCTAGTCGCTGTATAAGAGCGGCTAGCGCTTGGCTGATTGCTTCAAAATACTGGGCGGTCTCCTTGCGAGACTTCTTAGCCTCCAGACGAGACTGCTCGTCCTCTCGATGAGTTTGCTCGAGAGCTTCCCAGAGAGCGGCTTCACTTAAACTTGAACGACCTAGGCGCTTGGCGAACTCGCGGTCTATCTTAGCTATCCGCTAGACTTCTGGCTCCACGCTCGCCACACTAAACTGTTGGTACCAAAATCGACACCAAATCTCCGTACACTACCGTGAGAAGGTTCAGATGGCGGAGGATAAGGAGGCTCGGAACTGAAAAACTTGCGAATAGCAAAAGAGCGAGAAAGCCACCAAGCGGCAACACCGGATTTCGCCCGCCATGGTAAATGTCTCTCTTGCGGCTGGCTTTCTATTGAATGAAGGATGCAGTTACAAAAGTTGAAAGGAAGAAGCCGCGTGAACATGAGATTGCAAAGGCACATGAATCGAGACCGCAACTCTTAATAACCGAGCTATTAGATTCGAGTCAACGTTCTTTTAGAGTGCTGTGCCCCCCTATTTATAGGCTCGGGGGTCTGCTCAAGCGGGCATGGATAAAATAACCGTCTGCCCGGGGTACAGGAGAATGGGGCAGAGGTGACAACATACATGGTTTGTGAATAAAGAGAAGCTCTCAGGTTGCGCGGTCAGGCGGCTAGCCCTGAGCTTGAATGACTTCTCCCTGGCTTCTGGAACTTCGCAGTCTGGCGGTTAGGCCGCGTCTAATCACACAATTTTTTCCTTTGGCAAAAATCAGGTCGCGGTTTCCCGGGTAAACACATACAACACCCTTTATAGCTGCGGGGTGCGAATAACAAAATACAATATGGAAATAATAAAAACCAAAACAACATTGAAATGGAAATAATCAAGTAGATCGAGCATCGTCGGTCTCTTCTACGACCGGTGAGCTTGTATCTGTCGCCCTCCTACGCGTGTAAACTCGCCATGGCATCTCGTCGGCGTGTGCACGTCTCATCGGCGGGCGCGATTGTAATAATGTTGTCATCTGGAAAATATGCCTTGTCCTCAAGGCAGTAGTCAAAAGATTGGTGGTGGAGGTCATCCCGGGGCAGCCACGTGTCTTCGAACTCCAAACGGTAAAACCCAACAACAAGGACCTCCTGCGAACTAGAGTCCCCCTGAAGATGGTAGCGGTGATCAAGTATCTTGGCTTGGTTGTACGACGCCAATTGTTCTTTCTTCCGGACCAGAAGAACAGGGCCAAAAAAATGGGCTCGCACCAGAATGGATAAGGCCCCCTTATCAGCATCCCCTGCACCAAATGCTCGAGCTGATCTTTTCGCCCAGGGTCAGAACAGTACAATCGCGCCGAGACTGCCATAGTCCTAGGCTAGAGGGAATTTGCGCAGTCGGTCGGTTGGGCTGGTGGCAATCTTGCCGGAGGCTGAACAATGTCGGCGAGCGCAGTGGGAAGCTCTGGGAGGTCTATCAGGGAAGGGGAAGGCACATCAGATAGTCCTTTGGAAAGGTTGACGTCCATAGTCTGTTGGATCGTGCAGAGGGAGACCGGAGAGCGAAGTCACCGTCGAGGTGATATAGCTTGCCCTTGTAGAGGAACTACATGATTATAGTTGCCCAATTGACGCGTACATCGCCGAGCGTGCGGAGTAAAGACACCCCCAAAATGGCTTGGATATCGCCGAGGCCAAATGCGTAAAAGTCTGCGGTCACAAAACTAGATCCCACTAAGAGAGACACCGCAGTGCAACGGCCTTGAGCCTATCAACGCCTCTCATCGCCAAGGCGGACCAAAAAATCTATGGAGGGAACCGATGGAAAACAGAGCTCCTGCACCAGGCGCTCGTAGATAAAGTTGTGGCTTGCGCTGCTGTTCACCATGATGATGATCCGGCAATCCCAAAGCGTGATTGAGAGCTGCATGGTCTGTTGGCTGGAGATCTCGCCTTCTGAGGCACATGATAACTTCAGGCAATGGAACATAGCCGTGGTGGGGTCGAAAGGGGTATCTTCCGCTGAAAGATCCTGGTCCTCAAAGTAGGCCAGGGTAACCTCAGGGTCGACATGGTTGATGATGGCGTGGAACTCGTTAACGAAGCACTCATGGTTGGGGAAGTAGGGTTGGCGGCACCAAAAATATAGGTCTTGCTGCTTAGCTCATTCTAATCACTGTTCGAGAGGTGCTGAGGGGACGGTTTCTCCCAGGCGGCGGCCGCGACAGAGGAGCCCTGGTGGGTGGTCTCCAAGGCGACTGAGACTGGTTGTGGTCGGCTACAGGAGCAGGAAGATGAAGGGAGAGGTCGACATTCACCTAACGTGCCAAGTCCATGGCGTTAGATACTGTCTGGGGTGGTGCGTGCAAGACGAGATCAGATTTGTGGCAGTAGACCATGCATGAAGAAGCCATGTAATAATCTGGCGACAGTCCAGGGATATGGGTGACCAAGGCGACGAGCTCGTCAATATAGTCGTCCAAGCCGACTATCTGGCGGACACCGCAAAGTCTTGAGTTCGGACCAGGAGAGGAATTGGTTCGATTGACAGAGACACCATGCCCAATGGAGCGCAGTGCCGTAGTGTCTGATAAGAACGGTGGACACCTTGTCCTATTCCTGCATGAACGACTGGCCAGGTGACGGGTCTGGCTTTGGCTCCCTGGCAAAATGCACGAGGCATTATATTACGGGCCTGTGATTGGGAATGGGTGCACCGGGGAAGAGGAGGGAATTCCTCAAGGGAGGAGGAGGAACTCCGGCGTGCTATGGCGGCGGCGGCCTGCGGCGTGCAACTCGGCGGAGGTGGGGTGTGCGGGAATTGCGTGGCTCGCGATTCTTTCTGGAGGCGGCTTGGGCACAGACGGACAATCCGTAGAAAAGGGGGGAAATTAGAGAGAGAGAGAGAGAATTAGAGAGAGGAAAAAGAGATTCAAAATAAAAATTACTTCTTGTTTGTCTACCCCCCATGGTTCACCCCACCGGGTATTAATTGTCAAATGCCCCTCCTTGAGCTTAGACATGGAGGATCAAAATACACAATAATAATAATAAGATAAAAGCGCGACATGCGCGACGAAGGTGGGACCGTAACATCTCCACCCTACCCGACGACAAGCTTGCCCTCAAGCTTGGTCTGTAGTGACGGTCGGTGTCGGGTCTCCTGTGTCAGTGTCAACATCCAGTTCGGCAGCCGGGTCGTCTACCTCCAGCCAGAGGAGGCGTTTGCAGTGATGTCCCCAAAAGAATGTCCCGTCGCAGTTGTAACAGAGGCCCTTGGCACGACGGTCACTCAGCTCTTATGGCGACAATCGGCGAATGGCAGCAGGGCGGTCGATGTCGTGTTTCTGGCCGAGGAGACTGACAGTGGCCAAAGACAGAGGGTGCGAAGTACGATGGGCCCGTAGGTGTCCCGACGATGTAGATGAGGGCGGTGCAAGAACAGACGCTTCTCGTAGACGCGAGCGAAGCTCATTGCAATGGTTAGATTTGCGGGTGCCTGAGATTCCACATCAATGCGGAGGCGCTCATGAAGTCCCGCTGTGAAAAAGGACACCAGTTGTGTCGGAAGAGCGGCGATCGTGCGAGCCAGGTGGACTTGAAACTGCTCGATGTACTTGTCGATCGGACTGGTCTGTCGGAGGGAAATGAGATCCACCAAGGGATTGCTGTGTAGCGGTGGGCCGAAGCGGAGGGTGCAGTTTACCTTGAAGTCGTCCCAAGATAGGAGAGGTTTCTATTGTTGCAGATGGGAAAACCAAAGTTGCACGGAGCCCAGCTGGTGGAAGGCAACAATATTGAGCCACTCTTCACAAAGAGGGCGTTGGTGGGCGAAGAACTACTCGCAACGAGAGAGCCAGGTTAAGGGGTCTTCATGGCCGTCGAATATGGGAAAATCCAGCCGCAAGTATCGTGGCACCCCACCGTTCTCGTGTTGCGGGGGAAAAAATTTTGGCAGGGTTGGCGGGATTGGCGCCTCACTGGAGGAGCCCGTCGTCGGATGGGTCGGTCGGTTGGCCGCTAGTTTGGTGTTGACGACGGCAATGAGGGCGTTGTTGTTATCTGTGAGGAGCTTGTCGAGGGACTCGAAAACTTGCGAGAGGGAGGGTTGGTCGGCCATCGCGTAGGACGAAATTAGAGGGTTGTCTGGAGGGAGTGGAGGAAGAAGTGTCCAGCGGTAGAAGTAGTCTGGTAGAGGCGGCGATCAAGGGGCCTCCGTCAATGGAAGAGCCGAGAAGGATGCGCGGGGAAGAGGGGTCGGTGGCGGAGGCGAGAAGAGAACCGCCCTCCCCCCCCCCATTGAGTGAGGAGCCAAGGAGAATCGTCAGCGAAAGGAGCGGATCGGCCCCAAGTGGGCGGAGCGGGGCTTGTTGGGTTTTGCTAGGCAGAGCGGAATTCGTCGAAATCTCTCGGCTATACTCGACGAATTCAAGACTATTCGTCGAAATCTCTTGGTTATACTCGATGAATTTCCCTTATCTGGAGGGAGTGGAGGAAGAAGTGTCCAGCGGCAGAAGTAGTGTGGTAGAGGCGGCGATCAAGGGGCCTCCGTCAATGGAGGAGCCGAGAAGGATGCGCGGGGAAGAGGGGTCGGTGGAGAAGGAGAGAAGAGAACCCCCAATGAGTGAGGAGCCAAGGAGAATCGTCGGCGGAAGTAGCGGATTGGCCCCGAGTGGGCGGAGCGGTGCTTGTTGGGTTTTGCTATACGTCACAACACTTGTGCGCAGCGGAATTGGAACAAGAAAACCCAAAATAAATTCGAATATAGCGATGAACATTGATCAAGAAATAAAATGACTATTAATAAAACTATACCTTTGAGAGATTGAGTCAATACTCAACTAAGGTGCTCCGAATGATTCCAAAGAACGGCAACGACTGTATTTCCGAGCGTAGAATACTGTTCACGCCTATACGGATATCCACACGAGCACGGAGAACTCTAGACTCTTGTCACACAAGATCTAAGTCGGAATAAGGCTTGCCCTCAACGTCTCCACGGACTACTAGATCCGTTCAAGGAGAGGCGGCGGTGACGAGTACAACGCTTAGGAAACGATTTCCGGCGACGTAAAGGAACGACAGACGGTCGGCGGCGAGATCGGCGTTCACGGCCTTGGAGGAACTGTTCGTCGGGAGGAGGAAGAAGCTGACTCACGATTAGGTCAAAACATATCGTATGTCCTTCGGATCACTGTACATATCGTATATATACGTAGTGCCGAACCAGCCGATAACCGCAGACCACGCCGAAACGGACTTAAAGGAAATAAACTGGATGAAATAGAATCGTCGAGTATTCACGTCGATATTCAACGAATCAAAAGTTATTCGTCGAAATAACACGAGTATACTCGACGAATCGAGACAGGGCAACTCGTCTAAGTATTAAGGCGATATTCGACGAATCGGGGTCTAACTCGTCGAATCTGTCATGACGATACTCTACGAACCACGTACAATTCGTCGAGATAACATAACGATACTTGACGAATTCATACCAATTCGTTTAGATGTCACGACTATACTCGACAAATTCAAGATTATTCGTCGAAATCTCTCGGCTATACTCGACGAATTTCCCTTAGATTCTTCCGACCACATACCTGATGACCCATATTCACAATATAGGTCCTGGAACAAAAATCCTTCACGTCCAGAACGTCATAGGTTTGGTCCTTCACTCATATCACATATGAGCAAGTCCAACACAAACATTTCCAACTTCTCCAATGCTTTTATGTGCGACCCCATAGACTCATATTGCGTTGGCAGTGAGGCTACATGTTTGATCACTTCTAGATCACCATGGTAATACCAACATGGCTGATGTCGGTCGGATCGAGTGCGGGGAAGCCGACACAGTGCGGCTAGGGAGGTGGTGGCCCGGATCGGGGCAGTCGGCGGCGTCCGGATGGAGCGGTGGTGGAGAAGCTTCGCGGTCGGCCGGTGAGAGGACAAGTCCCTCCGATACCAAGTTGTTACGAGTCTGTGATTGAAAATGTGTGCGTCGGGGAAGAGGAGGGAAGTCCTCAAGGGAGGAGGAAGTCCTCAAGGGAGGAGGAACTCCGACAAGCTATGGCGGCGGCGGCCTACGGCGTGCGACTCGGCGGAGGAGGGGTGTGCGGGAATCGCATGACTCGCGATTTTTTTAGAGGCGGCTAGGGCACAGGCGGGCAATCCGTAAAAAGGGGGGGAAATTAGAGAGAGGAAAAAGAGATTCAAAATAAAAATTACTTCTTGTTTGTCTACCCCCCATGGTTCACCCCATCGAATATTAATAGTCAAATGCCCCCTCCTTGGGCTTAGACACGGATGATCAAAATACGCAATAATAATATGATAAAAGTGTGATATGCGCGATGAAGGTGGGACCGTAACACATTAATAACAGGCGAGGCGCTAGTCGGAGTAGGCAAGATCGAACAAAAAGGGAAAGCGATAGGCGGGCTGGCAGAATCGAGCGGGAGCTGTGGAGTGGCGAGGGCGGCAGTTCGATAGCGGGGTTGATGGAGGTAGTGAATGCCCGAATCGACAGAAGCAAGGAACACTAGGATCGATGGAAGTAGTGGGCGGTTGGATTGACTATTCGGTGGAAAGTGGAAACAACGGCTGCAAGGAACGGCTTTTCCTATAAAAGAACAGTGATACACACACGGGCGGTCGGTAGGTCAGAGCAAAATGATACAATCTCAGAGGGGAATCTGGCAAGAGGAAGGGCCGACGGTGGTGAGGGAGAAGAGATGGATTAGGGTTGAGAAGAAGACTTAAGGAGCAGCACTGAAAATCCATTCATCCAAAGATAAACCATAATACAAGCATACAAAATCCTTTATAGCAGCAGAGTAAGAATAGCAAAATTCGATATGCAAATAGTAAAAACAAACAACATTGAAATAAAAATAATCAAGTAGATCAAGCATCGTCGGTCTCTTCCACGATCGGTGGACTATTATTCGTCGCCCTCCTACACGTGTAGACTTGCCATGACATCACGTCGGCATGCATACGTCTCGCTGGCTTGCATGACCGTAACAACCATTCGAATCATCCAGTTTTTTTGGTTAAGATCTTGCTCTCGTTGCAGCCTAGCCCACAATTTCTTCTTTGCGCCTGCACCTCTTGCGGCCTCTTATTTGAGACTGCACCTCTACATCAGGTCTCTGCCCTCCATCTTTGCATTTCCAAATCCCTCCCTCCCTGCTGCTTTATAGTCCTCTCTGCCGGGAGTCATCTCTACTTCTACTTGCGTAATCTGATCCTGTTCGTGCGACCTGCGAGATCGCTAATACTTTGTATGCATTACTCATGTTCTTGTGACTTGTGAATTGTGATCCTGCTTCTCTGCACCCTACGACCTCCAGTACCGCATCTTGAGATGCTAGGTGTCCACCGCTCTTTCTTTCTTGCCTGCGCGCACCGCTTGTTCCCGCTGCCTTTCTTCCCTGAGGCTGCCTTGTCTCTAACTGCGATTGAGCCTCTGCTCTCACGCTCGTGCTTTGATCGGACTAGATCATTGTTGATAGAGCTTTGCTCGCACCCGCTCGTTGCCCGCTTGCTTCCAATCACCCTCTACTCACCGCTGCTTAAGCCCGCTCACTTCCAAGCGACATCTGCTCGTCGTGCTTATTGTTGCTCATATCACCTGCTATGTGTGACTACTCTCATTGAGTCCGTGCACCACAACCCGCAACCTGAGCTTGCATCCCAAGTTCGTACTGGATCTCGCCAGGCAGCTTACCCTAGCTTGCATCCAGGGCTCGTCTGCGACTGCTATCACCATGACCACGCCCGACTGCTCCCCTTATTCTCGTGTGTTGTTATCGTGCTCGCTGCTTGAACCAGATCACATCTTTGTTGCACATGTGCTCGCTGAACCTGTGTTCTCCACAACTTTCTCTGCTCCTTCTGTTCACAGCTACTTGAGTCTGGTTCCCGCTGCTCTCCATGGGGACTCTAGCTTTGCTTCCCCGCTCTGCAACTCGACCTTCCTCCAATGGTCCCTACACTGAACTCGATATCTTATGGGATGAACTTAGGCAACTGCGGGAGCTACTTAACTACCCAACTCGTACCATGGCCACTTCCATGCCAGCCTCACTTCTTTCCCTCTTGGCTCCTTTTGGATTATGGACTCCAGAGCCACCAATAAAAAATCTTTATAAAAACCCTCTCTCTACACAGATGCTCTTGCCCCCAATTTTATCACAGTTTGAATGGCGCTACCAGCCCTGTTTCAGGATGCGACGATGATGTTGTGACTCCCTTTCTTCACGCTATGTTTGTCATCTCTCCGACTCTGTCTTTAATCTCCTATTTGTCAGCCGCCTTATTCAAGAACATGGTTGTTTCATTGCTTTTACCTCGTCTTCTTTTGTTATGTAGGATCGATGAATGCGGCGTGTCATTGGTACCGGTCGACTGTCAAATGGGCTCTACATTTTGGACATTCCCATGTTCACATTATCCTTGGTTACTTTTGTTGACTAACATCTCCTACTCTCCTCCAAAAAGCTCTTCTTGATTTTTTGTTTACTGAGTTTCAATGTGAAACTTACATTTATGGCAAGCAACGTTGATCTACCTTCCCCCTTATTATTCTCAGAGCTCTACTCCATTTGACTTGGTCCACTCGGATATTTGTGTTCCGTGTAAATATGCTAGTTTGTTTGGCTTTCAGTACTTTCTGACTATTATTGATCATTCTCGCATCATCTGGTTATACTTACTACGTTATCGCTTTGTGTTGTTGCAGTGCTTCTGCTCCTTCATCGTCGAAACACGTTCTTAATTCTTGAGCACCATTAAAATTTATAACACTGATAATGCTCGTGAGTATACTAGTTGCGACTTTCAAGACACATGTAATCTTCTCGGCATTCTCCATCAGACATCTTGTGTCTATACACCTCAACAAAATGGTGTCGCCGAGCGGAAGAACCGTCACCTTCTAGATGTTGCTCGCTCACATATGTTTCAAATGCAAATTCCAAAGAAGTATCTATACTTTACTGTTTTTACCGCGTGCTATTTAATTAATCACATACCGTCGACCGTCCTCGACATTGCTACTCCCTTCTTTTTTTCTTATCCTTCCACACCTCCCTTCTTCATTCCTCCTGTTGATAAGTTCACTCCTCGTACTACCAAGTATATCTTCGTGGGGTACTCTTGTATACAAAAAGGTTATGCGTGTCATTCTTCAACTATTGGGAAAACAATCACTTGTGCGGATGTTACCTTCTTTAATGATCAACCGTTTTACTCTGCGCTTCCTCCTGCTATATCTTCAGATGCTTTCCCACGTCCGACTGTTCCCACTGACACTTCTCCTCCCTTACTTCCTACCACTCCTTCTGTGCTCCCCTCTCCTCTACAAGTGTACCCTCACCGTCTTCCTCGGTTTGATGCTCTGCGGCCGTTGTCGTCTACTGATGTTGCTCCTCCGACTGTTCATCTGCCTATGGTTCCCTCCCAAGATGCGTACTCTTCTACTGCTCACCATCTCGCTAATTATGTATCCTTGCAATGCCTTTCTTCCCCCATTTCCACTTTTGAAGTGTCTTTGTCCTTTGTTTTTGCCTCGTCTTCTATGAAGGAGGCTTTTCAGCATTCGGGATGACAGACGACAATGAATGAGGAAATGGTAGCTCTATGAGCCAATCACACATGGGGCTTTGTTCCCCTTCCTCCCGGACATTCTTCGGTTGGTTGTAAATGAGTTTTTACCATCAAGCGTCACTCTGATGGGACAATTGAGCACCTCTAAGCTTGTCTTATTGCTCGTGGCTTCACTCAACAACATGACCTTGATTATGTAGAGACGCTCTCTCCTGTTGCTATGCTCAATACCGTTCTAGTAGTAATATCTTTAGCGGTTCATAGATAATGTCCATTTCACCATCTCGACATATAAAATTCCTTTCTCAATGGTTATCTTATGGAAACCGTGTACATGCAACAACCTACTGGTTATGAAACTGCAAGGGAGTCTCTGGTGCGTCTCCTCAAGAAATCTCTTTACGACCTCAAGCTGTCCTCATGGACATGGTTTGACAAATTCAACAAAGTTGTTTATGATGTCTGCTTTAGTCAGAGCTCTGTCGACTTCTCCATGTTTATTTGTCGCCATCCAAAAGGCACATTGATACTTTTTGTCAATGTTGATGACATTCTTCTAACATGGGATGACATCTCTGACATCATTTTGGTCAAAAAAGCATTATACCTCATAGTTTCAGACTAAATATTTTGGTCTTCTTTCATAATTTTTGGGTATCGAGGTTGCTTGTTGTCCTAATGACCCTGTCTTATCTCAATGGAAATATCGCCTCGAACTTCTTCGCGATGCAGGCTATTTAGGATATAAGCCTACTGACATTTAAATGCCAATAAAAAATTATGCGCCCATGCCTCCGACAATGATTTGCTTCTTCTAAACTGGAGTACTACCGTCATTTGGTTGATAAACTTATTTATCTCACTGTCACGCAATCAGATATATCCTTTGCTGTCTGAGTTGTCACCCGTTTTACGCATACCCTTCAGAACTCTCTTTGTATAACCCGTAATTCGTCGAGATCAGAGATGCCTGAGGACGACTCAGAAGGCCTCTCCCACCTGGGGCAAGTTGAGAAGACCTCGCCCACTTGGGGTGAGTTGAGAAGGCCGCGCCCACCTGGGGAGAGTTGAGAAGGCCGCGCCCACCTGGGGCAGGTTGAGATGGCCTCGCCCACCTGGGGCAGGTTGAGATGGCCTCGCCCACCTGGGGCAGGTTGAGATGGCCTCGCCCACTTGGGGCGAGTTTGGAAGACCTCGCTCACCTGGGGCGAGGTGAGAAGGCCTCGCCCACCTGGAGCGAGTTGAGAAGGCTTCACCCATCTGGGGCGAGTTGAGAAGAACCCACCCATCGGGAGCGAGCTTAGTTTTTCACCTCATCTCAGACCATTCAGGCCTGTGAATATCATTTTTGTTGGGGCAGGAGCGGCTATTCGCAGACCATACCCCCTGGATTTAGATTTTCCTATAAATAGGACCCCATGACACAAGTAAAAGGGACCTTAACCCCCCCCCCCCCCCCCCATGAGTAGTGAGTTCACAGTCAACCTCACTTGTGTCGCGCTCAGCAATGGTTTTAGGAGGGGAAGTTCCTGTAGACTTTCGGGTGGCGAGACCTCCTCGCTGCAGCATGCGGGTCTTGTTTGTAGGCAGTCCAGAGCTATTCTTTTGATTCGGCACCTTCTTCTCACCATGTTTCCCGCGAGGCGGCCACTAAATCAGTAAGCTCTGGTAATCCCCCGGTCCGAACATCAGAGACCGATTTTCTTGGTTCCAACACTCATCTCCAGGTCGTGGAATGTATTCTTAGGTGTCTGAAGAATGCCCTTGGATAAGGGATTCTTAGGCCTGACGTATTCCACGCAATTTGGGAAGCACCCTTTGGTCTTTAAATTGCTGGCCAAGTCGTAGGTGCAGCTTCGTGAAATATTTTTGGTGGCATCTTGCCTGGGCCGCCATCCCAACTCGTGCTTAGCTGGCTCGCCGTAGTCTATATGCTGAAACCGCCTGCCCCTGAGGCTACTCCGCTGAGGAATCTCGTGCCCACATCCTTGGATAATGTGCGCGCATCCAGGCAGTTGGACGGGTTTTGATCAGGTGGGGGATTTACATCCTCTATGTTGCGACTTGAGATGATTTCCTAGCCATTATATCGTCCTCTTCAGCTCGATCTTTTGATTCATTGCAGTTGTATTGCTATGCTGTCTATCAGTGCTGGCATACTCGGAATGACAGGGTGGACCACCAAGAGTATGCTACTCCAACCATTATTGCAGCCAAGATTTTGACGTCTTTCACCCGATCATGTATGTATCCAACTTAGGAGCATTGGGGCACTTCTCAGCCTCCGCTGATGTCTCTTTCCAGCTCATGGTACCCCCCTCCCGGTTGGATAAAATTCAACATTGACGGCACCCTCACCTCCAACCGGCGGGTGTGGATTGATCTTGTAGCTTGTTATGATATGAGGAAGGTGCTCTTTGCTGCATGATGTGTGTCCCTACACTGGGTTCCTGGTGGTGCTGAGTTGGAGGCTCTCTTGGCGCTCTGATGCTTCATATGACCTGTAGGCGGCTAAAGGGGCCTTAATGGAGGGGGATTGTCGTAATCTCATCTCTTACTGCATGGATAGCTTCAAAGGCGGGCAATAGGCCGACACTATCTGTGCCGCTTAGGACTTGGATTTCCTGTCTAACTTCACCCAAGTGCTTTTTCACCATATCCCTCGTGAGGCCAATAGGGTGGCCGACTTCCGTGCTAAAACTTCTTTGATCTCTGCATTTTATTGAAATGCTAATGATTGTAGTAATCCAGAGTTCCTTGAGTTTGCCATGAACGACCTGGACAACATCTTTCCTCTTGCTTAGCTGAATTGCTCACTTTTTTATCCTATAATACAAATGCAAGTTTCAGGGATAAGGGATTATGTACTAGCCTTCCTTTTCTCTGTATCTCTTTGCTTACTCTGATGTTGATTATGCCGGCTCTCTCAATGATCTTCGCACTATGAGTGGATTCAACACATATTATGGTTGGCATCTGGTCACCTGACGAAGCTAAAAGCAAACCGTCGTTGCACGCTCTTTTACCGAGACTGAGTATCTCTCAATGGCTTATACTATTTCTTATCATACATGTCTAGAGAGTATTCTTTCTGAATTGGGTATCAAACATCCTTCTCCAACAGTCATTTTCTATGATAATCTAGCTGCTATCAAAATTGTTGAGAATCCCATGCTTCATAAGCGTACAAAACACATCGAAGTAGATGGTCATTTTGTCTGAGAAAATGTTCAAACTCGGAAGTTGATTTTACGCATGTGCCTGCTGTAAAACTAGTATCAAACATCATGATAAAGGCCTTACATCGTCCTCTATATTGTACAACCCCGTGTCCGGCGAGCAAGGTCACCAGGGTCTAGGCAGATCGGGCTGAGGACAATAGGCGAGCTCGACAGCAAAGGAGACGAGCCCGAGCTCGGCATCCGTCGACCAGAGATCGACGATCGGCGACCCCGAGTTCGGCGTATGCCGAGCGAGACACAACTCGCGTCCTCGCAGTGGAGCTCGGCAGCAGTAGGCGAGCAGAACATGCCGAGGTGGTCAAAGCTCCCCTGCTCGCCTGGATGTATGAGGTACTTTTTACTGTTTTGCCCCCACTGGTCTGCCCATAGCCCTTCAAAACAGCGGAGTTTGGCTGTTGGTAGACCCAACCAAGGGTTTTTTGGTAATTTCAGGTCAGTTCTTTTGGTTATTGGCAGTCCGGATTTCAAAAACTATAAATAGGACCCAAGGGGTGCCCCAGAAAGCAGGTTCTTCCCTGCGCTCTCCTGGTTCCAATCTTCAAGTGCTTTCTGAGGGTACCTTAGCTCGGCTTCTGGCTAAGGAGGGGAAGCGCTCTGAGATCTTCCGGGTTTGTGGTGGGACCTCCCCCGCCGAGCCCTTGGGTCTGTGTCACCTCGTCTTCTTTGTTGTTTTGCTTGCAGGATCAAAGTAGGCTCGAGACCACCCCTTCCCCAAGGGCGAACTCCACGAGAGATCGAGGAATCAGTTTCAACATTTTGGTGCGGTGAGCGTGGACTGTGGTCAGTGCAAAAAAGCTCCAGCGAGTTCAATGACAGGAGGACAAGGATCTGACAGGCAGAACTCGCCGCCCCCCCCCCCCCCCCCCCCCCGCCCGCCTCTCGCAACGGTGGGGATGTTGGAGGACTTCAGGAACGAGGTGCTGGGCCTCGTCAAGTTCGCACTCAGCGCGCGGGCCGAGTGCTCGACTCCGGCAGCCCAGATCGCGGCCGCCCCCTCTTTGGGCGAGGACGCTCCCGGCAGGCGAGCTGGGAAAGAGGTGGCCGAGGAAGGCCGGGGGTGCGAGCTGCCCGGGCGCGAGCTCTTCCCCGGCTCGGCAGGCCGAGGCCGATTCGGCGAGCTGGGCTCGCGAGACTCGCCAGCTCGCCCAGTGGGGGGGAGGCAGTCCTTTCAGCGAGCTGGTCTCCTCAGCTCCAGTCCCAGATGGGTTCCGGGAACCTGAGATGTCTTACTACACCGGGAAGGGAGACCCGGTCCAACATGTCCAATGATTCGAGGATGTGGTCTCCATCCGTCAGATGTCGGACGGATTCAAATGCCGACTCTTCGCCATCACCCTCCGGGAGAAGGCAAGGGAGTGGTTCCACCAGCTCCCGGCCAGCTCCATCTACTGCTTCGAGGACCTGCGCCGAGGGTTCATGCTGAGATTCACCACCTCGAAGAGGAGGAAGAAGGAGTCCGAGTCTTTGTTCCACATTAAGCAGGGAGTGAACGAGACGTTGGGAAGCTACGTGGACCGATTTCAGGAGGAAGTTACTCAGGTCCAGGAGATGCCGGGCCATAGTCTGATGATGGCCTTTACTCTGGGCCTGCAACAAGGTTTCTTCCGAATGGAGCTGAAGAGAGTTCCCCCCTCTCCTACGAGGAGTTGATGGAGAGGGAGGCAAGAGAAGTCGACGGGGAGGCGTCGAACCCGGAGTTTGCAAGGAAGCTGGCCAGGTGGGCCACGGAGGAAGAGAAGGAGTCGAAGGGAGGGAGAGGACAGGAGGAGAGGAGAGGAGAGCCCAGGCAGAGGGAGCAGAGGCAGCTCCAAGGGCAGCAGCAGCCGAGGTGGGGGCGTCAGGAGCCCGACCGACGACTAGGATGGAGACCTGAGTGGCAGGGGCAGGGGCCACAGAGAGGGTACTACGGAAGGGATCACTACCAAGGGAGGCAAGATCAGTTCCACCCCCCGGGCTGGAGGCAGGGCCAGAGGCCCCGGCTCCCCGATCAGGAGGAGGCCATGGCCATAGCCTTGGGAGCAAGGAGGGGGGCATGGAGGAGGAGGAGAAGAGAGGTCAGGGTGGAGCTGCCCTACTGCGACTTCCATCAGGAAGAGGGGCATGCCACGGCTACCTGCCCGGAGTTCCTCGAGATGAGAGGGAATCGGGAACAACAACGGCAGCTGCAGCAGGGAGGACGGCAAGAAGTGAGGATCGAGGAGGTCCTGCCTCAGGCGGAGGAGGATCGGTGCGAAGACCGGGTGGATGTTGGAACCCGAGGGGGGATTGGAGTGATCCACGGGGGAGTAGGGGTCGAGGCCTCCCGCAAGGCAAGCCTCCACACCATGTACCGGCGAAGCGTCGCCTCCACATCCCAAACCCCACCCCCGGAGGAGAGGATCACTTTCTCCAGGAGCGATATGCCGGACCACGAGGACCCATTCTGCGATTCGCTGGTCATTAAGGCAGCCATCGAGAACTTCACCGTCTCTCGGATCCTCGTGGACAACGGGATTTCCGTCAACGTCGTCTTCAAAAAGGCGTTTGACGCAATGAAAGTGGAGGCTAAGAGGGTGCTGGCCTCAGACGGGCCCTTGTTCGGGTTCTCAGGAGAAAGGAAGGAAGTAGAGGGAGGAGTTGGTCTCCATGTCACCTTGGGGGGGGGCAGTCCCGAAACTGCAAGTTCGTCATTGTGGACGCCCCCAGCAGCTACAGCGCCATCTTAGGGAGGCCCCTTATCAGCGCCTTCCGCTGCGTCCCCTCATCTTTCCATCAGTGCTTGAAGTTCAACGCTGAGGGGGTCCAGGTCAGGGTCAGGGGGGACCCAAAGGTGGCGCGGGAGTGTTATGTCACTGCGGTGAACACCATCTCCTGGCAGGAGGGAGCCGAGGAGATGGGGCGAAGGATGGAGGAGGTCGAGCAGGAAGCAGGAGGGGAGGAGCTGGAAGTGAAGGACTGCGCAGAGGAGGCGGCAGGAGGAGATCTGGAGGAGGTGGCCTAAGTGAGGGCCGTGGGAGGAGAGATGGAGGTAGAGGTCCCCGTTCCGGAGGAAGGGGATGCCGAGGGATGGGGGGAGCAATCCAGGCTGGAGGCAGCAGAGGAAGTGGTGGAGCTGGAGGTGCTCACCCGAGGAGGCAGGATGGAGAGGATCCGCGTCAGCGGGGGGCTGACCCCGGAGGACCAAGGCAGGATGCTGGAGTGCATCCAGAAGAACGTGGACATCTTCGCTTGGAACGCCGCGGAGATGCCGGCGGTTGACGCGGATGTGGCCTGTCACCGCCTCAACCTGGACCCGGAAACACGCCCCGTTCAGCAGAAGAAGAGGTCCACTGCGGACAAGCTGGCGGAGCCCATCAGGGAGGAGGTGGCGAAACTCCTCAAGACCGGCTTCGTGTCTGAGATTCAGTACCCCGGCTGGGTCTCCAACGTGGTTATGGTTAAAAAAGGAGACGGCCGATGGAGGATGTGTATCGATTTTTCCTTACTTAATAAAGCTTGTCCTAAGGACAGTTATCCTTTGCCTCGAATCGACGCGCTGGTTGACTCAGCCGTCGGTTATTCTGTAATGAGTTTTTTAGATGCTTTTTCAGGTTATCATCAGATCAGGATGCACCCCCCGGACATCAAGGATGTCTCGTTCATCACATGGGATGGATGCTACTGCTACAAGATGATGCCCTTCGGGCTGAAGAATGCTGGGGCAACCTACCAGAAAATGAGGGATAGGGTCTTCAAGGAGCAAAGGGGGAGGAATTTGGAGGTGTATGTAGATGACCTCATGATCAAAAGCCGGGATGTGGACTCCCACCTCCGGGACCTGGAGGAGACCTTTGCCACCCTGCGCAAATACAAGATGCGGTTGAATCCCCTGAAATGTGTCTTCGGGGCCAGCAGGGGAAAGTTCTTGGGGCACCTCCTCACCCCCGCGGGGGTCGAGCCGAATCCAGATAAGGTCAGGGCTATCTTGGAACTGGGGTCCCCGCGGAGTGCAAAGGAAGTCCAACGGCTGACGGGGAAGCTAGCTGGGCTGAGCCGTTTCCTTTCTCGGGCAGGGGAGAAGTGCTCCCCCTTCTTCAAAACACTAAGGGGAGGTCAGAGGTTTGAATGGACCAAGGAGTGCGAGGAGGCGTTCCAGGCCCTCAAAGTGCAGTTGACACAGGCTCCGCTGCTCCAAGGGCCGAAGGAGGGGGAGGACCTGTTCCTATATCTAGGGGTCGGGGCGGAGGCCTTGAGCTCCGTCTTGGTTCGAGAAGAAGGGAAGAGGCAGCTCCCTATTTATTACGTGAGCCGGGTCCTGAGGAAGGCCGAGCACAGGTATCCAATTTTGGAGAAGCTAGCCTTCGCACTGATCATATCGGCTCGGAGGCTGCGACCTTACTTCCAAGCACACTCAATCCGAGTGGTGACCGACCATCCTCTCCGCAACATCTTCGAGGGGGTGGAGCATTCAGGCAGGCTGGCTAAGTGGTCGGTGGAGCTGAGCGAGTTCGACGTCTCCTTCGTTCCGCGGCTCTCGATCAAAGCTCAGGCAATGGCCGACTACGTGGTTGAAGTGGCGGAGGAAGAGCTCACCCGCCCAACTCCTTGGAAGGTGAGGGTGGATGGTGCCTCGGGAAGGCATTCCCTGGGAGTAGGGGTAATCCTGGAAAGCCCTCAGGGGACTCGAATTGAGCAGACAGTGGTGGTGCACTTTCCCATTACCAACAACCAGGTCGAGTACGAGGCCGTGATAGCAGGGCTTCGCCTGGCCAGGAAGCTGAGGGTGTCGGATGTGGAGGTCCTTACTGACTCCATGGTAGTAGCTTCCCAAATCAACGGGGAGTTCGAGGCAAGGGAGCCCACCCTGCGATCGTACTTGGCCAAAGTGAAGGGGGTCATAGGCACTTTTCAAACTTTCACCATCCGACACGTGCCCAGGGAAGAGAATGAACAAGCCGATCAGCTAGCGAAGCATGGTCCCTAGGTGGGGGGCACCGTTACCGACCTGTTCCGCCCCTCCATCGAAGAAGGAGAGCTCATGGAAATCGATCAACAAGCTTCGTGGATGGATCCAGTGGTGGTTTTCCTCTCCACGGGAGAGTATCCGGAGGGGGCAGATAATAAGAAACTGAGGCACAAGTCAGCATATTACCTCCTCCAGGACGGGCAGCTATACAGGAAGACCCTCTCAGGGATGCTAGCACGCTGCGTGACCGAGGGAGAAGTGCGAAGGATCTTGGAGGAAGTCCACTTCGGGGAATGTGGGAGTCACTCCGGGAGTCGGACCCTGGAAGGGAGGATAGTCAGGCAAGGGTATTTCTGGCCCACCCTGGGCCGAGACGCCGCAGAGTTCGCAAGAAGATGTCATAAATGCCAGCTGTTTGCCCCTCTCCAGCTACAGCCGGCCCAGCGACTCAGAAGTATCACGGCCCCATGGCCCTTCGCAATTTGGGGAATGGATTTGGTTGGACCATTCCCCCAAGCCAGCGGTCAGAGAAGGTTCCTCCTAGTAATGATTGACTACTTCTCAAAGTGGATGGAGGTGAAGGCGTTGGCCAACGTGACCTCCCAGGTGATTAGGAACTTTGTTTGGGGGGAGATCATCTGTCGCCATGGGCTGCCCCAGGCCATCGTCACGGACAACGGGCCCCAGTTCGCCAGTGCCGAATTCACCAGCTTCTGCGAGCAGCTTGGAATCGACCTCAGGTTCGCCTCGGTCCATCACCCCAGGAGCAACGGGCAGGTGGAGGCCGCAAACAAGATCATCGTCAATCTCCTCAAGAAGAAGGTGGAGAATTTGAAGGGGAGCTGGGTGGAGCAGCTTCCCGCAGTTCTTTGGGCCCTAAGGACCACCCCCAACACGGCTACGGGAGAGACCCCCTTCAAACTCTCCCATTGATGCGAGGCAGTGCTCCCCGTAGAATTCGAAGTCCAAACACCGCGAGTCGTTGCGGCAAAATAAGGCCGTGAGGAATGGCAAGCGGAGAATGAGGAGGAACTGAGGCTCTCCCTTGACATGGTGGAAGAGGTGAGGGACCTTTCCGCTATCCGGCAGGAGGAGGTGAAAAGAAGAATGGCCAAGTACTTCGACAAGCATGTCAGGGTCAAGCAGTTCGTGGAAGGGGACTTGGTGCTGAAGAAGGTGGATGCAGCAGGGAGGTCAGCATCCGTAGGGAAGCTCAATCCCAGCTGGGAGGGACCATTCATTGTAAAGGAAGTCTTGAGGTCAGGGGGTTATCGACTCCAAAATGTAGAGGACGAGACCCTGAGTCTCACCTGGAGTGGTGACGACCTAAAATGATTTTTCCCCTGAAGCGTGTAAGCAACACTTTGATTATAATAAATTCCTTCAACTCTCTAATATTATCATAGCTAGCCTGCATAGATGAATGTAATGTATTTTGGACCCCGAGAAGATCCCGCTGCCAGGCTCTCACCCAGCTGGCAGGGCTGGAAGTCACTCGGTGTCATCCTTGGCCTCGAGCAGATCCCGCTGTCAGGCTCTCACCTAGCTGGCAGGGCTGGAAGTCACTCGATGGTGTTAGTAGTAGACCCCGAGCAGATCCCGCTGTCAGGCTCTCACCTAGCTGGCAGGGCTGGAAGTCACTCGGTGTCATCCTTGGCCTCGAGCAGATCCCGCTGTCAGGCTCTCACCTAGCTGGCAGGGCTGGAAGTCACTCGATGGTGTTAGTAGTGGACCCCGAGCAGATCCCGCTGTCAGGCTCTCACCTAGCTGGCAGGGCTGGAAGTCACTCGGTGTCATCCTTGGCCTCGAGCAGATCCCGCTGTCAGGCTCTCACCTAGCTGGCAGGGCTGGAAGTCACTCGATGGTGTTAGTAGTCGACCCCGAGCAGATCCCGCTGTCAGGCTCTCACCTAGCTGGCAGGGCTGGAAGTCACTCGGTGTCATCCTTGGCCTCGAGCAGATCCCGCTGTCAGGCTCTCACCTAGCTGGCAGGGCTGGAAGTCACTCGATGGTGTTAGTAGTAGACCCCGAGCAGATCCCGCTGTCAGGCTCTCACCTAGCTGGCAGGGCTGGAAGTCACTCGGTGTCATCCTTGGCCTCGAGCAGATCCCGCTGTCAGGCTCTCACCTAGCTGGCAGGGCTGGAAGTCACTCGATGGTGTTAGTAGTGGACCCCGAGCAAATCCCGCTGTCAGGCTCTCACCTAGCTGGCAGGGCTGGAAGTCACTCGGTGTCATCCTTAGCCTTGAGCAGATCCCGCTGTCAGGCTCACCTAGCTGACAGGGCTGGAGGTCACTCGATGGTGTCGGCCTTGAAATCGTCAGATAAAGGTCAAAGTCTCAGTGCCAAGAAGCAAAGGGGAAAAGGTTCTGTCAGGGCGAGCTCGGACTCGGCAAATCCAGCTCGACATGATCAAAAAGGCAAGCCAGGCTGGAGGACTCCGCATGAGCGAGTACAGACTCGTCATTCCAGGCTCGGCATAGGCAAGTAGGTCGCGGACCCGGGCCTCGCCAAAGGAGGGCGAGCCAGGCCGGGGGACCTTACCCCTTTGCCCGTTTAACTTGGAAACTTTTCCTTTTTTCGCTCAACCTGGATGGCTCGCGTGCGAGTTATGGCCGCGAAGGGAAGCGCATCCACTAGCGGGCGCGCTCTCATAACTACCCTGCTCGCGGAACCTGTCTCGGCGAGGTCGCGTGGGGAAACACTCGCATATATTTAGAGCTCAACAAAGAAAGTAAAGAAAAAAAAACGAAGTGACACGGGTATGATCAAAAAACTTTTATTATTTACAAAAAGTAATTACAGGAGGCTCGCCTCGGCGAGTAAACAAAAAGGAAAAAAGAAAATACAGGCTACCCTCGGGCCTCGCCCCCTCCGCCGGACTGGTCCTCGCCGTCGCCCGAAGGATCCTGAAAGCTTTTCCCGAACATCGCGTCCAGGCTGTCCTCCTTCTCGCTGGGCGGCGTTGCCGGGAATAGGCTCGGCATCAGGTCCTGAGCCGAGATCCCCTCGCACCCCTCCACCAGCACCCCAGAATCCTTCATCATCTGGAGGGTGCACTCGGTGGCTTGGATAGAGTTGATCCGCAATCTCTCGGCGAGGTCGGCCTCGCCAAAGATCCACGTGCTCTTGTAGGGAAGGGTGGGGTCGAGGTCGTGAGGCGGGAAGAAGATCTCCGCCTGGCGACGCACCTCGCTGAGGAGGTGCTGATTCTCCCCCTTCAGCTTCGTGTTCGCGCCCTCCAGCTCAGCAAGGCGTGCGCGCAGCTGGCCGATCTCCTCCCCCTGCTCAGCGTTGCGAGCCTGGAGCTCCCCTGCAGCCTCGGCATCCGCGGCCAGTAGTGCGCGCAGCTGACTGACCTCCTCCCCCAGCTCGGTGTTGCGAGCCTGAAGCTCGCCCGCCGCCTTGGCATCCTGGAAAAGAGTCCATTTAGCAGCAGCACAAAATATTCTAAGTGAAAAGGGACAGCGCTTGAAACTTACCAACCCGCCAGCGGCTTGGGCGAGTAGACCCTCCGCTATGCCGAGCCGCCTCGCCTGATCGGTGACCTTATCCTTGGCAAGGTCGCGAGCCTTCTCAGCCATTTCGAGTTGGTGGCTGAGGGCAAAGCTGCGGCGTGCCAGCATGTGATGCAGCTCCAGGGTCCGCAGGTGGGACTGCAGGCCCTCATGGCCGAGCTGCCGAAGGGTCATCTTCTTGTAGGCCTCGGCATCCTCCCGGCCATATAGGCCGCAGCCGAGGGCGTAGGCGTGACCGGTGGCAGGCTCGCGGTCGTGCCAGGAGGGGTGAAGAGTGGAGACGGAGACTCGATGAGCGAGCTCGTCCCACTGCAGCATGGGCTCGCCCGCCGAATCCTTCCAGCGCGCGCCGAAGTTGAAGAGGGGGTGTTGCTTCGGCGGCGCGCGCTCGCGGGCAGCCCTCTTCGCCGATGGAGGAGGGGAGATCGCCGCCGTGGAAGAGGGGCCCTCGCCACCTTTCCGCCCCTTGCTGGTTATCTCGTTCAGCGGGCTCTCCGGCGACGCGTCGGGAGGGGTCGCCGACGAGCTGATGTATTTGGGGCTGGGCTGTTGTTGTTGTTGCCCCCGCGGAGCCAGCAGGGCTCTCTGCGTCTTCTTCATTTGTCGATGGCCGAATGGCGGGTTCGATCCCGCGTCTTCAGGTCGCCTCTTGCTGGAAGAGGGTTGCGAGAGGGCCGCCTCATCTCGGCAGGCCGCCGCCGCCGCCTTCTCGCGAGCAAGGGGGTCGGCATGGAGCCCCGGATCCGCGAACGGCGGGTTCACGGGGATTATTCGCTCCCCTGCTGGAAAACACTCCGAAAAAGTTAGGAATTTAGCAATAATATGGCGAGTTCGGCGGGTAGGCGAACTCGGCAAGATGAGGAGGGAAGCATACCTTCGCCGGGCAGAACGGGGGGGGGGGGGAGCGCGTCGAGGCCCCTCCGCAGGAAGGCGACCTCGAAATCTTTATGGAGGAAGTATTTGTGGAGCTCGGCGTCGTTGCCGGACACGGTCGGCGGGCGGTACACCTCCTCGCCCTTCTGCTGAGGCGAGTAGGGGATGTTGCCGAGATCGCCCTTGATGAAGACGATCTTGGTCATCCAGGTGTGGTGTTTGTTCGCGATCTCGCGAACTTTGATTAGCGAGCCGCCGAAGTAGGCGACCCCGTCCGGCGTCGCCTTGTAGGAGAAGAGCTTCCTGAACACCGTCAGGTTGAACTCGATCCTCTCCCGCCGGAGGTAACTCGCGAACGCCACCATCATCGCGATGGCGTTGGAATTCAGCAGCGCGGGCACGGCTCCGTAGTATTTTAAGATCTGCCGGATCTCCGGCCACAGGGGGAGGCGTAACCCCACCTCAAAATGAGAAAGGGGGAAGGCGAGCTCATCCTCGTAAAAGGTATTGATGGCCTCCCCCTGTTTTGGCCTGCGAGCCTCAAAGCCCGGCGGAACGCGCTCCGCCACAAACTCGGCGAGCTCCTCCTCGCTAGTGTGCCCCTCGAAGAAGTAATAGTCCGTGAAGTGCTGAGCGCACTTGGAGCGGCCGTCGGCATCTGGATTCGCCTTGCCCATGTTCGCAGAGGCAGAAGTAGAGCGCGAGCAGGAAACGAAAAAGCGCAGGGAGAAGGGAAAAAGCAATAAAGGCACAGTACGGGGGTAGGTGAGGGGGGGGGCTATTTATAGGAAAAAAATTTTGGGGCAGGCTGTCCAATCAACACAGCTCGCCACCCCAGCTCGCCACCCCAGCTCGCCGACTTCCGGCGCACCCCAACCAAGGCTAAGCCAAACATTGCAGCATTTTATTTAAGTAACAGGATCAAGAATATTCTAAGATTTATTTATTACAGAAATAAAGTTCAGGATTTAAAGAGCAGGGCGCGCAAGCAGGGATGGCATCGGGATGCGAGTGCCGGTCGGCTCGGCAAGAGAGCCGCTCACTTACCTACCCCGGCCTCGCGACCCCCGCCCCCCAGGCTGCCGCGCGCGGAGCAGCTCGCGGATCCTTCCGGAATTCCTTTGCGCAACCGAGAGACCGTCGTTTATCTCGTCCAGGAGCCGGGAGGGGGACATCAGCTCGCCAACTTGGCCACGGCGCACCTCGTCAGCAAGACGCGCGTAGTCGCGCTGCAGCGTCTCGTTGACCCCCTGCACCTCGCGCAACCCGCACACCAACTTTTTGAGGAGCTTGACCTCCCTCCTCGTCAACTCGCCTTGATCCACCTCAGGACCCAGGTAGGAGTCCAGCGAGCTCGGGGAAGGGAGGGGAGAATAGTGGGCTGCCCGCGAGGATTCCTCGGCAGCCAATTGACTGGGAAGAGCTGTGAAGACAGGTATTAGCAGAAAGGGGAGAAAAAACTCATGAAGCAAGCCAGGCAAGACTGACCAGACGAACTCGGCAGATCGAGGGAGGTGCGGGGAGGGATGAACCTCAGATCCTTCCCGCGACCTGGGCCGCGAGCCTCAGGCGAGATGAGCTCGAATCCCGGGGTGGGAATGGTCCCCAGACCCGCCCCCGCGACCACGTCAGCTTGGCGAGGAGGGGAAGTGCACACTGGCGAATTCGGCCTCTGCGAGCTCACAGGCAGGATCCCAAAGAGAAGAGGCGGATCCCGGGGATGGCTGTCCGGTGCCGAGAATCGCGAGTTGGCGAGCGTGGTCTCGCCTCGCGGTGTGGGCTCTCGCGGCGCGACGCCCTCGCCATCTGGTTGACCGTCCAGGTCGTCGCCAACTACGACCACCTCTCTATCCTTCTCAAGAATAGTTCGGGTGGAAGAGCCGGTCTCGCGAGCCAGGGTGGCCCTCAGGTCGTTGAAAATGGGCTCAGCCGCCTCAGGGAATGGCTTTGACTTCTTGGAACTGGGCTCGGCAGAATCGGTTTGGGGAGCTTTCGCGGGGACCGCCGTCAGAGCGGCAACGCGAGCCGCGGAGGCCTGGCGGGCTCGGTCTATGCGCTCTTGGATCTCCTTAGGAAGAGACATCTTGGCAGGGCAGCAGAGGGAATGACAAGAGTCAGGCAGGTGGGCAGGTGCACATATATATAGCCGCAGGTGGCCCCCACCAGAAGATTCCCTCCAACTCGCCAACCAGCGCTCGCCGAACACTTGGGGTTGGATGTTTCTTTCCGAGCTTTGCCAAACTCGAAAAGAGCGGAGATTGTGTACAACCCCGTGTCCGGCGAGCAAGGTCACCAGGGTCTAGGCAGATCGGGCTGAGGACAATAGGCGAGCTCGGCAGCAAAGGGGGCGAGCCCGAGCTCGGCATCCGTCGACCAGAGATCGACGATCAGCGACCCCGAGTTCGGCGTATGCCGAGCGAGACACAACTCGCGTCCTCGCAGTGGAGCTCGGCAGCAGTAGGCGAGCAGAACATGCCGAGGTGGTCAAAGCTCCCCTGCTCGCCTGGATGTATGAGGTACTTTTTACTGTTTTGCCCCCACTGGTCTGCCCATAGCCCTTCAAAACAGCGGAGTTTGGCTGTTGGCAGACCCAACCAAGGGTTTTCTGGTAATTTCAGGTCAGTTCTTTTGGTTATTGGCAGTCCGGATTTCAAAAACTATAAATAGGACCCAAGGGGTACCCCAGAAAGCAGGTTCTTCCCTGCGCTCTCCTGGTTCCAATCTTCAAGTGCTTTCTGAGGGTACCTTAGCTCGGCTTCTGGCTAAGGAGGGGAAGCGCTCTGAGATCTTCCGGGTTTGTGGTGGGACCTCCCCCGCCGAGCCCTTGGGTCTGTGTCACCTCGTCTTCTTTGTTGTTTTGCTTGCAGGATCAAAGTAGGCGCGAGACCACCCCTTCCCCAAGGGCGAACTCCACGAGAGATCGAGGAATCGGTTTCAACATATATAGCCAATTCCTTTCCAAGTTTGGTGTCTATGACTTGTACGTTGTAGTTTGTTGGGGAGTGTTGAAGAATGAAGATTCAATGCCCATAAAATAATTGTTATCCTTTATTTCTGTATTTGGCCCATATTAAGGCTCACAGTATTCTTTGTTTATTAGTCTCACATTGTGTACTGAGAGATTTTTTATAATCTGTCTCCCTAAATATAGGGTGTAATTGTAAGATAGAAAATGAATGAAAAATACTGAAATAATAGTTTATTTCTTCCCTTTCTCAGTTAGAAATAAAGTTAAATGACATGTTGAGCGTGAGTATCTAGTGAAGAGTTTGCAATCACTACCCATTTCAAGGTTGTAGATATCGGATGTCGGGTTCATGTCGGTATGAGTTTGAAATGTCGTATGCTGGATTGCGGGAGATATATTTTAATAACACAACAACACTCAATCCTTTATCCCACTATAGTGGGGTCGGCTATATGGATCCTTTGTCGCTATTGTGCCTTATCTTTTGTCATAATCTCACTAATGCCTTCATCATGTCTTTCCTTATAGTTTCATTCCAAGTCTTTATTGGCCTTCCCCTCTCTCGTTTAACTTATCTAGTGACTAGACTCTCACAATGCCTAACAGGTGCCTCTAATGGTCTCCTTTATACGTGTCCAAACCATCTTAGTCGAGCTTCTCGCATCTTCTCTGCAATTGGCGCTATTCTTGTCTTATCCCTAATACATTCATTCCTAATTTTATCTAGTCTCATGTGTCCACACATCCACCTAAGCATTCTCATCTCTGCATCTCCCATTTTTTGCTCATGTACACAATTCACTGCCCAACACAATGTCGGATTTTAATACAACAACAACAACACTCAAGCTTTTATCCCACTATAGTGGGGTCGGCTATATGGATCCTTTGTCGCAATTGTGCCCTATCTTGTCATAATCTCACTAATACCTAAGTACATCATGTCTTTCCTTATAATTTCATTCCAAGTCTTTATTGGTCTACCCCTCCCTCGTTTAACATGTCTAGTGACTAGACTCTCACAACGTCTAACAGGTGCCTCTAATGGTCTCCTTTGTACGTGTCCAAACCATCTTAGTCGAACTTCTCACATCTTCTCTGCAATTGGTGCTACTCATGTCTTATCCCTGATATGTTCATTCCTAATTCTATCCAGTCGCGTGTGTCCACACATCCACCTAAGCATTCTCATCTCCACAACTCCCATTTTTTGCTCATGTACATAATTCACTCTCCAACACTCAGAACCATAGAACATCACTGGTCTAATCGCAGTATGGTAGAACTTGCCCTTAAGTTCTAATGTAACTTTACGATCACACAAGATCCCTGATCCGCCTCTCCACTTCAACCAACCCACTTTGATTCTGTGTCACATCTTTATCAATACCTCCGTATTTTTGAACTATCGATCCAAGATATTTAAAACATTCACTACGGGCCGGATTTTAATATTTAAATAAATTTATTCATATATATTATATTTTTGTAAATACAGGCAGTTACATACATAATGTATTTTTATAAATTACACAATAAACATATATACACACAATATTTGTTTATAAATTATACAATAAACATATATACGCATAATGTGTGTCAATAAATTACACAAAGAAGCACTGACGACAATAAACGACCTAAGGACAAAATGACGGTGAGACTTGAAAGCAGTCAAATCTCTCAGAGAGATGCACAAAATAGTACAAAACAAATTATTATCGCTCGGATGCTTAAAATACATGAGAAATATATATTTTAGTGCTCGTCATATATTATCCGCGAGATATTGTCCGATTTATCGGGTAAAACCGATATATCTGGGACTGAAGACCGATATATCCAGGATATTTTCAAAAACGACATTTTTACTTAAAATATCGATGTCGTGGCGTTTTCTGCCCAAAATCTTTATGTTGGCCGACATGTCAGTCTACATCTACAACACCGACCCATTCCTTTATGAGAATAAAATTATAACTAAGCCAACGCGAATACTCTCTAAAGTGCGCCGACATACCGGTTTTTCCCGTCGTTTCGACTTCACATCATATTTTTATAAATAGAGGGACTACTATTTTAATTTCACGCTATTTGGTTCCGGAGCTAATAAGATTATAACTAAGCCAGCGCGAACGCTCTCTCATTATTATCGCCCAATGCTCACGACTTTTTATGGGACAAAAGCATAAATCCCATCGAATATTTTTTATGGTGTTCCCTTGATTTCTTACTATGAAAAGGTTCTTGGAAAGTAAATCGTTAGCGATCCTAGGGAGAAGCTAAAGGCAACACCTTTCCCAAGTCAGGCTATTGTTATAGCAAGGATAACACCCTATTGTTTTTCTTGCTAAATGAGGATTTTAAAATATAGTGAGGTGATTGGTCAAATAAGACAGTGATCCTATGGTAATACTAATGCTTAATTGCATTTTCATTTAAATAAATACATATTGACAATACTTATATCCTTGAAAAGTCAGTCATGTCACTTTCATTAGTTTTAGTGGAGTAAAACAAATTCGTGAGGATATACCCCAGTCTACTATTGTTGTGGGTCGCTCGGTTTTCCTTCAGTCCGGAGAATCGAGCCGCCTTAGCTCTGAGTCGGACTAGGCCCGCAAACTGTCAAAAGAGATCCAAGCGGCAATGACACAAAGACATTTTTAACGTGGAAAACCCAGAAAGAGTGGAAAATCACGTTGTCAGATCAGTGTCGGGCCAAAATCCACTATATTCCTTCAGTTTACAAATATTTGAGTTCCCCGGCAGGTGACATGCCACCTCTCCATTACAAGTTTTAAGTATAGAAAAGTGGGAAAAGTATCCAAGTCCACGAAGCCTTGAATATAGCATCCGCTAGAGTTTCCACGAGCGCGTTCTCCTGAGTTCTTTCATGCACCCGCTATTGTGTGCACGAGAGCGCTGAGCGTGAGCAAACTAGAAAGGGAGCAGAGCAAATTCCGAGCGAAAGAACGATCTAAGTCTCACGTCCTTGCCGGAAGACCTCTGAGCTCTCTCTAGTCTCTCAAGTTGTTTGTCCTCAAATGAAGACATAGATTTATTTATAGTTTTTTTGAAGGAACACGTTGGTAATTGCGCATGACTGGATCTTGATTTGATGTATGATGTTGCTATGTTCGGTCACCTAGATAAACAATTTTCCCGAAATGACGAGCATGCCCCTCGGGCTGTCCGGGCAGGCTGTTTGGCAACGACAGAGGCTGGGAGCGGTGGCAGCAACCGCTAGCTTGCGTGCGTGCGCACAAGAGGTGAACGCACGAGCGCGGCCGTGTGGCGCCCTTGCGTGCAAGGGGCGAATGGGCTCGTGCGTACACGGATGATGTGCACGCGCCAGGGATGCGCGGTGCACGGTGCGTACGCGCGCCATCCCTGGGCACGTGAGCTTGCCTTGGGTGCATCCGTGTGGGGGTGGTGGGAGGTGGCACACGCTCGTGCGCATGCATACGACATAGGCCACGCACGCTTGTGTTTGTTGGCGCCTACGTCCGTGCGAGGTGACCCCTCTTTGGGGCGACTTTAAGATCGTCTGAGCAAGTGAGACTTGGTCGCACGGCTCACTCGGTCGGGTCGACTTGTTTGAGCATTTCAGCCTGGTCTAACTCCGAGATCCTTAGGGGAACCCTATCAAATGCCCCCAAATTTCTACGGGTCATGGTCTGCGAAGCGACGAGCGCAGAAATTTTCACTTGCGTTCGTGACTACTTTGAGTTGCAGACGTCGGGCATGGTGACAGACGCGCTCTATGAACTTTTATTTTTTAAGGGTGCGATGTGGCACGTATCTTTCTGATTTGGCCAAAGATTCGTTGTGATCAAAGCGGATATTTTCTGCCCTTTGTGCGAGATATTTGATTGGATTCTGATTGACTCTGTTTCCTCTTTCGGGGAAGAGAATATGACAGAATATTCTTTGACTTTAATGAAACCTTCCATTATAGTTCCCCCACAAGACTTATAAATTGAAGTGCGTTTCTTCTCTCATTTACGCGGCCGCATAATCTTTGGAGGAGATCTTGCTGGGAGTATGTGGAGGTTCCTCGCCGTCATGTCTCAATTCAAGAAGATTATAGTTTTTTTGAAAATAATCCGAGCCCGAAAAAAGGGTCATCGGGGGGGGGGGGGGGGGCTTTGCGTGGCCTGTAGAAACTCAGGCACGCGCGAACGATCGGGGGATGCCGGTGCACGATGACACTCGCGGGGTGCGGCGGGCGAGCGGCAAGGGTACGTTGGATTCGCGTCGTACCCATGCAAGTGCTTCATTCATTTGGTTTCATGCGGGTGTGGTGTATTGGGGTGCACATTGTGTTCGCTCAAATCGTGAGTTGACTCTATAGGCTATGAAATTTCTCCCATTACCTCCCTATGTGCCGACTTTTGTTTTTCTTCAGACATCGAGTTGTATCGTTGCATCGATGCTCCTCCCTTCGACTTTAAGCGAGGACCGGGTGGGTGCACGATAGAAGTAATGTTTAAATGTCCTCCGACATGTCTGACATGTCTCCCGACATGTCTGACATGTCTCGCGACATGTCAGTTTTAAGAAAAAACTATTTTTTTATAAAAAAAAATAGATTATTTCGTTTTGTAAAATAAAGGCCGACATGTCCGATTTTTCCGATATATCAGCCCACATGACTTTTAAATATATCGTGTGTTATTTTATTTTATGTTATATTAGCAGACGAGCATTATATATTTAAATCACATATATATATTATATTATTTATGCTTAAATCGATTATACTTAATATTTTAATTTTTAACATTTTAGTTATACAATCAATTTTGTATAATTGTTTCATAATATTTTAATTTCGTATTACCAAAAATATGAAAACATTTAATACATTTATAATTGATTTTATGTATGTACTTAATATAAATTTATTGGTTTGAAAATATTTATAATCAATCAATGATTTTTAACTTTTAAATCTTGTTTATTTGTAATAAACTTATTGTTATCAAATAAAATTAGTGTATACTATTAAATATATTTTACAAAGTATCGTTTTATATTTATTAATAATTTTTATCTTAGATATTATTTGATTTTGTTTCATAATATAAATGACTCATTTTTTTTCTATTTGTTATATTTTTATTCTATTTTTATAGCATATAATTATAGTTAATATACAAAAAAAAATATTTATAAGACATGAAAATTAGATATTTTAAAATACCCCCGACATGTCTCCTACTTCCGACATCCGAAATTTAAAAACTCAATCTACCGGCATCTGATATTTACAACATTGGGCAGAAGCGCTTTGGTATCTTAGCGGACATTAAGGTGGAGATTTCTCTTCCAGAGGAGTGTGTTTAGAATCCTCCCCCGGGCTATTTCGCAGTCTCAAAGGAGTGTCTGAAGGCTGGGTTTCGAATCCCTCATGCTGAGGAGACTGTTGAGATCTTCCAATTCTACAGCATCCTGGTCACACAGTTTTCCTCGGTCGGGATAATGATGATTATGGGGATTATCTGCTTATTCCGGGAGCTTGGCTCTCACCACTCCGTTCAACTTTTTCGCCTTTGGTGCGAAGTCTACCCTAGCACCTGTGATCGGATTGAGGTGGGGTGAAACATGAAGTGGCTTTCCTTCGTCGACAAGACTGACTGCAGTCATGAGGGAACACTCTTTGGGTTTGTCAAGAACTCTTGGAGGTTGCCTGAGGTTTGGCAGGAGCTCCCGAGACGTTGTTGCCAACTCGAGGGACAAGTGTACGACTTCTCTTTCGTGCTGGGCTTCGAGGATCCGCGTGTGTTGGCAATCATGCTCCTAGGGATTGGCGTGTTTGTTTGCGAGAAGTGGCTGGTCCTGGATGGACTCTCTACTAATGCCAAGCGGCGCTGTGCAGTTCCCCTAGAGCGGGGGAAGAAGAGGAAGCTGATTTTTCCACTGAAGTAGGGGGAGGTAGGGCCGTCCTGCTCCTAAGTCCGTTATAGATGTTGTTGATGTCTTCTTGGGTGAGTTTGAGGATTGTCCCCCATTTGTTGTCCCTGAAGCCGAGGAGACTCCACAGTGCCCGCGAATGAGTGGGCCTTGCGGGATGGACCGGCGCTGCCTTTGGTCGCTGCGAAGGGGAAGGAGTGGGTGTCCTCTTTCCACGCAGCCATGCCAAAGGTATGTTGGTCGTTTTGTTTGCTCGTTCCCTTGTTGCATGCTTGGTTACTATTCTGATCCGGTATTTGTTTTCCCCGTTAGAAGAGTTGTGCGAGGTCTTGCTTACGTGGGACAGTAGTTACGTGGTCATGAAGGATGAGTTTTTCTCTCTCTGGGCGAAGCTATCCTCCTCAGAGGAGTCTCTAGCCTCCACTAGGAAGAGGAGGGAGAAGGCCCTCTCCTGCATGGATAGGTTAGAGTCTGAGCTTATTGCTTCCAGTGTTAAGGACGAGGTGCTTTGGGGGAACCTTGTCGTGGCTGATGCGAGCCTTTCGAAGACGCTCCACTGCACCGAAGAAAACGGGGCAGAGATGTACAAGATGGGAGCGAAGATGGCACAGCTAAAGGAGGAGAGGGCGCAGTTGACTGCGGCGCAGGAGGACAATAAGGCAGTGCGAGCTTCCGTCGTAATAGAGTACAAGGAGTCTTATGACTTTAGAGTGGAGCGGGCTCGGATTGCGGAGGAGACCCGTTTCGAGATGATGGCTACCAAGGTCGATCCGTTGTTGGAGGATGAGCGCGATGTCACGTTCCTCTTTGGATTTGGCAAGGGTTTTCGACTGGCACAAAGGATGCCGGAGCGCTTTGATCTTGTGGTAGATGATGCTTCAGATGACGATCCTGACATTCAAATCGAGTTGTGAATTATCTGCATCCTCCCAGTACTCTTGTGTTGTATTTGTTACTTGCTTTTTCTTTGTTTTACTTTTGCTATTGTAGGTGCGGCCTCACAACATAGTATGTTTTTCCTTTAATATTGTGATGTAGCCCGTGAGGCATTTTCAGAGTTGATATGATATTCTGGAAGTGTTTCGCCTTTTCATGTTCCTTTTGCTTTAATGCTTGCGCGTGACACTTGGAGTCTTTCTTAGCGGTTGTTGTTTAACGTTTGGCCCGAGCGTAGGTGTTGGAGTACGATGCGCAGTGGCGTTTGCCCCCCTTGCTGAGTCGAGTCGACTTGGGACCTGTTTCCGCTGGGTCCTGTAGGGAGATTCGATATTTGCCCTTATAGGAGGTGTAGAAGGAGTCTTGAACTTTTAGAGGGGCTCAGAGCTCGCTCTACTAGAGGCAACGAAGGACATTTATCCATTCGCGCTTCAGAAAGACTTGGGGTCTGCTCTAGTAGAGGTGGCGATATTTGTCTATTCACACCTCAGAAGGACTCAGGGTCCGTTCCATTGGAGGTGGCGAAGGAATTTTGTCCATTCACGCCTCTAAAGGACTCGAGGTCCGTTCCATTGGAGATGGTGAAGTACCTTTGTCTATTCGTGCCTTGGAAGTACTCAGGGTTTGTTCCATTGGAGGTGGTGAAGGACCTTTGTCCGTTCGCGCTTTGGAAGGACTCAGGGTCCGTTCCATTGGAGGTGTTGAAGGACCATTGTCCGTTCGCGCCTCAGAAGGACTCGGAGTTCGTTCGATTGGAGGTGGCAAAATACCTTTGTCCGTTTGTGGCTCAGAAGGACTCGGGGTCTGTTCCATTTGAGGTGCAAATGGACCTTTGTCCATATTGCCTTGACAATAGAAGGACATGCGGACTGTTCTCTCAGGAGTTGTTGAAGGACTTTCGTTCATCTCACCTTGACAGTAGATGGACACGGGATCCGTTCCTCTATATGGTTGTTGTTATAGATGAAACTAAAGACTGTTGCTTTATTGCTGAATGAAGATACAGGTGCGCACAAGTCCTTCTGCGCGGCTTGTTATTCTAGCAAATGCTGGAAAGTAATCTGCGGGTGGCGGCGAAGTTTCTTCCGTCCTGCTCACTTGAGCCCCGTGCGTCAAGTCCCGTTGGCACACTTGGGAGTTGCGTATTGTGAGCGGATCTCCACCGCAATGCCTTGTGTGAGAGCGTCTGCCCGGAACGACCTTAGTAGTGGTCCCTGGATAATTGCGTTGTACATTGAGGTGGGCTGCATGATGATGAATTGTACATCGTAGGTAGCTTGTGCCGGGGGGATCCCCAGGATCACTGGTTGGATAATGCTTTCCAAATTGGGAATTGTTGTGTGTCCCGTAATATGTGCACCCCCTGCGCCTAGCTAAGCGTCCCTTTCAGAGATTTCAAGTTGGAGCAGGGTTGATAGAAACAATACGTTGGATGACACATTGTTGCCAACCAGTATCCTGCCTACTTCTACAGGTGGATGTCCGATGATTGCACGGATGTCTTGAGGGTTTGACGAAAATCCCTGCGCTTCGGGAGAGGTTGGCATGGCCATCTCATGTTGTGCTTCAGGGAGAGCTCCTCTGTGGTGCTGCCTCCATGTGAGCTTGGTCAGAGTAGGCTGCGTTGCTGTCCTCTTTCCTTGAAACCCCTCAAGTAGGCCTAAGTGCATGTTCCACTTGACTTCCTCCTTCAGGCACCTGCTCTCTTCCGTGTCAGGCCCACGACTTTGGTGGTATTGGTAGTACTTGGGTTAATCCCCCTACTTGGGGGGAGCGCCTTGGGTCTCCTTAGTAAGGGGTGGTCCTTGATGGCTCGTAGGACTTCCGCGTGGGAAGTGTTGAGTGGAGTGAAGTGCTATTTTTGCAAATGCCCCCAGTACGCATGGAGTCATATGGGTGCCCACCTCCTTTTCTGGATGTTGGGCTTAGATTCAGCTTGTTTTTTTTTCTTTTTTGACTTCCTATCCCTTGCTGGAGAGGTGCTCCTTTGTGGGTTATTCATATGTCGGTCAATGCCACCTGAGCCCATGCGTTTGTGACGTGGCACGCAGCGCGGGCTACTCCGTTGAGCGAGTGATGGCTTTAAGGGAACGATGCATGGTCTGTAGCCGCAAGATACGGCCCCGGGGACCTAGAGGTCTCTTAGTCCCTTTGCAGGGTGAGCGCTTGAGCTTGACGTTCCTCCATCTGACACATCATCTCTTCCACTGAAGATGCTAGTGCAGCAATTATCTCGAGGCGCGACACATTGCTGACAGGTGAATTGCTGGAGGCTTGATTGTCAGATTCCTTGCAAGTTGTCTGGTCCATGGCATGCATGCCTCCGTTTCTCATTGCTGTCAGGTGGGGGTGCTTGCGCCTAGCAAGCATGGTCCTTAGAAACTAGTGACAAAGTTGGGAACAACTTTCCAGAGATGACGCCAAACTGTTGCGAGTCACCCGGTTTTCCTCTGGTCCGGAGAATCGGACCGCCTTAGCTCTGAGTCGGACCGGGTGCATAAACAATCAAAAGAGATCCAAGCAGCAATGACAAATGTATTTTTAACGTGGAAAATCCGGAAAGGGTGAAAATCCATGTAGCTAGATGGGTGTCGGGCCAAAATCCACTATATTCCTTCAGTTCTCAAGTATTTGAGTTTCCTGGTGGGTGATTGACCACCTCTCCGTTACAAGCTTTAAGTATTGAAAAGTGGGAGAAGTAGCTATGTCTATGAAGCCTTGAAGAAAGCGTCCGCCAGAGTTTCCACGAGCGCATTCTCTTGAATGCTTTTCTACGCGTGCTGCTACATGCGCGAGAGCGAACTAGAATGGGAGCAAAGAAAATTTTGAGCGAATGAACGATCTAAGTCTCATTTCCTCGCCGGAAAACCTCGGAGTTCTCTCTAATCTCTCAAGTTGCTTGTCCTCAAATGAAGGACTCTGTGCCTTTTTATAATTTTCTTTAAGGGGCACGTTAGTAATTGCTCCTGACTGGTTCTTGAGTTGACGAATTACGTTGCTCCGTTCCGGTCACCTGGATCACCAATTTTCTCGAAATGACGAGCATGCCCACCGCTGCTTCGCAGTGACCGCTAGCGTGCGCGCACGCACACGCGTGTGCCAGTGCGGCTCGCGCACACACAAGAGGTGCATGCACACGCGCTCTTGTGCGGCGCACACATGCTAGAGATGCGCACATGCATGGTGTGTGCACGCGCCTGCCCTGGGCTCGTGCTCCCGCCTTGTCGACAGCTACGTGCGCGCGGGGCGACCCCTGTTTGGGGTGACTTTAAGGTCGTCCGAGCGTGTGCGGCTTGGGCGCGCGGCTCACTCGGTCGGGTTGACTTGTTTGAGCATTTCGACCGAGTCTAACTCGGAAATCCTTAGGGGAAATCCCATCAAATATCACGACTCATTTCAAAGTAATTGAATATTAGGTTGTCAGACTTATTAAACATGTGATTACCAGGTAATTAAAAGTTAGTGAGTTTAATACATGTATGAGTTATACTAGTCGACCCCTGATTAGTCCTGGTTAACATTGCAAAACGATAAACAAAAGGCGACTTTAGATCACACTGGACCAATGGTATAGAATTTCTAGGATACTGGAGTGTTAACTTCAAAGTTACATAGTTCCATTTAGGTTCTTAGACTCTCTTGATAACTGGTCAGATCAAGTCAAATGTGTGTTAACCCGAGTTATTCCAAACCCAACTGCTTGGGCTGGCAGAGAGTCGAAGCCACAATTAGATTCACTATGAGGTATATTGAAAGATCAAATATATTTCAATCAAATTGTTGTCCTAGACCAATTTGACCAGGTGGGCCCTGGGGTGGGCCTGTCGGCTCAATTTTCCAATTTCCATAGAATTGGATGGAATTCTCCAAAAAATAGTATATAAGCCTTTTTAAGTGTATTCATACACAATAGCAGAGCCGTCAAACTATTTTATACTCTTACAAGCCTATAAAAGGAATCACGCCATGCAAAGATATGGGCCCGACCTAACTCAAGACTGCTGCTATAGGTACCAAAGAGATTTGAACCACATGGATGAGTTATAATAACTTGTCCAAACCTCAATTTAAGCAGGCAAGTGTCAATTTCACAAAATGGGTCAATTTTGACCAAACTGGTGTTACTTTAGGTTAATCCAGTTGACCTAATTGGTTAAATAGGGCTCTGACCCCAAATTAGGGTGAACTACTGTTCAATTATGGTTTAATAGAGTTAATCAGACTTACTAGTTCAAGTCAATTTCAAATGGTCAAGAGAGAGCTTCTTTATCTCTGTCATAAATAGTTTCTTTAATAGTCTTTTCTCAGTACTAGAAAGGAAGAGTTGCAAAAAATCAACACCTTCCTTTTTTTGGTTTCCTTGTACTATTCTTCCTTCTTCCACACCTTTCTCCTACAACTTCATTTTTCAGCACTTGTAACGATTCTTTTGAATCCTTTGAATACAATTTGACGCGATCTGATTATCTTGCTTTGTGATGCAATTTCTCCTTCTGTTCTTTAAATGTCGAATACAGTCTGACATGCGACTTCTCACTCAGAAGCTATAAATGTGCCTTCTAGTGTCAACTCTGAATGTAAAGTGCTATTCTCAGAATTGATTTCAACATGCACCTTCATGCTGAGCTCGGTCGGCGATCACCAAGCTTCTGTCGGCGATCACCGAGCTTCGGTCATCAATAGTAGATTCTAGTTCCTCAATAGAAAGAACTTTCTTCTGTGAGCACTAATAAAGGGAGGGCTTCGTCAGTGAACACCGAGCCTCGTTCGGCAGTCGGTGATCGCAGAATCTATTCCCTGAGTAGGAAAACTTCTTTTGTAAGCATCGATAAAGGGAGGGCTCGGTCGGCAAGCACTGAGCCCCGGTCGGTGAACAACTAGTGAAAGAGCTTTGGCCGCTCAGTGGACAGTTCTAGATATGAATGGACTTGAGCTTCCTCTACGTTCAGGTCTTCAGTCCCCGATCGAGTCCCCGAGCGATAAATGTTGTGTCAGCAATTAGATAGCCGGTCACTGAACCTGCATGAACTTAGCCGATTCTTCACAAAACTTCATAGCTTCCTTCTGATTTCTTCTGAATGACTTCTTTCTTACTTCTCCTTCTACTGAATAGCTTACCAATTAATAAAAGTGATTATTATCATAAATATAAATGATTTTGTTCTATCAAATCAAAAGAGTTTTTTCGAACAATTTCCTCTTATTTGGTGACAATAAAACCTTACATGAAAATTAATGATAAGACTTATATAAGAAGTAATTTTGAAAGTGAGAACAATTGACTAAATTCTCTTAGAATTCTCTAGAGGGGGGGGGGGGGTGAATAGAGATTTAAAATTTAATTTGATTAAGTTATTGATTTTAAATTAACACATAATTTGTATTCATTCACAGAAAGTTAGTCAGAGAATTATTGCAGTAAATAAAAACACAGCATAACAAATAATCTGTTGGGTCCATTGATCCCAATGTCCTGAATTTGAAGAAGACCTTGTAGACAATAGTATACACATGTTGTAATCTAACATGCCCTACAAGTTCTATGTACGCAAGGCACCTTCTATGCATTGATTGGACAGGTTGATTCAAGTTGCCAAGACAGGTGATGACTAGGCAAGCAAGTGGAAAGACAGAAAACTATAATTCCACGGGCGTTGAGTGAAGTCTATTCACTTAACGCCAGGTGGTTAATAACGCTGAGTTCAGCTTGCATAGTCAAAGCCAAACAATTGACAAGCTGAAGATGTGGCTAAGTCCACAGACGTTGAGTGAAGTCTACTCACTCAACGTCATACAGCAAAAAGCTGTGAGACAGGCCAAGACAGTAAAAGTCTAAGAAGAAACAAGCAGAAATGTGGCTAAGTACACAGACGTTGAGTGAAGTCCATTCACTCAACACCATAACTTCATATTCGTTGGGTATAGCTCAGACAGTCAAAGCCACAAAAAATCTGTATAGATATTTGACTAAGTCCATAGACGTTGAATGAAGCTTACTCACTCAATGATATGTGATAAAAAGCGTTGACTGAATCTTAGTCAGTCAGAGACTGTGATTTCACATAGAAATTTGGCTATATCCAAATGTGTTGAGTGAAGACTGCTGACTCAACGCCTAGTAACAGAAGAAAATCTGTTAAGTAGTTTGCCATTGAGTGAAGCTTACTCACTCAACGCCATGTGACGGAAAATCTAAGTGCTTTGGCGTTGAGTGAAGCTGTTACGTCGCAATTACGCTTCGCGGGACGACAGTACGCTCGTAGGCGCAAGGAGTCGACAAGCAGCGACGGGGCTGAACCATCTGGTTCAGCCCCCTCTTAGTGAACCGGCCGGCCAGGGCTGAACCAACGGGTTCAGCCCCTTTTGGAGGGGCCGGCCGGCCCCTCCTTGGCCCGGGACATACAGCAGTTTGTACGGCAGTGTGAGACTTGCCAGCGCGGCAGCGCCAGAAGTATGAGACGACCTCGCCAGCAGCGCTGTTGGTGCCTCTCGAGATCCCGCAGCATATTTGGGATACGGTGTCGATGGATTTCATTGACGGGTTGCCCAAATCACAAGGGAAATCCGTCATCTTGGTGGTGGTGGACAAACTTTCCAAGTACGGCCACTTCCTGGCGTTGAGCCACCCATATACGGCCGAATCTGTTGTCGCCCTGTTCGCCCGGGAGATCATCCGCTTGCACGGCCTACCACGAGCCATCATCTCTGACAGGGACCCTACCTTCGTGAGCAACTTTTGGCATGAACTATTCCGACTGCATGGGACATGTCTACGTTTCAGCACCGCACATCATCCCCAGACGGACGGCCAGACAGAGGTCTTAAATCTGGGGGTGGAGACTTACCTCCGTTGTTTTGTTATGGATGAACCCCGGACTTGGCCGGGGTGGTTGCACTGGGCCGAATATTGTTACAACACTTCCTACCACTCGGCCAGCAGGATGACCCCATTTGAGGTTGTTTACGGCCGTCCTCCCCTACCTTGAGCAGCTATGAGCCGGGCAGCACGTCCATGCCGGCGGTTGATCGGGCCCTTCGGGACAGGGATCGCATGTTAGCAACCCTGCGTGATAACCTTCGTCTCGCCCAGGATTGCATGAAGGTTCAGATAGACAAGCATCGCAAGGAGAGGGAATTTGCAGTGGGCGATGAGGTGTTTCTCAAGTTACGGTCGTACCACCAGTTGTCCGTCGCTCGCCGTCTGAATCAGAAGTTATCTCTCAGGTATTACGGCCTCTTTCAAATTCTCAACAGGGTGGGGCCGGTGGCATACAAGTTGACGTTGCCGGCGGGGTCCCGCATTCATCCGACTTTTCATGTCTCTTTGCTCAAGCTAAAGGTGGGAGCCAATGTCCAGCCATGTGTTCAACTGCCCGAGACTACCAGTGCGGGCGAGCTTCGCCCTCTTCCAGAGGATATTGTGCTACTCAAGTCGAAACTATGCGGTGCTGAGTACCGGCCGGAGCTCCTGATCAAGTGGAAAAATCTCTCAGCAGCGCACAACTCCTGGATGGATTTGCTGGACTTCAAGAAGCTTTACCCCGACTACCACCTTGGGGACAAGCTGGTTCTTGATGGGGAAGGGAATATTACGCCGCCATTACGCTTCGCGGGACGACAGTACGCTCGTAGGCGCAAGGAGTCGACAAGCAGCGGCGGGGCTGAACCATCTGGTTCAGCCCCCTCTCAGCGAATCGGCCGGCTGGGGCTGAACCAACGGGTTCAGCCCCTTTTGGAGGGGCCAGCCGGCCCCTCCTTGGCCCGGGTATTTATACCCGGGCTACTCTCTTGGGAGGATTATGCAAACTCATTTCAAGGTAACTCTCTCTCTATATCTCTCAAACCCTAATTCTCTAATTTCCTCCCTAGATATCTCTCTCTCCCCCTTCTCCTTCCTATCAGAAGCTTACTCACTTAACGCCTAGTGACAAAAAATCTGTCTAAGTTTTTTGGCGTTGAGTGAAACTTACTCACTCAACGCCTAGTGACAGAATATCTGTCTAAATATTTTGGCGTTGAGTAAAGCTAACTCACTCAACGCCTAGTGACAGAATATCTGTCTAAGTGTTTTGGCGTTGAGTGAAGCTTACTCACTCAACGCCTATGTTAAAGATGCTTGATTTTGGCTAGGTCCACAGATGGTGACGTCAGCAAAGTCAACAAGTCAGCAGAATTTGAATTCGTTGCAGGGAAGCTAAAGTGCGCGACAAATATCGCTGTTTGCCTTCTATACAGCCATTAATGCAAAAGCTGGTACCTGCCAACCAATTCCAAGTGGGGCCCACTGCTCAAAGAGGGGCGTTGATGGACTAATAATAAAAGGCAGAGATCGAGGAAGAAGAAGTAGCTTTTGAGAAACTACAGCTGGACTTCATCTTCCCTCTCGATATTGTTGCAGAGCTTGGAGAACCAGTTCAAAATGTTGATCTAAGAGCAAAAGCAAGTTAGTTTGTGACTCACAGACAGTTAGCTGTTAAAGAAGCTATTCTCTGAAAAATCAAATCATCTTTAACAGCAAGATCAAAAAGTCCTCTTTTTGAGTAGGAAGAAGAAGTTGAGTCATCTGGTTTCAGCAATCTGCAAGACAGGGCTGAGTTTATCTCAGCTTAAGAAGCTGTTAAGGGAAAAAGCCCCAGCAGCAGTTACTTCACAGATCCAGCAGAGCATTTCCTGTAGATAAATTTTTAGAGCTGTATAGAAGATAGAGTTGAGCTTCTGCTTCAGTTCAGCAAGGTGCAGAGCAGCAGATCTGTTAAGTCGCTTCCAGCTCAAGATTCTTGTTGGTGTGATGAAGATAGGGCTGAGGATCTCTTAGCTCAGGAAGAAGAAGAAGAATCAGAGAAATTTCTCTGTTGTCATAGTCAAACCACCCACACTCACACTCTATAGGATCTTATTAGATCTGAGCTGTAAGCCTGTATATATAAAGGCTGAGTGTCGGATTCAAGTGTGAATCTGAGTGTAGGATCCTAGTGTGGAAATGAGTGTAGGATCACCGGTTGATCTGAGGTAAGATTCTGTTGAGAATCTGAGTGTAGGGCTTTGGCATGAGAAGTAGGATTCAAGTGTGAATCTGAGCTGTAGGGCTTTTGAGCCTGCGGTTGGAGAGTCATTCTCTCTGAGTGGTAGGACACTTGTTCCTGAGTTGTAAGATCCTTTGGATCTGAGGTAGGGCCTTTGTGCCTGAGAAGTAGGAGAGTCATTCTCTCTGAAGTGGGATCCTTTGTGGATCTGATATAGGGCTGTCCTCGCAGCCTGAGTGGTAAAGCCTTTGGCCTGAGGTAGGTGTTCAGTTGATCACTGAGTTGTAGGGCTTAGTGCCTGAGTTGTAACTCTTGGAGGAAACTGAGAGATCCTGAGGGATCTGAGGTGCAAGCTCTTAGGAGCTGAGATTGGAGAAGTGACTTGTCTAATTAGAAGTTAGAAAGATGAGAGGGAAAGTGGATGTACCCATAATTTGAGGAATCACTATAAATTTGATGTGTTGTCTGTGTGATTGCCTTGAAAGCTCAACTAACATAATCACATCAATCACATAAGTAATTAAGTTAAAACTATAGCAAAAGTGACCAATAACTTATTCACCGCCACTCTATGTAATTTAGCTATTCTTGAAAATAAAGACTTTCAAGTGATATCAGAGGGAGGTTACTCAAAAAAGACTTAACAGTCTGAGTGATCTCCAAGGATAGCTAAAATGTCAGTGCTTATGGGTTCAGTAGTGAACCATAAGGATTGGAGCTCAATGAAGCGTCAAGTCTGCAGAGCAGAAAAGACCTACAATGGGCTGTTGGCAGCTGTTGTAGACAATGAAGACTATCCTGCTGTGAGGATAGGAATCAGAGCCCCACTATCCTCAATGTTCAGAGACTGTGGCGAAGTTGATGTCTATCCAGATGCAAGATTAAAGATCAGGACCCCACTTTTACACATAGACAGTGATTCAGAAGTGGATGATGATGAGGAAGTTGACTGCAGATGTTATGAGCTGATGGGCATGACAGAAGAAGAATCCTGCCACGATCAGCCTGGTCCAGATCAGGTTCACTCCCTATCTAGCACATCCTCAGTATCTGTCTATATGACCAGTCCAGACTCTGATGTTTACACATCAAGTGATGATGATGGACCTATATCAGAGGAAGATGTCAATCAATTGATTGACATGTATGGTGCACTTCTAAAGCCTTTCAAAAGAAGCAAGAAGTTGGCCAAGATGCAGACTGAGGAGATTATCTCTCTGCAGCTAGATGCTTCCCAGAATCCCAGCAGGCTGAGACAACAACCCTGCTGGATCAGAAGACTAAGGAAGTCAGCCAACTAAAGATCAACTCAGTCATCCAAATGAAGATTATAAGACAGAAGGACAAGATCATCTCGGATCCTGAAGAGAAACTCCTAAAGGAGAAAAAGGTTTTGGCTGATTTCAATAAGCCCAAGGTTGTATTTTCACTGATTGACTCCTTTATCTCTCAAAAGTTGAGAGATGTTTAGGGTCTAAGTGGAATTCCAGAGTTGACCTTTCCAAAGGGAAAGACAAAGCTCCTGTTGAGCCTCAGTCAACCATTCACAAGGTAATTCTCCCATCCAACATGTATGACCAAGACTGCATGTATGGTCACTGGAGGAATGAGAATCCTTCTTGTAAGAATACAAATGTATCTTACAATGGAAGAAGAATGGGTAGGGGAATGAGTGCTTTTAAGGCTTCCCATAAAGAAATTCAAATGGCTCATCCCAAACCATTTGTATTCAGTGCACCAGCCCCCTCACACATGAGTAATGCAGTGACTTTTTCTTAAGATCTCCCAGCACACACTCTGACAAAGGGCAAGTCTGCTAGTAAACTAGACTTGGGTATCTCTGAGGCCATCAACAGTATGTCCTATGCAAAGAAGATTACTGCTGGTAGACCTCATGAAAACCAAGCTCTTCTACTGCCAGACCTACCCTCAGTCAGCCTGTGGCTGAGAGAAATAAGAACAAGGAAGTTGCTCTTCCTTCTGCTCAATCTGTAGTTAACCCAACTGCTATACCTGCTTAGAAGAAAAGGTATAATATTCATGAGTGCTGGTGCTGGGCAAAGTGGACCATTTTGCCCTAGCTCAGGAAGAAGAAGGCTCAGAGAATTCTCTGTTGTCATAGTCAAACCACCCACACTCACACCCTGTAGAATCTTATTAGATCTGAGCTGTAAGCCTGTATATATAAAGACTGAGTGTCAGATTCAAGTGTGAATCTGAATGTAGGATCCTAGTGTGGATCTGAGTGTAGGATCAGTGGTTGATCTGAGGTAGGATTCTGTTGAGAATCTAAGTGTAGGGCTTTGGCCTGAGAAGTAGGATTCAAGTGTGAATCTGAGCTGTAGGGCTTTTGAGCCTGAGGTAGAAGTGTCATTCTCTATAAGTGGTAGGACACTTGTGCCTGAGTTGTAGGATCCTTTGGATACGAGGTAGGGCCTTTGTGCCTGAGAAGTAGAAGAGTCATTCTCTCTAAAGTAGGATCCTTTGTAGATCTGAGGTAGGGCTGTCCTCCCAGCCTGAGTGGTAGGGCCTTTGGCCTGAGGTAGGTGATCAGTTGATCACTGAGTTGTAGGGCTTAGTGCCTGAATTGTAAGTTTTGGAGGAGACTGAGAGATCCTGAGGGATCTGAGGTGTAAGCTCTTAGGAGCTGAGATTGGAGAAGTGTCTTGTCTAACTAGAAGTTAGATAGGTGGGAGGGAAAGTGGATGTACCCATAATTTGGGGAATCACTATAAATTTGTTGTGTTGTCTGTGTGATTGGCTTGAAAGCTCAACTAACGTAATCACGTCAATCACATAAGAATTAAGTTAAAAATATAACAAAAGAGACCAATAACCTATTCACCCCCCTATAGGTAATTTAGCTATCCTTGAAAACAAAGACTTTCACAATCCCATAAGACGCCAAAAATATAGTGGTTCCCTAAAATCTGGGCACATCCACTCTTCTATCACTTTGGTAGAAATACACTATCCCAATGTCTGAGTCATTTTATAAGGAGACTCTTAGAACCTACAACTAAATCATTTGATAAGGAGATCTTCAACCAACACCAGATCTTTTGATAAAGAGATCTTGAACCACTGACTGACCGAGTCTTTTGATAAGGAGACCCTAAGAATCAGTTACTGAATCCTTTGAAGAGGGATTCTTAAAACTTTTTACTCAACAATACAAGAAGAGAAGATTGAGAAAGAAGAAGTATGAAGTCTTCAATGATTAGTACTCTCTCAACAATTTTTTGAGGACTGTAGACAGGAAGTGTTTTGGATCCTTTTAATGTGATAAACCCTTGAGAAAAAAGTTGTAAGGGTTATAAGCGTTGGATCCACAAAGAGCAATCTACTCTTGTTGCAACAACATGAAAAAGGAAGAAGAAGATTGGCAGGGCTGCTGTGTAAATCTTGTATCTCTCTATGTTGTCTCTTGTGTTCCCTCTTGTGTCGTTTTGAGTATATGCTTCTTCAATAAATTTGAATTTGACTTATAGAAATTTTCTTCAGAAAGAATTGAATTATATTCTTCCAATTCGGCTTCAATTAAATCTCGATATATTGTTCAAAATCCTTCCATATAAACTCTTCTAAATTTTGTGGAGAAATCTTTTTTTTAACTCTTCTTCCAACAACTAAAAATATTTAAAAAAATTCCATAACATCTTCCTGAAAATAAGCCTCAAACGATCTTCTGTTATTTTCAAATTAATCTTTACTCGACGCTACACCGAATTCAAGTAGAAGACATGTTGATTTCTCCCTTTATAATAAAGTTCAGTCTACTTGACTCTGTAATCGACGTTGCGTCGATATCCTAACGATGCATGCGTCGTCTTGTCTTAAAGTAATGTCAATTTTACTTTTGAGGTTGCTCTAACTTTTACTCAAAGTGACGCCGACTTCCAATCGAAGTGACGTCGACTTCTAGTCGAAGTGGCGTCGACTTTCAGTCGAAGTGGCGTCGACTTTCAGTCGGCGTTGTGTCGACTTGTAGTTGACACATGTTGACTAAACTAGATTTTCATCCTTATTTCCGTGTGCCCACTTCATGTTCTTGAATAATTGATTTCCTAGGACATCTATAAACACATTACCCTCTCTATACAACATGAGTAATAATTCTAGGTTGTAAAATCACTTATAATATAATTTATGAAGTTAAATCAAAAAGGTTAACAATCTCCCCCTATTTAGCTAAACAAATCTTACAAATTTTTTAATGTGATTTTACATAATAAAATATGAAGAATAAAGAATGATTTACAACATTTATAAATAAATAATGGCAGACACAAACAAAAGTAGACAACTGAAAACCTTCATCAGAATAAGATTAATGTAGTAACAATGAGCATTTCCACCAATCTGTTATACCTTTAACATCAACTGTTTTTACTATGAAGTCTAGAAGAAAATAAATCTGTTAGGTAACTGTAGAGGTTATTTAGCAGATTGTCCCTGATTCTCTCTGAGTAATGAAATAGATCTTTGAATCTCCAGTAATCTGAACTTTTATGAAGGAAATCTACAACTGAAATCAACCTCTTCCATTCCCTCTGAGCATCTAAATATACATCATTCAGACTTCTTTTTATTCTCTTGATTTCAGCAATATTCTTACTGATTTCTCCCATGTAATCTTTAGATCCAATCATACCTTTGCCCTTTATAAATTTTGTTGCAGCACCGAACCTTTGTTTCTTTGTTCTTCTATCAACTTGATCTTTTGACGAAGGAATTGGAGGAATACTACTTCCTCCCTTTGTTCTTCTATCAACTTGATCTTTTGACGAAGGAATTGGAGGAATACTACTTCCTCCGTTCATTTTGATCATATTTTCAGCTTGAATAAGAATAATAATTATGTTTGGAGGGAAAAGCACTCGAGGGGGTGTTGCCGTTTCCTATACATGTTTTAATTACTTCATCTTGCTGAGTGATACTTGTAACAGACAACTTTCTCTTCATGGATTGTAGCTTTCTCTTTCTAGATTGCAAGGGCTTTCCCTTTTTGGAATATTTGGCATTCACTGTTCTTTTGGAAAACACTAGAGTCTCCTCTCCCTCTTCATCAATAATCTTGACTTCCCCTTGAGGTAAAGCAACACCTGCCTCCCCTTGACAATATACATCCAGCTGTTCAGTACCAGCAACAGTTATTTCTCTGGCCTCCCCTTGGCTTGATGCAAGCTCTAAATTAACTTCTGACAACACAGTCTTATTTCCATCAATCTTGAAGGGGTTTGGTTCTTGCAAAGAGGATGTGACCTCATCTAACTCCTCTTCTTCCTCCTGAATCTCCACCTTCTTGACCTCACAAGCAAGGGAGGTTAAGAATGATCTTGTGACAGAGGAAGAAAACATCTTTGCTTGCAGAAACTGAGATCTAACTAAGAATGAATGTGATCAACAGTTGTCTGTATTTGAGAAGCATGCTCATGTAGCAAATTGGATATGGTGCAGGATGCCATATGGACTGCTTGTGATAACAAAAGGAATGTTAGAGGAAGGAGGGACTAGTAGACCAGTTGTACTAATCACACGAGGGGATGAATGAAGTGGTGTGGTAATTTGACGAACTTGGTCAGATAAATCAGGAAAAGGAGTAGGTTCCTTTGATGGAAATGAAATAGGCTTAGGAGTGGTGGGTGAAGGAATATTATCTTGCCGAGATGATTGAAGAGTTGGTTCTTTCTGTGAGCCAGGCAAGATTTACCTGGTCCACTTGGAGAAAAAGGCTATGGACAGTTTCTTTCCAGTAGGGATTGGTATTTTTTGGATGTGCATATATTATGAAAATTTTGAATTAGAATCACTTACAATAGCCATGTATTCATTCTCCTTCTACACATACTTATGTGAAATAAGTTTTAAGAGACATTGTCCCTAGTTGATCTTCTTCCCTAACACCAAGACCCCCATCAGATGTAGCCGGGCCTTGGGGATTGCATCACGTGCTGAACTTTTACACAACAACACCTTTACCACAATGTCTGCTAAAAATTTGTATTCATTTGAGAGGTCAATCTTCTAAGCCTGATTGACTTGTCCATTGAAAAGTTCATGATGTTTAGGACTTCCTTTAATAATGTTTCTGATAGTTCTGCAGAGTCGATTCCTGGCAAAAGATCAAAGGTTTTCTGGACTATCTCTGTTGTTATGTGGACTTCTTGTGCATCTATAATTCTTTTCATTGAGCCATCCTCCTCATATTAAACATAGCTATGAATTCAATAAGCTCAGTCTCATATAATCTACATCGAGTGGAGATAAGGTTGTTGAGGCCAAAGTCAGTGAATAGTTTTAGAATTCCCTGAAATATGTCTGCCACAACACTGAAGGATTCAAGGTCCTCGCTGAATCTTGAATTAGTCTTTGACGTCATCAAGATACCTGCAAAATTCTTGACAAATGAGAGAGAGAGAGAGAAGGAGAAAGCAAGAAAGTAGAGAGCAGGGAAGATGAAAAGTTTTGAACGTTCGATTAAATGTTGTTTGGTATATAAGACAATACATCTAAAATTAGGGTTGTCGATGTAATTTAGGAAAGAAATAAACACAGCGCACTTGTTGAGTCGACGGTACGTCGATTAGAATTTGACATAGCAGCGAGATTTCCATATCATACTTTTTGTCGACGCATGCATCGATTGATATCGACGTTGTGTCGAATGAGTTCAAACTTATTCATATTCACAAGCTCTGCACGTTGCATCGAATAGAAGTCGATGCTCCGTCGGCTTGTATTTGGCGTTACGACGAGTATAAAACAATGAAAATTTCAAGTTGATTGTTGTTTCCTAAGCAATTGTTTTCATGGATTTTATTGTTAAGAATCATTATTATATAAGATATTAGTGCTTTCGAGCCTCCTCATCATTATATCATGATGAAGTCTTTTGACTTATCTTTAGCAAAAGTTCTTGTGAGCGTGTCAGGGTCCCTTGATTTTAGTTGACTCTGTTAGTACCATTTTCTTTTAGAAGTTTATCAAAGTATTTCAACTTTCATCTGTGCAAACATATGAAACACTGACACTTCAAAATGCCCAGCGTGTCGGTGTCGGACTCTCTGACACTCGCTCGACTCTTCGAAACTCTCCGACACTCGTGTCGGAAGTCCGACACGTTTTCTCATGCAGGACTCGCGTGTCACTCTTAATAGGACACGCGTGCCCCTAAGCTAGCTACTCATGGTGAGGCGAGAGACAATTTGTCTTGGAAGTGCAATTTTTAAGAAAAATATTTTATACGTTCATATACAAAAGTGATAACACATTTGTTAATGATTTGTGGAAAAAGAATTGAAAAGTATGTAAAAATCTCAAGAAGTGATCTATTTGCGGTGGAGAAACTAGAAGAAAAGATAAATGCTAGAATAGCGAGTCTTACTCCTAAGAAAGTGTCTTTGCCCCCTTCTAGCATTTCAAGTTTTTTCTAGAGAAAATATTCACCCCACTAGTGGATCCGCCTTCACTACTTGAAAGTTAGGGAAAAGGTTTGCTTGAGAATCCATTATTTTTACTGATGATATATATTAGTAATGTGTTAATGTTCTATCATTTTTTGACCTTTTGTTAAGTTTTGCATTTTAATATTTGATGGGTAATATTTATACATGACTTAATTTATATGAATATTTTGTTGATTGCTTTTATTTTTTGTTAAATATTTTAAGATTTTCATAATTATAAAAAATAAATATTTAATATACTTGTCCCAGCGTGTCGGAATATAGTTTTTTTTAGAATTGACGAGTCGCATGTCGTGTCGTGTGTCGTGTGTCAGTGTCAGTGCAACATAGGTGAAAACTTCTCTTATTCAGAACATTTTCAAAATGCCCTTCCTGATGGACGTAGGGTTCTATTTCTTCCATCAGCCTTCCCAGTTTGTTAATAAGGTTTTGGAGTTGGAAACATTAGCCTTATCCCTCTATCCTCATAGATTCTACGGATTAACTGATTTTCAAAATCTTCTGCAATGATCACTCGTGATCTTAGACATTTGAGGCTTGAATTCAGATTGAACCTGTTTAATGCATCTTGAGAGGATCCAAAATGTGTCATACTTAGCTTTCCCAGAGAACACCCAGTTTAATCTATGGGAAATTTCCACTCGACTTATGTTAAATGACTCTATCCCTCAACTCTTTGTTGAGATCAGATTTAATATGTTCATGTGCAGTGAGTAAAGTGATCTAGGAAGATTATTCTAACTAGTTGGAAAGAATGATGACTCAGTTCACTTGCTCGATTGAGAAGCTCTTCCATAACTATCTTTTCTTATGTTTACCAATTAGTAGGACTCTGACCTGACTTTCCTTAGCCAGCTTATCAGATATCAGTAATATATTGTATGATAATCAGATGATCATTTTTTAACCAAATAGAGATTTGTGTCAAATATATCTACATTACCCCTTTCTTTAGTCATTCTGTCCTATGACACCCAACCTGCACAAGTAATTAAAAATTACTTGACATCCAGGTCACGTTGGACCCATTGCTTCTTTTATCATTAAAGGTTGTGATGAAATTATAAGATAGTCTTTCATGATACCCTTTTTGATGAAAGAGTGTTGGTCTATTAAACCAATAATTTCTAGCATTATGTCCATATCTTAAGCAATTAGTGCATTCATATTTAAAAGGATGAGAATTAAAAAACATGGTTGTATTAAGTCTGTTAAAATTGGGTACTGGGAAGTTGCTTCAACTTGAATTCGACACTACTTTCTGGTTGCATCGATATGAATTCGACGTATAAGTGGGGTTGCGTTGATATGATGTCGACGCAGAGTCATGCCTGCGTTGAGTTGAATTCAACACATATGCAGAGTTGCATAGATATGAAGTCAACACATGTTACCAGTAAGCAGAGTTTTTATGTTTTGGTGTTTTGATTTCCATGAGTTTCTTCCCCAGAATGTTTTTATTTTTATGTGAGCTGACCCTGTTAAAGACAGTGATCTTCTCAGGGCTATCATCATCTACTATTATTATAGGTTGTGTTTCTTTAGATTTAACAAAGGTTATTGGGTTTATCATGCAGGTGTGCTGGACACTTTCCCTGAGCTAGTTGGCTCAGCACCCAACCTAGGTGATTGAATTTCATAGTGAGATTCTCAGTAATATTCTTGAGCTTTTGACTTTTTCCATTTAAGGAGTCCTCAAAGACCTTTGCCTTTGCTAGCTCGTCTTTTAGGGTTTTGTTTTCTTCAATTAGTTCATCTATTTGTTTCTCTAATCTACCTAGTTCAACTCTAAGTTTATAATTCAAATAATTGTTATTTTCATTTCTTAATTCCTTTAATTCTTTTCTGAGTTGTTTAATTTGATTTTCCGCTTCTAATTGCTCTTTGCAAAAAACCTTAAAACATTATTTAAACTCATTAAAAGAAAAGTCTAAGTTGTCAAAACATGATACCTGATCTTCTTCATCTTCTGAATAAGCTTTCAAAGCCATCAAACAGACGTCTTCAGCAACAACTTTATCTTTACTCTCAGAAGATGAACTTGAGTCTGAGTCTGAGTCACTCCATGTTTCTGTAATTAAACCTTTTCTCTTCTTATCCTTCATCTTGAAGGACTGCATCTTGTGCTTCTTCTTACTTGACATTTCCTTTTTGTCTTCTGGACAGTCAGAAGTAATGTGGTCTGCCATCCTGCAGGCAAATCAAATGACCTCCTTGCTGGAGTCTTATCAAACTTTGGTTTACTTGTGCTCCTTTATCTTCTTTTGGAGTTTTCATATTTGATCCATCTTCTGAATCTTCTGCCTAGGAGATTAAATATGTCCTCTTTAGAAAATGAGGTCTCTCCATCAACTACTCTCAAAGCTATGGACTTCTCTTTCGGGGTAGAGAGTTTGTCCTTCACCTCAGACTATACACTACTCTTCAGGAGAAGTTCATAGGACTTGAGTTTGCCTAACAGAACATCAGGAATGATTTCCCTATGACATCTGGACTCTTTGATGGCCCAGATCCTTGAGTCCCATGTGTATGAGAAACACATGAGAAGCTTGTCATTTATCTCTATGAATGAAATTTCCTTATCCAATTCATTGAGTTCATTCACAATAATACTGAATTTCTCATACATTCCAACAACAGTCACTTCAGCTTTCTTCTGAAAGTTATCATATTGGGATATGAGAAGAGACCTTTTGTCCTTTCTTTGATCAGAACTTTCATCCACAATCATAGATAGGGACTCCCAGATTTCTTTGGTTAAGTGACAATCAGGTGCCTTCTGGAATATCTCAGCAGACATAGTGTAGACTAGGATGTTCATTGTCTTTGCATCCCAGTCTTTTACTCTATTTTCTTCTTCAGTCCTTTCAGATCTTGGAACAGGTTCTTTTTTAATGTTTCCACTGACATTTTTCTTGAAAGACATTGATGGTTCTGTAAGAATAGAACCTAAGATACCTTCATCAATAGAATTAATGTATAATTTGATTTTGGTCTTGTAAACGTTGGCGGTCCTGTAAACTTCTCTATGTTAAACACTGACCGTCTTTTAGATGCAAATCCTTAAAAGTTATAAGGTGTTATTTTGAAAATAGATGTCTATAATAATGTGCAAGTGTTCAACTATTCAGTTCTTTTGATCAAGATGTTAACCTTTATTTGATCAACTTAACTCAGATACTCATTGAAAGTGAGAACAGTTGATTAAATTCTCAGAGAATTCTCTAGGGGGTGGAGGGTGGGGGGGGGGGGTGAATAGAGATTTAAAATTTAATTTGATTAAGTTACTGATTTACAATTAACATAGAATTTGCATTTACAGAAAGTTAGCCAGAGATTTCTTGCAGTAAATAAAAATACGGCACAACAAGCAATCATAAAAAAATACAACCACAGAAGACACAAAACTATAGCGGTTCACTAAAACCAGGGTACATTTACTCCTCTACCGCTTTGGCAGGATACACTATCCTAGTGCCTAAGTCTTTTGGTAAGAAAACTCTCAGAACCAACAACTAGATATTTTGACAAGGAGATCTTGAATCAACACCGGATCTTGTGATAAGAAGATCTTGAACCACTGGGTGACTGAGTCTTTTGATATGGAGACTGTAAGAACCAGTTTTTGAATCCTTTGAAAAAAGATTCTTAAAACTTTTTACTCAACAATACAAGAAGAGAAGTTTGAGAAAGTAGAAGAATGAAGTCTTCAATGATTAGTCCTCTCTCAGTAAATTTATGTGGACTGTAGGAACCAAGTGTTCTGGATCCCTTTAATGTGATGAACCCTTGCTTGAGAAGAAAGTTGCAAGGGTTATAAACCTTGGATCCATAGAGAGCAATCTACTCTTGTTGCAACAGCGGGAAAGAAGAAGATTAGCATGGCTGTTGTCGAATGTTGTATAAATCTTGTATCTCTCTGTGTTCTCTTGTGCTCTCTCTTGTGTCGTTTTGAGTGTATGCTTCTTCAATAAATTTGAATTTCCATTCTTCATAGAAATTTTCTTCAAAATGAATTGAATTATATCCTCCTAATTTAGCTTCAATTAAATCTGACATATTGTTCAAAATCCTTCCATATAAACTCTTCTGAATTTGGTGGAGAAATTTTTCCTTTAACTCTTCTTCCAATAGCTAAAAATATTTGAAAGAATTCCATAACATCTTCCTGAAAAAAAGCCTGGACAGATTCTCTCTTATTTCCAAATTAAGCTTTACTCGATGCTACGTCGACTTCAAATAGAAGACACGTTGATTTCTCCCTTTAAAATAAAGTTCAGTCGACTTGACTCTGTAATCGACGTTGCGTCGATATCCTATCGACACATGCATTGTCTTCTGGCTTAAAGTTACGTCGACTTTACTTCTGAGGTTGCTCTGACTTCTAATCAAAGTGACGTCGACTTCCAGTCGGCGTTGCGTCGACTTCTAGTCACCACATGTTTACTAAACTTGATTTTCTTTCTATTTTAGTGTGCCTACTCAATGCTCTTTACTCAACTGACTTTCTAGGACATCCATGACCACATTATCCTCTCTATGCAATATGAGTAATAATTCTAGGTTGTAAAATCACTTAAGTTAAAGTAAAATGATTTTTCCCAACAAATTTCAGCTTCAGTGGCTTCTCCACCTGAATCATTGCTTTCCTGATCATAATTCTACCTTCCCCTATTTTCTATGTAGAGATGCTTCATAATGTGTACATAGTCTTCTCCCCCTTAATCATTTTTTGCACAATTTTCTCCCCCTTTTTGTTCTAAAAAAAGATGACCTTCATTTCCTTTAACTCTTTGTACTTCACCTTTTTGTTCAACAAAAAAATTTAGGAAGATTTTCATTTCTACTGATACTAGTTGCTCATTTTGTTTCTGATCCTCCCCCTCCCCCCTTTTGACAAGACAAGAAACAATTGTTTTAACATGATACCAATTTATTTCAATTTGTTGTAGCTTCATGGGCTTCCTCTTCTTCATGGTCTCCTAAAACATTTCCTCTTCCACCAGTTATTGTTCTGATTTAAGCTTCATGTTTCTTCTATAGCCAATTACTTTTGGTTCATGCTTTATGTCTCTTCTATAGCCAATTACTTTTGGTTCATTTTCATCTTCATTGCTGCACCAGACTCCCTCTGAGTCTGATACCAATTGAAATCAATATAATCTGTTCTCTGCTTTTCCTTTCTCAACAATTCTCACTCTGATTTATAAGCTCCCTCTGAGCTTGATCACTATCTCTTTCCTTTTCTCCTTCAGCTAGCTCATCAATGTAGGATACAAGCGCATACCCTACTGGTCCGTAAGCTCAAACTTATGGAAATGACACTACTTTTTCTCTTTTGGAAATAGCAAACGCCCCATGGGCAGAGTGAGGGACGCTGACACGCCAACAATCAGCAGCAAACTTCTTCATCTCTTCTTCCCCTGGCTCCATCTTTTGCAATCCTTGGTGAAGCCTTCAATTTAGTAATCAAGGATTACTTTAGGACCCTTCCTACACAATAGTCTGTTCTCAGACTTTCTTTCTTCAATCTTGTATGGAGGAGCCACCATCAAGTACCAAGTGTGTTGCTTGGTAAAGATTGGACCTTCAAGATCTTTATTTAAGTAGAATAGGGTTCTAAAATAGACTTGGGACTAATACCATTAGTAATAGAGCACCTACAGACTCTTTGCTTCCTTTTGTACAGCTTACGTAGGAGTATGTGTTTGTGTGGTTGAACCAAGAATCAACTATGAGTGACCTACATTGTCACAACAAAAGCAAGGAAAACAATTGTATCTACACTTTTTTAGGTAAAGATGGGTAAGTGAAAGCAACGGGAGATTCTACTGGCTGTGCTACCTGTGGCCTAAAGGTCACTATGCGATCATTGACCATTGGAATGAGAAGCCGTCTACGATTGCTGATTGATGATGTTGTGGTTGGCGACCGATCAACTAATGATTGTAGACTGCAACTATTGGTATTGTTGAAAATTATGAAGTGAAAGTGGCGGCTTGGGTGGCCTGTTCGCGCGGTCTGTGCAGGCAGGACTGGCGGCTAGCCAGGTCGACAATTGTGCTGAAGTTAGCTTGTGCTCTGACGGTCTGGGCGGTCTGTTCATGCTGTCTGTGCGGACAGAAGTGGCGGCTAGCCAGGCCGGCTTGTGTTCAGTAGGTAGTTGGTTCCCAGAAGACAACCGGGAGGATAGGGTTGCTATTCGCGGAGCTCGCCAAGACAGGCGAGGTGCGGACTCGTATGGAGTTCGCGGAGTTCGGGTTGCGGACTAGACTGGATCTCGGGAGATCGGCTTGGCGTGTGCCTTGGTCTTGCTCTGGTGGCGCGGTTGGTGGTAATCATGGAGTTCGCCAGTTAGAGCGGACTAGTGTCGGAGTTCGCCGGTTTGTGCGGACTGGCTCAGTCCGGGAGATCGCGCGGTTTGCGCTAACTGATATCTTTGTCCGCCGAGTTTGGAAGCTGTCAGCCTTGTGTGCTTTGGCTGCGGGCTCGGGGTATGCAGACTGGAGTGGTGTCTGCATGCGCGTGCGGACTGGAGCTGTGTCCGCAGGTGGGTGGACTGGGGAGGTATTCGCAGAGTTCGGCTATATGGCGATGAAGTCTGGCATAGCCTTGGAGACAAGGCGGATTGGCTTGGCATCCGGCCTTGCTGGTGTGACCTTGGTGGACTGGCTGTCTAGCCTAGTCGCAGCGGTCTGGTTGTGTATCCGCGGCTATGCGAATACACTTGGTGCTCTCCGTGGGATAGAGTGGTGATCCTATCAATTAGGGAGGTGATCACACTCCTCTCTACGCCTATAAATAGGACCCCCTGTCACATCAACATAACACTGAGTGAACAGTAAGTGGACTTGGGCAGTTGCTGCGGGCAGGGTTTTCTATCCGCGCGGTTTGAAGTATTTGATCGGTTTGTGTTGTGCAGGTTGTGCGGATAGCGCTGAGAAGCCAAGGACTTGGTTCTGACTTTGGTCAGGGACAGTGCGGACTCTGCGGTTTGCAACCAGCGGTTAGCAGTAGGTCGCGGCTTGCGACCAGGCGGTCTTCTCTTCTGCAACTTCTTTCCCAGTTCAATAAGTTGTCCGCTTCTGGTGGCTTTTTTAGTTCGGCAGCAGCAGTTCGCTTGATTCTGGCGGCTAGGCGATCTTGCGGTTAGGCGGCTTGCAGATCAGCGAATAGAGTTTTGTTCAACATTGGAACAACGGGTAGTCCGCGCGGCTAGGTTGTGGTTTGGCGACTTAGCAGTTTCAGTGGACTCCGTAGCAGTTAACAGCAGAGCCGACGTTTCCTCCTTGAGTCCGCGCGGCTAGGTTCTTGCCTTGTATTTTTTCTGCTTCCATCGGATACATCGGCGAATCATGTCTCGCCATGTATGCCTCACATTGTAAAGATTTCTTGATAGTAAAAAATACTTGTTCTTCTGTTTGCATTTGATTACTTGGGCTCGGATAGGTTGAATGTTCCTGCGCTTGGTTTCTCGTTTTCCGCGAATCACAAATTTTTTATATGGTATCAAAGGGGTCAAAGGCTGAGTAGTGATCAACCGTCAGTTTGCTTAATTGCTTCTGGAAGTCGCAGTAACCAGAGATAGTGCAATGGAAGGTGGAATGACAAGAGGTCTTGGAATTGAACTTCTTATATCGACCAACTTTAAAAAGTGAAAGTCATGTATGAAAAGCCATCTTTTAGGCGAGGACCTTTGGGAGTTCGTCGGCGGAGATGACAGACAAGAGGTGGTTGCTGTCGCTGGCAATGATGATGCAGTGAGAGCTTGGAGGAAGATAAACGTGAAAGCGGAGTTTACTATCAAGCGGGTTATCTCATCGGAACTCTTCGATCACATCATCGGATGTCGGTCTGTTGCGGAGATTTGGACTTCCCTCGATGGGTTGTTCAACATAAAGAATGTAGCTCCACTACAATTCCTGGAGAATGAGTTGGCGAGAGCCACTCAGGGAGATTTGTTCATCTCAACGTTCTTCCTGAAGATAAAGAATTTGTGCGCTGAGATTTCAGCATTGGATCCTGATGAGCCTATTTTGGAGGTGAAGCTGAAGAGACACATAATCCGCGGTTTGCGGAAAGAATATGTGACTTTTGTCACTTTCGTTCAAGGCAGGGCCAATCAACCATTTTTGCTGGAGCTGGTGAACCTGCTGGCTTCGCAGGAGAGCTTAGCAAGTCAGATGGCTGGAGTCACCATCTCTGGAGGAGATGGTGAGGCGCTCTTCTCAAGGAAGAATAGGAGATGGGACAAGAAGAAGTCGGTTGTTGTTTATGGTTCTACTTCATATCAACAAGTGAAAGTCCACCTAGTGTCAACTATGTTCACCTATGGGGGGGGGGAATAGGTGACGTGCAGCGCTTTTGCGGAATTTAAATTGTACCTGCACACGAAAATAAAACAACACAGCACAACAGAGTACACAAGCTATTTATAGTGGTTCCCCGACTTGGGTACATCCACTTTCCCCCTTCGACCTATCTCCCAACCAGGGACGACTCGGTCTCTTCTCCAACGGGATTGAAATCCAATCCCTGCACTATCGGAAGGAACTCTTCCACACGTAGGAGTCAACACTCCCACAAACCGGGTTGCACCCAACCCTTACAACACGGAACCAACGTTCCTTTACAACAAAAGTAAAATAGAATGTACAAGAAATACAAACTACGTGAGGAGACTACGGTGTCCCTCTTCGTTGACGACGTGATCTTGAAGTCTTCAAAGAGTCCACAACCTTTGTCTCTCTTGGAGAGGATCTCCCCGGAATCGGCGGCGGCAAGATGAGCGGCGGCTAGGTTCACGGGATCGGCGGCAACAACGATGTGAGGCTGCACTTCTTTGTTGATCCAAACTTCGTAGCGAAGCAAGCTAGGTCTACCAACGGTCACACTAGGATCAATCGTCTCGATCGATTCGGATGGGGAAGATTTTCCCGATTTACAAATCGAGAGACAAGAGATCTCCGGATAGACACGTGAGACGCTAAGCTTAGCTAGGCTTCTGTCGCAGGAGAATCTGGGCGAAACCACGATCAACCGACGAACACCTTGTCGCGAGCGGCAGCGGCGGCGGCGGAGCGGAAGCAGCGATTTTAGGGTTCGTCCGTGCTCGCGTATTTCTTATCTGCTTCGCTGTTTTTTTACTGTTCAAAAATACCCGAGTATTTATACACTGTAGACACTTACAATATGACCGTTGTGGGTCCCACACGTAGACACCCGAATTCCGGTTCAAAATAGTCCAGCGGCAGAATCCGGTCCAGCAGCATCCAGAGAAAACGCCAAGTAAAATTCGTCGAGAATCATTGGTGATTCTCGACGAATCGGCGAGAATCAGTTAATGATTCTCGACGATTCGTCGAGAATCACTAGTGATTCTCGACGATTCACTTGTTGATTCTCAACGAATATAACTTGGTTTTCATGATCTGCTCCACGATGGGTTCGGCGAGAATCATTAGTGATTCTCGCCGAATCTTACTTGGCACCATTTTGAGGTAGCCGGAAGGAGTCGGCGAGAATCACTAATGATTCTCGACGATTCGGCGAGAATCACTTGGTGATTCTCGTCGAATTTTACTTAGACGAATTTTCGTCTTTCCACCCAAGAGCTGCCCCTTGACCCATCTTTGCTCCTTGTCTTCTCTTGCATAAACACGGCCCTGTACTTGAAAGTAAGTGCACTCCAATAGAGAGAGTACACGTAGGCCAACACACTGATCTGCTCAACGAGGGATTACGTCGTGCAGACCCGTGTATATTGACCTACTACACCCTGACATTGGTGTGCACTTAGCGTGGAAGAACTGCAAGCACAACTTAAGAAGTTTCATCAAATACATTGTGAATTCATCTTAGCTTGACATGTGGCTTCCTCAAATCCAGGTAATTGTGGATACAATACCCAACAATCTCCCCCTATTTGACGAAGCCAAAACCCTACTAGCTAAGATGAATAACACCAATCAAATAATAAAAACAGCATTCAGAAGTTAAACATGCAGCACAAGAGAATATAAGCAACCAGATCAGGACTTGAGTCATTCACAAATTCAAATATATATACCAATATATATATATACACATATAATCTCAGAATTGTTCATATAATAGCAATAAGCATTAAATGTTCTTAAGAGAAAATGACAAGCTATAGATTGTTGACTATTTTTCCTTAGCTAAGTCATCCTTGAGTTTTTGCGCCAAGTACTTCTTCCTTTGCCTCTCCATGTACTCTTTAGGCTTCGGATAATATCTGGGAGGAGAAACTTTATCTGCATCCGTGTTGTTTCTGAAGAAGATGTTTCGTTTTGCTTCATACGTTTTGTGCATTTCCCACTCATGCTGGCTGTATACTTCGTTTTGATTGAGTTCTCCTTTTTCTTGTAGCCAGAAGGTGTCCAAGATGATGTTCTTTGAAACAGGACTCCACTTTTCGTTTCGTACTTCCTCCTCACTCATTCTGATTCTCTTTTCAGCTAGTGTCTCCTTGGAGGTCCCTTCCTGAGCTTTTCTCTTGCCCCTGGCTTTTGCTAGGGCCTCTTGGTCAAACATGCTCCTCAGTTTAGCTTTGGAAATAGCCCTAGCATCAGCTTCACTTATGAGAACATCTGCAGCACTTGCACTTATTCCCTCAGCAGCACTTACTCCCTCAGCGGCCGTAGAAGTCCCAGGAGCATGAATATCCGCAGGATTTTCAGGCAAGGCGACGCCTAATGCCTGGTGGAGCATCCACCAGCTGCTGTCATAGACGTATTTGTTTGACTGTTCGAAGTTTTTGATCATGACTTCTCGGAGCTCAGCCATCTTAGCTATGTATTCCTTCTCCCCCTTTTTGGCTTCGACAGCGATGAAGTTTGCATAGGAGTGCAGGGAGTCATCAATATGCTTGGTGGTCCGGGAGAACTCAGTGACCAAGGCCTGCTGATTAGCGTTGAGAGTGACCATATTACCGTCAAACTTTTGAATGTTGTTGACTACAACATGAGCATTCTGATTTACTACAGCAAGAGTATCGGTGTTCTTTTTCAGTCCGGCCATAAGAAGTGTGACAGCTTGGCCGGCCTCTGTATACTTTTCTTCAAATTTCTTCTCCATCACGTCAAGTTTATGATTGATCTCCACCATATTCTTGAGCATGAGATTTTCAGATGTCTTAATCCTTTTCAGCAGTTTATTCTGAGCTTTATCAAAGGAGGCTTTAAGTTCATTCACTATGCCCTGAATGACATTTACAGTGTGAGTGGCTAGCTCATCTCGTAATGGAAGAGCCGGAGGCACTTCTTGGCCTTGCTCTTCAGCAGACGCATCTGTAGAGCTGGATACAAGCACAGTCTCTAATGGGGGAATGCTGGCGGCCTCTGTAGATTTTTCTGACTCCCCCTCCACTGGTGCACCAATGTTTTCAGGAACGATTTCAGGTGCGTGCTTGTCAGATGGAGGTTCAATGAGATCCGGAGCCTCCAATGCTTTATGTCCCTCATTCCCGTCTTCCTCTCCGTCATCATCCATGAAATCATCTTCATCAGCAGCCTCTTCCAACTCTTTGTCAGCAGTCTCCAGTACAGTAGCTTCGGCTCCTTGATCGTTTCGGTTCAGGGCCTCCTCATGCTCCAGCACAGTTTCACTTTCTTCTTGTATTTCGGCCACAGCATCCCTGGCCACCTGGGAGATGTCAGATACTATATCAGCATGAGTGGGTAGAGTCTCCCCCTCAATTCCTGCAGTCAAAGTATCAGGAATTTCACTGGGGGTGACTGCTGGAGATACTCCCTGTTGTTCTTCCACGGCAGTCTGTCCAATACGCCTCTCCCATCTGTCAAACACACTTGAATCCATCTTCTTCAAGTAGTGTAGAGGAACACCTTTACTCATGTCAAACTTGTCTCCATTTAGCTGATTTAGATACAGAGTTATGATTCGACCAAAGCTCGGAGAGCTCAAGGTGTCCTTTATCTTCTCGAACAGCAACGCCCCCCAGTTGAACCTTTTGCGGCAGACAATAGCCACCAGGATCTTGAACATATCCGCAGAGATATGGTCATGAGATCCTGGCTTGCAGATGAGTACCTTTCCAATTATGTCAGACAAAAGCTTCCCTTCTTCATTCATATCCTTGCGCTTGATCGATCGAGTTCCTCGTGGGAGACCGCAGAATAAGAGAGTCCTGGTCTTGTCTTCGTCCTCCAGATAGTCCTCGTGCTCCGAGCTAGAGAGCTGCAGGAAGCGAGTCAGCTTGCTGGCAGACATCTTGACCTTTGCCCCAGCCACCTTGCTTTTGATTAGAGAGTCGACATTCTGGAGTCTTGCGGTAGCGAAGAACTCCAGCACCTCTTTGTCCAGGATTTTGCACGGGTGCTCCAGGACGAAAGATAGCCCAGCCTCTTCCAGCATCAGAATGATGTTTCTGAATTCGTCAGAGGCGTGAGAGAACCCAGTTCGAACAAGCTCGCAACCAGTGACCAACCCAGCAGTTGTCCTTGGAGCCATTGCAGATCTAGGGAGAGAAGCCCTATTCTACGCTTAATCAAAAATCAAAAAGGATGTGACACTAGCGATCAAGTCCAAGTAAGGGTGAGGGAGGGTTACCTAAAGGTGTAGACGGTGGGTTAGTGCGATGAAGACGAGGGACACCCGATGAGTGTACGCGGAGAAATTCCTGGAGGCAAGAATTGAAGCCGGAAGAGCGTCCAAGAACAAGGTGAGCGTCCTGTGGGAAACTTGCGGTGAGAAGCGATGAAAGGTGAGAAGCGGTGAGCGTCCTGCGGGAAACTTTTCGATTAGGAGAGATTCCAGCGGGAATCGGCGGGATACCTTCGATGGAGATCGGGTCGGCGAGCTTTCCTGCAGGAGTCGGCGAGTTTCCGGCTGAGGAGTTGATTCGGCGAGCTTTCCTGCGGGCTTCGGCGAGTCGGCGGGTAAGGGAAGAGTCGGCGGAAGAGATTTTGCGGGATTTCTGCAGAATGTGAAGAGTCGGCGGGTTTCGGAGAGTTTGCTCCTTCGGCGGGATTCGAAATGTATAAAGGGTCGGCGGGATTTCTGCTCATTCGACGAGTATTCTGCGGTAAGTTTCCCGTGGAAATGAAAGGTCGGCGGGATTTCTTTGCGTTAACGACAGGTTATAATAAGGGTTTAACAAGTTATAACGAGATCCCTTTGCTAAGAATCGGTGGGAATTTGTCTAAGTTGTAATCGAAGGGTTTCTTTGTCTAAGTTGAAATCGAAAGATTTCTTTACTAGGAATCTTCAAGTTAAGAGGCATTGCAGCATTTTCGAATTCTTCTGATGTCAAGTCAATTTAAAAATTATAAATATATATATATCTTAAAGCCAATCTATTTGGTTTTGAACGGGGCTTTTCCAAACACTTCTTGATGTCAATCGTGAGTTGGCGAGATTCACAATGACTTATCTTCGTTAACTCTTTATTGATGTATAAAAGGTTTGTATGTATCGAGTTAACCTATCCTTAGATGAGCACACATATATGTATAAGCATGAGTATAAATGTACATATATATAGATATATATGTAAATGTGGATACAATATGACTCAAGTCCTTGAACTGATCAAAAGTACATGGGATTATGAGAGTTAACATTTAGTCTCTCTGACTATAACATACCAGGTGCTCGATGTTAGAATGCTTATGTAGATATCACTTCTGTTATTCCAGATGCATGTTCCAATTCAGTCTTGGAACACCTACTGTCTAGTTCTCCTCATATTTACGGGAACCTAGACTACCCTGCAAGAAAGAATTACCTTACCTTAGGAACCCAAATCATATTGGGTCCTAGGTTCCTGTTAGCATAAGCACTCGACTGCCTTCCCCCAGAAAACCTGTCAGGAAGACTACCTCTGTCCCGTGAATGTGGATAAGCACTTGCCTTTGGCACAGAGGGGTTGTGCCAACAGTCGATGGCAAAGTGTCTCACTTTGCCACAGCACCAACATGGGTGAATGTTGTATCGCCGTTTCCGACCTGATCTAGTGACTGAGGTAGTCACGGTCCTAGGTCTAAACGGGATAGAGCATGATCTACTCACAAAATTTCCTCTTCCATCGTGACACGTGGAAGGGTGGAAGGAATGCATGTTGTGAGCGTCATGAGGCCGGGAAGGTGGTGCCATTCTTTCAGGCATCCCCCTTCCTGAGGCCCCATGAAAACTTACACCATGACTTCTATCCTCCCTATCCTGTGTCCTCGGGTGGTGAGAAGTCTTCTGTGAGCTGGGACATGCAGATTCACACCGAGTTGAGGCAGTGACAGTGAATACAAAGGGCTCAGAATGAGCCTTAGGTATTCTCTCATGGGTGGCCACGACGGCCCTTGCACTCCGGGTGTCTCCACATGGGGACAGATCACCCTTGCAGTGACCACGACTATTCCTGTGGTCATACCTGAAGGCATGATGAGTTGCCTTCCTGCTTGGAGTGGGGAGTCGGAATACCGTTTCCCCATTTCTCCACGAATTGATAATCCGGGAGATCCACCCGTTTTCTTGCTTTCTCTTTATAGCATCAACTTTGGAAAAGTTTGATACTATTCGTTTCTCATTCTCTAGACTACTCTCCAGAGCTGAGATCTTAGAGTCATTGACCTTGTTGGACGCCAATTGGAGAACCAACAAGATCTTCAGTCGAGCAATCTCTTGAGCTTGCTCCTCAGCAAGTAGGTTGCTTTTCTGAAGGGCTCTCTTTAGGGAATCAGAATCTTCTGAAGGAAAGCAGTTCCTGTCTTCAAAAACTTCAAGAGATATGGGGCAGGATGAAGAAGTTACCTGCTCTTCTGTGTTATTGTCATTAGAGCCAGTGACCAATGTTTCATCCTCATCAGAGCTGCTTTCCTCACTGGCCTCTTCAGTCTCTGACACGGACACTGGAGCTCTGATGTTGTCCGAGAGATCCATGCCTTCATCTTCAGAGGTGAGGACCCCCACATAGGCTTCATCCTCTGGTTGACAGCAGATTCCAGCCTTCTCTGACCCCCCCATCAACTCTGAGATCATCACCCACATAGATTTAGCCGTCCTACATTTTTCCAATCTAGAGCGAGAAGCTCCAGACCAGATATCCAAGATAATTTGACGAATCCTCTCGTCCAAGTTAAATAGTGACAGTTCTGTCTCTGACATCTCTGCGATGCACTTGGGCACTTCGATATTCTTTCCAGAGCAGGAGGTCTTCATAGGAACAAAAGGACCCTCTTCCAGGATGAGAGATGTTCGAGGATCGATGGCCTCCAAGTGACATGACACCCTCATCCTCCAGACGGGATAATACTCCTTTGTACATGCGGGAAGTCTTAGTGGCGATATCTCATAATCCAGCTCCATGCTTCTGACACCGGTGGCAGGATACTACTCAAGGTGTTAACCTTTTTGATGAGCAACCTGGCTCTGATACCACTTGAAAGTCCACCTAGTGTCAACTATGTTCACCTATGGGGGGGCGAATAGGTGACGTGCAGCGCTTTTGCGGAATTTAAATTGTACCTGCACACGAAAATAAAACAACACAGCACAACAGAGTACACAAGCTATTTATAGTGGTTCCCCGACTTGGGTACATCCACTTTCCCCCTTCGACCTATCTCCCAACCAGGGACGACTCGGTCTCTTCTCCAACGGGATTGAAATCCAATCCCTGCACTATCGGAAGGAACCCTTCCACACGTAGGAGTCAACACTCCCACAAACCGGGTTGCACCCAACCCTTACAACACGGAACCAACGTTCCTTTACAACAAAAGTAAAATAGAATGTACAAGAAATACAAACTACGTGAGGAGACTACGGTGTCCCTCTTCGTTGACGACGTGATCTTGAAGTCTTCAAAGAGTCCACAACCTTGGTCTCTCTTGGAGAGGATCTCCCCGGAATCGGCGGCGGCAAGATGAGCGGCGGCTAGGTTCACGGGATCGGCGGCAACAACGATGTGAGGCTGCACTTCTTTGTTGATCCAAACTTCGTAGCGAAGCAAGCTAGGTCTACCAACGGTCACACTAGGATCAATCGTCTCGATCGATTCGGATGGGGAAGATTTTCCCGATTTACAAATCGAGAGACAAGAGATCTCCGGATAGACACGTGAGACGCTAAGCTTAGCTAGGCTTCTGTCGCAGGAGAATCTGGGCGAAACCACGATCAACCGGCGAACACCTTGTCGCGAGCGGCAGCGGCGGCGGCGGAGCGGAAGCAGCGATTTTAGGGTTCGTCCGTGCTCGCGTATTTCTTATCTGCTTCGCTGTTTTTTTACTGTTCAAAAATACCCGAGTATTTATACACTGTAGACACTTACAATATGACCGTTGTGGGTCCCACACGTAGACACCCGAATTCCGGTTCAAAATAGTCCAGCGGCAGAATCCGGTCCAGCAGCATCCAGAGAAAACGCCAAGTAAAATTCGTCGAGAATCATTGGTGATTCTCGACGAATCGGCGAGAATCAGTTAATGATTCTCGACGATTCGTCGAGAATCACTAGTGATTCTCGACGATTCACTTGTTGATTCTCAACGAATATAACTTGGTTTTCATGATCTGCTCCACGATGGGTTCGGCGAGAATCATTAGTGATTCTCGCCGAATCTTACTTGACACCATTTTGAGGTAGCCGGAAGGAGTCGGCGAGAATCACTTGGTGATTCTCGACGATTCGGCGAGAATCACTTGGTGATTCTCGTCGAATTTTACTTAGACGAATTTTCGTCTTTCCACCCAAGAGCTGCCCCTTGACCCATCCTTGCTCCTTGTCTTCTCTTGCATAAACACGGCCCTGTACTTGAAAGTAAGTGCACTCCAATAGAGAGAGTACACGTAGACCAACACACTGATCTGCTCAACGAGGGATTACGTCGTGCAGACCCGTGTATATTGACCTACTGCACCCTGACATTGGTGTGCACTTAGCGTGGAAGAACTGCAAGCACAACTTAAGAAGTTTCATCAAATACATTGTGAATTCATCTTAGCTTGACAGGTGGCTTCCTCAAATCCAGGTAATTGTGGATATAATACCCAACAACAAGAGAGGAGTGTATCTCCTAAGCGTGATTGGAAGAGTATGGAAGGGCCAAGATACTATAAATACAACCAGCCTGGCCAATTTAAGAAGGACTGTAAGGTTAAACTTCGATCGGTGAACGTGGTTCTTGTAGGGAGTACGGATATGAACTTACTTGGGTTATCAACAAGTTCCTACTTTGATCGGATGAGGGACAATGATAGTGCAGCTATCTGATATGATAGACTGAGATACGTCGGGATGGACAAGTTGAAAGCGATGGTGATGAGGAGCTGTGTGAAAGGCCTGCCTAGGTTGTCATCTTTTGGCGGCGGTCATGTTTGCGCGAGATGTCAATATGGTGAGGTTCATCGCTTCACATTTGATAAGTCGCAGACTAGGTGTACAACACCATTATAGTGCATCCATGGTGAGCTGTTGGGACTGATCGTCACCGCCAGTCTTGGAGGCAGCAGATAAATGTTGGTATTGATTGATGACTACACGAGGTACACTTGAGTGTACTTCATGAAGGGGAAGTTAGATGCGTTCCGTTTGTTTGTGAAGTTCAAGGAGCTAGTGGAGGACCGACTTGGCCTGCGGATCAAGAAGTTGAGAACGGACAACAGATGTGAATTTGTTTCAACTGTATTCTCTAACTTTTGCAGAAAGCACGAAATCCGGAGAGAGCTCACTTGTGCGCATACTCCATAACAAAATGGAGTATCAGAGCGGAAGATCCGTCATCTGACAGAAACCTGCAAGTGTTGGTTTCATGCCAAAGGAATTCCTAGTGCCTTCTGGGCAGAGGGGATGGCTTGCATGACATATGTCACCAATCGGATGCCTCTGAGTCTGATCAATATGAAATCTCCTCATGAACTGATGTTCAAGGAGAAGCCCAGCGTGGAACACCTTCGGGTGTTTGGGTCGACCTGTTATGTACACGTCTGGGATGCTCTCAGGACAAAGATGGATGCGAAGACGAGGAAGCTTGTATTCGTGGGCTATGATGAGCGGAAGAAGAGATGAAAGTGTATGGTTCCAGTGACGAAGAAGTTCGTTATCTCGAGAGACGTCTTCGACGAGCTGACGTCATATGGTGGTGGCTCTTTTGTGGATATGTCGGAAAGCAGGACTGACGGAGGGCAGGAGTAGGTTGCTGAAGATCTTTTGTTGGATCTGCATGTGTCACCAGGAGCTTCAGGTTGTTCTAGCTCTTGGGAAAAGGCCTCTGGTTCAGTAAGCAGTGGGAGCAATGCTCCATGTGCTTCTAGTTCCGAGGCGGAGGCTTATGGTTCAGGAAGCAGGGGGAGCGATGCTCCAGGTGCTTCTAGATCCAGGGCAGAGGCTTCCTGTTCAGGAAGCAAGGGGAACGATGCTCCAGGTTTGTCCAGGAACGGAGTTGGTTCAGAAGAAGCAGCGGAGGTGGTTAGCTGTGATCAGGTTCTTCGGAGATCGAACAGGATCACCAACCCACTAGCTCGATATAACGAAGTAAACACGGTGAGCTCGGTCTCTTGTTTTTTTGCAGGCTCTCTGTTCGAGCGAGAGCCTTCTACCTGTGAAGGCACCACTAGAGTCAAGGAGTGGGAAAGCGCCAAGGACGAGGAGGTGACTGCCCTCAGGGGAGACGAGGCTTGTGACCTTGTGCCCAAGGTTGTTGTTGTTACTCATGTGACGTACAAGTGGGTGTTAAAGCTGGAGAAGAAGGCGGAGGGAAGCATGACTCCTTTCGGGAGGTGCTGGAGGGATCTCTTATGGTCCGGTATATGCGGAGCGAGGACTATGTCACGGACATCGTCTCGATGCCGCTATCGGAGGGGCAATGTTCACGGTTACGGGGATTGCTGAAGCTAGTTACCACTTCTAACTTCAGGGGGGAGTGTTGAAAATTATGAAGTGAAAGTGGCGGCCTGTTCGTACGGTCTGTGCGGGCAGGACTGGTGGCTAGCCAGGTCGACAATGGTGCTGAAGTTAGCTTGTGCTCTGGCGGCCTGAGCGGTCCGTTCGCGCGGTCTGTGCGGACGGAAGTGGCGGCTAGCCAGGCCGGCATGTGTTCAGCAGACAGTTGGTTCCCAGAAGGTAACCCGGCGGATAGGGTTGCTATTCGCGGAGCTCGCCAAGACAGGCGAGGTACTGACTCGTATGGAGTTTGCGGAGTCCGGGTTGCGGACTGGACTGGAGCTCGGGAGAGCGGCATGGCGTGTTCCTTGGTATTGCTCTGGTGGCGCAGTTGGCGGTAACCGCGAAGTTCGCGGTTAGAGAGGACTAGTGCCGAAGTTCGCCGGTTTGTGCGGATTGGCTCAGTCCGGGAGATCACACGGTTTGCGCTGAATGATATCTCTGTCCGTCGAGTTCGACAACTGTCATCCTTGTGTGCTTTGCCTGCGGGCTCGGGGTATGCAGACCGGAGTGGTGTCCGCAGGCGCGTGCGGACTGGAGCTGTGTCCGCAGGTGGACGGACTGGGGAGGTATTCATAGTTTCTGGCTGTATAGCGATCAAGTCTGCATAGCCTTGACGACAAAGCGGATTGGCTTGTTATCCGGCCTTGGTAGTGCGACCTTGGCGGATTGGCTGTCTAGCCTAGTCGCGGCGGTCTGGTTGTGTATTCGCGGCTATGCGGATACACTTGTTGCTCGCCGCGGAATAGAGTGGTGATCCTATCAGTTAGGGCGGTGATCACACTCCTCTCCGCGCATATAAATAGTACCCCCTGTCACATCAACATAACACTGAGTGAACAGTAAGTGGACTTGGGCAGTTGCTGCGGACATGGTTTTCTATCCGTGCGGTTTGAAGTGTTTGACCGGTTTGTACTGTGCAGGTTGTGCGGATAGCGCTGAGAAGCCAGAGACTTGGTTCTGACTTCAGTCAGGGACAATGCGGACTCTGCAGTTTGCAACCAGCGGTTAGCAGCAGGTCGCGGCTTGCGACCAGACGGTCTTCTCTTCTGCAACTTCTTTCCCAGTTCAATAAGTTGTCCGCTTCTGGCGGCTTGTTCAGTTCGGCAGCAGCAGTTCGCTTGTTTCTGGCGGCTAGGCGACCTTGCGGTTAGGCGGCTTGCAGATTAGCAGATAGAGTTTTGTTCAGCATTGGATGATGGAGACGACGGCCCCCAACATGTGGAAGATGAGGACGGCTTGCTTGCGGAGGATCCTTCTCCGTCTCCAACAAAAGACTTGTGTCGCTATGGTGATAGTGTGGAGCGTCGCTACAACCTCCGCCCACGGCGCAAGACCACCTAATATTATTTCGTTGAATAATTTTAGTATTATTTGAATTTAATATGTTATTTGTTGTGAGCATTTTATCTTTTCATTTTGGGTTTGAAACATTAGAGTTTATTTTTAATATTGGGCTGCATGTAGCCAAAGCAAGTTGTAAGCCTAGATATAGGCATGTTATGTTTCATTTGGAGCTAGTTGAATGAATGATAATTTGAGAACCCTAAATTCCTCCTCCTCCTCGTGTTCGGCCAGCCCTAGCCTAGCCGCCACCTTCTCCTCCTTCTCCCTCCCTCTCCCTCTCGGCCAAGCCCTCTCCCCCACTTCAAACCGCCACCTTTCCTCTCTCCAACCCCCTCTCTCTCACTCTCGGCCAAGACTTCCCCACCCGAGCCTCTCTTCCATACCCCAAGCCGGCCGGCCACCCAAACCCCAAGGTCGTACAACCCTCTTCATGGAGAAACCCGGTCACCCCACTCCCTTGGTGATCGGGCCAAGTGCTTGCAACAAGCGTGCGTGGATCTCGGCGAAGGCGTGAAGCGACGAAGGAGGACGAGTTTCCTCTCTCTCCGGCGAAACTCCGGCGGAACCGCAGAAGAGCGACTCAAGTTAGATAATCGGAATCATCTATTCCGGTTTGGGTAACGAAAATCTCCACCTTTGTGTGATTCCTTCCCTAGATAATTTTGTGGTGGATATTCTTGGCGTTGGATTTGGAATCGTTGAATATTCGTGGTTTCTTCGATTGTTTTATGTTCATCTTAATTGATTTAATTTTCGAAAAGGCTTGGCGAACCTCGTAACTTTTTGTCGGGAGAGATCTACCTTTTCTCGAATCGTACTTTTGGTAGATCTCTTTTTGTACAACCTCGCTCGCTCGGACCGGGTGGGTCCCTTTAGCCGGAAATGATATTGGCTTATCGTCTCTATCCGATCCTAAGCGGTTTGGCTACCCGTACATTAGCCTTAAAGTGATAATATTGTGTGGAGTGTGCGAGGCGAGGTAATTTGTGTGAGTGAAAATTCGAATCGTAGAGAGACAAACGTGTTAATCCGTAGATCTCCCGGTGTCGACGCTTAGGCCTGCATCAATTTGGTATCAGAGCCAGGTTCACGTCAATTTCTTAATTGGCACCCTCCCCCTGGTTCTTGCACGTCGGCACGCACTTTTCTTGTTCGTTTTCGTGTCAAAAATTCAAAAAAAAACTTTTTGCTGGTCTGCCAATAACGGCCTAAATTTCTTATTTTTCAGTAAAAAAATTTAATATTCTCCTTTTTATTTCCAGTAAGAAAAACAAAAAAAAATTTACCCTAGCCCTTAAGTGAGAACAATTCCATTTGTGTTGTTTCCTTGAGTCAGTTCATTTCATTTCCTCATGCGCACTAGATTGGGCACTGAATATTCCACATCTTCCTCCCAAATGGCGGACGAGCAGGAAGCGGGTCACATTCCCGCAGCGATTGAGGTCCTCCGTCAGGAGTTCACCGATCAGTTGACGGAGATTAGGGAAATGCTTCATGAATTAAGAATGAATCGAGCGGCTCCCCAAAATCAAGCCGCCAACCCGTTTGATGAAGGGAATAATAATCAAAACAGCAATTATAACAACGAGCGAGCCCCACGTGCACCGTATGAGTTTGACATTACTAGAGCCGTCCGGGTCAAACCCCCATCTTATGATGGAATGGGTGAACCCCAAGTCTTCCTGGACTGGGTGATGGAAATCCAATGCTACTTTGAGTGGCAAAATTTGACGGACGTGGATAAGGTGCGAGTGGCGCGAATGAAGCTACTAGGTAGGGCCAAGATTTTTGGTTAAATGAGGAACGTCGTCTGAGGGCTGACAATGGTGGCTTGCTTATTGGTTGGGCAGGCATGAAGGCCATGTTGACGACCAGTACGTCCCGTCGTACCATCGAACACAGATGTTTGATGATTTGGCCACCCTTAAGCAAGGGAGTCGGTCGGTCTCGGAATACATGAGTATTCTTAAGGACATGATGGTTAGGTGCGGTGTAAGAGAGATGCCTGAAATCACCCTTTCTAGATTTCGCAAGGGGTTAAACCCCAACATCCAGGGCAAGCTGTTGCGCTATGGTCACACCGACCTAAACACCACATTCAGTGCTGCACTAGTTATCGAAAAGCACAATGTTTTTAAGAATAAGTCTCGTTCGTATTAGAAGGGAAAGTCCATCTTAGGACCACCTCCCACCTCTACCGATAAGGATAAGGGCAAGTTCCGATCCACAGACTCGAACTCCATAGTAGTGACTGCCAGGAATATTAGAAACCCAACGTGTGAGAGAGTGCCTGTAGGAAGAGTCAACAAAACGAATGCTACTTGCTTCGCGTGCGGGATTCACGGCCACTACGCTAGTGAATGTCCGACTAAGCCCAAGCCCTTAGCCCTATTAGATTCCACATGTGAGTCAGATGACCTTATCTATGAGGCTGGAGACGATAGCGAGTCGGAAGGAGTGTCTAGTGATATGGAGGACGAGTCTCATGTGATGGTCATGCGGTGTATTCTGGCGACTCCACGGACGTTAGATGACTGAAATAGGACGAATATTTTTTCGTTGCATTTTAAGAGTGGAGAGAAATGGTGTAGGTTGATCATAGATAGTGAAAGTTGTATGAACGTCATTTCTGAAGCTGCGGTGACCCGAATGTCTTTAGTTACTGAGCCGCACCCTCACCCTTATAAGGTGGCATGGGTAGATAAGTCATCCCTCCCAGTGTCAAAGCGTTGTTTGGTACCCCTTACCATCAAAGTTTATTCTGAAAAGATTTGGTGCGATGTCATCCCTATGGATGCTTGTCACGTTTTATTAGGTCGTCCATGGCTTTATGATCATGACGTTACCCACTTTGGTCGAGCTAACACTTATGAATTTAAATTTAACGACAAGACCATAATTTTAAAACCCACTCCGCCTAAGGATCCTTCGGTCCCCTCTAAGGATACGATTGTCCCGGTCGAAAAGAAGGCGTTAAGTCTGATAGGCAAGAAATTTGCTCGTAACACCTTTATGGATGGTGTCATTTATGCGTTAGTTTGTTTGCAGGCTAAGGAAGATGCGACGTCATTTAAGAGTTTACCACCGGCGTTAAGGAAGCTCTTAGATGAGTTTACGGATGTGTATCCGGACGAGCTACCGTCCGAGTTACCTCCCATGCGGGACATCCAACATGCGATAGATTTCATCCTGGGTTCCTCTTTGCCCAACCTTCCTCACTATAGGTTAAATCCCTCCGCACACTTAGAATTACAAACACAAATTTCAGATTTATTGGAAAAGGGGTTCATTCGTCATAGCAAGAGTCTATGTGCCGTACCCGCCTTGCTCCCAAGAAAGACGGCTCTTGGCGGATGTGTGTGGATAGTAGTCATTAATAAAATTACTGTTAAATATCGTTTCCCCATCCCTCGCTTGGACGATTTATTGGACATGTTAGCGGGTGCCACGATCTTCTCGAAATTGGATCTTAGAAGTGGCTACCATCAGATCCGAATTAGGGAAGGTGATGAGTGGAAGACTGCTTTTAAATCCAAGGAAGGGCTCTACGAGTGGTTAGTTATGTCATTTGGGCTCTCCAATGCCCCGAGCACGTTTTCTAGGATGATGACCCACGTTTTCCAACCTTATATGGGAAAATTCATCGTAGTATACTTTGATGATATTCTTATTTTGAGTACTTCTACGAGTGATCATGAGCCACATTTGAAGATTATCCTTACCACGTTGAGGTCGGAAAAATTATTCGTTAATATTAAAAAGTGTATGTTTCATGTGTCGTCTGTAGAGTTCCTTGGTTATATCGTGAGTTCGGAGGGCATACATGTAGACCCTAAGAAGGTCCATGCCATTAAGGACTGGCCGGAGCCCGCCAATATTCGGGACGTTCGGAGTTTTCACGGTCTAGCTACGTTTTATCGCCGATTTATTAGAGACTTTAGTAGTATCATGGCCCCCATTACCGAATACATGAAAAAGAGTGATTTTACTTTGACAAAATCGGCCTCTAAAGCGTTCCAAATAATTAAATCACGCATGTCGGAAGCTCCCCTTTTGAGATTGCCAGATTTTACTAATGTTTTTGAGTTATCTTGTGACGCGTCTGGGGTTGGTGTTGGTGGCGTATTGAGTCAGGATGGTCACCCCATTAGATACTTCAGTGAGAAACTCGCGGCGCCAAAATTGAATTATTCTAACTATGATCGAGAGTTTTAGGCAGTTATTAGGTGCCTCCAACATTGGCGGCATTACTTGCTTGCAAAAGAATTTGTTATTTTATCTGATCATGAGGCTTTGAGGTTTATCAACTCCCAAACTAAAGTGAGCCCAAGACATGCCAAATGGGTTTCCTATCTTCAGGAGTACACATTTATCATTAAACACATGAAGGGAACTCTCAACCGCGTAGCTGACGCTCTTAGTCGTGTATCTTTATTATTGTCTACGCTAGAAGTAAAGGTGATTGGGTTCGATAGAATTAAGGATGCGTATGTCCATTGTCCGGATTTCAAGGACATATATCTGTCCCCCCACGACAACTCGCCCACGACCATTTCGTCCTTTTATATTTGTGACGGTTACCTCTTCAATCACTCAAAGCTATGTATTCCGTGTTCGTCCCTACGTCACTTCATCGTGTGGGAATTGCATAGCGGTGGGTTGGGTGGACATTTGGGTCGTGACAAAACCATCGCTCTAATTAAAGACAAGTTTTATTGGTCCGGTCTTAAGTCAACGGTTAATAAAATCGTGGGTAGTTGTCGAGCGTGCCAATTAGCCAAGGGCAACAAAACTAATGCGGGACTTTATATCCCTCTTCTGATTACTTTGTGGACATTTCATCTTAGGCCTGCCTATCACGTTTAGACGTCATGATTCTATTTTGGTCGTAGTAGATCGATTCTTCAAAATGGCTTATTTTATTACGTGTAATAAAACCAATGATGCGTCACATGTTGCTAAATTATATTTTAAGGAAGTAGTTGGCCATCGGGGCGTTCCAAAATCGATAGTGACCGATAGAGATGTGAAATTTACTAGTTATTTTTGGAAGACCTTGTGGAGGATTATGGGCACCAAACTCTTGTTTTCTTCGGCCTACCATCCCCAGACGGATGGGCAAACGGAAGTGGTAAACAAAAGTTTAGGTAGTTTGCTCTGATGCCTTGTGGGAGACCACAAAGGTACATGGGACCTTATCCTTCCTCATGCTCAGTTAGCGTATAATAATTCCAAAAATAGGTTCACTGGCTTGTCACCGAATGAGATCGTGCACGGTTATAAAGCACCTGTGCCTCTTGACTTGATTCCGTTACCGCCATCTTATAAATCAAGTCAATTTGCACAGGATTTTTCCTCTTATATTCATAATTTGCATAAGCACATAAATGAGACGCTAACCACACAATACGCATCTTATCAAGTTCATGCTAACGTACATAAAAGAGAAACTCACTTTAAGGTTGGCGATTTAGTCTTAGTGCGTCTCATCCCTGAACGGATGCCTTCGGGCACTATAAAAAAGTTAGCGAATCGGCGAGCTGGGCCTTTTCGGATCTTAAAGAGGTTAGGAGAAAACACATATCTTTTGGAGTTACGCACTGATTGGGGTATTTCCCCTATTTTTAATGTTTCTGATTTAACGTCGTATGTTTCTCCACCACTGGATTTATCTAACTGTCCGTTTAGCTCCACTACATTCTCTAATGGGTTGGGGGTGAGCTTGTTTCTGGATCGCTCTCTCCATCGGTCTCCAATGGAGCTACGTTGGTAGTTGATGAAGAAAATTTTTCTTCTTTATTGCCTAATGCTTTTCCCAGGTTTCCCAGGACAAACTTTTTGCCAGACAGGATAATCAAGGATGAAGTGCTTTCCTCTCCAGGTGGTGATGTCCGCCCCTACTTGATTCGTTGGCGTGATCGTCCGGCCTCCGATGACTCATGACTTTCGGAGTCGGAGGTGGTTCTTTTAGATGATGCTCTTCTACGGCGGTACCTTCGGGACAACTCATCAGTGATGAGTACTTTCGAGCGGGGGAGGATTGATGGAGACGGCGGCCCCCAACATGTGGAAGATGAGGACGGCTTGCTCGCGGAGGATCCTTCTCCGTCTCCAACAAAAGACTTGCGTCGTCATGGTGATAGTGTGGAGCGTCGCTACAACCTCCGCCCACGGCGCAAGACCACCTAATATTATTTCGTTGAATAATTTTAGTATTATTTGAATTTAATATGTTATTTGTTGTGAGCATTTTATCTTTTCATTTTGGGTTTGAAACATTAGAGTTTATTTTTAATATTGGGCTGCATGTAGCCAAAGCAAGTTGTAAGCCTATATATAGGCATGTTATGTTTCATTTGGAGCTAGTTGAATGAATGATAATTTGAGAACCCTAAATTCCTCCTCCTCCTCCTTGAGTTCGGCCAGCCCTAGCCTAGCCGCCACCTTCTCCTCCTTCTCCCTCCCTCTCCCTCTCGGACAAGCCCTCTCCCCCACTCCAAACCGCCACCTTTCCTCTCTCCAACCCCCTCTCTCTCACTCTAGGCCAAGACTTCCCCACCCGGGCCTCTCTTCCATACCCCAAGCCGGTCGGCCACCCAAACCCCAAGGTCGTACAACCCTCTTCATGGAGAAACCCGGTCACCCCACTCCCTTGGTGATCGGGCCAAGTGCTTGCAACAAGCGTGCGTGGATCTCGGCGAAGGCGTGAAGCGACGAAGGAGGACGAGTTTCCTCTCTCTCCGGCGAAACTCCGGCGGAACCGCGGAAGAGCGACTCAAGTTAGATAATCGGAATCATCTATTCTGGTTTGGGTAACGAAAATCTCCACCTTTGTGTGATTCATTCCCTAAAGTGGTGGGTATTCTTGACGTTGGATTTGGAATCGTTGAATATTCGTGGTTTCTTCGATTGTTTTGTGTTCATCTTAATTGATTTAATTTTCAAAAGGCTTGGCAAACCTCGTAACTTTTTGTTGGGAGAGATCTACCTTTTCTCGAATCGTACTTTTGGTAGATCTCTTTTGGTACAACCTCGCTCGCTCGGACCGGGTGGGTCCCTTTAGTCGGAAAGGATATTGGCTTATCGCCTCTATCCGATCCTAAGCGGTTTGGCTACCCGTACGTTAGCCTTAAAGTGATAATATTGCGTGGAGTGTGTGAGACGAGGTAATATGTGTGAGTGAAAATTCGAATCGTAGAGAGACAAACATGTTAATCCGTAGATCTCCCGGTGTCGACGCTTAGGCCTGCATCATTGGAATAACGGGCAGTCCGCGCGACTAGGTTGCGGTTTGGCAACTTAGCAGTTTCAGCGGACTCCGTAGCGGTTAGCAGCAGAGCCGACAGTTACTCCTTGAGTCCGCGCGGCTATGTTCTTGCCTTGTATTTTTTCTGCTTCTATCAGATACATCGGCGAATCATGTCTCGCCATGTATGCTCACCTTGTAAAAAAAATTTGATAGTACAAGATACTTGTTCTTATGTTTGCATTTGGTTACTTGGGCTCGGATAGGTTGAGTGTTCCTGCGCCTGATTTCCATTTTTGGCAAATCACAAATTTTTTACAGGTATTGTCTGTAGCTTTTCTTTTGCCTTTCCTTTTGTTAGAAAAGCCCTTGTAAAGGCCCATTTATGAGGCCCATTTGTTTCTTGTATTTGTCCCACATCTTGAATTGGGATCTTCTATTCTCCCTCTCTTCCTATATAAATGTATTCATACTTGTAATTATTCATTCAAGAAGTATATACAAGGTTGGAGGTCACTCTATTTCTACATGGTATCAGAGCCACCGGTCTCTCTCTAGCCGGCTTGTCTGTGTGCAAACCGCCTGGTCACCCGGCTGACCGCGCGGTCTGTTCTTCTCCTGCTTAAGCCGCCGTATACGGCGACTTGTTCTTTTCTACCCGCTGTTCCTCCATCTTCCCTTCTGTTCTGCCCTCCTCCTTCTCCTCTTCCTATCTCTCCCTCTTTTATAACCTTCTCTCACGTGGGGTCCACTTTCTCTACCTTTTCTCTCCTGCCCGGTCTTCTTCCCTGACCGCGCGGCCTCTCGCCCCTTGTTTTCTGCACGACCTCTCTCTTCCCGCTTCTCGCGGTTTCTCTCTAGCCGCTGCGGGTTTCTCCCCTTGCCGCTGCGGTTTCTCTCTTAACCGTGCGGTCTTCCCGTCTTTGCCTCTCCTCTCTCATCGCAGCGCCCTGTCAAGTCGCTTGCGGCCTCTCCTTCTCCTTTCGCCGCATCTTGGTCGCGACCTTCCTGATCGCTGGTTGTTTTCCCTTGACCGTGCGGTCTTCTCTCCCTCTCCAAGCCGCTGCGCCTTCTTACCTGTGGCCTCCTTCTCCCTTAGCCGCATTGTGGTTGCGACTTTCTTTGTCGTTGGCCGGTCTCCATTGCCGTGCGACCTTCTTCTCTTCTCGCCAGCTGCCCGACTTCTTACCCGCGGCCTTCCTTGCCAAGCTGTCCGGCCTTCCTTGCCAAGCCGCGCGACTTCTCCAAGCAGCCCGGCCTTCCTTGCCAGGCTGCCCGGCTTCCTTCTTCTGCTAGCCGCGCGACTTCTCCCCTTGCCAACCGGCCTCGTCTACTAGCCACATGGCCTCTGACGTATGCTCCATGCTACTTCGGGTTACGCCTCCTACGGAGGCCCCTTCCAGCTTTGCTCCTGCTCTTCTTCAACAGCCTCTCCTTCCAACCCCCTCTGCTCGTGGCTCTTCCACTCGGGGAGGTCGGCCTCCGTCTCGGGGACGCGGACGTGGTGGTTGCTCGTCTCTCAAATGCACATATTGTGGCCGGGGTGGCCATCTTGAGGCCACCTGTTGCAGCAAGCATGGGTTCCCTCCCCACCTCGCTGACACTTCCTCTACTGCTCCTGCTTCCCCTGGGGCTCCTGCCCAGGATCCGGCCTCCGCTACCCGACACGATATTGATGAGCTCCGCACCCAACTCCATCAACTACAGGGTGTCCTCAGCCGCTCCTCCGGCTCGGTTGCGACCTTTTCTGCGGAAGGTATAACCTGTCTCTCTCCCAGCCCTCACTGGATCGTTGATTCCAGTGCTACTCACCATATTACTTCCCAGAAGCCCTCCAAATATCTCCAGATGGCTCATCCCCCGTGTATCACTGTGGCCAATGGTGACACTCTACCGGTCTCTGGTGTCGCTGCCCTCCAACTTACCCCGGCCAAATTGAATACGGTCCGAGTTCTTCTTTTCTTGGCTGTTCACCGTCATTGGCCTCTTTATCAGCTGGATGTTAAGACCGTCTTTCTCAATGGTGATCTCCAGGAAACTGTTTATATGCATCAACCTCCCGGGTTTGAGACCACGGGGGAGTCTCGGGTTTGTCATCTTCGGAAATCAATTTATGGTCTCAAACAGTCCCCGCGCGCTTGGTTTGACAAATTCAGCAAGATAGTCCGCGATATTGGCTTTACTAGGAGCTCGGCCGACTTCTCTCTCTTCACTCGACACCAGCCAACCAGAACTGTGATTCTACTTGTCTATGTTGACGATATCCTCATTACTGGAGACGATACTACAGGAATACAACATACCAAACAACAGTTGAACTCCGCCTTTCAGACCAAAGATCTTGGTAACCTACGGTATTTTCTTGGGCTTGAGGTTGCACGACGATCTGATGGTCTTGTATTATCCCAAAGGAAGTATTGTATGGACCTCCTTCATGATGCTAGTTATTGGGGATGCAAACCTATGGATACTCCAATGGACGCTAATCCCAGGCTTTCGGCCCATAGCTCTGACTCCGATGAGCTACTTACGAATCCGGAATACTACAGACGTCTGGTTGGGAAACTGATCTACCTTACAGTTACTCGACCAGACATCTCCTTTGTCGTAGGAGTCGTGAGTCGATTTATGCATGCTCCTAGGACATCTCATCTTCAAGCTGTCGAGCGCATTCTTCGGTATCTCAAGAACGCTCCAGGACAAGGGCTTGTGTACAAGTCATCCACATCACTATCTCTCGTTGCATGCTCGGACGCTGACTATGCAGGGTCCGTTGATGATAGGCGCTCTACATCTGGTTTCTGTACCTACTTCGGTGGTCATCTCATAACCTGGCGTAGCAAGAAACAGAATGTGGTTGCTCGCTCTTCTGCTGAAGCTGAGTACCGGGCCATGGCTGCGGTAGTGTCCGAGTTAACATGACTTGAGAGTCTTCTGGGAGACTTGGGTGTTTGTCTTTAATCACCGGCGACCCTATTTTGTGATAGTCAAGCAGCAATACATATTGTCAAGAACCCGGTATTTCACGAACGCACAAAACATATTGAAGTTGACTGTCACTTTATTCGGGAAAAAGTATAGTCAAAGAAGGTAGATTTAGAGCATGTTTCTGCTACAAATCAAGTTGCTGATATCCTGACCAAAGCTCTCTCCCGGCCGTTATACTACCAATTTTTATCCAATCTTGGCGCCTACGACTTGTACGCTCCAGCTTGCGGGGGAGTGTTAGAAAAGCCCTTGTAAATGCCCATTTATGATGCACATTTGTTTCTTGTATTTGTCCCACATCTTGAATTGGGATCTTCTCTTCTCCCTCTCTTCCTATATAAATGTATTCATACTTGTAATTATTCATTCAAGAAGTATATACAAGGTTGGAGGTCTCTCTATTTCTACACCTTTGAGGCAAGAAATTCTTAGTCTTACTGACTAGAGGAGGAGAAAGTTAAAGATACTTTCAGGTTGTATCTTAAGAGAATGTGGAGCAGGTGGCTTAAGCTTTTTCGCAGTCTTGAAGCAAACTTGTTTTCTTGGAAGGGTTTTGAACAACATGCTCTACTTCCTTCATTAACCATTCCTCCAAACAGAAAGACCGAATGATCCTTTCTCAAGGGAAGAGATTCTTGAGATGCATTAAGCTGAGGGTCGGGTCCAACTCCCCATTTCTGAAATCTTACTTGAAGATTTTTCAGATTTAAGCTTATCACTCCTCCCATTGATGCAGTCAAGCTCTTCTCAAGCCTTTGAAAGATCTATAATTAGTCTCTTGTTTTTTCAAGAAATTTTTTTAGCTCTTCTGCTATAGACTTCTTTTCTTCTTCATAGGTGTTACAATCAATGATCTTTGTTGAAGTTTTCTCAAGCTTCTTATGCAATGCAACATTGCTCTGGGAAAAGTTGAGATTCTCTTGTCGGAAAGTTCTTCTTTCAGAAATAAGGTTCTCATAACTTCGATTTTCAAAGACATTCTTCTTTCAGATTCTCTGGCATCCGTGCCCCGGACGACAGTACCCGCCCGCGGGGGCGGGCTTCGTCCGCCCTGGTTATTTAGTTTTATAAATTTTAAATGCATTATAAGTTTTTTTTAATAAATTATACATATAAATAGTAAAGTATTATAATATAAATTATTTCATTTAAAAGTATTCTAATATAATTTAATAAATTATAAAAATAAATAATAATAATTAAAATGCTCGCAGTCTGCCCTCTCCCGATCCCGCGCTGCCCCCGGCGGCCTGCCCGACCCCCACCAGCGGGTTCGCCGGACTACAGCGAACCCACTGGGGGTTATCCGGCAGCGAGCGGGCGGGCCACCACCGGTGGTGGCCCTGTCCGTGAGACCCATCGCAAGATCGGGAGAGGCCAAACTGGGTCTCATGGGATCGGGATTTTCACGGGAGGCTGGGAGGAAAAAATGCTATTAATGGCTATGTGCAGACCTTTTTTTTCATTTTTGGACAGCTCAGATTCATTGTGTGGTTGAAACATTGTGGCAAAATGTGCAAGAAATGTTATATATATATATATATATATATATATATATATATATATATATATATATATATATATATGGGATTTCTGTATATCCGCGGGTCGCGGATATCAGCAATCTACGCGTGGTTCATGTAGTCGTTGGATTTAATCCAACGGCTACACGAAACTGCGCTTTTTTAAAAAAATTCGACCGCCGGATTTTTTGCAGGGGGGCCTCTGGTGGCCGCGGGCTCGCAGGCCATCGGCCGTCCTGGGCTCGTCGGCGTGAATGCCGACGAGCCAGGGGGGCAGCCGCGGGCTCGCTGGCCCCGGCCGCCCTGGGGACGCCGACGAGCCCAAGGAGGCCGGCAAGCCCGCAACTGCAGACCACCCCGTTGTAAAACAATGTGCAAATTTTTTTCACAGGGGGGGGGGGGGGGGGGGGCGGCCGGCAGCCGCGAGTTCACCGGCCCCCGGCCGCCCCACTGTCATGCAAGACGCACCCCGCGGATATAATGTTTATACGCGGGACGCATATAAACATTATTACACACGGCATAAAACATATTGAGCTAACAATATTGTTTGTCTTAGCTAATGATTATGAAAATGTTTAAATAAATAGGCGTTGATTTCTTTCTTTTAGCAAAAACCCAAAAAAACACCAGTTGAAGTGAAACCCGGAGGAATTGTTCATCTTAACATAGGCACCTATCTTCTTCCTTTCATACATATATGAATTTTTTTTCCTTTCCATAATAATGCATGCTTGCCTCTAGTTTATATGACTTTATACCAGTCATGCAGAAAGGGGATGTTCTCCTCTAATGTCAGAGTTTCCATTTCACCTTTTCAATCTTTTATTTCTCATCTTATTTAATGTTTCTACGAAATAATTTCATTTTGAACGTATCCTCTCTATTAAACAAAATGTTAAGCTATTTTTTGTTTCTTAATTTTGGCTATTCTTCATACTCTTGTGCCTCCACTCTACAGTTCTTCAGTCAGTTTCAGTCCTCCAGCAGTATTCAAACCTCCAGCAGGATTCAATCCTGCAACCGGTTCTAATCCTGCTACTGGTTTCAATCCACCAGCAGGATTCGATCCTGAAACTGGTTCAAACCCTGCTATTGGTTTCAATCCACCAGCAGGATTCAATCCTGAAACCGGTTCAAATCCTGCTCCGGGTTTCAATCCGGCCTCAGGCTTCAATCCTGCTTCAGTCTTCAATCCTACATCTGGCTTAAATCCTGCTTCCAGCACTGGGTCAGGTTCAGTTCCAGGTTCTGGTTCATCAGGGTCCTCAATTCTTAACAACTCTTCCGGAAGCTCAAGCTCGAACACTGATTTTGGATCTGATAATGCAAGCAGCAGCATATGCAGTGTTTCAGTCTCTCTTGCACTTGGTTGTGTGCTTCCAATCTTTCTTTTTTGCATTTAATCAGTGAATTGAAATTGAATGCTGTTGATTTTCCCTGTAAAGGTGCTAAATTTATTATTTTTCTAGAGCTACATTAGTGTAGATATGTAGATAGAGAATAGTTGCTTCTCTGCTGTATGATATGGATTGTTTTGCAATTTTTTGGTTTGGGTATTACATTGAAGAAAGTAGAGCATCAATATATAGAGAGTATCAATGCACGGGGGACACCCATGCGGGTCGACGACATTCGGCGGGTCGACGACATTCGGCGGGACGACGACATTCGGCGGGTCGACGACATTCGGCGGGTCGACGACATTCGGCGGGTCGACGACATTCGGCGGGTCGGCGACTTTCGGCGGGTCGGCGACTTTCGGCGGTGGTCAATGACATTTAGTAGGGCGGCGACTTTTGTCCGGAGTTGGTTATTATATGCAAAAACCAACAAAGGAAAGAAAACCTGACATAATAACATGGCCAAAACATAGTAACATACCAAAATTTAAGTGTGTGTTGATAATTGTGTTGTACTTGGAGAATTGAAGTACATTGTTGCACACTTGAGTGAATGTTGGCAATGGTACATCAAAATGCTTGTGTACACACCCTTGTGATCATTGACTGCTTAATTCTTGATTAAGATTCTTGTGGGCTGAGCTGAATCACCTCGGGATAAAGTAACATAAGGTTGATCATGACTAAAGACATGATTTGCAAGATAGATCCCCAACATTTTCAATTGTTTGATCTTGACACTTGTTAATTGTTAAAGCGAAGCTTAATCTGATTGGAAATTATTTTCTCGTTAATTCAAAGGACATCTTTTAATCTTTTGGACTTTTAAGCCGTATACGTGGAATAAATATTCTGTATAACAAAAGTCTGTACAAAGAATATAACAATAGATCTGTTCTGAATCCCACGCCATATTGAATGCACATGCTAGACATTATGAAATGATAAGTAAATTAAGCACTAACAGAGACTTTGATTAAACAATATTAACACATGTATGTGCACCTACTCAGGAATGTCAACAACAAGAGTTATGACCTTTAGATCTTACATTCACAAAATGTATTAACTCTAAAACATGTTTTGCATACATTGGAACACAGGCCAGAAATGCATGAAAAGCAGTAAAGCAGAATGGTCTTAAAGGGCCAGCTTAGCATCGGGCTTTTGCTAGCTATCTCCTACCTGACATACCAACACCTGAAATGTACCATCCACAAATACGATATAAACGAGGGTCTGCTATGTGCTGACCACAAACTGCGTAACGATCCAACCTCTCGACCATCCTAGTCTGCTTCAGGGCAGGGCACCGCTCACCTGCAAGTAAGTTGTACATGCAACATGTAGCAATATAAAGAAAATGCGTCGACCATACACAAAGTTAGGTTTCTAGCACAATCAACATTCTAGTTTTAGCATCAAAATAAAGGAAACCTACGAATGCAAATGATGGTTGGGTTCACTTGGAGGTTCCTCACAACTGCCTAAACAATCGCGTGTGAGGCTAACTTAACATCATTTCACAACAACACCATCATGGACACATGATCACATGATTTCATGCACTCAAGGCATCAATTAGGAGTAATCGCACACAAGTATTACCTCCAATTTTGTTGAGCATTTACCGGTTGGAGAAAACTCTCTCAAATAAGTCTATCACTTGATCTAACAACATTCATGAGGGTTAACCTCGTGCTGAACAACATGGTGCGGAAGCTTGTCCCCGTTGCTCAAATCACCGTGACTAACGAGATGGTGCGGGTGCGGCTTTACCTTGGCCCGTAAGTGTTTTAACACATACAAGTGCCACCAAAACATATCTCACTACACACCCAATCCATACGAGAGGACATAGGCTTCGCAAGTACTATCAACGTAGGAAGTCGAAGCCAACTCCACTACGAATATGGGGTGAATGTTTGCGTTCAACAACAACCCAATCATGGGGATTTCACCAAGTACTTCAAGAGCTACTTTAATCTCAAGCCCCGAAATGAAATGACATATTTCACGGAGTCATTCTCCGGCGTGCATATTTAGCTTAACCTAAATGCAACGTCAAATCAAGCATCACTGATCCGAGCTAAACACCATGGGTAGGATTCACACAAAATACCTAAATCTGCACGTCTATTGGATTTCTACATGTTATACATGTCGGCGACTGACACAATCGACACGGGGTTCAAAAGAACAAAAGGAAATTATATTCTCCACTAATTAGTGGAAGAGATCTTTCCTACGCAAGCAAATCCAAACATGAATGAACCAAACATGTCCTAAGATTAGAGAGAAGGATCGTTACCCTTGATGTCCTCTTTAGCGCCATAAATCAAAGATTGATTCAGATGATGAGCACCGCAACAAACTATTCTTCATGGATCTAAACTCGGCTTGCAATGCAGAGCTTTAGAGCTCCTTCAATGGCTGATTCGAGCTCTCCTTCCTTTTCCTTCTCTCAATCTATGTTTTTCCAAGCTCTCAAATGACAAGCACATGGATTGTTTGCCTCTTAAGACTGAAGGACGATCAATTCTGGGCCATTTGATCAAATTGCAATAAAAAATTAACGACCATGATTGTAGAATAAACTCTCTATTTTTGAACGCTAGCGCGCGGTGGTAGCTACCGCGCCGCGATACTGTGTAGGCGATGGTAGTGATATTATCCTGAACAGTCAGCTTCTCATGCCAACAACGTCTCTGGCAGGGTTACCGCCAACAGTATCCACTACCGCATGGCGTTAGCATACCTACTTGATCTCTCGTCGATACGTCGAGTGTTATCGACTGGAAGGCCTACCGCCAGTGATACCACTACCGCTTGGTGTTACCGTCTCGTCGATTTACACTCTTGTTAACAAATTAAGTGTTATCGACTCAATGCACTGCAACAAATTGCACATATAATAAAGACTAAAATATAAATAAAACACAGTTTGTTACTAATAACTAAATTTAGTAACGATATTTTTTATGTCGTTACAAAAAAAGCTTTTTTGTAACAAGTATTTTATATTTTGTTATAATAATAAATAATTTTTTACTATAAATGCAAGCATTTGTAACAAGATTAATATTATATTACAAATAATAAAGTGTCATCACAATAAGTAGCAATTGTAACTACACCATGAAAGTTTTTTTTGTGACAAAATGATTGTCCTTACTATTAGTAACATTTATTATGAAAGTTTTGTTACGATTTGTAACACCTCCATCTGTCACGAAGAATATAACAGATAGTCTGGCATGGAACCAACTCCATATTTCAAGGACAGTCAGCAGAGTTACGCATTTAAACCAAAACATCCATGTATCCCAACTCAGAGTTACATTCTAGCGAAAGCTCTTAAGAAGAAAAACCCACAATCAGGATTGTCCACTATATAAGATAACATAAATGATAGTCATACACAAAGTATGGCCATAAGGCCTTACAAAATATGAATTATTTAACACCAACGCGGTTTAAATGCTTCCAGACGCAGACCAACAACACATGAAAATAAGTAAACGCTTCGCTTGGCCTTCGATGGTCTGCATAACACAAAGGGGCTTCAGCCTGCTACTTCCCGCTCGGCTCTCATGTACCTGCACA